>OZ007498.1:65622205-66327205 GCA_963931805.1 Microdon myrmicae
CAGTCCAGTGTCCTGTCACAGCTTTCGAGGAAACCATGTAGTTCCCTCGCTGCGTTAGGCCCTTTCTGGCCACTATATACCTCCACGTTTGCTTGGACTAGGTCCAGAATTTTTTCCGCACCCAACATAGCGGCGACGGGTTCTACCGATATAATTTCCGCGGATAGCTGCCTTGTGTGGCTCCTCGTCTGCATTAACGGTAATGCTAACACGCGTTTAATTAATTTCGTACGGAGGCTACCCGGATTATTCTGACCGTAGTTCGCTTTATCCCGTAGCGAACGAAAACACGATAGTGGAACAATAATCCAACGATGAGGGGTTAAATCTATTTAAATTATTTAAATAAACTTCCCAACGATGAGAGCTAAGAACTAATTTATACGACCCAACGATGAGAGACTAGACCCATTCTATATAAATAAAAGAAAGAAGAAGACAAAAAATCTGAAAAGAGAACACTAAAACAGTGGAAAAATTGTTTGGTAAACTATCTCCAATTATTCTTCCCAACGTTGATTTCGTCCTCTTTCCTGTAATTGGAAAATAACCCCGAGAAAAGGAGAATATATATTTTTTTATTTATGTTATTTGTTATTTCGGATTTTTTTTTAAACCTAGCCGCTAGTTCCGCTAGTCGGCGTAGGGACGTTAGAGCCTCGGGGCTCTTCCACCACTGGATTTATTTCCCCGACGGCTTCGATATAATTTCCAGCTGGTGGTTACCGGCTGCGCCAATTTGTTAGGGTTCTATTATATATAACAATTTAATTATATTGAATATAGAAGGTGAGACTTACTGTGGTTTATCTTGGTTATCTTGGGATGATGTGGCGGCTCGTGTCAGGTTGCAGGGGGCGTTGAAGGCTGCTCCCCTGTTCAGCAAGCTTCGTTAACATGCATCCGCTTATTATGGTTGCCACCAGAGATAAGTTAGATAAACTTGCTAAGCTGAATGAAACGGTCAGCTGATGAATTTATGAAGTGTTTCTGATTCTTCTTGACTTGCATTTGGACGTTGAAATTACATCAAATCCATAAATTTAAATATTGTTGTTTTTTATTCGGAGATTGACGGCGAATTGTCATTTTTCCGAATTTATTTTCGATGTATTATTTTTATTTTATTATTTTTTTTCTCCGCCAAGTAGAATTTGCATAAAGTAGTTTATGCAAATTAGCTACTTGGGGCGTTATTTCCTTTTACGGGTAAAGAGGGGAATCAAAGGGGGATTAGTGGATTCTGGGGGGACCTGGACTCAATGTCGGTCCGTAACACCACCAACCCACTCACCACTAAAAGTTCCGCCGAACGCCAAAAGAATAACACTGTCCACCAACTTGTGCAAAACTGCATAACAAACCGTCCACCAGAAATAATTAAAACACACTGTGTGCTGTTCTATGGTAAATTGTTCTTTTTATTTAATTTTAGTGCGGAGGCAAAAATGTGCTGATTGAAATACATTTTATTTTAATTTGTTTCGACTGTTAATTGAGGTACACTTTCGTTTGTGCACCGATTTTGTGGCTGATGATAACTGTTTTGTTATTTCAACTTGGAATATTCATGACACTAGGGTATTTATTAATAGTTCTGTTTTAAACACATTTAACAAAGGATCGATGTGACATTACAGATTAATACGTAAGGAGGATCTAGCACACTCGACTCCGCGAAGAGACACGTCCCGCAAGGGGTGCAGACTCCGGTGCACACCCTACGGGGGATGATAAAAAGACTCGATGCGCGCGCACTGAAGGATGGAAGACGACTCACCGAGGGTTGGAATCTGGCTCTTGATTCACCCTCGATTCGGTGGTGGTGAATATCCCCTCGGCTTAGGAGACGTTTACTTACCACAAGAGAAACGTAAAGTCCTCCTTTGTGGAATAGAAAACCAGATCTCGTAATGAAGACCATGGTGGGATGTATGTATGGGTGATCGTTCAGATCACATTGGTTTTCTCGTGCAACGAGGCCATGAGTACGAAGCAGAAAAACTGTAAGGACAAAGGGATCGTGAAGGTCATTGTTTATGATGTGCATTGTGGCTATATAAATAGACGGCAACCCATCGGAGAAATGGTGGTAATGGCTTTTTATTCGCATTTGAATATGCTGGTGAGGCCAAAGCAATTTAGGTATACGATGGGTGATCGTGTACCGCATTTTGCGCATATCGAATATAATGAGGTTCAGCTATATGAATAGGCTGCATTCCTTAGGTGTGAATGCATTTGGGATACTTCAAACAATTTGAATTGTTTATCATATGGCCCGAATGCCTGCGGACGAACCGAATTCTTTGTTTGGCTCATGATACATGCTGAAGAATTCGGTTTTAGCGGCTTTGCCCTAATTGTATGCAACTGCGTCCACAAGCTGCCTTGGTGTTGCATTATGTCGTTAGACAAATAAGTCGCCAAGCAATGCGCATGCAGGAAAAATCGACCAGATTCCAAGGTTACATTAAATGTGAACCATAATATATTTGGAGAAACACTATGATGCGTTGATGCAAGAAATCATGATGGGCTTGGTGGTGGACATGTGGTATTAGTTCATCTTACAGATTTAGCTGAGTCTTGGCTCATTGTGTCACTGTAATTGATTGAAGGCGGAACCCCCATTTTTATTTAGCTCACAGCAATCTTAAATTTAACTTAACATAAAACCTTACAGCCTATCTTAAAATCCAGAGTAGTGGTTAACACTTTATTCGATTATTCAATCGAAAAAAAAAAGGAGAAGAAAACCGGGAAGTTGAAGATTACTGGGCGATAGGGGAGGTAGGAGGCCAGCGAAGAGCGAGTGTATGTGGGGGTGGTAAACGCGGCCTTTGTGCGACAGTGGGGAGCATGGGTTCGAACTGATATGGGGGCGGGGGTTGTAGGTGGGGTTGGAAAGGTGTAGGGGAGAACTAGTTAGATGGAGGGAGAGGAGAGGATTGCAGGGTAGGGGGGTTATTGAAGGGAGGGGGCGGATTTAGGGCGGGTTTATTCTTAGACGTCGTTTAAGAGCGGGAGTGGAGATGTTGAAATCGAAGGAGGTTGGGAAAGAGTTGGCCTGTCGTGGCATGCGCGAGATGGGTTCGTTAGCGCCGTAAGAAGTGCGATGAGCGGGCACGTAAAACAGTCGAGGGTTACGTACGTTACGGGGGTTTGTATGCAATGTTAAAGTGAAGAGCAAGCTTGGGCAATTGATTGAACCAGACAGAAGGCGATGGACAAAGATAATGTCGGCATGGACTCGGCGCTCTTCAAGTGTGTTTAGATTGATTAGAGGGAGCCGGCTTGTGTATAGTGGTAGAGCCAGCGGTTTTTCCCAGTTTAGTCCACGGAGGGCAAAGCGCAAGAAACGACGTTGAACACCCTCAATCCTGCGAATGTGAGTCACTTGATACGGGGACCAGACCTGACTAGCGTATTCGAGCAGTGGCCGGACGAAAGTTGTGTAGAGTGATCGGGTGACATAGGGGTTAAGGAATTCCTTCGACCAGCGTTTGACAAACCCAAGGGCGGTGTTGGCCTTGAAGATTATGTAATCAATATGTGCGGTAAATTTGAGCTCCTTGTCGCATAGGACGCCCAGATCGCGAATCAATTCAGCCGATGTTATCGGTTGGTTCAGTAAGAGGTAGGAGCGTGGGTGAGGGGGGGAACTCTTCCGAGAGAAGGTGATTGTGTCACATTTGGCGATATTCATTTCTAGGCAGTTATTTTGGCACCAAGTCGAGAAGCTGTCAAGATCCGATCGGAGAAGTGAGGAGTCCAGGGGAGAGCGGATTGTTTTGAAAATTTTGGAATCATCCGCGTAAAGCGAGATGAAGGAGTGATTAATGCAAGAGCCTATGTCGTTTATGGTTAGGATAAATAGGAGAGGGCCGAGATGACTGTCCCGGGGGACACCTGAGGTTAGGAAAAAAGGATCGGAGAGGGTAGATCAAAATATTGAGATAGGATAAGACCCACTTAATCAGCAGGGGTTCGAAACCGAGGGAAGACAGGTTGAAGAGAATGAGGTTTTGGGAGATTTTGTCGAAGGCCTCGCTAAAGTCGGTAGCGACTACATCGACCTCATCGCCGTTTTCTAGGGCAAGGAGTGTGTGCGATGTGAATTCGACAAGGTTAGTAGTAATGCACCTGCCTAAGAGGAAGCCGTGCTGGTTCGGTGAGATGATGGGTGCGCAGCAAAAACATAACGCCTTATGTAGAAGGGCTTCGAACAGTTTGGGAATGTGCGAGAGCTTGGTAATGGGACGATAATTGGATATATCGTTTTTTTTCCTTTTTATGTATGGGGGAAGATTTCCAAAAGTGAGGTGACTTTGCGCATGGGATAGATTGAAGATTGACGCGAGCGGGAGAGAGAGAGAAGAGGAACATTTTTTAAAGAGGATAGCAGGGCGCCCGTCTGGGCCGGGACTGAAATCGTCTTTTAGTTCTTCAAGTTTTTTTATGACTTGGTGTTGTTGAATGTGTAAAGGGATGAGAGAGCCGAGGGAGAATTCAGACGTGCCAGTAAAGTAGGAGGGGTTAGGCTCGAACGAGTCGTCCGTGAAGGATAGTTTGAAGACGGACGCGAAAAGATTGGATATGGTTTGGGAGTCCGTTGTACTAGTTGAGCCGTAGAAAGGGAAAGTAGGATAGGGATCAGATTTCCGTTTGTGGCTGATGAAGTGGAGGAAAGATTTGGAGTCATTGATCAGGTTGAATTGAGGCAAGGTAATTGTGGTAGAGGGAGCTGTAAAGCTCGGTGAATTGGTAAAAGTAACCCAGATAGTTGGACTAGTCAAGGAAGAACGCGTGGTTAGGAAAGTGTTCCACAACTTATTCCTCTTGTTACGGAGGGTGCGTAGTTTGTAGTTATACCATGGAGGCGATGAGAATGATAACTTGTGTCGGGAGTATGGGACATATAGGGATATGGCGTTGTGGATTTTTGTGTAGAGCGAGGCTGTAGCGTCCTCTACACATATATTATTTACGCGGAGTGTGATATTGCTGAGGTACTCATTTATGAGGCGAAAATTGGCTTTTCGGAAGTTGAAAGATAATTGATAGGGCGCAGGTGTGCTGTAGGCTGAGTAGTCGTGATATAAGGATACGAGAAGCTGGGGGTGGTGGTTATCAATAGTTGAGAGGGTGTGGGGACTAGGGACGACTGAGGAATTAAAGGGGTCTGTCGTGAACACAAGGTCAAGTTGTCTGCCCAGATGGTTTTGGACATTGCTTACTTGGCAAAGGCTAGAGTCAGTGAGGCTGTCTATTAAAAGACATTCCTTAGTAGTAGTGGGGTTTGAGATGTAGCGGAAGTAGTCGTCAGACAGCGTCCATTGGAGATGGGGGAAAGGAATTTCAATTCAAATTCAAAGGGCTACCCGAGTAGATTTGGGTTTTATGATCCTGTATGGGTGAAAAGAATTCTTGTAGGGAATATGAAAGCGAATTGATGCATGGGGGTAAGAATTCTTTTACAGGAACTTTTAGGTTATGCGTTAGATAACCTTGATGCGTAAAGCTTTTACATCTGCTAATGCCATTGCATTAGTGGGAAACAATGGAGTTTGGGAAGCTTCAGCACAGGAAGCTTGGGGTTAATTGGGCAAGTAGACAGTGGCGTTTGGCGGAACCGCCACAGGTTCGCCGACGAAAACAACAAAGTTTTCATGTATGGTAATGGATATAATTTGGCTCAACAGGAATAAATTGGAAACTGTGAAAATGAGGCAAAATGGATATCTTTAGAGATGGAAGAAATATTTCACCTTATCCAAATCTGCCAACATTTTAAAAGGCGTTTATTCATCCAAAATTGAAATTCCTTTCCCAGATTAGACAGCGCACATTACAAAGAGCATTGGTAAAAGTACAAAAACAAACAGTGAAACTCATTGGGTAGTCAAATGTGTGTCTTTCAATTCCCTCAATGACAAATAATCGAAACATGTCTAATTTTTATTTTATTTTATTTTAATTTATTTATTATTATTTTTTTTTTTTTTGCATACGTACTGACAAAGTACTTTGTAAATGCATCTTTGGGCGTTATCTGTTAATCAGAGTTCGCGCCCAACTTCACATTGAAAATTAGCCGATACAATATAAATATCACGAATAAACGCAAGCAGTCGTTCTTCAGTCGAATCACACGAGCATACTACACTCCTCCTTCGTTCGTTCTTAAAGCCATGTGTCTTACTGTATTCTCCCTCTTTCTGCACTGTGCTTCCACATTTTAACATACTAAAGATATTTGTGTGTGCGGGTTTTTTTCTAGGTTTTGGTGTTTTCTCTGTTATCTCCACAATTCTTCTATCACTCAAGGAGTCATGAATTATCTTTGTATAATGCAGGAAAAAGCCTTAAAATGTCCTCGTGGGTTGTGTGCCGTAATTTATCATAAAAAGGTCAGGGAAAGACCGATTGCCTACCATGTGCTATGCGTTGACATTTAAGACTGCCTTGAAAACCCATTTATGTAAGTGTTTCGTAAAAAACAAACAACGAAGGCATATTCTAAAGCGACATGTTGCTTTTAACAAGAGATTTAAATAGAGAAGCGATCTTGGTCACATTCAAATACCCATTCACATTTATGTTGGCATTTCGATATTTGACAAAGGCACGATACTTGCAACAAGGATATTAAAATCCATTGACTTGCTTTTTTGTGCAAGGACTGTACATGATTTATAGACCACCAAGTCATCCCAACACCAAACTTCAGAATTACATCTGAGAAAGTTTCCAATATTTGCAAACTTATCCAGTCGCAGTGATTACTTGCAGAGGACATCATCTAATAGAGTTACAACAAGTTAACCGTTTACAAAATACGGGCTGGAATTTCCAAAGCGAGATTTTATTGCTTGTGAAGCAAGCGCACGGACATTAATTCAGTTGACTGACTTCAGTCGAGGTAATTGAGCACAGTATTCCCAAAAGAAATCTATGTTGAAGGTTCGCATCGTGTCAGAAATCGTTATCTAGTGAAATAATTTTTTTATACTATATAATCAAGAGTTCTGTGGAAAACGTGTTTTTCTTATGCTTTTAGAAAATAGTTGTCCAACTATTGAAATGGGAGGATGTGGCATTAGTTTCAACGGTTACCAATACTTATGATTTAAAGGCTATTCGTGGATCAATATGTTTGCGGCTTTTTAAAGTTTTGGGTTGAAGATACAAGTAATCAAGAACTTTTTTACGCACCAATATTAATGACCTACATTTAAAGGCCATTCGGCCTACGATATTCATACGAGGGCTAAAATTGTTTAATTTACCTTGATCAATATGTTTGTGGCCTTTTAAGTTTTTGCCGTGAAGTTAGAAGTAAACGTGAACTTTTTGAAGCACCAATATTAATGACTTACATCTAAAGACAATTCGGCTTACGATGTTCGTACGAGGGCTGTTATTGTTTACTTTAGATTGAAAAATTGTATGGCTTTTTGAATTTTCTGCGTTGAACTTACAAATAGTGGCGAACTTTTTAACTCATCAATATCAATGAATTACGTTTAGAGGCCATTCGACCTACAATGTACCTACGAGGGATAAAATTGTTTAATTTATTTAGGACTTTTTAAATATTCTGCATTGATGTTACAATGCTCGCGAACTTTTTAATTTGCCATCGAAAATGAACCACATTTGCAAAGCGAACACTTTCTGTAGCGATACATCCTTAGATAACTCGCACACAACATTCAAAAGAACTTTTATTTTTCGTAAAGTTAATCTGAGCTCAAGCTTCTGAATTTATACGTGCCAGTGTTGATAAATAAAAAAAAAATAGCAACACTACGATTGTCTGTAAGAATACAAATTCGGACGACTCGAAGCACAGCGCCGTCAACACTCAGCAGGTACGTGAGATTAATTTTAGTCCGAAGTACGTCATGCTGAGGTTTATTAGAGATTTTCATAAGGAAACCGAATAAAACGTATTCCACAAAGTGAATGTGGTAAGAAGCACAATGGTTCCAGTTTCTTTTTGTGGGAGGTTTAGTTGAAACTCTTGCAATAATCGGTGACGATATCGGCCACATTCATATTGGGTGTATAAGTTTTTGCTGAAAAAATGGATTTATTTCAATAACCGCTGTGCCCTGCGAGTGGGAATATATGCTCACAACTAGGCCGACTTGTCGTAAGGGGCGACTAAAGACCGAGTGGTAGGTGGGGTCCAAACGCCCTGCCGCCCGGTAAAATATCACCCCTTCAAGCTATAGGCTCTGTGAAATGCTCGAAAAAAAATCCCTGGTCATCTTTCGGAGTTTGGCTGAGGGACCGGTTCGAGAAAAGGTTGGTTTAGGTAGTAGTCGGTCCCAAGGTGAGATACTACCCCCGTCACGCTATACATTCCGCGATATTGTCGGGAGAAATTTTCAACTATGTTTCGGACGTATGGCTTATTCCCTGGACTGACACGAAGATAAGGCATAATGGTAACTTCTGAGATAAAGAATTCCGGAGGTAAAGTAGTCCCCATTCAGATCTGCAAGAGGGGGGGGGGGGGGGGGGGGGGGGGCATATATGGGAGAACATCATGCAAATATTTTGATAAATAATCGAACTTTAAGAAATTCGTCATCGCGTAATCGGGTTCGTTCTCGAGGCTTTGTCGGCGTTCGACTGATAACGGCAGTTTGTAACATCAGAGGCTTCAGTTTCACCAATATGAATGTAAACGCCGTCTACCAATCAATAGTATACTGGTTAGTATACCCGCCTGTCACGCGGGAGACCGGGGTTCGATTCCCCGTCGGGGAGCCTCTGGCGCAAGACTAATGACCTTGCCCGGAAAAAACAAATCATTATGAAAAATTTAACAAGCTTCAGGACTTGCTAAATAAGGCCAAGACCGGTTCCAGGTTGTAGTGCCGATGATGCTGATGCCGTCTACCAATATTTGCAAACAGCGAAAGCTGACATCCTTCCCTAACTGCGACCTAGGTCGAATCGTTAACAGATTCGACATATATTCGTTGCTCAAGATACGACTTTTTTTTTACACGAACACAAAAGCGGATTTTGGAGTACCCTTAAGTGTCAGAGCACAGTGCGAGTGAGGAAGTGGATAAGGAAAGGAGGTATCGATGTACATTGGTCTTAAATGCCTGGACATTACAACTACGAGGAAACACATAATCAGGCAGAGTATTCCACATTCGTGTGATTCGGCTAAAGAATGACTCTCTATGTTTATTTGTGCGTCTAAAGTCCACTTTCACCGTGAACTGATACGCATTCTCAGATTGATGGGTATGGCGGGAAAATGTCAGAAGGGGCACAACACATTCAGCAAGTTCAGTTGGGTCCCCAATAAGTTTCACTGCTCGTTTTTGCATATTATCGAGCCCATGTAGTGCAGTTTTGGATGCGCCCAACCAAATATGGGAGTTAAACTCCATTTTGGGACGAATATAGGCCTTGTAAATAGTGGCCAGATTGGATGGAGTGAAGTATCTTTTGCATCTCTTAAGGAACCCCATACATTTGGCCGCACTTTTCGCAGCTTCAAAAATGTGGTCATTCCAATTAAGAGTCGAATTAATTCGAGTGTCGAGGACTGATTTTTCCTAGGCTTCGTTGATGCAAGTGCCATTCATCGACGGTATATTTACTTTGGGGTTCACCTTTGACGACAGGAAACAGCACTGAGTTTTTAAGGTATTGAACTCTACTCGGTTAGATAATCCCCATTGATACGAGGGTCGCCTCTTATGTTTCGTGGTTTGGCAACCCTAGTGTTAGAATCCGGCAATTGACAGCTCTGTCGTAAAGTTGGACATTCTTGAGGTTATACGCACTCAGGACGCTTTGACATACGAGCGCTATTTGTGTTGTTTACAGTAACTTAAAAGATACATCTCGGCCCAAAAATGGAATTAAATCGTCATTTTCGTGCGATTATTTTTTACAACTTTCGGCGTGGATTAACTCAGCAACAGTGCATGGATGAACTTAATTCAATTTTTAGGGATAAAGCTTCATCAAGGACCAGTGTTTATCTATGGTATGGTGAATTCAATCGTGGTCGTAGTTCACTCCAAGATGAATTTCGTGAAGGTCGTCCAAAATCAGTTGTTGTTCCGAAACCATTGATGCTGTGCGCGAACTGATATTGGAAGATCGTCATGTGACCTATCGTGAGATTGAGACAACCTTAGGCGTTAGTGGGACCAGCATACATTCAATATTGCATAAACATTTGACTGTCAAAAAAATTTGTTCGCTTTGGATCCCACACAATTTGTCAATCGCCCAAAAAAGGCTCATGTCAATTGGTCGAAAGAAATGCTCAAAAAATACGGTCACAGTGCTTCGAAACACGTCTATGACATCGTGACAGGTGATGAATCGTGGATTTACGCGTATGAGCCCGAAAGTAAACAGCAGTCGACTGTCTGGGTGTTTCAAGATGAGCCAAATCCAACAAAAGTTGTTCGCGCACGAAGCACTTCCAAGCAAATGGTCGCCTGTTTTTTCTGAAAAACTGGACATGTCGCAACCGTACCACTAGAACAACGCAGAACAGTCAATTCTGAGTGGTACACAACCATTTGTTTGCCAGTTGTCTTCCAAGAAATCAGGAAAACCAACCACCGAAGACGGATCACTCTTCACCACGACAATGCGAGCTCTCACACATCGGCTGCGACAACTGCATTTTTGAGCACCCAAAACATCGATTTGATGGGTCATCCGCCGTATAGTCCTGACTTGGCACCGAATGACTTCTTTTTATTCCCGTACGTAAAAAACAAACTGAGAGGTTAACGTTTTTCGACACCTGAAGAAGCGGTTGCTGCATTCAGAATGCATGTGTTGGAGATACCTCAATCAGAGTGGCAAAAGTGCTTCGACAATTGGTTCAAACGCATGCAAAAGTGTATAGATCTTCATGGGGAATATTTTGAAAAACAATAAAGTGGTTTTCGATGATCAATATTTGTTTTTGTTCTCTAATCGCGAAATATAAAAGGCAACCCTCGTATATCTTGTTGAGATCGCACTTGCATTCGAGATTCCGTTTTAAGGGTGGGATCTACGTCTTCACGCGGTCCGAACTGGCTTGCCAAAGGACGGAGAAGGTAGAACCCAATAACTTGGACATCATTTATTTGAGGGTCATACTAAGGAATTCTTTTAAATTACTTTGCTGTCCTTACCGCTCCCCGAATGACGATCGACTAGCGACACTGTTCGAAGATCTCTCACGTACCGTCGCCTGGATACAGATCAACCATCCGATTTCTGAAATTGTTGTTCTTGGTGATTTTAATGTACACAATTCTGGCTGGTTGGTGGATTGTAACAGATCCGACGATGCTGGGAGACTGGCGGAGATGTTCGCTGTTACCAGTAATTTGACTCAACTCCTGGAGGAACTTACGGGAGTGCTGGATGCCCGAGGTGATTATGCGAACACCCTGGATCTGTTTTTGATATCCAAGGCGAATATTTATACCGTGGAGATTTCTGTGCCACTTGGAAACCCAGAGCACAGCTTGGTATCGGTCGCGCAAGAGGTTACATTTCAAGCGAACAACCTAAGCAGCTCCGCCAAATATGGATGTATGGGGCTGCTAACTGGGACGATTTGCGAGATATCTTTGCATTCTTCCCGTGGTCAGAGGTGTGCTTTGGGGACTCCGATGTTAACGAATGGATATCTACATCCCGCAGTCTATTAAATGAAGTTCTTCTAATAAGCCTTATTTTGATAAAAAATGCGAACAGATTACAGTGATAAAAAATAGAGAGTTTAAACAATAGTCTCCAATCCCTCCGAGGTTAACATATCAAATTTTGTTAGAATCAGAAACGCGTGAAACCAGGCGATTCATAGCGCTAAAAAATCTTACAACGACAGAGTGACCAATAAACTCTTTGGGTGACCGACTGGTTCGCGTCCCTTCTGTCAGTAGTAACTTCGCTTCCTCCTCTTTTCCTCTGTTAGTGACGGGCAGCGCGATGTTAGTCACAAATTAAAAAGTTAAAGCTAATGTGTTCGCGAATTTATTTTCTGTGAATTCAAACCTCGATGTCGGTCTTTTGGAACCACCGGTGAGCGCACCAATAGAGTCTCCGATGCGTGATGTGATGTTTCGCCCGCGTACTATTCAACGCATTCTATGGGGACTCGACTGTAGGAAGGCAACCGACCTCGACGGAATACAAGCAATAGTCCTTAAGATCTGTGTTCCAGAACTATCACCGGTTCTTGGCAGACTCTTCCACTTATCTTATGCACGGAGGACATTTCCTATCTGCTGGAAGGTGGCTCGAGTTCAGTCAATCTCAAAGAAGGGGAAAAAGTTTCTCCCACAAAATTACCAGCCGACAGCATTTTTGTCTAAGATGTCCAATGTGGTGGAAAACGTTAGCAATGCCAAGTTTATTATGTATTTGAAGTGCAACGGACTTTTGAATGATCGTCAATACGGATTCCGTGCCAGGCGGTCCATGGAGGAAAGGTTTTAACCGTTGTGACTGATATCTTGACATCTACAATTGAAAAACATTGTGAATCAAGGGCAGACGCATTGTATATCCCCAATACATTTGACCGCGTCTGGTGTGGGACGTTGCTAAGTAAACTTCGTTCATACGTACTTTCCCAACAACTCTGCGACTGGACGAAGAGCTTCCCCGAGAATCAGTTGTGTTTTAACCGCACAAACGCTGTGTTTTCTCTCGACCAAGGCAAAAGCGTTGAATGTTGAGTTTCGTCAATAATTCAGTCTAGATATCTGTGTCGTTTCTAATAGATACACACACAATATACAAGCAAGTAGTGAAGAACGCCGAAAGAAGATCGAATAAGACAAAGCATCAGCCGTATACCGAGTAATAACATAGCAGTTCCACATCAGCTGTGTGTACTCTATTTTAGAAATCGAAGTCGTATACGCAGCAGTAGCCTGATGTGTTGAGCATCGCTTCTATTTTTAGTGATTCTAACTATAGCGTCGGTTCGAATCACACGTTCTTCACTATCCTCGCAACGCTATATAATATCCTTTTAAATGTTTACTATATTTATTTGATAACATTTATGTCCGCTCGTTGGGACGTTCTTCCCAAACGTTTACGCGAATTTACTGTTTGTTCGAACTTAAGAACTAGCATTTTGAAACGCTGCATTTTGTTTTGCCCCAATTACCTTTTAGGAGCTGCCACGGTTGCTCGTGGGAATCGTCTAAATTTATGGTTCCCTGCTTTGGCGAATGTTGATATCGCTTTTGCTGATGGTATTTTGTTTTGCTCCAACTACGTCTAAATTGAAGGTTCCCTGCTTTGGCGTGTGTTGATATCGCTTTTGCTGGTGGTATTTTGTTTTGTTTTTGTTTTGTTAACATACCAGCTGCCATGGTTTCGGGTACTAGCATGAATACGTATCGAACATCGCCGAGTTCACCTCTACAAAATTAAATAATCTCTTTAGAGCCAAAAAGTATTTTATTCCGGCCCAACTTCTTCTCCTGCAAAAATCTCAAATTATACCCGCGATCGAATATTGTTACTGCAAGGCGGCGTCTCGGTAATGTCACGAGTACGGATCGGCTATCGATAAGTGGGTTGTATTTTGTGTTATTTTATTTTAAAGTACAAACGTAATATATTTATTTGTTTGATTATATATTAACAAAGATAGGTATTTATTTGTTTAATTATTATTTGTTTATATAGAACTCTAATCTTTTACACGATCTCTTTATTTTGTGCACCTCCAGGCCGAACTCTGCTCTGAATGATAGACGTTGTAGTCTTACCGGTGCTTGCGTTGTACTGGTTGTACTCAAAAAAAATGAGGCGGCGAGAGGACGACTTTAGGGAAACAAGGACAAATGTGTCCTTCATCTTGTCTCTGGCTTCTGGTCATCTTGCGATAACCAGAATCACCCACATCCGTGAAGATGTTGGGCTCGGTCTCAAGATATCTGAAAAGAAAGGGGAAGGACGTATCCAAGGATAGTGTGGACAGGGTTAGTTCAACTGTTCTCTAACTACTTGGATGGCGGGATGGTGGGAACGATATCGTACAAGACCAGTAGGTAAACGCAGATCACGTCTTTGCCGCCTGATAATCTGCGCTTTGGTCGGTGTGTATGTGTAAGTGTTTGTGCTGTCTTGTACTGTACGTGCGTGTTTGGAGTGTGTCAGCAGTAGACCCTATGGGATGGATCCAGGAATCCTCTATTATAAAGGAGAATGTTGTTGGGAAGGGTGCTTTCTTCAGTTTTGTACTGAAGAAGAAATTGTGATGGTCTGATCCGAAGAGATCGAAAGACAGAAGGGTCTAGGACGCAAGACTCTTGTACAAGTGGGTTCTCGCTGTTCTGAATGCTTTCGAGGTACTTATATGCTAATTGTAGCAAGTACTCGTCGATAGGGATAATGGAGGCACCTTCGTATAGGTGAGAGTTCGGGTAATGGCAACCGTTAGGCCTTCAGGCCCTCTAAAAAAAAATGATATTCCAGATCGGATTAGCTGCTTGCCTATAGCAGTGAAGTTTAACTTTAGTGTCAACTTTGTTCCTCCACTTGAAGATGTTGTGCAGTTGCTTAAACCGACCGAGGCCCCTTTGGAGAATGTGGATCACATGTTGGATGAAATTCCGTTTTGGGGTATAGATTACCCCAAGATATTTCATCCTGTCCTGTGGTCTAATCGTAGTACCTCCTATTTGTATTCGGATATTCTGTGAATATCGAGAAGTAGGTTGGGATTGTTTACTACTCAGAATTATAGCCACTGCTTTAGACAGGTTAAGCCGAATTTTCCATCGACTGTAATACTGATACAGTTCGTCTAGATGACGGTTGAGTCGATTTGTTGCGAGTTTTGGGCTTTTAGATGACCTGTACAGTAGAACGTCATCCGCATAGCAAATTTGGTTTACTCTACCGTCCACAGGGCGAGAAATATCTGAGGTGTAAATATTAAATAAGATGGGGCCTAGAATGGAGCCCTGTGGTACGCCTCCAGCGGCGTTGAAAGTTCGGGAAAGCTTTCCATTCACTCCAACTTGGAAGGTTCTGTTTAAAACGAACTGGTAGATGATACTACACAGCGTGTTACTAAGGCCAGTATTTAGTAATTTGAAAACGAGACCTTCGATCCAGGTTATGTCAAAGGCCTTTTCAATGTCCAGGCTCACCGCAATGGTGGGTTCCTTATTAAAGAGGCGCACGCAAATGTGGTTTTGAAATATGTTGAGAGCCATGGTGGTGCTGTGCGCTCTTCTAAATCCAAATTGGAAATCAGGTATTAGTTTCCTGACACTGATAAATTTATTTAGCTTCTCTTATATGAATTGTTCATATATTTTGCTGATGCAGGTGAGGATACTTGGGGAGGAGAGATTTGGGTAAGTAAGTCTTTAGACACAAAAAGTATGTCCAGGATGGAGTTGCCTCGGGTACCAACCGTAGGTGCGTCTTTTTCGAAGTTGAGGGCATGACAGTTTTCGGTGTACCATTGGAACAAGTTTGTGCAGTTTGGGCAAGAGATTCAGATGTTCCAGTGGGGATGCCTGGAGTTGAAATCGCCGCCTATGATGAAGGGTGTACGCCCCGAGGACCTTATTAACTGGCCGATATCTTCGCGATTAATGGCGCCATTATTGGTTATATGTGAGTGGTATACGGAGCACATATTCACTCTACCATTATTAGCTAGATGCAGCTCAACCCCGCAGAGATCTATGGACTCGAAATGTGGGAGGTCAATAGCTTCATGGCGATGTTCGCTATTAACCAGTATACAAGTGCCACCTCCGTTGAAAGTTGGGCCGCCAGTGAGGGTTCGATCTCTTCGAATCATGGAAAAGTTTGGGAATACGGGACGGTGACATGGATGCAACATAGTTTCGGTTACAAGAACCACGTCCGCCCGGTTATCCTTTATGAAGTCAGAGACTATCACGCGCTTTGATATCGAAACAAGGGGGTTGACATTTATAAGGATAACTTTAGTTTTGGGATCCATTTTGAAGCGTATGTCTTACATATGCCGTGAAAAGGAATGCGTCCATCTCAGCCTCAGTTGTTAGTTTTTCATATCGGGGTCGAATATCCTCAATCACGCGGGAGAGACTAAGTAGTTTCTCGAGCATTGAGGGTTGCCCTTTTAAAGGCTTTTGTGCCGCCGCTTGGATTTGTGGCATTGTGTTGGCCTGTATAGCGGATCGCTTAGGAACTTGAATATGTTTTTGAGAGAGAGGTGGTGGAGTTTTCATATTCTTTGTTTGGATTCCTTTAACCTTTTCAGCGAATGTAAATCCATTTTGGATGAAATTTTGTGTGGCCTGTTTTCCGAAGTTTGTCTTGGCTTCTTGTTTAGCTCGGGTCGCTTTGGTTCTGTGGACTTTCTCTTTATATTTAAGGCAGTTCCTGTAGCTGGCCAGATGTCCTTTCTTACCGCAGTTGCAGCAAGTTTGCAACGTAATTTCGTCCTACACATTTGTTGTATGTTGCTGGTGGGAGTTCGCACTTGCCAATGTCGAGCGATTTTCCACAACGGACGCAACGGCGATCCATGTTGCAATTCCGTAAGACATGCCCGAAACGTTGGCAACATCGGCATTGAGGTATTTCACTATTATGAAATACCTCGAAGACAACTTGTTGATAAAGAGTTGGAAGCGATTTCGTCCATATTATGGAGTCTATGTCGGATCCTGGGGCAAGGTGAAGCTGCCATATGTTCACCTTGCTGTATTTTTACGGTCTGGTGTTCACAAACCGTTGTAGGGGAGAACATTTTTTGACGTCGGTGAATTTGACGTGGGGAAATGTTGCCTCAAGGGCAGTTACGATGTCGTCCTTTTCCCAACAGGCAGTGACTCGTTTTAAGAAGATGGTTCTCGACTTTTCGTCGGCCGGGGTGAATGTGTATTAATTCACCTCCTTGGCCTTCAGGGTATCGTTAACCTTACAGAACGTCTGTCGATCGTAGGTTACGATTTTATTGAGGCTTGGACTCGGGGTCTTTGCCTTATAGTTCAAGATTCCTTGTCAGTTCATATCACTGACGAACTCCTCTAGGTTGAGGTCTCGTGCAAAGACCCCAGGTTGCTGCTTCTTTTTTAAAGCAGGTGGGTCGACCGTAACCGCTGTTTGTGTGGCCTTTATATTTGGAGTGGTCTTTGGTTTTGGGGATGTGGATGATGCTGCCTTTGGTGTGCAGGATTTTCCCAAAGGAATGGCTTTTTGTGCAGTGGGGTGTACCGAGAGGTTTGGCACAGTTTTATTAGTCGAAGCCGGGGATATTATTGGCATACAACCGGTGGCAACACGTTTACTGGAGGGCCTCCCTCGCAGTTTACTGTTGCCCGAGGTGTTTTCCGCTTTTCCCCACGAACAGAGGTAGGCGTGGAGTGAGAAGTATTGGGGGTGGGGACACAGGAGCAGGTCTCGTCGACAGAGAAATCAAAGTCGCTGTCGAGGGTTGTCATTTCGCGTTCGATTCCCATCTTTGGGTCAGGGATTTTTTGGTTTGTGTTGGAGGGGGCAGGGGTGATGTAGCTTTAGTGCTGCATTCTCTTTCTCGAGAACAGCAATCCTGGCTACCGCGGTGGCGAGTTCTGTCCCCAATGTATCCAGAAGAGCCATCAAATCCTGACCGGACTGAGAGTCCACGTCCTCAGTCGAGCACAAATACATGGGGATATAGGTAGCAACTGACACAAATTAGCGATAACGAGTATATATAAACAACGAAACAACCGGTAGTACCAGAGTTAAAGTTATATATGATATTCACAAAAGTTACAGCAAAGAAAACGAGAAGCAAAGAAAAGGTGAAAGATAAAAGGGTAAAAGGAACAACAAGGAAGAAAATCAAGTTACGAATTCCTTTAAAATCTCAATAACTGCAATAACCTATAAACGATTAGGAAATTAGAAAGCACAATAGAAATGAAATTAAGTCTAAGACAGAATGTAATGTAAAAGGTTTAGAATATGAAAGTAATGCTAAATTATAAAATGATAAATTATATAATGATAAATTATAAAATGATGAATTATAAAATGTTTAAGGTGTCACCTGCTTCCGGATCTGATGCTGTATTTTGAGGTTGTAAGTCCTTCGTGGGAACACTTCACTAAACTTTTTTTTTTTTTTTTCACTGGACACAGCGGTGACATCGAGACTGAAGTCACTGTCGCGGATCATTGTCTGTTTTACAGATATTATCACGGGAACTGTTCCTCGGCGATTCGTGGTATTATTCCATGAAATTTGGGTTATTTACGCTCCGCAATACAATCTGCGATTCATCTCCCGATAGCACACACATCTCTGTATCAAAGATCGGAGACAGAACGGCGAAGCTGTGGAACTCACGCCCGGGGCGAGTGTTTCCGACAGGTTTTTATAGATCTCAGCGCCCTGTCTCGGTGCAATAGGTTTGCCTGTCGTGAAAGAAGTAAATATATACAAAAATTCAAAGTCAATAAAACATTCTTTTAACTTTTATAACGTTTATATAAATACGTCTCCGATCTTACAGCGGATGAATTTCCGTCGACGCTGGTCAAAATTAATTCAAAATAGATTTTTCCAAAGGTATCATAACTTGCCGTGTATGTGGTTGCGTTTTAAATTCGGATATATTAGGTGTTTAGTATGACTTGTGGATGACATATTGCTGAGGAGAGCACGTTGTGGACATTGGTTTTATTTACAACATTTCGGCTTATTTCGGAAAATCTATTTGTTATAATTAATCCTCCACTATCATTACCCGCCACAATGTAGAAAGGGACTTCCTTATGAAAATCCACCATTGTAAACTTGATAAGCTAGAATCTTTTAGAAACGATCCCCTTTGAGCGACCACTAATGGAGTAGAAAGCTATCGAGGATTTTCGTAGACATCAACACCTTAAAAGTTTCTATAGACGTCCGATGATATTTAGACGGTAGAACGTTTCGTAAACATTTGATGGTAGTTAGATGATAGAAATTCTCATAGATCTCTGATAACATTTAGACAGTATACATTTTTGTAGACATCTAGTAAAGAAATCTGTTTGGAATGTCTATACCATAATTTTGAGCACCGACAGAAATTTGTTCCGTCCAAGATAGTAGGGAATTTAATACAACGAAAATTCTTCTGATGTTGAATGTCAACAATGTTTGATGTTAAAAATTGTTTCGTATTGTGTGTATTGTTTAGTCGGAGCACCGGCGTACGGAACGGATTCACTAAACTTCCACCATCTGCTCCTGCAATTGTTCAGCCGAAATCCAAAGTTACGAGATACCGAGTGGACACAGAACCGAAACAAATAAACTCCAGAAATAGTTGGCAAATCTTTTATTGTTCAAAACTATTACTCAATTACACATTAATCGGAACATTAATTACAGGATATTGTTCTCAACTGGCTTTTGTCAACACTCGGATCGAGACATTAATTACAGAACGACCGGTTGGTGAAAGCACTCGACCAAAACCTCTGTGGGGGTTCTCTACACCACATGGAGAACCAACCCACAATCCCAACCAACCGTGACCGCTAATAGTGCACAACCTCAACCCAACTCCCCATGCAAAATCCGCAATAGCATACATCCCAAACCTTGCAATAAAACATTTCCCAAAACTCCCAACAGAATATATTCTAATCATCCCCGCATACATTTTCCCAAAATCGCTTCGGTCAATTCTCTACTTAATTCATATTCCCTCTTTGCGACCAAGCAACCTTAATTTCCCCGAAATTCATATGCTGTAACAAAACGCATTTTGAACTCCACAACGGAACATTACCATCGCCACCAACTATACCAAGCTGCATACATTTCCCTGAAATTACTTCGGTTAATATCTTATCTAAACGATATTCCTTGCTTGCACCCAAGCAATTTCAATTTCCCGGTATACACAACCAATGAATCCAACTCAGCTTGTACGGCAAGGATTCGCTGGAACTGAATTCTTATGCGAGCTTAGCAACTCTTCTTGAAATTCCTCAGAAGTGGCAAATTTATTTCTGCTGTGACTCAGCCGCCACGACGCGACGAATAGATTTTTTTTCCTTTTTATTAGTCAGTCATCATTCTACCATCGGCGCGCGCACATTGGCTTAAGACTCAGCCCCTTGTAACGTGCACTCGGGGGGTGCAAACCCTCGAGTATACAATCAAGTCTATCGCGTCTCGGTCGAGTGGGGTCGGGCCCCTTGATTCCTCAACGAAAACCATTTAGTGGTGTGTCGGGTTCTTGGCCCCTTAAACGAAAAGCATTTAGTCGTGTCACTTAAAGTCCGGCGGACCGGCAATCATTTACTAGAACCTAGTGAACAATTAAATATTTTGTGAATGACTATACAGTGTGTTTTATTTCCCGCGGCTTCGTTTCCCCGCCGCCCCGCAGTGTTCTGGAAGTTTGCCCCCCTTTATTGTCTTCGTTGTGCACGGTAGCGGAGAGGTGGGCACCGGAATGAACCCTGTGCCGTTCGCCGGCACACCCTACTTCGTAGTCCACACCTCTAGTTGGCTGCGCGATTCAAATCTGACTCCCTGTGGGCTGCTCGATGCGGAACCACTCCGGTGGGTGAGGTGGATTTCCCCTCGTGTGGTGACAAGGGAAATCGATGTTTCTGGTGACGTTGCGGCCAATGAGAACCCGATCCGCGTCTCATTGGAAGGTTCCCTAGAGACATCGGTCAGATTGGGTAAATGGCTTTACCTACGAAAGAAAGGCAAACGAAACATGTGTTGGGTGAAGGAAGCGAAAACAAACATGCAGCTGGTCAAATGATGACCGATGTAGGTTTTTCTGTTGATGTTATGTCAACAGAACTTCGCTTACGATGGCAAAGACTAGAAGGCATGGATGCATGTTTGTTTTAGGAAAAACGTATCGTGGGACACGATCTGGTGATCAGGATGATTACGTAATGATGGTTGTGTATACATCCACGTCAATAGTGCATTGCATCCATAGCGTGTCAAGGGTCGAATTCCAGTGTGAATATTTACACTGGCAAAGAATTCGGCTCTTGGCAGCTAGGCGCGATTGCGCTATGCCTTGTATTAGCGAACAAAACATGGGACGTGACCGTTTCTAGATTGTTTAGGGAAAACAAACTATGATCACGTCCAATTCGATGCCAGTTTATCGCTTATGCAACCGATCAGGGATAATCGACTGCAGCTGTATAAGCAAGCGATGTGCCATGGCTTGTCTTTTAGACCAACGGATTGTTGGAACAAGAACACACACAAGGATCGGCCTGTGTTTGATGGGCATGTGGCCACCCATAGGAACCGATCGGTTCATGACAGATGAACCGAGATGGTTTAAATGATACTATTAATTTGATGCCATGGCAAGGTGGTAATCTTGCCGTGGGCTTATATTTCAGGTGTGAACTGGTCGGTGGAGAGCATTGAACAGCTCATATGCGGTAGGTGGCTTGTGAGTGAGGGGAAGGCAGGTCGATTTAAAGGGAATGGGTGGTTCTTTGGGAAAGCTTAAAGAAACCCCACAGTATACCATATAGAAATGGTGATTTTAAAATCAACCTATATTCTCTGGTAGGAAAGTCAACCAATGATTTGTTTTTTATGTAACACCAAATAAATAGCGGACGTGGTTAGGTAGTATGAAACACTGTACTCAAATCGGAGTCTTTTTCCCCGTTAAGCAGGGGAATGACAATGCTGAAGCCAGCAGTGCTGGCTATTTCCGTAGATTAGATCTAGTTTTCGAGGTATTTAACACTAAAGCTACCGACATTTCATATATACCTATTTCTACCACTACCGTGTTTTAAAAAATTTGAAGATTTATAGCATGTAATAACTCTTAGTCCAATTTTTCAATTCCTTTATTTCTTTATTTAATAAATTGAAAGAAACACGAATATCTTCAATTTAGAAATAATGTATAAAGCTTATGTACGTTCACCGCGTGGGTCATTTGACCCGTCCGTGGTAGGTTTAGTGTTAAGATTCAAATTTATTAGTTTGGTGCTGTTGTTCTTATTGGCACATTCTCATCCCTACCAGACAACTCGTAAATAATAACAACAATAAAAACCCAATAAATTGAACTTCAAATGTCTCGGAAACTAATCCTAATCCACGGAAACGATCAGTACTACTAGGGTCAGTCTACACCATTTTTTTTTTCGGTGTCCTGCTTGACAGATTTTAAAGCTAGCACAGTATTATGTCTGGATTTTCTACAGTTGGTGTGGAGGTTAGAATTTATAAAGTAACTGTCGAATTAGACGCGAACAAATTGCGGCAGTAGGAAAGCAATCGCAACTTATGCATTATGTAATCACTTATCACTTCTACTTTTCACTTTCGCTATAACTGGGTGCGCCATGATGTGTACGGCCAAAATAAAACAATCTTTTGTTCTACCTTGTGTTTATTAACTGACTCCCAACCCAAGAGAGAGAGAGAGCTTACGACTTTTCCGTCGGTGGGTGTAAAACATACACGTACATACATATGTACTATTAATGTACATCTATACAACAGAAATAAAAGCCAATAGTTCATGAATGTTAAGGGAAAGATAAATGGATAAATTGAGCAGATATAACTTTTACGTTTCTAATAAATTTGATTCAACTCGTGGAGGAGCCTACGCGGATACCGGAGGTGATTTTTCGAATACCCTAGATCTGTTTCTGATATCCGAACCGTCCATTTGTACGACACGACTGCACCATTGGGAAACTCAGACCACTGTTTGTTATGGGTTGCGGAATCACTTTTCAAACAAACATTTCTGTGGGAACAAAATAGTGAAGTGAGCGTTACAAACATTATTAATTGACTGGAATCAAGGATTTAGTGTAGAAGTAGTAAAATGACTATTAAAAATGATATTTAATTTTGGTAAAAAAAAATAGTAGTGATAAACCACCTACATATTTAATCTCAAATAATTTCGAACGAAAATAATTGTAAAAGAGCATTCCAAATAACTTGACCCAAGCAAAAATCTAAATATAAACAAAAATTTAAAAATAAAAATAACGTCGACATATGTACATTTTAAATGAAGTTGCTTAACGATAAAATGCCTTCATTGTGTTGTATACGTTTTTATCAAAATACAACTTTATGCATTTACTTATAGAGTTCCTGCAAATTGAGTACAAAAACTATTTATAGCACAAAATTAAAAAGCATATTTTTATACTATTGTGGACATCAAATAAAAATTTAATCTTAAACTCAATAAATAAATAGTAATGAAAAACGTATCTAAACACAACATGGGACGCCCATTGAGTTATCTAATCCGGGGTCGTGCGCGAGCCGTGGAATTGACGGCTGCATTTAAAACTCCAGCACACTGGACCAGGGTCTTACGTTTAACACATGCACCAAATCTACAACCCGAAGAAATGTTACAGGTAAACAAAAAAATGAGAATGCATGAATACCTTTATCCGGTCGATGGTTTGGGGTAATCGATAATATTGAGCACCGCTATTTGGGCACTTTTTCACTTTTTCAAACTACAAGTAGGTAGTAAAATTCCTGATTGTATTTCTTTAGGCATCAAAATTACTGGGACTTTTGTCGGCGAAAACTAAGAACCCCTAGGGCTACATTACGAGTTTAATTCGGCCGGGTTGGGGATGCTATCGCGATAAATATTCATAAATTCCTTTCAGATATAATTCCCTTATAGGAGGTTAATAACTAACAGATATGTTGCCTCAACTCATTCCCACTTGAATTCTAGCGCAATAACGTTAAAAATCCTACAAAAGAAGAACTACTGGTTTCTCTGGTGAATAAATTTGTATACCATACATTCCTCAGACTATCGCTTTGTTGTTTTCTTCATAAACAAAATCATGATCCACATTCCTTAGTGGAAAAACATGTGTCACCCACCCCAAATTTTTTTTAAGTAAATTGGTGGATGTGCTGGCAAATAAAGCAGGTATCAATAAAATGTCTACATGTATGTCTGAGACCATTAATATTTGTTCTTCTTCATAGGCAAAAATATAATCTTCATTAACAAAGAAATCCCAACAAAAAAAAATTATTTTACCGAGAAGATTTGGAGCCCAGGTGACGGGTTCCATGGAAAATCCTCGTTTCCTCCATATAAGACAAATATATGATTTTACACTATTGGAAGCGATGGAATATCTAAAAGAAAGTTCCGCGGGGATCAACGGGAATATGAGCCTGGCGGGAGGTGGGTTTAATCGGTAAAAACCCGGCATGCCCCTGGGTCTGTCTAAAGGTATCTTTTGAAGATTTCCACCTTCCTACCGAAAACAAAAAAAAAAAAAAACTCTATTGAAAGTTTTAAACGCGTTTTTCCGGAACCACATACTCCTAACTGGCCGGATTTGTCCAATATTGCATAGCTTTACGTTGGGATACAGCACACCTTGAAGAAGTGAATCAAAAAAAAAAAAAAACCGTCGCGACCGGAATCCTTACATTCAATCAAAAAAACAAAACGATTATTAATATACAACAATGAGTAGGGTATTTTCCTTTCTTTTATTTTAAATTACAGACCACCGCTCTATCAACTGAGTTATCGAAGGTAAATTGGGAAGTAACAATTCTTCATCTCCCAAGAAGAAAGCAGCAGCATCAGTCATCTTAACTGTGTTGGGGTCATCGAACTCCCAGGTCTGTGGTCTTCTCAGGTTCACTGCTATTATCGACGTTATCCTCATCTCCGCTATCATAAACCGCCGGGATAGTCTGCATACAATGGTTGCCCTCAGCGCCCCCACCTAACACTTCTTGTTCCCTTGAATACATCGCACGAACGCCGTAACCAATGTAGCTTTAGTGAGTGTGGGCGGATCTGTGAACTTGGGCTAAACAGAACATAGAACTTGTGGTCTCTATCTTCCTCTCTTCTTCACACGCAAATTCTCACGATCGCAGTCACTCAACGTGAATTTTCCGACGGAAATTACCACATTTTTCGGTGGTGGACAATTCCATCCGTGCTGGTCGACGGCACATTGCCTGGGGTCATGTTGTGCTGCAACAATTGCGGTTTTTTTTTTATAAACAATTAAATGACTTTTGTTGCGGATTCGCAACTAAATGCAGCGGGGAGAATCTAGTACGTTCACCGTCTAGTACACTCCCGAACCAACACACTCACCACGTCTGTCAGCAACCAGCTGACAATGCGTCATCGCTGAGGGACACCATCCAGCTGTCACACAAATTTGAATGTGACTAACGTTTTTCAGTCAGTCGACCATCAACTTCCATCGGTTGCAGTCAGTCTGCCTTCTTACAGGGGTTGCCATTTATTCGTTATTATTACAGTAAAGTGTTTGTTAAACTAAGTAATAAAGGTAACTAAGTATATAAAGGTACAGTTTTCACAATAAAGAGAGCACTGCCGAGTTGGTTTGCGCGTTTGTGAATTCGCAACGGAAGTTCAAGGACAGTGACCAAGAGTTCTGCCACATCATCCCCCACGCCGGTTCCCTGGTTGCGTCTTCTCCGTACCAACTTTTTTGCATGAAATTTCAAGCTTTTTGCACAAAAGTTCACTATTTCGCCAGAAATCATTATCTCGAAAAACTTCTAGGTCTCTTGCTGTTGTTATATAGAAATGAAAAAACGTTGGTTTTTGGTCAAAAATTGTGGGACTTGGGTTCCCTGCCGTGAACCCCTGTAAAAAAGGCATCGATGGCGTAGTGCTGCGCAGACGACAGTCTCCTTTCTTATAACGTGTCTTGCCGTGCTTCCTCAATAGTGGGGGAAGAGTGAGTAAGCGGAGAGTTAAACTGAAGAAAAGGAAGTCTTTTATATTATTATTGTAGCGAGCTTAGGGTTCGCTGGATTAATTTTTCACACAAAATAAGCCGTGAAATCAATGTTCTATTCAATCTTTATTTTTCTGCTCTTGACAACCGTTCTTTTCTTTTTCGCTCCTGCGTCAAAAGTGACACTTCTGTCACTGGTGACATCGGGTTTCCCTCTCGCTTCTTTTTGCTCATAGTCTCCAGTTTTCCAGTACTTTCCAGAATATTCCAGTACTTTGTTTTGGAGTCTTGCCAGCTAATCACATTATATTCAATGTATTGATTTAAGTAAAGGGGCCCGCTTAGGCTCATGCTTGGCTGCGACCTGTTAAATACTTTTCAGAAATATTTATTTATTTTTTTACCCTTTACTCTGATCGTTTAACTCTGAGTTATTTTCTTTGCAAACACTCCTTTTATACCCAAATTATTGGGGGAGAATCACCCATGATGCAATATATTCTTCTCCACTTGGCATGACCCCGAACACAAGTCATTTACCCTGTCGCAGTTCCACTCAGTCGGCTTTGACCCATATTGAGTGCAATTGCCTGGTACGAGCCATTTGCGTTGCTTAACAGCTATCGCCACAGAAGTGATATTCAGTTAAACGATTCTTCACTTAATTGGTCCACTTAAAGTCCAGTGGCATTGGTTCGAGCAATTCGTTTCCTCACTTCGAATTCCCGGTGGTAATTCGTTATTATCCATGTGCCTTTCTTACGTAGGCGTCAGTATTTTTATGGGAATTCCCTCTTGGTGTACGGTAGTTATCATATTCCGTTGCATTTTTGCAGGCGCCAGCAGTAACTCAGGAAATCTCCCCCGCTTGGTGTTTTCCTTAGGGTATGAATGACGATACGGTGTAAAAAATGTACTCGTAATTCGATAGCGTGTAGCTTGGGTGGGAAATGACTGCGCGTCATGGGTAGACAATCAAAGAAGAGACGATTAATGTTTTACATTTCGTCCTATATGGATTGAGTTAATATTACGTTAATTGAATTATGCTAAATTGGGTTATGTACACCTTGTTAGGGCAAAAAAACAGATTTACCGCCTTAGTTATCGTTTCAGAGTGGTTGAAAACAAGTCAGTAAGCAGAGATTTCAATGAAAACGATCTAGGATAGGTACAAAATTCTTCTTATTCCAGGTGTTCGAAGGATTTTATAAGTCAGTAAACGAAAATACAGTTTTTGAAAATTCTACAGTTGAATAATAAAGAAATTTTTGTCGAGTGATCGATAGTAGACGCTTTTCGTTCTCATCGGAGGCGCCTGATTGCTTATGTTGTAGAGTATTAGAGACGAAGGGAGGATACCACGTGGTTGGATTAACGTGGGCTGAAGCGACTTGTTGATGAAAGAGAGTGATGATGTACACGTACATCATCAGGAAGCCCTTGCAACTTGATGAAATGCAAAATGGTGGATGCCCGTCAGCTTCAACCTATTTCATTGTCGCCGGTGTGCGCATCGGGTGTACACTAATGTAGAACATTAGATGTCCAACACTTCCCCTCGATGGCCGCACCAGTGCGGAAAATTTACGTCAGGTTTAAGAGGTCGAGACACCTCTCTTGCTTCGGTTTGGATAGGGCCTTAGTGAGAATGTCTGCAGGCATTTGTTCCGTGAGCATGTATTCGACCGAGAGTGTTCCGCTATCCAGTGCTTCACGGATGAAATGATGTCGGATGTCGATATGTTTGCTCCGGGAGTGGAATACGGGATTCTCAGCCAGCTTCCGAACACCATCGTTGTCGTTGAATAACTTCAGCTTGTCTGGTAAGGCGAATCCCAGTTGACTAATCAGCCTTCGTAGATGTATGGCCTCTTTCGCCGCATCGGATATGGCCATATACTCTGTTTCTGTGGGTTATAGCGCGGTGGATCTTTGTTTACGCGATTCCCATGAGGCAAGTGTGCCGTTAAGAGTAAAGGCATACCCAGTGTACGATCTCACACGTTTGGCGGCTTTACAGTGAGGCTCGTCGAAACAGCTATTGAATTGGCTCAATCTGCTCACGGCAAAGGCTATATCTGGTCTTGTTCATACTGCCAGGTACATGAGAGATCCAATTAACTCTCCAAACGGCAGGTTTCTGTCGGGTTCCTCCTTCCCTTTCTGTAGTATAGTGGTGCTGTCCAGAGGTGCACTCACGGGCTTCGAGTCGGTCATGTTGAAACGGTCTAGGACTTCGGATATGTATTTGGTTTGAGTCATCCGCAGTTCTTCCTTGTCTCGATGAAATTCGATTCCAAGACAATGCTTTATTTCGCCGAGGTCCTTTGTGTTAAATGTTTTTGAAAGCTGCTTAGATAGTTCCTCGATCTTTGCTGTGCTTTGTGAGGAAACTAAAATGTCGTCCACGTATTCGGTGACCAGTAGTATGCCTTTTCCTTTTCCTGCTTGACACCAAGGCGTTTGAGCTCATTGCTCAGCTTCGTGGGCCACTATCGTCCTGCTTGACGAAGTCCGTATAGAGCTCTGTTTAGCGTTATTCCCTTTTGCAGTTGCGTTAGCATTTGATTTGCTTTAATGTTTTCTCTGCTTTTTCCAGATTGAATTAATTTCTCCAGGGCAACGTCGGTGTGTTTGGGGATCTCCATGTAAATTGTCTCGTCGGGCTCGCCGTTTAGATAGGCCGTCCCCACATCAGGGTGGCGGATGCTCATGTTGGGTTAAGCGGCTAGGGCGGCCGTAATTCGAATGGAGTTCATCCTTGCAACTGGAGCGAACGTCTGGTGGTAGTCAATTCCGGGTACTTGGGAGAATCCTTGTGCAACGATGCGTGCCTTTCTTCGTTCTAGCGTGCCGTCGGGATTCAATTTGTTCCGCAAGATAAAACGGCTGCCGATGACGTTGTCTTGTTTCGGCCGATCTACCAGAGTCCAAGTGTCGTTTCTGATGATGGCCTCGATTTCTTGCGCCATGGCATTTATCCACTTCTCGGAGTTTGGACCGCTTGTTGCTTCTTTTATAGGAACTTCGGCTGCTCCCGCGGTCTCCGAAGAGATGTCGCATTCCTGAAATGGTTTTCGAGGTCTTCCCCTGAGTCCAGTCCTTTCTATCCGTGGTCTTCGTCGTCCTCTTCTTGTGATGATTGCGTCAAATCTGCTGGTTAGGGTTGTTGGTTGCTTCATTTCTTGTTACTTCGAGTTGTTCTTCTCTCGCCATGGTGTCGTTATGTGTTGTATCCGGTCTGATGCATTCGACCGTGGCACTTTCAGTATCAGATTTGTTGTTTGTTGGGCGAAAATCGTTTGAGGCGAGACTCCGGTCGTTATGTTTTTCGATGAACATCGTTCGTCGGAGAGCCAAATCCTGTACGCTTTCGATTTGTCAGCGTAGCCGACGAAAACCCCTTTTTGCACCTGGGGCTGAATTTACCTTTCCTTGGTCCTCGTTCTAGCGAGTAGACAACGCATCCAAATTCGCGAAAATGGCCTACGTTTGGAGCGTTTCCAGTCCATACTTGGTATGGTGTTCTTCCGTTGGCTGTGTTGGTCGGTCATCTGTTTCTGATGTGGTTTGCTGTGTTGACTGCTTCTCCCCAAAATCTTGTGTCCAGATTTGCTTGTATGAGGAGGCATCTACCCATATCCACCAAAGTCCGGTTTTTTCTTTCGGTTACTTGGTTTTGCTGAGGTGTGTGAGTCACTGATAGCCTGTGGTGGATGCCGGTTTTTCCTTAAGAAGGTATTGAATTCGTTGTTGACGTACTCGGTCCCGTTGTCAGACTGTAATCTCTTGATCTTCCTTCCAGTCTGTTTTTCGGCAAACGCTTTAAAATCTCTGAAGGCGTTTAAAACCTCGCTCTTGCTTTTGATTACTTTCACCATGCACCACCTAGAACAATCGTCGATGAACGTGACGAAGTATACAGACCCGCCCAATGTTTTGATGCTCATTGGCGCGCAAGTGTCGGTTTGAATCAGGTCCAATATGCCGGTTTTTCGCACTGACTCCTTCGAGAATGGAAGCCTCGTTGTTTTCCCGAGAGCGCAAATATCGCACTTCATGTCTTGTGTGGGCTGCTTGAAAAACATTCCTCGTATAGTCCCGTTTCTGTAGCTCGAAGTTAAATCCTTAATATTCAAGTGACCCAGTCTCTGGTGCCAGATTTCCAGTAGTGATACGTCCGGGGTAGTTGTAGCGACGGCTGCGTGGGTTTCTTTCAGGCTTTTTGGAACGAAGTACAGGACGTTTTTCCTTACAGCCTCGAAGATGACCTCCCGTTTTGAGATAGTTACTTTTGCTCCTTTATTATCGAAAGTGATTGTGAATCCTCTGTCAGTGATTTTGCTGACAGATTCGCCCGCAGAGCGGGGACGTATAGAACGTTATCCACTTTTACGTTTCGATATTTGCCTTTGTACTGGGTGATGATGTTTATGTCGCCTCGTCCGGTGATGTTGGTTGAGGCACTGTTGGCAAGGTTTAGTTTCATCGGATGAATTTCGTTGTATCCTTCGAATGCTTCGGTATTACTCGACATGTGTGATGTGCTTCCGCTCTTCAGGCACCACCCCTTACTGACAGTCGACTTAAAAGCCTGAAATCCGTGTTGCGCTGAGCTGGTGTAAGCTAGTTCACTTGTGCCGTAGTTGTACGTGTTGTTTTCCTTTCCTCGATCTTTAGAAGATCCCGGTCCTTTTCTGTTGAGAGAGCGGCACTCGGCGACCTTGTTCCCGGCTTTTCCGCAATGGTAGCATTTGTGGGAAGGCTTTTGTCGGTTTCCGGGGTGATTGTGTCCATGGCGTTTATCCTCCGTTTTCGTGTCGCGTTGTTTGGCGGCCATCGCGCATTCGGCTTCGTCTCGTTCGTTGGTGCGCCTGGCGTCGCATTCCTCGATTATCTTGATTGCCTCCGGTGAAAGTAACTCGTCTCGGGATTCTATGGCGCATCTGAAGTTCTCGAACTTCGGGGAGAGATTATACATGAGCATGATGCATAGCAGATCGTCGTTGATTTCGATTTCCATGTCGTTCAATTTAACCACGGTGTCAAAGAAGTCACTTAAGTGTGTTCGCACGTCGATGAATCGTCAGTCCCTTCAGTAGACAGGCTTTCCTGGCCGGACTTTTTGACTCGTACACGGAGATGAGTTTCTCCCATTCTTCTCGGGAAGTTTCACACCCTTTAATGATCTTGACTTCAGATGGTCCGATTGCTAGTATCATGTCTGCCTTAGCCTTCCTGTCTCCTGTTTTCCACTGCTCGACCTCGCCTGTACGCGCCTCCGTCGATTCAGGTTTCACGATTACTCCGGTCACATAGCCCCATGCATCGTTCTTTACTAGGATCGCCTCCATCTGCAGCTTCCAAGTGTCGAATTTATCCTTCCGCAGTTGTTCGATGCTCGCTGTGGATGGCGCAATTTTGTTGATAGACGAGAATTTAGCTTTCCTGTGTTGTTTGTAGGTTTTCCATGCGTTTATCCAACCGTGACTCTAGTTCGCAGTGTTCTGGTGAATGCCTGGACCCATAACCTGTTGAAGAGTAGTAGAGACGAAGGGAGGATACCACGTGGTTGGATGGGCGTGCGCTGAAGCGGCTAGTTGATGAAGGAGAGTAATGATGTGCACGTACATCATCAGGAAGCCTTTGCAACTTGACGAAATGCAAAATGGTGGATGTTCGTCAAGTTCCACCAATTTCATTGTCGCCGGTGTGCGCATCAGATGTACACTAATGTAGAACATTAGATGTCCAACAGTTTAGTTTAAAGCTTTATTTATGTAGTTGCGTACATGCTGTTCAAAATTCAAGGGCGAAGTCATTGTCGCACATTCGTTTTGCACAGTCATCGTAGGTTTAATCTACCTCGGGCATACATCACATAGGAAAAGAGAAATGTAATGTTTCATCCCTCTTTTTTACAGCAAGGAGTAGACACCACAACTGGGTCAGTTCGTAAAGGACTAGGAAAAGCAAAATGCCAATATTATATTTATATACAAACCTTCTCTGGTTACCAACGTATAAAATTAATTGCTCGCTGAGTGGTCTTTTAATGTGTAAAAAGAGCAACAGCGCACGAAGATATTGTAACAAAGACACCAAAGTTCAATACCTCTCTTTAAATATTCAGGACATTTCACTTTAAAGAAGATAACAAAATGTTTGCTTCTTTTTTACCTTTCAACCAACAATCTGCTTTTGTAAAATTATTTTCTGTCACATTTACTCATGTCCATTGCAGTCCAATTTGAATACGTTTGCACCTAGAATTACATTGGACGTCACATCTCTGAATATGTAATTTATTCATGGATTCAGTTTTACGAGTAGCGCATTTATCAACGAATAATCAGTAAACCCTTAGGATGGGTTGTTAGAGTACCCTGTTGCATTATTCAAATATTGAATAAGGGTGAGCTGGACTAAGTAGATTTTATATTGGTTCAGCCCCAAAAACGACACCGACTTCGCGGGATGTCCGCAATATACATACAAATGTGCATACACGTCAATTTTTGGCATCATGTCGAATAACACTTTTGAAAACTTGTGGCAAAGGCCATTATAACACTCTATTACGAAATTGTGTTAACAGATTCACTTTCCAACTCAATGACTACCTCTCGTAAATGACGCAGGTGATGAGAAAGCAAATTTCTGTGATTTAAAAGGAATTTAGGGAATCTTTAACGTAATCAACAATGACAACGAATAACCTTCGAAAATATGTGGGCAGTAATTGAATTCACATAACAAGATTCTTGTCATGTCCACCGAAGACAAAAGTATATTAATTTCGTTTGTTTTATTATATTACAGGCTGCCGAGTCGGGAAATTTGGATGACTTCGTTAGACTGTATCAAAACGACAATACGAGATTGTCTTTGCGCGATAGTAAAGGTCGGACTCCAGCACATCAAGCAGCTGCCAGGAATCGTGTTAATATTTTACAGTATATTCATGACCAACAGGGAGGTAAGTGAATAATTGGGCACTTTTTGATGCAATTTACGTAGTTCCCATTAGTTATTGTTCAAAGAAAAAAAGAAGAGGACACTACCTATTTTGTTTGTTATATATATTCCTTTTTTCTTTTTTTGAAATGCAACTTTCCACGTGCGGATAGATCTGCAATGTTTAAAGAAAAAAAGATGTATATGTCGTATTAGAAAAATTATAAAGTACGCGAATAGGGTGAATAGAGAAAGGTAAATTCTTCAGCAATAAAGGTAAAGTCAGCAAAGTCGAAGAGCCTGGTAATGTAAAGTGTAGAGTTCCACGCACCTGTAAAAGTCATCTCGCCCATAACTTGGCGAGTGTTCGTCGTTGTTTGAAGTATTATTCGTGGTCTTGGCCTTATTTAACAAATCCCTCCACCGGTTCCGATTTCGAGCCGATGTCATCCAGTTTGGCACTCCCATGCTCTGGGTGTCCTGGCCTACGCCATTTCTCCATCGCAGACAAGGTCTGCCGCGCTGTCTCCTTCCATACGTCCTGCCACAAAGGACTTTCCGAGCAGGCTCTTCTTCGTTCATTCGAGCTAGATGTCCCGCCCACCAGAGTCTATCGAACTTGATTTTTCTTAAAACGTTAGTTTCAAGGTAGATCGCGTACAACTCATGGTTGTAGCGTCTCCGAAATCGTCCTCCCTCGCATACGGAGCCAACAATTCTCCTTAAGACCTTCCTCTCGAACACGGCTAAGAGTTCAGAGTGCATTTTATTGAGCACCCAGGTCTCGGATCCATACATGAGTACTAGTAAGACCATGGTCTTGTACAGCAGTAGCTTGGATGTTCTGGATAAATTTCGGGATCAAAAGAGCCTTGATAGACCATATTAGTCCTTGTTGGATTTGATCAGCCGTCCGCGTATTTCTTTTTCCATATTGTTATCGGCTGATAATATTGACCCAAGGTAGTTAAAGGATTGCACTACTTCAAATTCGTGCTCCACTATCCTGATAGTTTGACCAACGTTAGGTCTTCTCTTCGCAGATGTTCCCATCATGTACTTTGCTTTCCCCTCATTAATGTGTAGTCCCAGTTTTTGTGCCGCCTGCTAGATCTGGGTGAAGGAGTTCTATACACCCGAATCGGTTCTACCGATGATGTCGGTGTCATCTGCGTAGGCAAGTATCTGGCTGGACTTGGTCACAATAGTCCCTCTAGTTGTGATTCCACTGTCGCAAATTTTTTTTCTCTAACGCCGGGTTAGACATTTTTCCATCGGCTGCCTAAGAGTGAATATCTTTTCAATCGCTAATTTGCCTGTGATGAAGCCACACTGATATTGACCAGTGATGACTTTAGCGTATGGGGCTATCCGATCCTGTAGGATATAGGACAATATCTTATAGGCGGTACTCAGCAATGTTATACCCCTATAGTTGCTGCACAGTGTGATATATCCTTTCTTATATATGGGGCAAATTATACCGCGACGCCAATCTTCCGGCATCTCCTCTTGCTCCCATACGTGCACCACGATCTCATAAATTGCGTGATGTAACGCTGACCCTCCTTGTTTGATCAGCTCAGCTTGTATGCCGTCAGCTCCAGGGGCGTTATTTGATTTGAGCTGTCTTATGGCTTTTAGAATTTCCTCAATGCTTGGTTACGGCAACATTTAGTCTTGATATTGCATTGGTGGAGCCTCCAATTCTTCTGTGAACTGACCATTTAGCAATTCATTGAAGTGCACTTCCCATCGCTCCAGAATGCCTTCCGGATCGGTTTTCAGATTACTTTCTTTATCCTTGCAGTAAGTGCAGCGTGGTGTGTACCATGTCATGCTGTAGATTATTTGGTAGAACTTCCGCGCCTGTCTTTTGAAGTCTTTTCACTTTTAAAATACGCGAGTTTACCGAGTGCATTCGAGGAACTGCCACCTAGGCAAACGAAATAAACGTAGACATTCGACGTTCAACGTACCGCAATTCAACGCGCGCAGACCTGTGATCCTCACAAAAGACGTCGGGATTGTATTTATCGGGTTTTTGCATTGTTTCCCAAAATAATTAGATCAAGTGCGAACAGTCAAGATTGTGACTGACACGTTTTCCCCGTCGCGACATTTCTTTGGTATTACAAGTGTGACTTTTATATGGGATCAATTTCGTGCGAACAATAAGTGGTAGACTACATACGATCGACAGACATAGTTAAGGATATTTTCAGAAATTAATTCGTTACAAAGGTGGTAGAAGTTGTTGTTTTATTATACTCGTGTATCAAGAATAATTGTGAAATTACAAAAACAAAAAATCGAACAATAAAGTAAAATGAGCGTTTTCTAAAAGGGAAAGAATTTCCGTTTTAATTCTATCTGTCTTCGCTCCGTGTGTCGCTTTACATTTGGAACAGTGTTGGGCGGAACACACCATTCAGACATTACACAAAATCCGCCAAAAGACTATCTTTCTGGCCGTTCAATTCAATTGGTTCTTGATAGTGTCAAATCTGCCCCCCCTTCAAATCAATGCAGGTGTTCCCCAGGGTTCGGTACTCTGACCCACTCTCTTCCTCATCTTTATAAATAATCGATTGTCGATTACTCACAACCCAATTCACTCGTTTGCTGATGATAGCACTTTGAATTTCTCATACTCATACGAACACTCCCGTCCAAACTCTACCAACCAGCAAGTTATGCTTGATACATTGAATTCAGACCTCAACAAGATATATGAGTGGGGATTATCTAACCAAGTAGAATTCAATGGCTTAAAAACTCAGTGCTGCCTCTTGTCGTCAAAGGTGAGCCCCAAAGTAAATATACTGCCGATGAACGGCACTTGCATCGACGAAGCCAAGGAACTTTCAATCCTAGGCACTCGAATTAATTCGACTGTTAATTGGAATGACCATATATTTGAAGCTGCGAGAAGTGGGGCCAAATGTATGGGGTTCCTTAAGAGGTGCAAAAAATACTTCACTCCATCCAACCTGGCCACTATTTACAAGGCGTATATTCGTCCCAAAATGGAGTTTAACTCCCATATTTGGTTGGGCGCATCCAAAACTGCACTACATGTGCTCGATAATATGCAAAAACGAGCAGTGAAACTTATTGGGGACCCAACTGAACTTGCTGAATGTGTTGTGCCCCTTCTGACATTTTCCCGCCATACCCATCAATCTGAGAATGCGCATCAGTTCACGTTGAAAGTGGACTTTAGACGCACAAATAAAGATAGAGAGTCATTCTTTAGCCGAACCACACGAATGTGGAATGTTCTGCCTGATCATGTGTTTCCTGGCCGTTGTGATGTCCAGACATTCAAGATCAATATACATCAACACCTTTTTTCCTTATCCACTTCCTTTCCATCCGCTCGCACTGTGCTCTTATGTGCGCGCGTTAGTGTAAAAAAAATGATGACCTCAATAAAGGCTATCACCAGATATTGTTGGCAGAAAGAGATATAAAAAACCGCATTTGTTAGCTCAGCAGGTCTATACGACTATGTACGAATGCCGTTTAGATTGAAAATGCTCCGGCAGCTTTTCAACGGCTGATGAACCAAATACTTTGAAAATTTATTAATAAAACATTTATAGTATATTTAGATGATGTTCTTTTTTTTTACACTTCAAAAGAAAAACATGAGAGCTCATTGAAAGTGATTTTTGCTAGACTACGGGAATGCAGTTTCCTGAAAAAGAACACTGAATTTTTGGGTATATCTAAATGCGAGCTGATTGCAGTGACAAAAAATAGAGCTTTTAAGCAATGGCACTCCAATCCCACCGATGTTAACAGAACGAATTTTGTTAGAATCAGAAACGCGTGCAACCAGGCGATTGATACCGCGAAGAAACCTCACAACAACAGGGTAATCAATAAGCTCCTTCGGTGCCCAACTGGTTCCCGCTTCTGCTGGTCAATGGCAAAAGCTGTTGGCAGTAACTTCGCTTCCTCCTCTTTTTCTCCGTTGGTGACAGACAGCGGGACGTTAGTCACGAATTCAAACGATAAAGCTAATGTGTTCGCGAATTTATTTTCCACGAATTCAAACCTCGATTCCGGCCTTTTGGAGCCACCTGTGATCTCGCCGGTACGGTGTTCGATGGGGGATGCGAGATTCCGTCCACGCACTATTCAACGCATTCTACGTGAACTGGATTGTAGGAAGGCAACCAGCCCGGACGAAATACCAGCAATAGTCCTTAGGAATTGAATACGGATTCCGTGGCAGGCGGTCCACGGGAGACCTTTGACACTTATAACAAATATATGGACATCTGCGATTGAATGGCATGGTGAGTCAAGGGCGGTCGCATTGGATATCTTTTGACCGCGTCTGGCACGGGGCATTGCTGACCAAACTTCGTTCATGTGGACTTTCCCAACAGCTTTGCGACTGGATGAGGAGCTTCCTCGAGAATCGATCGATCCGGGTTGTTGTGGACGGCGAGTGTTCGGATCTGTATCCTGTTAATTCGGGGCTGCCACAAGGTTATATTTTGGCTCCAACCTTGTTCTTGCTTCACATAATTGATTTGTTGGAGACAACGGATAACAACGTGTTCAGTTTTGTTGATGATAGTACGCTTGTTTCCCCCTCTTCGAATGTTCGGCCGCTTGCTGCATCTGCGTCGCATCAGCTGAGATGTAGACAGATTGACTCTCCGAATCAGGATCTAGATAGGGCCCTGCAGTGGGCAAGGGCGAGGTAGAGAGGAGAAACTTACGAAAGGGGATTTGTGGATGTTAGAGGGGACCTGGACGCTAGGTAGGTCCGTAACAAGGCCAAGCTCGTGGACTTCAATGCAGCGAAGACACTGTGGCGGCTCCGCCAAACCCCATAACTCCCATCCAATCACATAATTTCGCACCTTAAATGCTTTACGCATCTAGGATGATGTAAGGTATAATCTAAAAAGCTTCAATAAAAGAATTCTTACCTTTTCTTGCATTTCGTCGCATACAATTCCTGTAAGAATTCTTTCTTACCTTATCATTAACTCCCCGTAATAAAATTCATCGGTTTGCATATCATACGACCGCATATCAGGGAATCTTACCCTTGAGATGTCTAATGCCAGCCTCAATATGTGTACATAAAAACTATCTATGCACACATCGGCTGTCGACCCTTTTAGCCAGCGATAAATAGTCCAATACCAGCTGCGTGTAATTAGCATCATCCACGTTGAGACTATTTCCCTAACTCACACCATGAGTAAACAAAATACCGCTGTCCTTCAGCAGGCATTCTGGCGATACGCAAACAATTCAATAATCCTACTATCCCAAATGCACCTAATGTTTACTCAGTTGAACTCTCAGGCCATAAATTCCTTTTATCCTACATAGTTCTGGATTCGCTTCCCAGTAACCTCTCACATAAACAAAGAAATCCACGATCCCTTTTTCCTTTATTTCTTTCGGGTTCATTCCTATGGCCTTGTGTATGAAAAAAAACAATGTGATCTTCACTCACACATACACATACATTGCCAAGTCTTCCTTCCTTGTTTTCACCACGAGAGAAACACTTTTTCTCTTTGGAAAACTCACCCCAAAACGATTAAATATCGTTGAGTCAAATTCCATCCGCTGACCGCAATGGTCACGCGATCTCCCGCTCTCCGGTGCGCACGGAGACGCCAATATCCCACCGAGTCGTGTGTGTAATAATTTAATCTTAATAATAAGTTAAGTGAAGAATCGGTCAAGTTTTTTTTTTTTGCTAGTACGGTGTGCACTAAAATCTATTTAAATTGAATAAAAGAACATTTCCTAAAGACAAAAGCTGGTGTTTTTTTTTTGTGCTGCAGTTTCATGGGTGTTGTTCAACCTTACACGTTTGTGAAAAATTAACTTGGGGTTCGGTTTGTTGGCTCTCAAACGATGTGTCGGAACTTTAGGCGTCACGGTCTGTGGGAATGTATCATGGCGTAAACACGTGTCGAGTATCGCCAGGTCAACCTCAGGAAAACTAAGCTATCTTTTTAGAGCCAAGAAATATTTTACTCCGGCTCAACTTCTCCTATATAAATCCCAAATTAAAACTGCGCTCGAATATTGCTCTCATGTTTGGAGCTCGGCTCCTAAACATACCCTCGACCTACTTGAGAGCATACAGAGATGAGCGATCCGCCTGATCGGGGGCTCGGCGTTAACGTCTTGACTACAGTCGCTATCACATCGAAGGCGCGAAGCCGACCTCTGTCTGCTTTACAGATATTATCGCGGGTACTGTTCTTCGGAGATTCTTGGTATTGTTTCACGCAATTCGGTCTATATGCGCTCCACAAGACAATCCGACGGATCGCACCCGTTTGTGGTTCATCTCCTGACGCGACGGCGCGAACATCCCTGCATCAGAATTCGTTCCGTTACAGAGCGGGAAAGCTGTGGAACTCCCTTCCCACGCGAGCATTCCCGCAGCGTTACAACCTGCACCTGTTCAAAAAGAACTGCAACAGTTATTTGATGGCATCTCGGGGCGCCCACTCGGTGCTATAGGTTCGCCTCTCCCGAGAGAAGTGAAAAAAAAAAAAAAATTAAGGTATAAAACCAAACACGGATTTGGTCAAAGATATTCAGGATATTCATGATAAAAATGATAAAAGGGATTCTTAAGAGCTACAGGATTTTATCCTAAATTATTCAGAATTATTCAGAAAGACCTTATAGTTACAATGGTTACTAATGATCCACAGTACATAGCAGTTTTCTAAAACTTTCAAAGTTTATTTTCAACATATCCTATATTAAAATACCCACAAATTGAGACTTCAGCACGACCGGCTTACCAGTTAGAACGTACCACCATAGCCCCCGTATTGATTATATCTTCGATGAGAAGAGTGATGAGTTTCCTGGGACTTCCTTTCAATTCGCACGTCTTCCTACCCCTTTCCATTGACTCATGTCATCGAAAACACGCCATGTCGTCGGCTTTGTAAAATGTCGTCTTCATAAGTATTGGTGGATGCTTATTCATGCAAAGACAACACGGAAAGAAATAATACTTCAAAAAAATAAGTATTATATTTCAATTCACGGTTAAGATTAGTCTATTAAGTTTAAATAAAATCTGAGTGCACCTCGCGAAAAACCAAACTTGCTTCCATTGATCTAAAGTCTGATGATAACAATTTAAAATCCACTTACGGATGGCATTCAAAACCATTCCTATCATCATCATCATCATTATCGGCACTGATTGTAACCCGAATGCCTGTTACTCATCATCATCATCGGCACCACAACCGGGATCCGGTTGTTACACCTCGCTTTACACCCTCTCTCAAACATTATAATATTTTATTAATTTGATTCCATCATCCCTGCATCCAATACTCTCAAACAATCCTCAAAGTATTCTGCATACAATGCAATACTCGCCTTTCCAGCAATTGAAATTCGCATATGACCAATCCTCAAAGTATTTTGCAAACAATTAAAATTCGCATCCATCCGGAAGCAAAGCCTTCTCCACGGGTAATTAATTCATATCGCATACGTTGCGATAATTTCCCATCCATGCCTACTTTCCAAAGCCAAAACAATTATCATGTATAAAACACTTGACCCACTCCACAAGGCCACTGCATTCTGCTTCGTATTTCAAAAATCAAGCGAGCACCTGTCCCCGGATCTACAGGGTGTCATGTTGCAAATACATATTTTTTGCTCAAACAAAATCTCACATATCTCAAGCGGTGTTGCCACCGACTACGAAATATTCGAGCGTCGGTAATGTACTGAGTTCGGCGAAGTAGCGAACACAGCAGTGAGGCGCAATTAATGGTATGATACGATTGGCACACAGGAGCAATGCCCTATAATTGATCCTCCCCATGAAAGCAATTAAGTAATTGCTCAATTCTTTGTCGCTGCATTTTTAGCAGAGCAAATTAAATGATAATTGAATATTGCGAACGGCTTATGGCAGGCGAATAACCTCCGAATAGGTTACACGTTCTAGTGTGAAGAAAATGCATCATCTGCATTAACTCACCAATAATTTGGTATAAAAAGAGGTATGCAAATGAGTTTCTTGGCAGTGCAGTGTAATAATATAACAAGAAGACTGCAGCCATGCAAAAGTACAGCGGGTCTTCTTGTTTTGAGCAAAAGAATTAAATTGTCGAACAAATGTATTAAGGGATGGATATTCCCGTTTTTTAAAAACTAAAATCAAATAAAGTGATAATTTAAAAAGAAAAAGTCTAGTTTCAACTCCGAATCTCAACACCACAAAGTCAGTCAGTTAACCAGGAGACCCACTTCTTTCTAACACCACGAAGTCAGCCATCTAACCAGAAGACCCACTGTATTACATTGTAAGTAACTCCAAAATTTCATAATAACGAAATAATAAATGTTAATATCTGGGGTTACGCTCAGGGGTTGCATTTTGGCGCCCAACATGGGACCATTAACCAATCATTATTTCTGATAACACAAACATTTTAAATGATAATATCAGAGGTCACACTCTGGTGTTACATGGTCTTGGCCTTATTAAGCAAGTTTCGAGGCTTGTTAAATTTTCCATAATAACTTATTTTTACGGGCAAAGTTATTAGCCTTGCGCCGTGATTCCTATAAAATTGTAAAAATCATTGGCAGCACGAAGTGTGAAAATAATATGCAATCTCCAAGGTGTTGTATTATCTAGTTAGGCGTAGGCACTAATCCTACCATTCTCAGACATTTATCATACGGTCCTCAGACATTTAGAAAAGGATTCATCTAACTTTAATTTGTCGAAAATTATTCGGGAATATTTTTCAAATTCTTCTCGAAAACTGTACATATTTCACTTAGCCGCAATTAATTTTCATTTACAGATTTTAATGCCCAGGATAATGTGGGCAATACTCCATTACACGTGGCCGTCGAAGGAGATGCCTTGGATGCAATTGATTATCTTCTATCTCTGTAAGTAAAGTCAAGATTAATTTATCAACACCCTCCAATGTATTTGAACATTTTAAAATGTATCTATTCACGTCCATAGTCCTGTGAGCACTGACATCCTAAATGAGAAAAAACAAGCACCAGTGCATATGGCTACTGAAATGAACAAGGTTAAAGCGCTACGTGTTATGGGTAAACATCGCAACGTGATAGACATCCAACAAGGAGGTGAACACGGAAGGACTGCTCTGCACTTGGCAGCCATTTATGACCATGAAGAATGTGCCAGGATATTGGTATGAAATGATTAATTACAGATGCCTTTTCAAAATTAATAACTTGATATATGACCACACACCTGATATTAGTTGTGCTGGTCGATGATATGGTGTTTTTGTGTATTATAAAACTATTGTATAGGTAACCAAATTTTCATGCAGTCATATGCACCTATATTTCGAACATTGGCCTACTGAAAATACCAAAAGTAACTCCACCTTGATTGAATAAACTAGGATTTTTTGATTTTTGGGTGGTCTTGAAAATAATATATGTTTGCAAATCACTTTGCATTTCAGATAACTGAATTCGATGCATGTCCTCGAAAGCCTTGTAACAACGGCTACTATCCGATTCATGAAGCCGCGAAAAATGCCAGCTCAAAAACAATGGAGGTATTCTTCCAGGCAAGTACAGCGGGCATAGAAATACACTTATTTAATTATTTATGCTCGCAATATTAAATTTCTGATTCTGTAAATATTATCGTTTTGAAATTCAATTATGCTTTAACCCAAATGGGATGACTTCTATCAGTGCTGTATGAATATTATCTTGAATAATAATGTAAATCAATTAACCACTACGCAAGACAAGCTACATATAAAATTTCCAGTATTAGCCTTTTTCCTTAAAATTTTTATTTTGAAAACAATGCGAGCGCATCATTTTACGAAAATTGGAAAAGTAGTCGGCAAGGTATATACAATAGAAACAAGCAATGCAAATCCTTTCCACGTTTATAACTGAAAAAGTTATTCAGTATTTGGGTAAGATACCACAAAAACAAACTTAAAAGATTATTTAGTAGCAAAACATGCTACATGTAACAACCTCCAAATGGTTCCGTCCACGTGGTTCACCTGATAAGGTGAATAGAAAAGTTTAAGGTGTATGCCTAGGCGTACAGTTTGAGCCACAAATTGCTCTTTTATTTGCAGTGATATATAAACTCAGATGAGACCGGAGAGATGCATTTAATAAATGAATCCCTTCTGTTGTAAGGACAGATCATTTACTACTCCAAGGGAACCACAAACCGATTTATCACTTTCTAAAGAGTTACTGCTACGACTTCCAGGAACATCAACACGAAGTTATTTAAATTTTCGTTATTTTGTTTAGTTATTTGTTTTTAATTGAATCAGACGGGGAAACGTTAAGGGAAAGTGCGCTGGACAGGGATCGGGACCGTAACAAAATTAGTGAGGTCATGTACTCTCAGGTTCCTACTGACCAATAAGTAGTAGTAAGAGGGTAGTCCCAGAATTAATCTGAGACCTAGATGGCGGTAGTTATTAAAATATAATGACTGTGGTAGATAGTACCAATCTCAGAGAAATTGAGTTTCAAATTTGAAAAAGCTGCGTTGTTTATTATTTATTTGACAGCCGTCAACAGTGAATGCTCTCAGTGAATTTGTAAACATGGAAAAAATTCAAGCATCCGTTACTTCCTTAAATTTGGCATTTCCTCAAGTTTGGCAAGAGAAAATTGTCCGAGGGCACTGAAGAAGCAATTCATATTACAAATCTGTTAATAGCACACATAAGACAGGATACAGCAGTCCCGGGCAGTGGACAACACCACCAGCCAACGGCGAAAAATATATAAGGGTCCGAGGAGAGCCCACAATCAATGGTGGTAGTAACCAAATAAATACCTATTACTATTTATTGGCCTTGTAGTGATTCTAAATCACAACACCTTTCCATTTACCTAAAACCCCCTAACCCAATATCGCATTTTGAAATACTTACCCACGCTAAAACCTATCCAATTCCTATTCATTCAAACTTACCTATAACTAAAAGCCCACTTCCACGTATCCATTTTCCCATAGTGAGTCATATGTGCGACAGATTAAACCTAAAGTTAATCTGCCGCACGTTGATTCAATTCCCTAACCCTAATTCTATTTAAAGCACAAAAATCGGGTTTGTGCTTCGCCAATGAACAAACACTTGTGGACAAATCTCGATTTGCCACAGTATAAAAGGGCGCCGTATTTTGGTTTCGCGGCAGTTAGTGGCTGACCACCGTCAGTCGCAGTCCAGCATTCGAAGAATAATAAATCAAACCAACAATAAATCAATTAAACAATTGTTTTTGTTCGGCACCGGGAGGTAAGTACTAACAATGAAAATTTTAATAAAGTAAATATTGGTGTGTACCGGTATAACGCCCGGTATGCCAACAGCCTGTAGGAACCCGGAAGTTCGTGACCTCACCGACTCGATTCCGCCATCGTTCCCTGTCCTGTGCACTCTCCTTACACGCTTGACCAACCGATTCGAACTCCTCAAGGTCAAACCTAACATTGTCGTCCCATCTCCGTCGCGGCCGCCCTGCCTCTCTTTCCCGTTGGTCTACCGTCAAGAATTCTACGCACGGCCCTATCGTTGCCCATTCGCGTCACATGTCCGGCCCATCTTAATCTTCGCCATTGTTGATTACTCTAACTATTGTAGGTTTACGGTATAGCTCTTCCAATTCGTGGTTGTGGAGTTTCCTCCATTGACCTGCCTCCCCATCATATTTACCTCCAGAGATACCCCTCAAAACTTTATGCTCGAATACGCGGAATTTGTTTTCTTCCCGTTTTGTGAGAGCCCACGTTTCGCATCCATATAGAACAATCGGCATGATTATGGTTCTATAGACACGGGGTTTTATGTTACGTGACAGCAGTTTGGATTTCAGCAGTTTACTGACTGCGGCTCAACTAGCGTTGCCGGAATGCAGTCTTTTGTTAATTTCCTTCGACATTTTGTTACTGGCCATCACTATCGTTCCCAGATATTCAAATTCTTTAATTTTTTCAAATATCTTGCCTCTGTCGTTTATATGTGTTCCCTGAGGTCCTTGCCCGAAAAAACAAATCATTATGGAAAATTTAACAAGCCTCAGGACTTGCTAAATAATGCCAAGACAGGTTCCCGGTTGTAGTGCCGATGATGATGATGAGAGGCCATCCCCGTGTTTTAGTCCGTCGGGGATTTCAAATGGTTCTCAGAGGTGGTTTTTTATTCTAACCCGCCCCTTGCCCTCGTTCATGCAAATTTGAATGGAGGCAGCATATTTTTTCGGGATTCCCAGCTCAACTACAATATCGTAGAGTCTTTGCCTTGCGACTGAGTCGTAGGCTTTTTTGAAGTCAACGAACAGTTGGTGAACCGTGTCTCCGTATTCCCACTTCTTTCCCAGCAGTTGCCTTATTGTGAACGTTTGGCCGCTTGTTGACCGGTTCCGATGGAATCCGCATTGATAGTCTCCCAGTATTTCTTCTGCGTATGGTGTGATCCTCGCCAGTATGACATTTGTTGGTATTTTGTATCTTGTTGGGAGCAATGATATTCCTCTGTAATTTTCGTAGTCAGATCTGTCGCCCTTTTTGAAAATGGGGTCGACTATTGAGGTTTTCCATTCTTTCGGAGTGACTTCCTTATCCCAGATTGTTTTGATGAGTTGGTTGATCTTTCGAGCGGTTGTCTTTCCTCCATTCTTCACAAGTTCTGCCGGTATGCAGTCGACTTCGAAAGTCTTGTTGTTTTCCAATCGATTTATTGCGTCTACAACTTCATTGAAAGAGGGCTCTGAGATCTCAGGCTCGGCTGTATGTACGTCTGGTGCGTTTATTTGTGGTTGATGGGTGCGTACATTGAGCAGGTTTTCAAAGTACTGCTCCCATCTTGTTACGATATTTTTTGTTTCTGTGACCAAACAACCAAATTTTGGCTCCCCCTCGGTAGCCATTTCTAATTGAATTTATGCCGGCATACATACTGTGGCGGTGCCGCCAAACTCCACGATACACTTACCTAAAAACCCCCATAACCTTATCCCAAATCGCATAAGTTTTGCTAATGCAATCGCATTAAGCACCTGAAAATGCTCCACGCACTAATTAGATCAAATCTATAATCTTAAAGTCCCTGTAAAGAAAACTTACCTTTTCATGCATCACATCGCATACAATTTTCCGTGAGATTTCTTTCTTTGCTTATCTGAAATTCCAAGCGAATTCGGCACCTTCGGTACCAGACAAATCCCTGTAAACAAAATGATTCGGTTTGCATACAATGTAACCGTCATGACAGGGGCCATAAATATCGCGTCGTCTATTTTACAACTTCGCCATGTGTATGATAAATTTCTTTACGTACACATTGGCCGGCGACCTTTTTCTCCCAGCAATAAAATTCCCGAACTCGCACCAGTGCAAACAGACGAACGCTGTTCCTACATACATGTCCTATGATACCATAAACAATTCATATCGTCTGTGGTATCCGAAAAACATTTTTTTCATTTAATGAGCGGCTGCTATTTATTTAGCTGGCCCCCATTACCGGACGATGCATAAGCAAACCCATTAGCATCCGACGAGTTCGGTTTTATTTGCCTTACCGAAATCGTATCCTATGAATGCACTTTATGTCCTCTCTTTGTTCTAGGTTCGTTCTCATCCACAAAAGAACCATGCACACACACCACTGCACTGAAAGGGTGCATTTCTGCGGCGGTCACACCCTTAGGAGAAAAGTTTTTCTCTCTCTTCCCTTTTCTTAACCCTAACCTAGGATGGAATTCATGTCAGAGTTCTATCCTCGCTGAGTCGTTTCACATCAGCAGACCACAATGATCACGCGTCACTCCCGCTCTCCGCCGGCTGCGGAGATGCGTAAATTCGCGAGTCGTTGATTTAAATCCCCGAGTGATAACTAAATAATTGTTATTTATAAACAGTAGTTATTTTCTTGAAGAAAGCTAAGATACAACCTTCTTGGTTCACATTTAACGTTCGAAAGTAATTTCGTAAAGTTGTGAACGTATAACAACTAGCAGACGTGTTGGCAATCGTGTTAAAGTTAATGAAGGGGAAAAAAAAAAAAAACTAATTAAGAACGACTGGTGTTTTCTTTACTTACTCCTGGTGTGGACGTTGCGTCGTCGAGTTCGGTTTGTGTTTTTCCGGATTACTTTGCCGCGGCTGAACTTTGTCTTATAGAGATGATGGAGGAAGAAGGGAATCAGCGCCGTACGTCGCAACATACTTTTTCTCCACAATACCACTGATGTTCTTTGCTCTGGCATTTTCTATGTTTTTTTCAATCTGAGTCCTCTCCCATTCGCCTTTTTTTGCATTTGAAAAGTTTCATTGCCTCTTTCCGGATCGTCGCGTATCTTTCTGCGTTGACTTCATCAAATCTTTCTAAGTACATCACTCTGAGGCGTTTACGTTCTTCTATCTTCGCCCTGCACTCATCGGCAAACCAAGGTTTGGACTTAAATTGTTTTCTTAAATCCGAATACCGTTTGGGCTGTTTGTCTGATTGTGTCTCTGAACGATGTTCATGTAGTGTCCACAGTAGTGGCTTCATCTTCCTCCCTGCTCCCATTCTCTAGGCTGCTAAATCTATTTGTTAGTTCGTCTTGCTATTCAGCACTTTTGCGCAAGTCGTATGGTTTATCAATGTCGGACTTTTTGCTCATCTCCGTGACTGCCCATGTGGGTTTGCTGCGATCCTACTCCTGATTTTATCCATCACTAGAAGATGATCGGAATCACAATCTGCTCCTCTATATGATCTTACGTCAAGGATATTCGAGTGGTGTCTTTTGTCTGTGAGGAAGTGGTCTATTTGGTTACGCGTTACGCCGTCGGGTGATATCCATGTGGCTTTATGGATTTGCTTGTGCTTGAACATCGTGCTTTTCACTACCGGATATTTTGATGCTACAAACGTAGTAATTCGAATTCCATTATCATTTGAATCGTCGTGTAGTCTTTCTTTACCTATAGTTGGTTGGAAGATATCTTCCTTTCCAATTTTCACATTGAGATCCCCGAGGAGGATTTTAACATCGAATGATGAGATCCCATTAAATACCTCCTCTAGGGTCTCGTAGAACGTTTCTTCGTCCGTAGATTCTGTTGGGGCGTGTACTTTATAAATACATAATTGTACCATGGGCCCTGTATTTTTAGCACCGACATTCGATCATTAATAAATTTCATATCTTTTACATGGGGCGTAATCTTGTTGCTTATGATGAAGCTGGTTTCGAGGTTATGTGTATCGGTACCTCCACACACCAGTGTAAATCCGTTGGTTTCGATTACTTGATGTGGGAGTCGGACTTCCTGAAGCGCGACGATGTCCATTTTATATTGTTTCCCGTTTTCTACGACCGTCTGTATCGCGCCTGGTTTATATAACATTCGAACATTCCACGTGCCGACTCGTATATCCCGTATTTTCCTACGTCTTCTTTTTGCCGAGTCAGTATTTTCTTGATGATTTTTGCCCTTATGATAGTGTCGGCTCGTCACACCTACGCCTACTCATAACCAAAACCCCAGTAACAGTAATACTGACCATGGAAATGATCTAAATAATATAAATGTCATGTTAAATAGAGATATCATCATCATCATCGGCACTACAACCGGGAACCGGTCTTGGCCTTATTTAGCAAGTCCTGAGGCTTGTTAAATTTTCCATAATGATTTATTTTGTCTGGGCAAGGTCATTAGTCTTGCGCCAGGGGCTCCCCGACGGGGAATCGAACCCCGGTCTCCCGGGTGACAGGCGGGTATACTAACCACTATACTATCGAGGAGAGATATATCAAGCACAAATAACTAAAACAATAGTAAGGCCTTTACTGACGAAAGCACAATACATCAGCAACAACATGCTGCTGCCGAAGCGTCTCTAGGCGCAAATATGCTGTTCCCAGATAGAAAATATCATTCACAATACTACCAAAATAACTCACAACTTATTCAGCATCACCTAGTCGAAGAAAAATTAAACCTACTTAAAAACGAGTTCAGTCCTGGACCTGATGGATTTCCGGCTGTCCTTTTAAAAAAAAAGTTCCTCTTCTCTTTCTCTCCTGCTCTCAAAGTTCTTCCATCTATCCCTTCGCTTTTATTTATTTCTAGTAAATTTTTATTTTCCCTTTTTTATTTCAATTCACTTTTATTTTAATCTGTTTTATAATATTCTAACTTTTTTTTTAAATTTAAATTCTGTTTTAATTTAATCATAATTTCTTCTTTAATTTAATTATACTGTTAACCCTCCGACTACCGAAAAAAATATTTGCATTACTTACCAAATGGGTATATTGAATCCATGGGTTGAATATACAAATACACAAGTAAATAAATAGATTTTTTTTTACTGCATAATTTTATTGGGCTTGATTTAATGCATTTTATAATTTAATCATAACAAAATCGAATACTGTAATAGAACACATTAATATTCAACACACAATTTTATGTCAAATTATTGTCTTTCTCTACATGAAGCGTAAATATGGAGAGAATGTTCTCCACGAATAAACTTTTCGCACTTTGTACATTTTGTCCTGGCTTTTCTGTCTTTTTTTAGCTATACATATTATATAGGGTGGGTCATAAATGTTTGTACATTTGAAACATTAATAGAAATAAAACTACAAATGTTATTTTATTGATCATTTAATTATCGTAATAATCGTTTATTGAAATTTATTTTTTTTAAATGACATCGTCTAGATGTGACCCGTCTCGTCGTCGCCACTCTTGCAATCGACTACGCAAACTTTGAAAAACGCGCTGACACGTGCTGCGAGGTATCGCGGGTATCTCCTCCTGGATTATCTCATCACTTCTTCTTGAACGTGGCCCCCCTGTTTGTTTAATATTCGTTGTCGATCCCGTTTGCTCGAACTTCTTGACCCAAGCTTTGATTAAATTAACAATTTGACACTCATATAGCACAAAGCTAATAACGTTGGCCGTAAAAATAAATTATTATGGACAATTTAACAGGCCTCGAGACTTGCTAAATAAGGCCAAGACCGGATCCCGGTTGTAGTGCCGATGATGATGATGATGATGACTCACACGGCGAAATCCATATTAAATTCTAAATAGGCGTCGTACAGTAACGTAGGAATCGTTGTTTTTGTTAAATTGTTTTACACAAAAAGCACACTGTTGTCCCGTGAAGCGCTCCATCGTGACTAAAATTACATGAAGCGACGCACAATTCCCCGCCACTCCCGCGCCCCCCCGCCTAACGGTTTCTAAGAAATCAAATGTATGGCCCACCCTATATTATTATTACTTATTATGTAACACCTTGCGCAGAAGATCCGCTAAGCCGAATACTTTAACCGCTTAACCGAAGGATACGCCGGCTCTATGTACCGCGGTATCTTTACCGATCTACCTAGATTTCTATATTTTAGCACCGTTTCTTATTACTGATGAGGGGAAACAGATTAGCAATTCCTGAAAAGTAAAAAATTAAATATTAGTCCGGTTGAGTGCCCCTTACCTCGGGTTGGGGAACCAATCGGTATACCTGAAAAGAAATTAATATTAATTTGACTCGAGAAATGTTCCTTAGCGAGTGAAATGTATTTTATCTTACAGGGATATTTATACAAAATTCCTTATCCTAACCTTATTGTTCTAACTTTACATAACTAGTTACCACAATGGCTTTATTGCAATGCACTGATTGGCCAGAGATAATATCCATGTACGCAGATAATTGCACCAGTCCTTCTCCTGGCAACTCATGATCGTAGGGGTCTGCCCTTGTTTTACCCGTCGGTAGCTGAAATCCATCGTTGTCTGTGGCGCTGATGTTTATAATGATGCACGAAGACAATACCGGAAATCCTTGGTTGACTTGTAGGTATGGTTCTTTGTTAGGTGCCGGCATTGGCACAGGTTCACAAAGGTTTCCTAACTTAATAGTCACTGTTCACAACCGCAGAAAATAAACATGGTAGTTGGCTTGTTTGGTAGTTCAACTGGTCTTTTCATTATCAAATTTATCCAAATCAAAACAAACAGCTCATTGAAAATGCAAATGATGAATTCTACTCTTTATTCGAAATAATCACTTAAAGTCTAAATATTACGTACATGAAACTGTTACCCTAACTAAAACAAACAGTGCATTGAAATTACAAATGATGAGTTTAATGTTGTAAACAAATCAGTGTATTATACCACGTGTATCGCGACTCGGAGGCAAATACGCTGAAGAATAATAAAAAAAACCCTTGTTTTCATTAAAAATGAAATTGTTTCAGTTCACGTACTACACAGTGTGTCACTCGACGATCGCGTCCGCACACCACAGTGGTTAAAAATCGACTCGTCCAGTAAGGGAGTAAATTGAATTCTTCCCTCGCTCGGTGACCAATGGGAGAAGCTTTCCGACACATTGGTCCCAGCGAGGGTGCACACACACGCGCCAAGAACATCTCGGCCGCTCATGCTGTGTGTCCATTAGTACGCAAACCGCAGATAAACCGATCCAACAAAGGGATAACTAAGAGAAGTAGTTGCAGCTGGGCAAGCCATCATGCCGGATTTACATAGGACGGCAACTGCGTACGTCATCTATGCCGATCGTGCACATATCGATGGCGGCTCCAAGGGTCGAACTCTCGTGTGTATATTTACAATATAGAGAATTCGATTTCCTTTGGCGGCCAGTGGCAAGCTGTGTTATGCTCGTTGGTCGGATGACCAACCGAAGTGTATGCAGATAAAAAAAGGGGAATATGCCATGCACGTGTGTGGCAAAATACACTGGGAGATATGTGCATTGACATGTTTCGGGTTTCATGTCGGTTACATGATGTCGTAACCGAATTGCTTTTCAGGAACATGATACGTTGAATACAAGCATACCCCTGGGGAAAATGTTTGGAGATGCTAATGCAATTGCATTAGCGAATGATGATTTAGGTGTTTCAGCAGAAAGTGTTTGAGTAAATAATAGAAAGGAAAGTAGTAGCGTTTAATGGAACCGCCACAGATTCACGTGGCATTGGCGTACCTGCAGCATCTGTTATTTATTGATGAGGATGCCAGCATGAATTCTTTATTGCTTCATTGGCGCTCATAAATATTAACATATACTTTACTCCTTTTTTTAAAATCAATTCGTCAAAACCAATTTATAGACAATAGCTTATTTGCGTTTTATAAAGTTCACAAATTCCTTTTAATGTATCTTCTACCCTACTGCTTACTCCTCACTACTTTTGTTCTTCAACTACGACAACGTTTTTTGGTGGTTATTCAACGTCTGCAACATACGCTGAACGAAAATAATTTCGTTTTTAATGAAAGCAAGTGTTTTTTTATTATTCTTCAGCGTATTTGCCTCCGAGTCGAGATACACTTGGCATAATACACTGATTTGTTCATTGTCGAATGGACGGCTCCTTTACCATCTACCCTACTGCTTACTCCTCACTACTTTTGTTCTTCAACTACGACAACGTTTTTTGGTGGTTATTCAACGTCTGCAACATACGCTGAACGAAAATAATTTCGTTTTTAATGAAAGCAAGTGTTTTTTTATTATTCTTCAGCGTATTTGCCTCCGAGTCGAGATACACTTGGCATAATACACTGATTTGTTCATTGTCGAATGGACGGCTCCTTTACCATCAACTCCCTAGACGAATATCTGAATAAAATCTCAGAACAGTGAAAGATCAATCTCGTTGATATCAAGGTAAAGAAAACATAATATAATATTTTCATCAAAAAAAAAACTGATCGTGTCTTATTATCATCATCATCGGCACTACAACCGAGATCCGGTGTTGGCCTTATTTAACAAATCTCTCCACCGGTCCCGATTTCGAGCCGATGTCATCCGGTTTGGCACTCCCAGATTCTGGTCCTGGTCTGCCGCGCTGTCTCCTTCCACAAAGAACTTTCCGGGCAGGCCTTATTATCTACAATTAAATTGTCAAACTAACGGAAAACCTGAATTTTCTGGCTCAGTGCCTTCAACACGAGTTGCATATCTCAAAATCCACCAAATAATACAAAGTTCTCTTTTTAGAACTAAAATGCACTTTACTTTGCACATTTTTTCCTGTTCTAAAAATCCCAAATGAGAGCCATTCTCAAATATTGTTCACATGTCTGAAGTTCTGTTTCTAACTACTATCTCGGCCTACTCGATTTCATAAAGGGACGAGCAATGTGGTGAACTGAGAACTGAGATATCAGTAATATCAATGCTACATCTATTGTCACCACAAAAGTGCATAGCAAACATCTTTTACGGATGTCCTTCGAGGGTAAGTATCAAAGCACTAGTGCATCAGACGGCCAACCTGTTATTGCTACGTTAATGCTTTGGTATACTATGCTAATGATTTTTGAGAATTTTCTTTGACGCTGTGGTCGTCACTGCGATTGCATGTGCGTAATCTGTTGGAATCGCCTCACTTCTCTCTTCTCGGCAACTAGATGTATGTTACGATCACTTTATTCGGAAAGTATAGTGCTAGTATACCCGCCTGTCACGCGGGAGACCGGGGTTCGATTCCCAGTCGGGGAGTCTCTGGTGCAAGACTAATGACCTTGCCCGGAAAAACCAAATCATTATGGAAAATTTAACAAGCCTAAGGATTTGCTAAATAAGGCTAAGACCGGTTCCCGGTTGTAATGCCGATGATGATGATGATGATACTAAAGGATCATTTCGCGTCGTAGTGCAAGATTGTTCGCATTTTATCCCATTTTTTATACGGCAATTCTCGCCGCGTGTCATTGTCCTGCAAATAGCTAATATGTGTTTCTATTATATGGGTAGAGTCCTTCTGTGAATCGAGCAATGAGTGTTCAATCTGAACGTCTTCTTATGAGGCAAGTAATCGAGAGTCGAACAATCAATACTCGGTCGTAATTTATTCTCAGGGGTTGGCCCGCTGTTGTTTGGTCAGCGTGTTCCTAGGAATTTGCATCATGCGTCGCTAACAATCTCCCCCGCACTGCAAAGCAAATTTTCCTGTGAAAATGGCATCATCTCTTCCAGCCGTCTAGTACTAAATGCCCTTTTTGCAGGTTTCTCTCTAACCATGTGTTTCCAGGTCGTGATGTGCCTACCGTCATAATAGTATGTTTCTTGGTCCATTGTTCCCCACTGTGGCTCATTAACTGCTGTACCGTTCTTGGTTCGCCTTTCGTACGAGCTAGTGGCCACTTTCCTTTTACTAGTACCGAATACTCTTTTTGCAGGTTTCTCTCTAACTATGTATTTCCAGGTCATGATGTGCCTACCGTCGTGATACTATGTTTCTTGGTCCATGGTTTCCCATTACGGCCCGTTTTCTGCTGTGCCGTTTTGGTTCGCCTTTCGTACGAGCTCGTGGCCACTCTCTTTTCTGGTTTGTAGTCTTTTTGTGACAAACCAAGCTTCGTCGATTCTGGGTAACGGATCCCATTTCTTCCACCAGATTTTGTCTCATGTGTTAATTTGGAATTCCCTCGCGCTTCTATGACGCTCCAAGCCGACACCCTACCAATCGTCCATTTTAGCACGACTTGGGCACCTGCAGAATGGCAAGTTCGTATCAATAATTCAAATCAAGCAGTTGCCTCATATTTGTTAAAGGGCGCACCTAAGCCCCAAACTCTGTTTAGATCTCTGACTTCTTTCTAATTAGAGCATTCCCTTAAAGTAATGTCACTCGCTTCTCGTCATTAAAAACAAACCAAGATTCCCCATAGTCCTCTCCTCCATATATGATTGGATTTTCCAGTTGAACAACAGCGGGCACCTAAGGATCGGCAGGATGACTTTATCCAATAGCAACTCCAACAAACCAACTAAACACTTGCTCTCTATACTTAAACCTTTAGTAGGTAATAATACGATCAAACATAAACGGTAATTTTACTTTTTTGCTTAGCAACAAGTTGCGGGCTCGATCATCTTGTCCGTGGCTGTTGTTTGGTTTATGAAGAGTAGGGGGAGCGGATTGGCTAGCAGTCGTGCTGGACTTTGTAGTCAGTACAGCCATGAGCAAGCAAGAGGGACTTACGTCTGTTGCGCAACGGATAATTATAAAATGTTTAACAAATGAAGGCGTTAAACCCTCGGAAATTTATTCTCGATTAAATGCACTGTATGGTGATGATACACTGCCTCAGAATCGTGTGTATACGTGGGCCTGAGAATTTAAAAGTAGGCGCGAACGTATCGAAAACGAAAGTCATGATCGACGCCCAAGGACAAGTCGTACAGATGACAACATCTGTACCGTTCGAGAACTTATTGTGATAGCCGCTAACTGTTGGAAAATCTCATCAGAAGTGGGTAGCAACTATGGATGGTGGCTATACCCATTCGAGATGACATCCTTCTTCATGGCAACGCCAGAGCTCACCCCGCGTCGTTGACAAGGGATACATTGGAAGAAATGAGCTGGGAAACCCTCGAATACCCTCCTTATAGCCCAGACTTGTCTCACTGTGACTATTTTTTGTTCGACCCCTGAAGGAATCACTTGGAGAAATAAAACTCGAAAGTAAGGAAGAAGGCGACGAGCACGGGCGCAATTGGCTAACAACTCACCCTTAATCTTTCTACGAACAAGGGATATTAAAGCTTCTAAATCGGTGGTGAAATTGTGTAGATCACACGGCACACTATATTGAAAATTGTTGATAGTATAGTTAACATTATTCAGTAAATGTATAAACAGAAATTACCGTTTAGATTTGTACTGGCAATGCATCACGTCGACACGAATTTCCAGGAGAGTCAAGGCAAGCGCCATTACACAAGTTCCTGGAAAACGATGATCGGCGTCGCGCTGATTGTCGGAAGCCACCAAGGAAAACGGCACCCAGGAAACTAGCGAACAGAGACGACCACTACGTGCCTATAAAAGGTGGGCACATCAGCCACCACAGGAACAGTCCTTTCCCAACTCTAGTTATAATCAACCCCCCCCCCCCCCCCCCCCCCCCCCTCAACCATAACCGCATTCGCACTCTTCATTCTAAACTAATTATAACTCGCCCCACTAAATCCTTTCCTAAGCCAAGTTATACCCGACCCCGCTTCCCTTAATCTGACCACTTTCGGGCTCGTCGTTTCGAAACCTCCTCCGCACCGCCCCGTAATAACACCTTGCCTAATATTGACCCAACCGATCGTCCCATACCACATTTTGTCCCCATATCTAGCTCCTTGCCACGTTTGTCAGGTCTTACCATTCGTCTCACATTCGAAGGATTGAAAGCGTTCAACGTCATTTCCGAAAATCTTCAGATCCAACTGCCATACACAAGCCGGTTCCCTTTAATCAACTTTAACACGCTTAAAGAATGTGAATCCATCCCGACATCCTGTTCATCTGCCGTCTTCTATCAGGCTCAAGCTGCTCTTCTCCATTACATTTCACGCACACCCCTGTAACTGTAACTGTAACATAACCCCCGTCTATTCTACTTGCCCGCCCATAGCACCTCTTACGGCTCTAATGAGCCCATTTCGCGTATGCTGCGAAGATCCAACTCTTTCCTCATCTTTCCTTTGACTTCAACCTTACTACCCTGCTCTTAAACTTCGTCTCCTAACACTATGAGACCCAATTGTCCTATCCCTTTACTATTTTGGGTTCTTCCTGTGTATAGGGCAATGTTCCGCATCTTCTGACCATCTCCCTCTTTATTCGTTGTTTCGGGGAGCCACAGATTGTTGATCGTTCTTACTTCGATAGACTTCTTATCCTTTCTGTGAACCCCTTTGAGCTTTATTCGAACTCTCTGCCAGTTACTCTTCCTGATGTTTTGCAACCGACTGTCTCCAAGATGAGCGTTCTCATTCGCTTTCTACGTCGATCACCCTGGTGATTGTTAGACCCAATAGTGAGATGGTGGATCCTTCGTCCAGGAGAACTAAGACTCGAGTTAATCCTTTTGGTCCGAAAAGATAGACTAGTATTATTTTTAAGTATGCCTTACCGCTCCCCTTCCCTTCTCGATTTCGTTGGCACATCATCAGGTTTGCTGCTCGATCGAAGCGTGCTCCAATGTTATTTTCCTTCATTTTCCTGGTGTTTCTGAATTGGGGGTAGTCTAATGCCATCTTAAACACTTCCTACATTCTGCCGCCTTTCAGCATGACCTTATATGTTGGTGGCGATGGCATTTGAAGCAAGGCCTGACTGTTTTTGCCATTTCCAATTTTACTCTACTGATGGCCTTACTGAAGTTGGGACATTCAAAACTCCAATGTCCTTCGTAACATATTGGACACTTTGTTCTGCGGGGCGTCGGCTTCTTGGAGGTCTCGCGATCTTTGAGTTTTCCTTTTTAAGTTGTGCGCTGGATTGGTATCCAAGATCGTTGGATATTTAACCGACTCGTTCTTGGATACCTTACTGTCAGCTTCGGTTCGGATTCCACTTTGATCCTGGGTACATCTATACCGTTTTCGACGATAGTGAATGACGTGTGATTTGAACCGACACTATGGCGGTTAGGATCAATAAAAGATGGAACCAATGTTCAACACATAAGATCATTGCCGCGTTTACGAATTCGATCGTTACTCTCAAGTACACTCAACTAATGTAGGATTGCTGTATTAATTGCTATGGTATACGGCTCTGACGATTTGATTATTCGATTTATTTTCCTTGTTTCTTGTGATTGCGTGTGTATCTGTTAGAAACGCCACACTACTTCCTCCCCAGTAGCTTTGTCATGATTAACTTCGTGTGCGAACGATAGAGGGAGGAACGAGCGAGCAAGAGAACGTCCGAGGAGGTGTGTGAGCCGGTGCTCAGTACGGAAGTCGTGATCGAAGTAGTAAAGTCCCGTTTACTATGGCAGAGTGTGTGCCGTGTGTACAGATCACACGTTGGGATTGTTGCATTTACCAAGGATAGTGAAGATGGTGAATTGTACGCACGAAGAAATGGATAAGAAGCGAAGCTTTGACGCTTCAAACTAACAGCTTCGTGAACAAATTCGAGCGTTATTCTCAACTACATTCAACTACTATGGTGTACGGCTCTGATGTTTTGATTATTCGATTTATTTCCCTGGTAATTTTTAACTATTTGCGTTTGATTGTGTGTGTATCTGTTAGAAACGGCACACGTCTACAATGTCAGCATCGACGCACTCGTTTTCATTGCTTTGCTTCTACTTGTTAACGACATCGTTGTGTGAAGCAGGATCATATACTCGTATATTACATTGGCTGCGTTTCTCACAGTTCCCTCTACACAAGGGAGAAGGGTTCGACTGTTGTGGACTACTTAGCGGCGGCTCTGAAAATAAGGTGTATCCTGATCTCTTGTCCACCGACTGTCTCCAAGATGAGCGTCCTCATTCGCTTTCTACGTCTCGAAGGGAGTACGAGCTGAGGGGCGAGGCGTATCAGCAAGAACAGTACGTGCCGGAGGGATCCCATCGTCACAGTCGTTACCAACACATCAAAGAGATAAGACGTATTCCTGACAACAAGAGAAAGTAAAAGAAAAGAAAAAAAATAATAAATAAATAAATTCGTCGCGTGAGTGTAAGTGGACAAGTGTGGATTACACAGTGTGGCCGCCACTGAGAGCGGTTGTTTAAAACAAAAACAAAAAAAAAAAAACAAAAAAAAAAAAAATAATAATAATAATAAATAAAAACATAAAAAATTATGGAAACAAACAAAGTGCTAAAGAGCTCGTCGCCTTTCATGAAAAGGGGCCTGGCAGACCTGAAAGCGATGACACGGAGCCGACTCGAGCGACAGCCGAGTATTATAACAAAGCGGCACAAGCCAAATTCAGACGGCGAAAAAAATGCAAAAGGAAAGAAAAACGAATACACAGGCGCAGGCAACCAATTCAACGAATTGGTTGACCTTGACCCAAGTGAAATCGAATTACCTGCCGAGGAAGAAAACAATATCACAGGTACTGCAACAGATCTGGCGGAATTAGAACAACTCCTTGCGGATATTGACACAAAAAAAGAGGAACTCAATAAACAAAGAGAAGCAATCCTCAAATTAAAAGACCTGGTGCAGCCACAACAAAGCCAAGAAAATACAACAGCACAACGGAAAAATCAGGAACAATATCAGGAAGCAAACAAAAGGCAGCAAACAAAGGAGATGCAGAAGCAGCAAACAAACCAGCACATCGTAACCAACAAAAAGGAAAAGGCGCCGCCTATAATACTTACGTCCATGGAAACAAAGGACGTTATAAAATTAGATGAGTTAACTCGCAAAAATTTCAAAACAAAAAAAAGTAATAATTCTAAAATAAAATTAATGTGCGATGATATGGAAGGTTATCGCAAAGTAATGACTGCTTTGGGTAGGACAAAAAGCGAGTACTACACGTACACCCCGAAATCGGAGAAAATAATTTCCATGCTCCTAAAAGGCGTTGATCCATGTTTTTCCCCTGAGGAGGTATTAGAGGAATTAAAAAGTGTCGAAACCGACAATTTAAAATTTACAGGTGTGAAACCCTTCTCTACCGCCAACTCCAGAAAACGCAATTGCAAATTGCCTTTCTTTATTGTATCACTGAGTCCCAACAGTAAAGTTGATGCTCTCCGATACATCAAACACCTCTACCACCAAACAATAAGTTGGGAAAAAATTAGAAAAATCGAACGCGTATTGCAGTGTATGCGTTGTCAACGCTTCGGGCACGCGGCATCAAATTGCCACATGCAATTCGGGTGCGTAAAGTGCCTCTCTGACCATATCATTGGTGAATGCCCCTTGGGCAAGGAACAGCTTCCGGATAGGAAAACACTGTCCTGTGTCCTCTGTAAAAATACAGGTCACACTGCTAATTTTAGAGGATGTCCTAAATTTCAACAAATGAAATTAAAATTGGAATCCAAAAAGAAACAAGTTGAAGAAGAGAAAAAAATGAAAACTCGTTCTTACAACAATTTCGTGGCTCCTTGTGTGTCATATGCACAAATGGCCGGTGCTCCTAAGCAACCAGCATCCATGGAACATACATATAGTAATGGGAAAATGCCCACACCAGAGGCACATTCAGAAATAATAACAATGTTATTAACCAAGCAAGGACAATTTGCCGAATTTCAAAAAACACTGACTGAACAAAGAGCACGAATAGATACTCTCTATTCAACCCTGTTCTCAAATAACTCTCCACATCAAAATCTTCAACCCTCTGTCTGAACTTAACCTAAAAATTATAGCTGTGAATGTAAATTCACTAATCCACATCGAAAGAAGGGATAATTTAGGCAATCTGCTCCAAGTCGAATGCCCAGATGTGCTCTTGGCTAGCGAAACTAAGCTAAACCAAAGGCACAAAATGGGCTACAAAAATTATAACATAATTAGACGAGATCGACCACACTCTACTCGAGGGGGTGGGTTCGCTATCTTAGTTATGAAAGGTCTTCAGCATAAGGTCGTTTACAGCACGGAAGTACACAAATTCCAGGTGCTAGAGGCATGCATTATAGGCATTCCGCTAAAAAGTCAAAGGCATCTATATATAGTCGCTGCTTACGCTCCTGAATCTGTTCAAGGTACCCAATTTATCTGTGAAATCGATACGCTTTTCCGAAGTCTCAAGTTAGATTTGGAAAACAATTACTTTTTAATGGCAGGTGATTTTAACGCCAAGCACAGTGCCTGGGGCAATCTGACCTCGAACACCAGAGGCAATGCCTTGTTTGATTGGTGGCAAACAAATGCGATCGAGCATAAACTAGAATTGTACGCTACAAGTACACCGTCTTATCCAAGAGGTAACTCCTTCCTGGATTTACTTATGACAGATGATCGAATTCAGTTACCAGATACCGAGGTAACTACTCGAAATTGTCTTCGCACAATTGAGTACGATAGCGATCATTACGGACTTGGAGCCGTAATACACGTGCCAAACGAGTACCATCTACTTGAGCAGTACGACCAGGTACACTCTTTCGATTTCCGAAAAGCACATTGGTCGCGTTTCGATCGCATAGTAAAAAGAGAAATACGCAACATTGGCATAGACCCACCGACTAATAGAAACCTTCGTAATGATGAAATCGATCATTATCTCCTAACTATGAATGATATTGTTACTAACACAATGAATCGTTCCATCCCCAAAGTAGCTTATATGGATGGCTATACCCACCGATACAGAAATGCAACTATCGATGCTTTGTATAGGCAAAAGAGCACCCTGCTCTCAAAGCTGAAATTGTGCTATAGGCAGTTCAGTGACCCAAATAGCAATGAAATCAAAACAATCAAGTCCTTGATTAAAAATCTTCAAAAACTGATCCGGGATAATTACCGAACAGTAATAAATGAGGAGTGGAGCAACAGAATTCGAGCTGTTCAAGCAAACGGACCGAACATGTTTTCACAAATCAAGAAAATATCTCGAAGAAAAGATCACAATGACATTCCCTGTCTCCGAATTCCACGGACTCCCGAGAATTGTCAGATAATGCTGAACGCAGGACTCACCTTAGAGCACATCAACTCCAATGATGAAGTAATAGTAGTCGAAGATCCGCAAAAGAAAGCGAATTCAATTGGAGCCTGTTTCGAAGCAGTGTACAGAGTTAACGAATCAGTTCATGCTAACACTGAAATTGAAAGCATTGCCCGTCAAAGACATTGCTCGCTGCGCAATCAACTTCACAACTGGCGATCCGAAAACCATAGTTTCATCACATTCGGCGAAAATAATAGGGCGGATTCTCCCGCCAGAAATGAAAATACAAATATGTTTGTGCGCAAGGATGAACTTAGAAACATACTTAGCTCAATAAAAAATAAGAAATCATCTGGAATGGATAGCATTCCAAATGTGGTTCTAAGGCATTTGCCTCGCCAAGCAGTGAACATATACACTACTTTGTTTAACAACGCTCTAAACAATGCACACTATCCAACCCATTGGAAGACTGCAGTAGTCCACCCTATCCCCAAAAAGGGTAAGGAGAAGAGCAATCCAGCTAATCTGCGCTCGATCAGCCTCCTTCCCAACATCAGCAAGGTATTCGAAAAAATTATAAACAAAGCACTGATAGGTTGGTGTGATGAAAACAATATCATCCCCAACAACCAGTTTGGCTTTCGAGCGCGACATGATACAGTTCATGCAGCGACGAAACTTGTTTCCGATATACAGTGGAACAAGGCAAAGCGACAATGTACAGGCGCCTGCTTGGTTGACTTTGAAAAGGCTTTCGACACCGTATGGTTAGAAGGACTTGTCTATAAGTTAACAAACCTGGGTATGCCGCAATATCTGCTATACATTATTTATGATATGATAATGGACAAACATTTTGTGGTGAAATTCGGGGACATACTCTCCAACAAGACCTTCCAAATTAAAAATGGCTTACAGCAGGGAGCTGTGAATTCTCCCATTCTATTCAATATTTACACTAGTGATCTAGTGAGTTCTCTCGAAAACGCCATTGCGTACGCCGATGACATTGTGGTGTCAAGAACAGGAGGAAAAATAGACGTCATCAATAGGCACCTCCAAGATGACTTCAACAAAATAAAACAATTTTGCGATGACTGGAAATTAAAGATTAATTTCCAGAAGACCGAGACTATCCTTTTCAGAACGCCCCTATCCAGGGCCTCGAGGGATACAAAATACAACTGGAAACACTTTTCTAGTGTAGGTAACAATAAACTTCCACTGCAAGTGAAAACTGTAGTTAGATACCTTGGTATCTGGCTAGACCAGTATTTATATTTTGACAAGCACGTAGCAGCGTCCCTCTCCCCAGCTCAAAGCGCATATTCTATGACAAGAAGTCTATTCCGGAGTAGTCTTCTTGACCCCAGAGTCAAAATAATTTCGTACTCGGCATTCATCCGACCAGTTTTGATTTATGGCTGTCCAGTATGGTATAATATATCTCCAATTTAGATGGAGAAGTTTCGTGTGTTCGAACGGCAGTGTTTGCGTTCCTGCCTCGGACTTTATAGAACACCAGAGTCGCAATACAAAAAATTCTATCCCAACAAAATCCTGTATAACAAATCAGGGTTAAATAGGATAGACAATTTCATTATTAAAATTATTCGTGGTCACACAGCAAGGGCAATGTGCAGTGACAATAATCTTATCTCGGGAGCATTCTATCCCAATGATATGTATCTGGAGAATACCCTCCAGAATGGGTTTATTCCCCCAGAAGCGTTCCCTTTCTTGGATCAAAAAGGCCTTATCCAAGACATGCATGGAGTCCCGATTTACCACGCTCTCCGTGGTGCCAGGGACAAACGAATTCTCCACGATAGTGATATCTCCAATGCCCCAGAACGCATGCGTTTTAGCACGGCGATCAGTGAAAGAGATAAATCAGCCACAGATCGAACATCTCCCAAATGGTGGTGGCTTCTCAACGAGGAGAGGACTTCACTTCCTCAGATATAGTATGCCTGTCAAGAGCAACGCTCTCCTTCCTCTTGTCGCCCCTCCTCCTGTCCGCCTTTCCCAATTATTTTTGTGTAGCTATTTTATTTTATTTTTTATTTCTTATTTTGTGTTTTATTCGTTTTGTTTTGAAGTTTTTGTTTATTATAAAAAAAAAAAAAAATTGTAATAATAATATATACATGTAAACGAGGAGTCCCTCTAATATATGACTTATTTCATAGATATATATATAAGAAAAAAAAAAAAAAAAAAGATGTACGCCCAAAGGCATATATAAAAATCAAGATGTAATGTGTAATTTAGAGAGCTCGCATAGAGCCAGTAAGTTAATTTAAGGATTGTGATCGTAGAAAAGGGTTTAACATTTACCCTTAATATTATACATGTAAAAAGAATTATGAAAATAAATGTGGTTTAAAAACTAAAAAAAAAAAAAAAAGGGGATCCCATCGTGATCATAGGAACGCAAAGTATGATCACTGAATAGGAGTAGAGACTCACCATTAGCGTAGGTCTTAAGTGGCATTCCATCGAACCCTAACAGTGAGGTATTCGAGGATGGTCGAAGTAACGCTGTAATAAGTAGCTGGCTAGCAACAGAACGAGAAACTACTGGCGTAGGTGAACTCAATCGACCGAGCAACGTTGGTTGGTAGATTGAGAGGCAACGATATACGAGAGTGACTTCAAGAGGAATTAAGTAAAGTCCGACCTTTGTTGTAGATCGTAGCATCCATGAGTTCGCACACCATTGGGGGGAGGGGGGCGTTAGATGGCGTCATTCCGTAGAGGACTGGCTTCCATATGGTATCGGGACAGGACTATCTAAGAAAACGATGTCGATGAGGAGGAAGCGACAATGGAATGTTATTATAGTCCAGGGGAGTCCGAGCCACTCTAGCGTCCGATGATCAATAGCCCAGCCTCGCTGACAAGAAGCCCAAACGGATTTGAAGTAGGCAACTGATAGAGAAGCCGGCAACGCAGCAGTAATAACACACCTGAACATCAGTCTCGTGAAATCGGGCAGTGGGAGAACTACGGCGGTTCTTTAATACATTCCCAAAGAACCGCCCATCCTCTTAAATTAACCACCGTCCTCTTTCCATGCAAACCCATAGTACTTACCTGCAATTAGGGGCAGCGTAAGCTCCCCTGCAGAATCATACCTGAAAGGAAAACCTATTCCATGAACCAGTTCATCTCCTATCGGCTCAGTCTGTCTTCAATTACGATAAACAAACGCTGGCCAGCGTATTGTTGACATAGCTGTAGCCGATATTCTTTCCATAGTCACAATTGTATATCGCGCCTATACCCTTAGGTCCGCGACAGTTGCGACAATTTCCCGTTATCGGCTATCAACCGATCATGAATTTGGGCATGGATATGATCATTGTTTAGGTAACCTTACGCATGCCATGCCTATGATGACCCGCCTCAAATGTAAATTAAACATACAGTATCTCACTGTGTTCGTTACTTACCCGCATATTAATTCAAACATATAGCCACCCGGCCTGACCCTTTGCCGCCGTCGACGAAGTTTCTGCTGACTTATGTCAACAAAATAATGTGCCTCCTTGTGCACCGGTGCCATACGGCTAGATTGGATATTGCCTACATCGGTGTTTCCAAGGAATCTTAGGCAAATACCATGACGACCCCTTTGTATCATAGACACATCTTTTACATCATGTGTGCCACCATTTGATCTGTGAAATAGAGTTTTTGTTTACTTTGAAACAAAAATCTGTTTCGATCCCTGGCATACATCATCAACGATGTATGTATACATCGCCGCAGCCCCGATCATCGTACGTCTGTTTATTCAGGTGTCCGCCGATCATCGTCCTCATCGCAGGGCATCGTACTTGTCCTATACGGACACATAGAATCATCCCCTATCGATGCAATTCGCGGCCATTGAATCTGATGGATGTGAGTTGCATCGTTGAGTCAGATTTCAACAGCCAAAGTGTGCACATGCACCGACCCGAGAGTCATTGTCGTTAACGGTGTCGAGTCCTTCTTTTAATCCCTGTCGATTGTCATTCGTCACTTGCGGATATAGTAACATTAAAGTATTGTTATCATATTTGTGAACATTACCCGTTGCGTTAGTTAATTGAACTTATCGTTCGTGGATGTACAGTAACTTTACTGTATCACTATCCAAACACATTGTGTTTTAAGTGCGAGTGCGATCAAAGTTTTCCTCCCGTTTAATGGGCGCCAAAATCGAGTTAAATGTCGCGAATGTTCCAAAATTAATCGATGAACGTGTTTCCTGTGTTGCTGAACCATTAATCCCACTTTATGGAGTATTATGACATTCGCGTACTTAATAGTAAAAGTTAAAACAACCCGGTGTAATAGATAAACTGAACTTTAAAACATATGACAGTTGTGTGTTACGTAATTAAGTCTACAACAATCTAATGTATTCGTCTAACTGAACGGAAAGATTACAATTAAAAAATAATTATCCCAGAACTACTCCAGTGTGTTTTTATTTGTTTTGTTTTCTTTTGGTGCACAATTTTGGCAGCAGACTGTGGAAGTTTAATGAATCCTGCGCCCTTGCCAGTGCCGCTACTAAACTTACACCACAGAACCAATTAAATCCAGAACCTCTGTTTGGTTAGGCAAAGGGCACTGTCACAGAAACGGGTGGTCGGGGTCCTCAGGCACTCAGCCAGGAGCTGAGCACTGATGCGTTGCATATTTCGGAGTAGGTCCAAGATGAAGCCATCACCCTAATGGATCACTAACTTTCCACCTGCCTGGGACATAATAGCAGATCGTCTCCTAAGGTCATGGGGTTATGAGGTCCTTGATGTATGATCCTGTGTTAAATCTCCAACTCCCCAGGAATAGGCCACTTCAGTGACTAGTTACTAAACGATTTCAAGATGTCTTCCACTAGTTTTGCTGTGTACTGCGTACTTTTCGCTGGCGCCGCCTCTTAGTTAAACCGGAAAAAAAGTATGCATACACCTCGTATTGATCTTCCCCATCACTCGTAAACGTCTGCTGTTTGTTTCTTGTGACACATGTAATGCTTCTGCTAATTGCCGTTGAGTTTGAGTTGACTCACCATCCAATAACTCCTGCAATTTCTTGTCTTCACATTTTTGTGGTCTGCTAGAGCGCTCACTGCCTTCCACATGAAAATCACCACTTTTAAATTGTCGAAACCATCTATCACATGTTCTAGTTGATGGAGCGTGTTCACCATATGTTTCTACCAGCAAAAGATGACTTTCAACAGCCTTTTTCTTTTGATTAAATAAGAAAAGCAATGCATGCCGCAAATGTTCTTTTTAAGGCATACAACTCGACATGATCACTAAACGATAAAACAAAGGCGCTAGTTTTAGGCGGACTCAACTTGTGTGTGTTTGTAGTTAAATCTTAGACGAACAAAACGACGTATGTGTCAAATCAATACGCTGCGTACTTTTCGCTGGCACCATCTCTAAGTGAAACCAGAAAAACGTTATGCGTACACCTGGTATGTCTTATAATAATCAACCTTTAACACGATATGCACACCTTAGTCACTGATGGACAGTGTATCCCCGGTGGGTAATGCAATCCAACGAGAGGCCTCACATTGATTGAACGGTTCTACCAATTTTCGCCAAGAGCAAACCGCTGTATTAGAAACCACGCTCCGACTCGTTGTGGTATAAACTGCGACTGACACCACAGTCTCAACAGAAATCTTTTTAACGAGAACGAAAACACACTCTTGTTTACTTTGACGACGCACTTATGAATTCAATTTTAAAAGGTTTTCTGTGCCCAGATCATAAGGGATGGACCATCAGTCCAGCAGGCGATAAACCGCAGGTGGTTGAAAATATATCCATGCGCAGAGAACTTGGAGCTAATGCCTCGTTGCTTTTGGTGAATCAGAACATACACCGGCGTGATTGTTTACAAGAACTTTATTTTCAGAATGTGAACATAATCTGAGACTTCCATACAGTACAATACTTCATTGGATGATGCCGTGTAAAATTTAGTAAAGAAGACAAAAAGGACGAGTAAGTTGTCGGAATTCGTCGGCAGATACAGGGTCATTCGTCGAGAGATACGATGCAGATGGAATCGGGTTTTCAATCCTTCAGCGCAGTTCTATGCCCTTTAAGAGTTTCCCTTGGCTTCATTCTCTACGATGTTATCGTCCAGTGTTATAAACACATCCGATTATTTTCCTCAACAATTTCTTGTGTGTTTCAGACAGTTCCTCCCTTAGTGGACTACAACTCAGCGATCTCCACTGGTTCTTCTCGGGGAGCTGTTCTTCAGGTTCACGATCGTACCAAATATCTTGCTGACGCCCCTGCTGCATCTGTCAGTTTTCTTTTCAGCTTAAGTATAATCGTCATTGTCATTTAGGCTATCTACAATTTGTACATCGTTGTGGATCTCAAGCTTCATATGGTTTCCGACGTTGGAATTTCATTCTTTTTCTCGTTCTCCTCCTGTGCCTTTTTCTCATGCTCTTTCTCATTTTCGTTTTCGTTAGAACTCTTTCTGGTGACCGTTAATTCTTATTCCGTTAATCCAGTGCCGGATTAAGCCCATCGGGGGCCCTAGGCCATTCAAATTTTGGGGCCCTCTTTTTTTTAATAATCTTAAAATTACGAGGGTTGCCTCTTATGTTTCGGGATTTGGCAACCCTAGTGTTGCAATCCGGCAATTGACAGCTCTGTCGTAAAGTTGGACATTTTTGAGGTTATACGCACTCAGAACGTTTTGACATACGAGCGCTATTTGTGTTGTTTACAGTAACTTAAAGATTCATCTCGGCCCAAAAATGGAATTAAATCGTCATTTTCGTGCGATTATTTTTTACAACTTTCGGCGTGGATTAACTCAGCAACAGTGCATGGATGAACTTAATTCAATTTTTGGCGATGAAGCTCCATCAAGGACCAGTGTTTATCGATGGTATGGTGAATTCAATCGTGGTCGTAGTTCACTCCAAGATGAATTTCGTGAAGGTCGTCCGAAATCAGTTGTTGTTCCGAAAACCATTGATGCTGGGCGCGAACTGATATTGGAAGATCGTCATGTAACCCATCGTGAGATTGAGACAACCTTAGGCGTTAGTGGGACCAGCATACATTCAATATTGCATAAACGTTTGACTGTCAAAAAAATTTGTTCGCGTTGGATCCCACACAATTTGTCAATCGCCCAAAAAAAAGGCTCGTGTCAATTGGTCGAAAGAAATGCTTAAAAAATACGGTCGCGGTGCTTCGAAACACGTCTATGACATCGTGACAGGTGATGAATCGTGGATTTACGCGTATGAGCCCGAAAGTAAACAGCAGTCGACTGTCTGGGTGTTTCAAGATGAGCCAAATCCAACAAAAGTTGTTCGCGCACGAAGCACTTCCAAGCAAATGGTCGCCTGTTCGTTTTTCGGTAAAACCGGACATGTCGCAACCGTACCACTAGAACAACGCAGAACAGTCAATTCTGAGTGGTACACAACCATTTGTTTGCCAGTTGTCTTCCAAGAAATCAGGAAAACCAACCGCCGAAGACGGATCACTCTTCACCACGACAATGCGAGCTCTCACACATTGGCTGCGACAACTGCATTTTTGAGCACCCAAAACATCGATTTGATGGGTCATCCGCCGTATAGTCCTGACTTGGCACCGAATGACTTCTTTTTATTCCCGTACGTAAAAAACAAACTGAGAGGTCAACGTTTTTCGACACCTGAAGAAGCGGTTGCTGCATTCAGAATGCATGTGTTGGAGATACCTCAATCAGAGTGGCAAAAGTGCTTCAACAATTGGTTCAAACGCATGCAAAAGTGTATAGATCTTCATGGGGAATATTTTGAAAAACAATAAAGTGATTTTCGATGATCAATATTTGTTTTTGTTCTCTAATCGCGAAATATAAAAGGCAACCCTCGTAATCGTTATTGATGCATTTGTATAATTTAAACAACTAATTCATATCATTTTAAGGTTTTCAAATTCAATAAAATAAAGGAAATCATTTTTTTTCAGTTGAATTATATATTTTTTGATTAAAAATAATTAACAGTATATTAAATTATAAAATAATCTTTGGACATTTCTTTGGAAGATGAAAGCGACGCTCGTTTTCAACAAACTTTTTTTCTACATTTTTGATCAACAAAATCATTGATGATTTCTTCAAAATCAATTTGACGAAGAATGTCCGATTCAATGGACATCAGACTTAGCATGTCTAATCGTTCTTGACGCATAACATTTCTTTGCTCGTTTTTGATGCGTTTCAAATTTGAAAAAGAGCGCTCTGTCGAACAATTCGTGATCATAAGAGTTAAAAAATGCGAAGAGCAATTTCAACGTTCGGAAAAACTAATTCAAGATGATCTTGAATCAAACTTTCGTAGAGGTCAGAGTGAGTGAACTTAAGTTTCATTGGGAATTTTGATTTAATGAAAGCGTGAAACTGTATGAGTTCAGGGTAAAATTCTTCTAAATCGTCAGAGTAAAAGTCAACTAAATCGGAAATCCTTTTGGAATACACATTTTCGGTCAAATCAAAATCAGCCAAAAACGAAAATCTCTCCGAAACCTCTAAGTAAACTTTGCTTCGTCTGTTGATTTCAATCTTGAGCGTATCAATGATTACCAAAAAACCGTTTACACGAAAATAGTCGCGCGGACTTAATGCAACCTCTGGAGCATCGCCATCGTTTGGCTGTCTTGTTCTTCGTCGAACTCGCGATGCAACATCCGCATAATCTGTCTCAGGTAAAATGGACCTGGCTTTGTTTTCAAACACTTCGAACTTATCTCTCATCTCATCTAACAAATTTTCTACTGACGAGTACATTAACGCGCAGGTTTTCAGATCAATTTCTACTGACTGCAATGCTTTGCTCGTTGCCCGAAAATTGTTCAAAATATCGCTCCACAAAACAAGCATGACAACAAATTCGAAGGTTTGAATTTTATTGGCGATACATTCAGCTTCGTGTCTACAGTCACTTTTTTGTGTTAAATCATCAGCAATTTCATACAATGCTGCTACAATTTCGTTGAAAGATTTTTGAATTGCCTCAGTGGCGTTCGCATGAGCTTCCCAACGAGTTTGGGATAACGATTTCAGTACCTTTCCGTTTCCGATACGTTCCTTCAAAACGTCCCACCGGTGGGTTGAGCTTGAAAAGAATGTGTACAATAATTGTACAATAGAAAAAAAGTTCACTGCAAACAAGCAGCACTTTACAGCAGTTTCTCCAACTAAGTTAAGCGAATGCGCTGCACATGGTAAATAAATCGCAAATTCGTTGAGATTTAACAAGATCGATTGCATACCTGAGTAAATACCCGACATATTCGGAGCATTATCATAAGATTGACTCCTCCAGTATTTAAAATCTAAGCCGCAAATCGCAAGAAATTCTAAAACCACTTCAGCCATCGCAACACATCTATGGCTATCAAAGTTTAAAAAAGTCAAAAATCTTTCAACGGGCTTTCCATTCTTAGCAACATATCGGACAACTACACTGAGTTGATCAAAGTGAGCGATATCCGGAGTTGAATCGACTGAAAGACCAAAATATCGCGCGGCTAAGACCTCTTGTATACGAGGGTTGCCTCTTATGTTTCGGGATTTGGCAACCCTAGTGTTGCAATCCGGCAATTGACAGCTCTGTCGTAAAGTTGGACATTTTTGAGGTTATACGCACTCAGAACGTTTTGACATACGAGCGTTATTTGTGTTGTTTACAGTAACTTAAAAGATTCATCTCGGCCCAAAAATGGAATCAAATCGTCAACATTTTCGTGCGATTATTTTTTACAACTATCGGCGTGGATTAACTCAGCAACAGTGCATGGATGATCTTAATTCAATTTTTGGCGATGAAGCTCCATCAAGGACCAGTGTTTATCGGGATCCCACACAATTTGTCAATCGCCCAAAAAAAGGCTCGTGTCAATTGGTCGAAATAAATGCTCAAAAAATACGGTCGCGGTGCTTCGAAACACGTCTATGACATCGTGACAGGTGATGAATCGTAGATTTACGCGTATGAGCCCGAAAGTAAACAGCAGTCGACTGTCTGGGTGTTTCAAGATGAGCCAAATCCAACAAAAGTTGTTCGCGCACGAAGCACTTCCAAGCAAATGGTCGCCTGTTCGTTTTTCGGAAAAACTGGACATGTCGCAACCGTACCACTAGAACAACGCAGAACAGTCAATTCTGAGTGGTACACAACCATTTGTTTGCCAGTTGTCTTCCAAGAAATCAGGAAAACCAACCGCCGAAGACGGATCACTCTTCACCACGACAATGCGAGCTCTCACACATCGGCTGCGACAACTGCATTTTTGAGCACCCAAAACATCGATTTGATGGGTCATCCGCCGTATAGTCCTGACTTGGCACCGAATGACTTCTTTTTATTCCCGTACGTAAAAAACAAACTGAGAGGTCAACGTTTTTCGACACCTGCAGAAGCGGTTGCTGCATTCAGAATGCATGTGTTGGAGATACCCCAATCAGAGTGGCAAAAGTGCTTCGACAATTGGTTCAAACGCATGCAAAAATGTATAGATCTTCATAGGGAATATTTTGAAAAACAATAAAGTGATTTTCGATGATCAATATTTGTTTTTGTTCTCTAATCCCGAAATATAAAAGGCAACCCTCGTAATGTGATGTCTTACTTTTGAACCCATAATGCTGATCACCTCCTCACAAATTGTTTTTGATAAATACGAGGGATTCCCCTTGCCTCGGTCCGCAAAATTTTCAATGTGACTTTTTAAGAACGGGTCAAACTGTGCAATTAGTTCGAGTAAACCTAAGTAATTTCCATTATCTGGAACGCCGAAATGCTCGTTTGTGCCTTTGAAAGGTAATCCTCGTTCAGCCAACGTTATGATGACTGGAATCAATCGTCGCACTGCATCTTTCCAATAATTTTTCTCTTTCTTGTACTCAAGTTGAAGGTTGTCGGAAACATCGACGCAGTTCTGTCGCCTTTGAATGTATGTCAACATACATTCTCTGTGAAGAGATCCATTCTCATGTTGATGTGATTGGGAAACATTTTTCCAATCATTAAATCCATCGCTGGTCAGTTTGTTTTGTTTGTCTTTGGAAGCAAAAATTTTACATACAAAACAATACACGCAACCAGTCGTGGGAGAATAAATTAGCCATTCGCGCTTGAACCGTTCTTGATTTGCCTTTCTTCCAAAAAACGTTTTTTCTGAGCAATATCTTGCTCTACCTTCTGCATCGTAAAATCTACGAGACGGCTCAAAAGGTCCAGAGTGATTTTGGCACATGCTTGGACCACGATTGATCCAAAAATTGGCGTCATCGTCAGTGAAATCACCCCACTTGCCCGGATCACTCGAACAATTGTCATTGTTCGCTGCAGTTTCAAAAGTACCCAAATCCGCGGCTCTGAGCTCTTCGTATTCGTTCAGACTAACATCACGCTGCGAGTTTGATCCATCATCTTGATCCAAAGATTCAGAGGTTTTGAGATGATCGACTTGCTCTGTTTCAGATGGAATCTACAAATTTGATAAAACAATTTTGAATTCAAAAGTTTTAAGAATTACATTTGCTCTAAAAACACTTTAATTTATATTTTATAAGACAGTTATAATTTATAAATATCAACTGTAAATTATATTTCGATTCTTACATCTTCATTACTAGATTCGATCTGTTCACTAGCTGATGAAGAAGCATGTGCAGTGGAACTTTGGGAGAATGACGTCAATTTTGGTAGTTTCGATAAATCTGTCTCAATTCGTTTTTTCTTTTCATCCGCAATTTTTCTTTTTTGAGCCCCGCTCTGATAGGATCGCCGCATTATGTAGTCTACAAACATACTTAAATCGTAACATTCTGATAGGAAAAGCAAACATCAAATTCTGCATTTGAAATTAAACACAAAGTTTAAAATCAAAAAATCGAACTCAAAAATAAATCAAAAAAAACAAAACCAAAATGTTAAATTATCGAAATAGCTAAAACTAAATCAGTTTACAAAATCAAAATCGAACAACAAAACAAATTTCGAAAAACTGAACGAAACTTAAATAAGAAATTTAAAACGAAAAGAATATACAAACTCACTTTCATTATTGTTATTGGATAACAAAAAAAGACAATTTGATTGGTGATGTTTGTTGTGTTGTGTGAAAAGATACAATATAAAACAGAACCTACCTTTTTCAACAAATGCGTAGTTTTCGATATGTTCATTACACACAATACCACAATTTCACATTAATTAACATCTAGATTCGTCACTAATTGAAAAAACGTTCTTTTTTTCTCTAAGAACAACGAACAAATGTAATTTGACAACCGACAAAGCAACAGATAGTTTTGTTTTGCTTAAAACACTGAAATGAATAGTTTTTGTTTATATAAACAAGCTCGAGTTTGCAAGCGCTGTTTCGGTTATTTAGCGCGCGATTTGAAATCCAAATCGTAGCCTAAAATACCAATCAAAAGAATAAATCAATTAAGATTTTTAAATATTTTTGTTTGAAAATACATTTGTATAATATATTACATAAGATAAATGACTTGTCTTTAATAAAATTTTTGTTTACAAAATTCCAAAAAATATAAAAAAATTTAATTAAAATTAAAAATAAATTAAAAACAATCATGACAAATTTTCTTGCGGGCCCTTGCTCGCCAGGGGTCCCAGGCCATGGCCTAGTCCGGCCTAATGGGTAATCCAGCACTGCGTTAATCCCGCGCTAGATTGTTCCATTTGCTTGTTGTTATCCTTTGAGGTTATGTCTATCTTTTCGTTGTTTTTTTGAACATAGGACTCATTTCTTTCCGTCATCGGAAGCCGGTAATTCCTCTGGTTCATCTTCTTCAGTAACAGACTTCATGCACCTGTCGACTTTCACATCTGACACGACAACATCTTTACCATAAGCCGTACCATCGTCCATTTCTCTGCCTTCCGCATGTTCGTCGATTTCCTCAAGGACATCCTTTCTGGTTCTCTTCCTTTTATGAACATAACTGCGATTTCTCTTTTTCATCGCCCTTACTACTGTCGCGACATGGTCTACGTTCGCTTTGTTGACCTCTACACTCTCGTTCAACTTCTCTATTTCGATAACATTTCTTCCATCCTTTTCGACTTTGGGTGTTTCGTGGCTCAGTTTGTGGAATTCCCTCCCATGCGAGTTTTACAACCAGCAAGTGTTCAAGAAAACCTGCATCGGTATTTCCAATCTTCGAGACGATAGAAGTTAAAGGAATGGTTGCCTGTCTTCCATCCAACCGAGAATTAACCATCTGAATAAGGCAAAAGGAAAAGCCTTTGCATTGGTTACCGTGTGGGGGAGCTCACAGAAGATGACTTCTAACACTATTTCGAAACTAGATGACCCATTGTAGGCCCGTGAGGACAATATCAGAGGCGATATATACATTTTTACAAGTTTGAAATCATATGATTTATATCATTAGTCTCTTTGTTTTATGTCAAATTTAAAACATATAACATCAACACAATGTATATAAATGAGTTGTGTGTCACAGGGATCAAATTTCCAAAACTTACGCATCAGTAACCCCAATATAAGTTGTATTCATATTGCGTAGCTCGTAACTTATTTACTCTAACGATAGAAATAATAATGAAATACAAACACCACCCAATTGCAAAACAGGTTAACCAGTAAGTAGAAATCCTTATCACATTTATTGCTTTAATACACTTTAACTTCGGAGTCGCATACCGCAACTGGAAAATATTATCTTAAATAAGGAGAGCGATTCCTTCACATTGATTTCTTTAAATGCGACATACGAAAAACAAATACACAAACTTAACGTAATCCATTTTGTACTCTATTAGTGGGGTGAATCGAGAGGCTGTACACGAGAGGAAATGTTATCCTTCTACGACTCGGACGGCAACGTTCCTCTACACTCAGCCGTCCATGGAGGCGATATAAAGGCTGTCGAGTTGTGCCTGAAATCTGGAGCAAAAATATCAACCCAGCAACACGATTTGTCAACTCCAGTTCATTTGGCATGTGCACAGGTAAGTTTGGTATTCGTTAAGGACACGTCGATATCTATCATGTACCATGTAATGCGTTTGATTACATTCGTCCTTAACTCAATCCTGGAATATCAAGTAAAAGATCCACTTCGAAAAGAAACGACCTCTTCGAAGATTTAAACAACCCAGACAGAGTTCAGCACATTACCTTGAAGTCAATTGAATTCTCAGGCAATCTTGTCTTTCAGCACCAAAGTGAAATAAATAAGTTTAATTCGGGATTTTATTGACTCATATCCCAGTAGGGGGCAATCCATAATCACTCTTTGTAATTAAATGAATTCAGTTTTATGTGGTTGTTAGGTATAGTAAATCTTCATTTCGATGGGTAATCAAGATTCGATATTAAGGAGTTATTCACCTCAAATAAACCAACTCAGACAATGTTGATTTACCGGATGATTCTGAATATATTTAGTCTTGAACTATTCCCTCTCTCCTTCAATGTTTTTCGCGATGATGACGCTCATCGAGAAGGTCCCAATTCCCCATGCCGTGGAGTGCTGCTTGCCACTCATAACAGACTCGCTTCGTCTACAATTGCGATCTCTTCTTCTCCGGATCTTGACTACGTCGCAAAAAAATTGACAAGCGCCCTAAGTCTCTTTTCATTATCTGCTTCTATATACCTCCTTCTTGACTCATCGTGTCATACGAACTCGCAATAGAAGCGGTAGATAACCTAACCTAAGCACCTCGATGGACGATATCGTCGTTCTTGGCGATTTTAACCTCCCCCATCTCCAATGAACATCGCCTGACGAACAAGCCTTCTACGTCTCAAACCCCACTAGTTCCAAAGAACGTATTTTTATAAATGGTCTCACCGACTCATGCCTCCATTAAACAAGCAATGTCCCAAATCATATGGGGAGACAGCTGCACCTCGTGTTCACAACAGTCCCACACATGTCCTCAGTTGACCCTAGTCCACACGCCCTCTCTACCATTAATAATTACCAGCCCCCGCTGCTCTTATCCATATATCTTGACCATGAAACCCAGTCTTCGGTACCTTATGACAGCTTTTCCTACAGCTTCCACAAAGCTAACTTCCGCCTCCTAATTGAGCATCTTAACAGCGTTTCGCTTTGATCATTTGGGGGTAGAAGAAGCTGCTGCCACTCTCTATAAGGAGATCTACTGTGCCGTCACCTTAAATGTCCCCTATTGTCGTCACAGGTCAGCGGTTTCATCGCCGCCATAGTACAACCGCACACTCCGCAGTCTTCGGAACAATAGAATTAACTTGTTGAACATTTTCCTCAACAAGCGATCATTCCAAAACCACTCCAACTATCTCGGTTCCTTTTATAAATTTTCCGAGCTCTACAACTCCCTCTACTCCATCATCATCATCATTATCGGCACTACAACCGGGACCTGGTGTTGGCCTTATTTAGCAAGTCCTGAGGCTTGTTAAATTTTCCATAATGATTTGTTTTTTTCCGAATTCTCCATCGGCCCTCAATTTATTCAGCATCACATAGTTGAGGAGCATTTAAACTTACTCAAAGACGAATTCAGCCTTGGACCTTCCGGCTGTATTTTTAAAGAAATGTTCCACATCTCTTTCTCTCCCGATATCAACGATATTCAATCTATCCCTTTCACAAGGGATCTTCGCTAGTAACTGGAAATCCTCCTATATCATCATCATCATCGGCACTACAACCGGGAACCGGTCTTGGTCTTATTTAGCAAGTCCTGAGGCTTGTTAAATTTCCCATAATGATTTTTTTTCCGGGCAAGGTCATTAGTCTTGCGCCAGTCCTATATCACCCCCATACATAAAAAGGGACCTAAAAATGATATCAGCAACTACCGGCCCATCGCCTAACTGTCTCAAATCCCTAACCTGTTCGAAGGGATTCTTTACAACGCGTTATTTTCCGTTGTAAATTCATCATCTCACCCAACCAGCATGGTTTCCTTTCGGGTAGGTCGACCACAACGAATCTGATCGAGTTCTCATCCCATACTCTCCGTGCCTTAGAGAATGGCGACGAAGTCGATGTAGTCAGCACCGATTTCAGCAAGGCCTTTGACAAAATCTCCCATAATCTCATCCTTTTTAACCTGTCCTCCCAAGGTTTCGAACCCCTATTGATCAAGTGGTGTCAAATTCAGATCCTCCCTTTCCAATCCTTTTCTTCCCACATCGGGGGTTCCGTACGGTAGTCATCTAGGTCCCCTTCCATTTATCCTTACCATCAATGATGTTGACTCCATTATTAAATACTCATCCATCTCCCTCTATGCGGACGACGCCAAACTCTACAAAACGATCATCTCTCCTCTCGACTCTTTACTTCTCCAAACGGACCTCGACAGCTTCTCAACTTGGTGCCGTAATAACTGCCTTGAACTCAACGTTGTCAAATGTCACTCCATCACCTTATCCCACAAACGTCCCCCCCCCCCCCCACACCCACGTCCCTACTTCCTGCTAAACCAACAGATATCATCTGTACCCTCGATACTCAACCTCGGGATCTTATTTGACAGGGAGCTTAGCTTCATCCCGCATATTGATGATATTAATCTTAAGGCCAACTCTGCCCTTGGATTTGTGAAACGCTGGTCTAAAGCATTACCTAATCCTTACGTTTCCCGTTCTCTCTGCATAGCCTTCGTCCGCCCGGTTCTTGAATACGCCAGTCAGGTCTGGTCTCCACACTACTCGTCCCATATCCGCAGAATCGAAAGCGTGCAACGTCGTATTCTGCGTTTTGCCCTCCGCGGACTGAACTGGTTGAATCCTCGGATTCTCCCCCCATACCCAAGCCGGCTCCATCTGATTAATCTCAACACACTTGGGGAGCGCAGAACTCATGCCGATATCATTTTCATCCACCGTCTCCTTTCAGCCACAATCAACTGCCCAAGCTTGCTCTCCATCATTACACTTCACACTAACCCCCGTAACCCGCGAAACCCTCGTCCCTTTTATCTGCCCACCCACCACACTTCTTACGACTCTAATGAACCCATTTCGCGAATACTGGGGTGGGCAAACTCCAACCCTACCTCCTTCGATTTCAACTTTACCTCTACTGCTCTCAAACTTCATCTCCTCTCTTTCCCTTCCTGAGCACGCACACTCCCCGTCTACACTCTTACAACCCGTACGAAGCTAAATAAATGAATGAGTGATAACTGATGGATAAACCCAGTAACCAACTCGCCCAACATACCCAGTTTCGTCGCTTGTACTAAGCTAAATATATGAGGGTTCTACCCTCACTAAATTAAATTAAATTAAATTAAATTATAAATGTCTTATGTTTTCATTTTTTATTTAGGGTGCCATTGACATTGTAAAACTGATGTTCAGCATGCAACCTTTGGAGAAGACTCTATGTTTGAGTTGCACCGATGTCCAAAAAATGACTCCGTTACATTGCGCTGCTATGTTCGACCATCCAGAGATCGTGGAATACCTAGTAAGTGAAGGTGCCGAGATAAATGCAAGAGACAAGGAACACCGCTCGCCTCTATTGCTAGCTGCCTCTCGTAGTGCTTGGAAGACTGTGTACACCCTTATCCGACGTGGAGCAAACATTAAAATAAAGGATGCGTCCAGTAGGAATGTTCTGCATTTTGTAATCATGAACGGCGGACGTTTGCCGGAATTTGCCGAAGAAGTCACAAAAACTCAGTTGGGCGATGCTCAACTGTTACAGTTACTAAACGAGAAAGATAATACAGGATGTTCACCTTTACACTATGCCAGCCGAGATGGTCACATTCGTTCGTTGCAGAACCTAATCCAATTAGGGGCATGCATAAATTTGAAGAACAACAAAAACGAAAGCCCTTTGCATTTCGCTGCCAGATATGGTCGGTATAACACGGTAAAACAATTGTTGGATTCTGAGAAAGGATCATTCATAATCAATGAAAGTGATGGAGAAGGTCTTACACCATTGCACATTGCATCACAACAAGGACATACAAGGGTCGTACAATTATTACTTAACCGTGGTGCCCTATTACATCGTGACCATAAAGGAAGGAATCCTCTGCAGTTGGCAGCGATGTCCGGCTACACTCAAACCATTGAGCTTCTGCAAGCAGTACATTCGCACTTGTTGGATCAAACCGATAAAGATGGAGTAAGTAGAAAGCATTTTCTTCAATATTATATTACATATTATAAAAAAATTTTCTCCGGGCGACAGGAACGTCCGGCTGGAAATTGAAGATAAAGCCCCAAATGACAAAATAAATATTGCCGTCTATCAGGGCCACAAAAACACATATATACACATATGTAAGATAGTATATATATATATGGGAGGGCTGAAAAGTTTCCGACCTAACAAAAATACAAGACATTTTTTGTTAAAATTTATTTTTATTTTTCTAACTAGTCTCCTTGTAACTCTACACACTTCGCCCAGAGATGCTCCCATCTCTCTAACCCGTTCAAATAGTACTTGGGGTTTTTCTCTGCAAAATAACTGTTCACGAAGGTGATTGCCTCCTCATTTGATGAAAATCTCAACCCTCGGCCGCAATTTTTAGATAGGGAACAAAAAGAAGTCGCTTGGGACTAGATCTGGTGAGTAAGGCGGATGGTAAAACAGTTCAAACCGTAATTCGTGGATTTTTGCCATGGCAACCGCTGAGGTGTGAGACGGCGCGTTGTCTTTGTGAAACGGGATTTCCTTTTTCTGCAAATGTGACCGTTTTTCCGCAATTTCTGCCTTCAGTTGGTCAAGTAATGATTCGTAGTATGCTCCTGTAATGGTTTTTCCTTTTTGAAGATAATCAATTAAGATAACTCTATGACTATCCCAAAAAACAGTCGCCATCACTTTCCCAGTCGAAAAAAAAACAGTTTTTGCTTTTGTTGGAGCCGATTCCCGCTTTGCAGTCCACTGTTTTGACTATATTTTTGTTTCGAGCGTATAATGGTGTACCAAAATGTCACTGTGGTAAATGGTGGTGCAGAGTCCCGATACACAGAGTCCAACTCATCTTTGATTTGCGCAGGTGTATTGTTTTTCAAAAACAAAAATTGAATGGCAGCTCGATACTCAATTTTGTCCATTTTCACAAAAACACTCATATCGACTACTCAAACGACTGTCAAATAAAAACTACGCGTCCAAAATGGCTGAAATGTTGGTGAGTAACTATCAAAATATGCACAACTACATTCACTATTTTATTGTCGAGTGCTGCTATATTCACCTTGAGGTCGGAAACTTTTCAGCCAAACCCCCGTATATATATGTGGCGGTTCAGCACAATCCACAACCTCCACGCAGTCGCCGTAAGCAAAGACTCACACCGAGAGTAGCTTTCGACTAATTGAGTCAAGTACACTCTCGGTCACCCTCACACAAAAGAGAATCACGGCTGAATTGGCGTGGAGTCGACGCGGTACTACGTTGGTCTCGCACACACGTAGAACGAGAACCGACGCCGGATCTTTTCCGCCAATTTCGGTTGACACACCACATGTGTGGACAATTGGCGCGAACACTACTTCACTTTGACATCAGCCGCCGCCACGACCGGACGTGAGTCAACCAAACGAACTCAGCATTTGCCGCAGCCTAGGAGACATCTGGATATCGGATGCAGATTGGGGAAGACATTCCCCAAATATATATACCAGGTGTACCGGTGTGAAGTGAGCGTCAAAATACAAATGTATCGGTTTGTTGTGAACAAGCCCTTATATTTTTTTTATTTAGTTGCTATGACATCTGTCAAACATGTTTAGTTTGCATCAAGTCATTGTACAAACAACATCTTTTTTTTTAATCTTGTTAAAAATGTCGAATTTTGTACCAGAAAATGATGATTGGCGGAAAGTATTAAGTTTTTGTTTTCATTTGAAGAAAAGTGCTGCAGAGTCGCATCGAATGCTTGTCGATGCTTATGGTGATCATGCTCTATCGGAAGCAACATGCAGAAGATGGTTTAAGCGGTTCAGAGATGATGATTTTGATGTGCGAATTGAAGAACGTGGAAGACCACCAAAAAAGTTTGAAGACGCCGAATTGCAAGCAATATTGGATCAAGATGACACTTTGAGTCAAAAACAAATGGCACAAATGTTATAAGGTGCCCAACAAACAATTTCTGGCCATTTGAAAGCTATGGGAAAGATCCAAAAGTGTGGAAACTTGATGCCACATGAATTGACTGACAGGCAGATGGAAAAGCGAAACATCACATGTGAAACGTTGCTTCTACGACACGAAAGGAAGTCAGTATTGCACCGAATTGTAACTGGTGATGAAAAATGGATTTATTTTAAAAATCCTAAACGGAAAAAATCATGGGTACATCCAGGAGAAGCGTCAACATCGACTGCAAAGCCTGATCGGTTGGGAAAAAAGACAATGCTCTGTGTTTGGTGGGACCAGAAGGGGGTGGTGTATCATGAACGGTTGATGCGCAATGCTACCGACAACAAATGATCAATTTGAACCATATATTGATCGAAAAACGACCAGAATGGGCCACAAGACACGGAAAGGTAATTTTGTTGTTCCGAGTCATACAGCAAAACCCGTCAACGAAACAATAAAAGCTCTCGGCTGGGAAGTGTTATGAGACTACCAATACGGAATCCATAGGAACTGGTCAGCAAACGGCCAAATGTTCACAATAAGGCAACTGCTGGAAAAGAAGTGGGAATACGGATAGAAGGTTCAGCAACTGTTCTTTGACTTCCAAAAAGCCGACGACCCGGTCGCAAGGCAAAGACTCTACCATATTGTAGTTAAGCTGGGAATCCCGCAAAAATATGCCGCCCTCATTCAAACCTGCATGAACGAAAACAAAGGACGAGTTAGAAAAGAAAACCACCACTCAGAACCATTTGAAATCCGGGACGGACTAAAACAGGGGGATGGCCTATCATCATGCCTTTTTAACCTTGTGCTCAAGTATGTCATCAGAAAGGAACAAGACGGCAACATGGCCGGATCATCCCTGAACGGGGTCACACAAGTGTTCGCATATGCGGATGATATCGCCGTTCTGGGTGATCATCTAGAAAGTGGAAGTAAAAACAGTGAAATCACGATGCAAGTGGCAGAAAAGGTGGGCCTAGAAATAAATGAAGACAAAACAAAATACATGATTACGGCGAGAGCAGGTGGACCTCAGGAAACACATATAAACGTCAAGGGCAAGATATTTGAAAAAGTTAAAGAATTTAAATATCTGCGAGCGATACTGACGGCCAGTAACGAAATGTCGATGGAAATTGACAAAAGACTGCATTCCGACAACGCTAGTTGGCACGCAGTCAGTAAACTGCTGGATTCCAAACAGCTGTCAGGTAACATAAAGCTCCGTGTCTATAGAACCATAATCACGCCGATTGTCGTATACCTATGCGAAACAGGGGCTCTCACAAAACTGGAAGAAAATAACTTCCGCGTATTCGAGAATAAAGTTTTAAGGGGTATCTTTGGTGGTAAATATGACGAGGAGGCAGAACAATGGAGGAAACTCCACAACCACGAATTGGAAGAGCTATACCGCAAACCTACATTACTGAGAGTAATCAGGTCTCGAAGATTAAAATGGACCGGACATATGGCGCGAATGGGCAACGATAGGACCGTGCGTAGAATTCTTGACGGTAGGCCAACGGGAAAGAGACTGGCAGGGCGGCTGCGACGGAGATGGGAGGACAATGTACGGTTTGACCTTGAGGAGATCAGATCGGCTGGTCAAGCGTGGAAGGAGAGTGCACGGGACAGAGAACGATGGCGGAGTCGAGTCGGTGAGGTCATGAACTTCCCGGCCAATAAATAGTATAGCAATAGTGTGGGGGTTCTCTATACCACATGGAGAACCAACCCACAATTTCATACCTTATTTCGACCGCTTTCAGCGCGTCATTTCTACCCTTATTCCCCTTAAAATCTATTCCACCCGTAAAACATGTTTCCCATAAGGACGCATAGCTAAACTCATTATCTTATGCAGATAATGCATAATTGAGTTTAGCTATCTTTTCGCCATACGGCAACTCCATTTCGCTAACCCATGAGATTTCCACCGGAAATCGCATCATGTCGGTTAGCAACGGCATAGTCTGATCAAACGACGCGGTTGCATAATCATACAACCGCTGGGGAAATTACCAAAGTATTTAATTTAGTTCCCATGATCAGATTTTCCTACCCAATTCGGCGTCCTATTCACTTTTCCCAGGCCATCTATTCGCTTGGGATTAATGATCTCTTCTTACAGGTGAATAGCCACAGAACATTTTCCTCTCCTTTCCGTTTCCATCTTCCCTGGGTTCAATGCACTCTGAGATCACCACAGTCATCGCACTAGGGCAGTAGGTCATCCTCAGAGACTGCATTGATACCAGCACACAAGCTAAGCCAACCCCGAAGTTATTCCGTTCTCTCTTTTGTTCTTTTCATTCTTCGCATGCACAGCGTCGGTTGAATGATATGCGAATATTATTCACCACACTGAGACATGCAAATGAGAAGATTCATGAGAAGAGCGCAATGATGATTAGCGAATAGCCGTGCGTATTGCAAAATCAAAATTGCATCCCTAATTGCGATCAGTCGATAATCAACCAAAGGAGCGTACAGCCGCATCGTTTTAGTCTGCTCAGGAATTGGACCAATTTTAAATTTCATCTTACGCGTAGAGGTTTACATTTGCCACGAAAAGTCGTTTTAATTATCTCCAAGATCTCAGCTAAATTTTATTAATATATTTGTGAATGTGGAGTCATTGAAGAATCAATAAAAGCCCCAAAAGTCAAAGTGTAAATTTGGCATCGTTTCTCGTTCGCTTGTGTTTGGGTGCCAAGCACCAGGAAAAAAATATCAACTTACGCGTACCATTTTAAAAGTGTAAATTCTAAATCAATATTAAACAATCAACAAAAAATAAATAAATAATGAGAACAATAAAAACTAAATTACAACTAAATCAAGGGCCTTTCATTTCTTTTCTTCCTGTGAATTCGGCGAAGTGTGTACGGCGGAACAAGTGTAGGGGATTAAAGTGAATCTGTGCCCCTGTCTGGCACACCAACTTCTACCCCCACAATACCCTCTTAGATTTTTTCAGATGTTATATCTTTTTTTTTTTGGTAGGAAGGTGGAAATCTTCAAAAAAGACCTCTAAACCAATCCAGAGGCATGCCGGATTTTTACCGACTAAAACCACCTCCCGCAGGCACAGTTGATCCCCGCGAAACTTTCTTTTAGATATTCCATCGTGGCCAGATGTTATATTTGGATTCTATGATCCGCCTGTGTAGGCATTTAGGATTTCATGTACTTTTACAGATCTTCGTGGGAATGGTATCGGAGTTCACATTAAGGTGAATCCGATCAATGGTGGGGATGGCCTTCAAAACAGTAAGTGTTCGGGGTGGTAGGTTCTGTGTGTAAGACCGGATGGGGTGACTTAAGTTTAAATATTTCAGTTGTAGTTTGCGATTGGATCGCGTGACTTCAGATTCATTTCTTTGCGTTCATTGGATTCTGTGCTGTTAAGGATCATTTCTGTGCTCTACGTTACGCTTCTGGGATCCACTGCATTCGGTTAAGATGTAGAACTCTGCAAAGCCCTACCATTTCTCTCCTACATACCCGTACATAATAAGCAATAGCTCGGATTAATAAATGATCATAAGCTATTCATACCCTATCAAACAATGCATTATTTTATCATGCATTGTATGATTATATCTTCCAGAAATTCGCTTAATCAAATTCAAAATGACAAATTCCGTCTGCTCTTCCTGGAATTTTGAACGAACTTCATGTACAAATCTTGATGAGATTTCGTATGAAAGAGCGATGCGATGATAATTTTAAATCAATAAATGTAACAGTATAGATTCCAATACAGATTTTAAACCAATAAATGTGTTGTAATCCAGCGCCGTGCTTCCTCGTTAGAGGGAAGAGCTTGGACCTTTTATTTTTAATCTTAATTAAAAACGCAGGATTTAAATCTTCTCTCAGAATTTTTCTGTTTATTCTTTTCTTCTCTTTTTACAATTCAGTTCTGTTCTTCTATTGTCTCTATTGTTTCTGAACTAATAACTTCTTCTCTATTGTAATAACTTCTGACTGTATCTTTTTCTGAACTTCTTTTTGTCTGAACTTCTTTTTGTCTCAACTGAACTTCTAACTTCTCTGAACTCTTAACTCTGAACTGAACTGTCTGAACTCAACTGAACTGTCTTTACAAAAAAAAAAAAAAAATTGTGGCGAGAAGGCCGAATTTAGCGAGACAAGGACATATGTGTCCTTCATCTTGTCTCTGACTTCTGGTCATCTTGCGATAACCAGAATCACCCACATCCGTGAGGATGTTGGGCTCGTTCTCGCGATCTCTGAAAAGAAAAGAGAAAAGGGAGGGTATCCAAGGATAGTGTGGACAGTGTTAGTCCGGGTGTTCTCTAACTACTTTTATAGAGGGATGGTGGGAAAGAAATCGTACAAGACCGGTAGGTCTTGGGTGCGGTAGTGAACGCAGATCACGTCTTTGGCGTCTGATAATCTGCGCTTTGGTCGGTGTGTTTGTGTGTGTGTTTGTGCTGTCTTCTACTGTGCGTTCGTGTGTGTGGTTTGTTAATAGTAGACCCTATGGGATGGGTCCAGGAATCCTCTATTATGGAGGGGAATGTTGTTGGGAAGGGTGCTTTCTTCAGCTTTGTACTGAAGAAGAAATTGTGGGGGTTTGATCCGAAGAGATCGGGAGAGAGAAGGGTCAAGAACGCAAGAGTCCCGTACAAGTAGGTTCTCGCTGTTCTGAATGTTTTCGAGGTACTTATATGCTAATTGAAGCAAGTACTCGTCGACAGGGGTAATGGAGGCGCCTTCGTATAGGTGAGAGTTGGGGTAATGACGACCGTCAGGCCTTCTAGAATGATTGGTGCATCTTCTGAGGAGTTTCCTTTCGAAAACCCGAAGTCTTTCCATTTGGGCCGAAGATATGCAGGACCATATGGGCAAGGCGTACGATATTCCAGATCGGATTAGCTGCTTATAGCAGAGAAGCTTAACTTTGGTGTCGACTTTGTTCCTCCATTTCAAGTTGTTGTGCAGTTGCTTAGACCGACCGAGGCCCCTTTGGAGAATGTGGGTCACATGTTTGATGAAATTCATTTTTGGGGTATAAGTGACCCCAAGATATTTCATCTTGTCCTGTGGTCTAATCGTAGTATATCCCATTTTTATTCGAATATTCTGTGAATATCGAGAAGTAGGTTGGGAGTGTTTACTACTCAGAATTATGGCTACTGCTTTGGATGGATTAAGTCGCATTTTCCATCGACTGTAATACTGATACAGTTCGTCCAAGTGACGGTTGAGTCGATTTGTTGCGAGGTTAGGGCCTTTGGTTGACGTGTACACCAGGACGTCATCCGCGTAGCATATCTGGTTTACTCTCCCGTCCACAGGGCGGGGAATATCTGAGGTGTAAATATTGAATAAGATGGGGCTTAGAATGGAGCCCTGTGGTACGCCTGCAGCGGCGTGAAAAGTTCGGGAAAGCTTTCCATTCACTCTAACTTGGAAGGTTCTGTTTCGAACGAACTGGTAGATGATACTACATAGCGTTCTACTGAGACCAGTATTTAATAGTTTAAAAGCGAGACCTTCGATCCAAGTCGTATCAAAAGCTTTTTCAATGTCTAGGCTTACCGCAACGGTGGGTTCCTTATTAAAGAGCCGCACGCAGACGTGGTTTTGAAATAAATTGAGAGCCATAGTGGTGCTGTGCGCTCTTCGAAATCCGAATTGGAAATCAGGTATTAGGTGCCTGGCACTGACGAAGTTATTTAGTTTCTCGTATATGAATTTTTCATATATTTTGCTGATGCAAGTGAGAAGCGAGATAGGGCGAAAGCTTGAGGGGTGATACGTTGGTTTCCCAACTCTTGCTATTGGACAAATAATAGCGTGCCTCCAAGCTTGGGGAAAGTACCCCTCACAATGTTGTAAGCATGGTTGAACAGAATGGAGAGCTTTATAAAGAATAAGGCAGAAAGCCTTCGCAACGAGTGGTAAGACATGTTGTCGATACCGGGTGACTTCTTAGGGTGTCGAGATTTAACCAGGTTCTGTAGGGTATTTGGTGTGATGAAACCGTGACCATTATCACGTATGTCATCGAAGTATGCACTGTTAGTTGGGTTAAAGACAACAATTGGCTCGTTGAAGTCGTCCAGCTTACTGTGGACCCCTGAACTAACGATTGCATTAGTATCCGGGTCGCCATCTTGGAGAGTAAGTTTGTGATTGTTTTCGAAGGTTTCTCCGATGATATTTGCTTTATTGGTGTCGTTATTGATAACATCACCATTGTGCATAATTGGCCCAGTGATGCGGGAAGTGCCACATATCTTTTTAACGTTTTTATAAACGTTCTGGTCCATCTGAATACCCTTCAGCTTGTCTTCCAATTGTCGGGTACGATTGTTTTGGATTCTCTGTTTTATCAGTGTACCAATATTGTGAATAATGGATCGCAATAATGGCTCCCTTTGCGTAAAGTGGTGACGAAATCTCATTCTGCAGAGCTTTTTACGCTCCCGGATGAGACGAAGAGTGAGGTCGCCCTGGGCGATCTGATAGGTCTTTTCAAGTTTGTACTTCGGGACATGAGTCTCCGAAGTTTCAACTAGAATCTCGTGAAGTCGTTTTGCAGCGTCGTTTATCTCAACCGTCGTTAGGTTCCTGTCAGTGGGAAGAGAGAAGTGGTGGAGTTTATCGTTCAATGTAATATTGAAGTTGTCCCAATTTGTCCGCCCATAATCGGGTATGTATCTGATATGAGCCCGAGATGCTCGATAGCCACGAATGAATGTGGTCACAGCGTTGTGGTCAGATACACTCGCTGAAACTTGAGGAGGAGTGATTTGTGGAAGTAAGCCTTTAGACACAATAAATATGTCCAGAATTGAGTTACCTCGAGTACCAACCGTGGGTGCGACTATTTCGAAGTTGAGGGCATACATGTTTGCGGTGTACCATTGGTACCGTTTTGTGCCATTTGGGCAAGAGACAGTGTTGTTCCAGTGGGGATGTCTGGAGTTAAAATCGCCACCTATGATGAAGGGTGTATGCCCCGAGGTCCGTATTAGTTTGCCGATATCTTCGGGATTAATGGGGCCATTATTGGTTTTATGGGAGTGGTATACAGAGTATATATTCACTCTACCATTACTAGCCAGATGCAGTTCAACTCCAGACACCTCTATGGACTCTAGGTGTGGGAGGTCAATAGCTTCATGGCGAAGTCCGCTATTAACCAGTATACAAGTTCCACCTCCGTTGATGGTGGGACCGCCAGTGAGGGTTCGATCTCTTCGAATCATGGAGAAGTTTGAGAATACGGGACGGTGACATGGATGCAACCTAGTTTCGGTTACAAGTACCATGTCCGCCCGGTTTTCCTTTATGAAGTCAGAGACTATCATACGCTTGGAATGCGAAACAAGGGAGTTGACATTTAAGAGGATAACTTTAATTTTGGAATCCATTGTGGAGGGTATGTCTTGCATATGCAGTGAAAAGGAGGGCCTTCCACTAAGGCGGTTAATCGGTTGATAGTTTTTCATATCGGGGTCGGATATCCTCAGTTAAGCGGGAGAAACTAAATAGCTTCTCGAGCATTGAAGATTGCCCCCTCGGAGGCTTTTGCACCGCCGCTTGGCTTTTACCGGGGCTCGCTTAGGGACTTGAATATGTTTTTGAGGGGGAGGAGTTGGAAGAGCTTTCATATTCCTTGCCTGCTGTCCTCTAAGCATGTCGGCAAATGTGAATCCATTTTGGATGAGGTTATGTGTGGCCTGTTTTCCGAAGTCTGACTTGGCTGCTTGCTTAGCTCGACTCTCCTTGGATCTTTGTGTAATTTCCTTATATTTAGGACAATTTCTATAACTAGCCGGATGCCATTTGTTGCCGCAGTTGCAGCAAGTTGGCAGTGTTATTTCATCCTGCACATTTGTTGCGGGATCGTATTTCGCTAGCGGTAGTTCGCACTTGCCAATATCGTCGGATTTTCCGCAACGAACGCAACGGCGACTCATGTTGCAGTTTCGGGATACATGCCCGAAACGTTGGCAACGTCTGCTTTGAGGCATTTCTATGTTATGAAATACCTCGAAGTTAACTTGCTAACGTAGGATTGGCAGCGACTTTGTTCGTATTATGGAATCTATGTCGGTTCCTGGGGCAAGGTGAAGCTGCCATATGTTCAGCTTGCTGTATTTTTGTGGTCTGATGTTCACAAACCGTTGTGGGGGGAGAATTTTTTGATGTCAATGAATTTGACGTTAGGGAATGTTGTCTGAAGAGCAGTTACGATGTCGTCCTTTTCCCAAGAGGCAGCGACTCGTTTTAAGAGGATTATCCTGGACTTTTCGTCGGCCGGAGTGAAGGTGTAATAATTCACCTCCTTGGCCTTAAGGTTGTCGTTAACCTTGCGATAGGTTTCCCTATCGTAGGTCACGATTTTGTTTAGGGATGGACTTAAGGTCTTTGCCTTGAAGTTGGAGATCCCTAGTCGGTTCATGTCACCGACGAAACTTTTTAAATTGAGGTCTCGTGCAAAAGACCCCGGGTTGCTGCTTCTTCTTAGACACGGGTGGGCGGACCACGCCCTCTGGCTGGACAGTGTTGGGAACGCAAGCGGCCTTTGGTTTTGGATTGACCACCGTAGTTGGCCTCGGAGGGCAAGACTCCTGCGGAGGCACGATTTTCGGGTAGTTTTGAGTTATCGTGGGGTTCGACAACTTTTTGGGGACAGGAGATGATGATGATGGGGGTGGTGTTGGCGGGCAGTCGGTAGCGACGCGCTTATTTGTGGGTCCTCCCTCACAGCTTGTTGTTGGGAGCGGCGTTTTTCGTTTTGGCGCCCTAGATGAGTTTGGGGTAGGGGTACGCGAGTCACCGCCGTCCATTGACTCGTCAGAATTGTCAGTGACAATTTCTAACCCCGGCTCGAGGTCTGATTCTGAATCAGAAGCTTCCGAACCGGCACCGAACGGGGACGTGGATGGGGCAGCTTCCAGTCGCGATAATCTATTTTTTAGGACCGTGTTCTCAGCTCTGAGAGCCTCGAGGTCCTCCTTCAATCTCTTAATGATAGCCATCATGCCCTGATCCGGCTGATGGCCCATACCACGAGAAGAGCAGGTGTCCATGTTTTATCAGCCACAAAACATGTGAACAGATAAACGACAAAGGACAAGAAGCGCGCGGAAACAAGGAGAGAAAAGGGGGGAACAAACGAAACCAACAAACGAGAAAGAAACAAATATCAACAAACGAAAAAGAAACAAAATCAACAAAGGAAAAAGAAACAAAAATCAAGAAACGGAAAAGAAAACAAAACCAACGAACGAAAAAGAAACAAAAACCAACAAACGAAAAGGAAACAAAAAACCAACAAATGAAAACAAAAGGAGGAGAAACCTAGTCTCAAGGTTTTTTTTTTTTTTTTTTTTTTTTTGATATGTTAATTTAAATTTTGGGAATTCCTTTATTAAAATTGTTAAAGCTAATTAAAATTTAGTATATCATGGGTATGATGTATTATGAATTGCCTTGATTGATATCTCCTCGCCTGTCTGCTTGGCTATGATATCTGATCAAGTATGAACTGTCTCGTACTGAACTGTCTCAAAACACTGTGAATTGTGATGGAACTAGATGTCTTGTCAGTGCTGTATGTCTTACTGTACGCCAGGTAAGTATGGGTATATGACTGACTGAGTATGAGTCTTGAGTATGCCGGTATGATGCGTCTTGTGGCTGGGTCTTGGGTATGGCTGTCTTTACAATGAATTTTTCTCTCTTCTTATACAACTTAGTGTTCTAATCTACTGTAAATTATTACTTGAACAAAATCAATTTTATCAAAGTATTACTTAATCTACTGTGACTTTTAATTTTGAACAAACTTTGAACGAAAATCAAAGAGCTATGTTTCGAATGAAAAAAGGGGCATGTTATGAAAAAAGGGGCATGTATGAAGTGTACTGAAACTGACTAGATATAGAATATTATGGATGTTTATTTAGGATATATATTAAATGAGAATGTTAGATATGTTAAGAGAATGTTTTATGGATGTGTTAGATAAGTAATGAGATTCAGTGTTAATAATTATAAGGACAGTAGTATTCTGGAATACTACAAATGTAACAGTGCAGATCTCAATACAGAATTTGAATCAATAAATATTTTAATATCCGCGTATCAAATATCTCGGCCTACTATTTAAGTTAATGATCGCCACTCTTCCCTCGAAGGAAGAAGCGCGGCGGTTAGACCGCACCGACCCACTTAGAGACCCTCGTCCTTTAAAGGATAGGGGAACACGCTCCCTAATAAAAAACTACAACAAATACGGGTTCCACATTCTCTTGTGCTTGGGAAGTGCAATACTCAATGTAATACATTTTACGCATATTCAAACAATACAATCAGTGTTGTCAATTTTTTATTTCCTAAAATGATTATAAAAGAAATTTAATTTATTGTTATATTTCACTTTTTAGAACACCGCATTGCATCTGGCTACAATGGAGAATAGGCCACAAGCAATCCATGTTCTCCTTTCAATGGAATGTAAGCTGCTTTACAATCATCGAGACATGAGTGCTATAGATTACGCGATATACTATAAATATCCCGAAGCTGCATTGGCAATGGTTACCCACGAGAAACGAGCCAACGAAGTGATGAGACTGAAATCCGACAAGCATCCTTGTGTGACATTGGCCTTAATAGCTTCGATGCCAAAAGTATTCGAAGCAGTTCAAGACAAATGTATAACAAAGGCAAACTGCAAAAAGGATTCAAAAAGTTTTTACGTAAGTTACGTCTGCTAATTAAGGTTTTTTGGCAAATTTTATTGTACACAGCTAAACGACGATCGTGAATCTTTTTGGAAAATGTCAATTAATCTTATCAAATAACCATTTAGATCAAATATTCGTTTGCATACCTCCAGTGCCCGTTTATATATTCTCAAACGGACGAATCAACTGAAATATCAGATAATCCTCTGATGCCATTACCGGCTTTAAATGTAAGAGCGGTTTCTGACTTCAACCATTTTTGACTTACATACCTTTTTTCAACTGCTTTCTTTATTATATCAGTTGTTGTTTTGTTATACATTTAATTTCCGGTTGAATAGGTTCAGGTTTTGAGAATTTTGAAAATATATTCGAATTTATCTTTTTTAAGAGCTAATGTATTTTTTTTTGTGTTGACATTGCTACTGTATTATTATAATTATTATTTTTATTATTTTAGGTTAAATATTCATTTTGGCCATATCAAAAATCTCAAGAAGAAATTGAAAGTAAACGCATTGAGCTGAACGACCCAACTTGGCGCGAACCACCCCTTTATGTGGTGAACGTGAGTTTTATGTATTTGAAATCAAATTGTGAACAAAATGTGTTGTTGACGTCCTGTTGTTGTAGCATTGAAACAGTTGTTTTGTCCAAGTGTTGATTGAAATTACCTGGAAGCATGATTTGTGTCTCACCTTTGTCTACTTGCTTTTGTGCAGCGCGTCAACATTTATTAGGTATTAGCTTGGCGGCATGAAACATATGTTTAGTCGAGTAGCTGCCATTACGAAACATAACTTCCCTGAGGGATAAGTTTTTGATAGGCTCGCAGATATTATATTTCACGGGAATCCGAAAAATATTTATCAATCGTGTGTTCTTCAGTACGTCTAATTAAGTGCCTTGTACCTTAAAAATTGTACAATATATATAAACATGATATATGTAGACATATATATATATATTTTTTTTTTTTTATTTACTTGTATTTTAAAATAAAATTAAAATTAAAGAATTAACTTAGTAAACGGAGTAAAAAGGAGGGGAAAAAAGAACTATAGAGATAAAAACAGAAAGAAAAGGAGAGAAAGTGTTTAATCCATTATATCTAAGGGGAGCGTGTAGTTCTATCTTCGGCATTAAGCCACCACCAAGAAGGGTGAAAAACATGTCTATTTAATTTATCTCGTTCGCCAATTGCCGTGCTAACACGTAAGTGGTCTACGTGGCGGGATATGTTGTTATCATACAGCACTCTTTTGTCCCTGGCTCAACGGAAACCATAGTATATGATAGGGACTCCATAACTGTTTTGTATGCTGCCTTTTTTTTCTAATAGAACAAATGCTTCGGTGGGAATGAATGCGTTTTGGAGAGTATTCGCCAGGTATACATCGTCGATATCAAATTGTTCTCATTGGTCGTTCTCTTGCAATGTGAAAGCGTATATTTTTAATTATGAAGTTATCTATCCCGTTTAAGCCGGCCATGTTATACAGGTCTTTATTAGGATAATACTTTGTATACTGCGATTTTGGCATTCTGTACATTCGGATATATGAACGCAGACACTCTCTTTGGAGCCCAATAATATGGACATCATATGGTTGAGGATCGTGCTGAGGAATTCCATTAAATTTCTTTGTTGTCTTTACCGCTCCCCGAATGACGATCGACCGGCGACATTTTTCGAACATCTTTCATATACCGCCGACTGGATACAGATCAATCACCCAGCTTCTGAAATTATTGTCCTTGGCGATTTTAATGTGCACAATTCCGACTGGCTGTTACATTCTAACAGAACCGACGAGGCTGGGAGGCTGGCGGAGATGTTTGCTGTAAGCCACAACTTGACTCAACTCGTGGAGGAACCAACGCGAGTGCCGGATACCCGAGGCGATTGTGCGAACACCCTGGATCTATTTTTGACATCCGAACCGAGTATTTATACCGTAGAGGTTTCTGCGCCATTAGGAAACTCAGATCACTGCTTGGTATCTGTCGCGCAAGTACTTACACATCAAGCGAATAACCGGCCAAGGCAGCTTCGCCATGTATGGAAGTATGGGGCCGCTAACTGGGACGATTTGCGAGATTTCTTTGCGTCCTTTCCATGGTCCGAGGTGAGCTTCGGAAACTCCGATGTTAACGCTTGCGCGGAGTCGGTATCAGAGATTATTCTCCTGGGGATGGAGATGTATATTCCACATACCATCAAACGAAGTTCGTCTGATAAACCTTGGTTTGATAAAAAATGCGAGCAGATTACAGCGGCAAAAAATAGAGCTTTTAAGCAATGGCGCTCCAATTCCACCGATGTTAACAGAGCGAATTTTGTTAGAATCAGAAACGCCTGCAACCAGGCAATTGATACCGCGAAGAAGGCTCACAACGACAGGGTGATCAATAAGCTCCTTCGGTGCCCAACTGGTTCGCGCTCCTTCTGGTCAATGGCAAAAGCTATCAGCCGTAACTTCGCATCCTCCTCTTTTCCTCCGTTGGTGACGGACAGCGGGACGTTAGTCACGAATTCAAAGGATAACTCTAATGTGTTCGCGATTATTTTCCGCGAATTCAAATCTCGATCGCGGCCTTTTGGAGCCACCTGTGATCTCGCCGGTACGGTCTTCGATGCGGGATGTGAGATTTCGTCCACGCACTATTCAACGCATTCTACGTGAACTGGATTGTAGGAAGGCAACCGGCCCGAGCGGAATACCAGCAATACTCCTTAAGAACTGCGCTCCAGAACTATCGCCGGTTTTTGGCAGACTCTTCCTGCTGGAAAATCGCTCGAGTTCAGCCAATCCTAAAGACGGGAAAAAAGTGTCTCCCACAAAATTACCGTCCGATAGAATTACTGTATATTTTGTCCAAGGCAATAGAAAAAGTCATCAATACAGAGTTAGTTAAGTATTTGGAGTGCAACGGACTTCTGAATGATCGTCAATACGGATTCCGTGGCGGACGGTCCACTGGAGACCTTTTGACACTTATAACCGATATATGGACATCTGCGATTGAACGGCATGACGAGTCAATGGCAGTCGCATTGAATATGTCCAAGGCTTTTGACCGCGTCTGGCACGGGGCATTGCTGAGCAAACTTCGTTCATATGGACTTTCTCAACAGCTTTGCGACTGGACGAGGAGCTTCGTCGAGAATCGATCGATCTGGGTTGTTGTGGACGGCGAGTGTTCGGATCTGTATCCTATTAATTCGGGGATGCCCCAAGATTCTATTTTGGGCCCGACGTGGTTCTTGCTTTACATAAATGATTTGTGGACACAACAGACAACAAAGTGTTCAATTTTGCGGATGATAGTACGCTTGTTTCCTCCTTTTCGAGTGTTCAACCGATTGGTGCATCTGCGTCGCATCAGCTGAGATGTAGACAGATTGACTCTCTGAATCAGCATCTAGATAAGGTCCTGCAGTGGGGAAGGGCCAATCTCGTCGACTTCAATGCAGCGAAGACACAATATGCAACATTCACAAAGAAAAGTCGGTTCCACAGCTGATGATGAATGGCCGGGCCCTCCAGTCTGGGGGAAAACTTGAAATTGCTCGGCGTCATGGTCTGTGGGAATGTATCATGGCATAAACACGTGTCGAGTATCGCCAGGTCAGCCTCAGGAAAACTGGGCTATCTTTTTAGAGCCAAGAAATATTTTACTCCGGCTCAACTTCTTCTGCTATATAAATCCCAAATTAGACCAGCGCTCGAATATTGCTCTCACGTTTGGAGCTCGGCTCCTAAAGATACCCTCGACCTACTTGAGAGCATACAGAGACGAGCGATCCGCCTGATCGGAGACTCGGCGCTGACGTCGGGACACAGTCGCTATCACATCGAAGGGGGGTAGCCGACCTCTGTCTGTTTTACAGATATTATCACGGGTACTGTTCTTCGGAGATTCTTGGTATTGATCCACGCAATTCGGCTTATATGCGCTCCAGAAGACAATCCGACGGATCGCACCGTTTGTGGTTCATATCCCGACGGCGCGAGCATCCCTGCATCAGAACTCGTTCCGTCACAGAGTGGGAAAGCTGCGGGACTTCCTTCCCACGCGAGTGTTCCCGGAGCGTTACAACCTGCAACTGTTCTAAAAGAACTGCAACAGTTATTTGATGCCATCTCGGGGCGCCCACTCGGCTGTACAGATTCGCCTCTCCCGAGAGAAGTCTAATAAAAAAAAATAAAAAATATAAAAACACGAAGTTTTTCCATATAGTAAAGGGCTATGTTAAACTATATGGCGCAAGGCTAAACCCTTGCCCGTAAAAATAGGTTATAATGGAAAATTTAACAAGACTTGTTAATAAGGCCAAGACCGGATCCCGGTGGTAGTACGGATGATGATGATGATGTTAAACCATACCGGGCAACTGTACACCATTATATGTCGTATGAGTGAGGTGTATGATACAATTTTGGCTTTCGACTCAAGAAGACTATTGGAGAATAATCTGCTCGCCATAGCGTAAGAAGTTTTTGCCTAGAGAGAGCCATTACTATGTGTTTATCAAAATTTAGAAACTGGTCGAACCAGATGCCCAGATATCTTACTACGTCTCTCACTGCCAAAGGCAGATTGTTTTATCCAGTAATGGAAAATTTTTTGCAGCTTTTTTTTGTATCCGCCGACGCGGCGCTAAGGGTTGTCCTAAATAGGATAGTTTCAGTTTATTAGAAGTTAATTTGTAACTTCCATTTATTACAGTAATTTTTGGTTCTGTTGAAATCATCTTGTAAAAGTCTATTAATGATCTCAATTTTTCTACCCGCTCTGTACACAGCTACATCATCAGCGTAGGCAACACCATACGCAAGAGAATCCACTAGATCACTTGTGCAAATGTTAAATAGGATTGGAGAATTGACTGAGTCCGGTGGTAGGCCGTTTCTTATGAAAAAAATCTTGTTGGAAAAAGTGTCGCCACATTTTACGACGCCACATTTTGCTTCACATAAATGATTTGTTGGAGTTGACTGATAACAGGGTGTTCAGTTTTGCGGATGATAGTACACTTGTTTCCTCTTTTTCGAGTGATCGACCGATTAGTGCATCAACGTCACGCCAGCTGAGATGTAGCCAGATCGACTCTCTCAATCGGGATCTGGACAAAGTGCTGCAGTGGGGAAAGGCCAATGTCGTCGACTTCAATGCAACAAAGACGCAAGATACAACATTCATTTTATTTTCGTTGTGGCAGCGTCTAGTGTTGTTTTTGTCCTTGAACACTATGAGCTGCATTTTATTTGGGTTAAGGTGCATTTTTCACTTATTGAAGTATGTTGATAGGTTAGGGAGGAAGTTGTTAATGCGGTTTGTTGCAGCCTTAACAAATTTGCTACTGGAGTAAATTAATGTATCATCAGCATAATTCAGCATCACAACATTAGGAGATACGGGTTGAGGAATATCTGAGGTATATAACAGATATAAAATTGGCCCTAAAATAGAGTCTTGGGGAACACCCGCGGTTATGTTGCGATCTTCTGAGACAGAAGAATTTATTCTCACAACGAATTTTCTGTCAGAAAGATAAGAGGCTAAGAGCTATGTTGTGTGAGAGTTTAGACTAAATATGGAGTGCAGTTTGTACAGAAGACCTCCGATCCAGACGCAATCAAACGCTTTGAAATATCAAGAGATGCTGGCATGCCGTCGCTGGTTGACTTATAAATAAGACCTTCTAACCAAACGGTGTCGAAGACCTCTTCAAAATCAACCAAACATGCCCCTGTGCACTGCCGTTTTGCTTTGTTCCATTGTATATCGGAAACCAGTTTTGACGCGGCATGAAGAGTGCCATGTCAAGTCCGAAAACAAAATTGATTATCCGGGATAATTTTATTATCCTCCGATCAATTTAACAATTAAAGGAAACTGATTTACGGGTGGGTTAAGGAGTGACTCCGTTTCTAAGCTTGGCTCGGTTAGGAGATTTTGGGAGATGAGTAAAAACGGGCAAGCTAGGTAGGCTGGAGAAAGCGGCTACGGGGGGACCAATGGTATTGTCTTGATGAGGGTTTGATGGGGAATATGACGGAATTCTGGTTAGGATTTGGAAATAGTGGAGTTAAAATTGTGGTGGAATGTCTTATCGTCATTGATGCCATCTTTATTAACAGTATATTTGCCCATTTTTAATGCGGCTCCACCGAGGCTGTTGAAAAGCCATTCGTAGGGAGATGGAATGTGGAAACGGTATGAGTTGGCTTTCAGGGTTTTGACGTTTTTGATGCGAGTGGAGAAATTGTCGAAGAAGAAGTTGGATACCCAAGAAGCGTCAGCGGTTTTGGGGATGCCGGTAATAATAAAGGCGGACAGGTTATTATTCCCTAATTTGCGGAGCCTCCCGTTCCACTGGTCAAGGGTCCATGTTGAGCCGAACTGGTGTACTTTTTACAGTTATCTCTGATCCTTTTTCAGTTAAAGAGGTTTGTTCAACGTGGGGGAGAGGAACGTTGGGTGTCAGTTCATTGGTATTAAAGCATCGAACTGATTTGATTTCGGCCAATAAGGAGGCGTTGTCAAGCGCAGAGTTTACTTTATCTGGAACTTTGGCTGTATTCTTTGATAAAGCTGTGATGTCGTCTGTTTGATCGGTAATGAGAACCCTCATTAAAGCGAAATCGTTCCCCATATCCATCAACAAGTTCGGAGACTAAGTGTTCGGGGTGTAGACTAGGTGGAAAAGCTTTGGAGAAAAAAGATCAATATTCATTTTTTTTTTTACGAAATTGATACATTCGATCATGTCCCTGGAATGGTCGCAGGCCTTGAGTTGTGTACGTAGATCTTCTCCAAGATCACAAAACAGGATATTAATGCGATCATCTACGTAGGCTTTTAAAGATTCACAGTTAGACTTCGACGCGTTTGGTGTGGTTTTGGAAATAAGTTGGCGCAGAGTTCAGAGGCTGTGTTTACCTTCTCAGCAGATTTTACTACCTCGTCCAGTCTTTGGAACTCCTGTAAGCCCATTTTGTGGTAGAGCTTAAAATCTATAGACGTCTGGGTGAGGCTTTTGTCAAGGCATTTTACAGCAAGCAGTACGTGCGATAGGGAGGTGTTATTGCATTCGTCACAATAAAAAGTATAACTACGGGAGTACTCATTGATATACGAAGCGGCTCGTTTCCCAAGACCTGTGCAGTGAGGCTGAAAGGATTTATCATATAATCCGCGGCAAGGGATTAGGTTTGTACCGATCTCGATGGCAGTCGCAAGATTAATAACCTTGCCCGAATTAAGTAGTCCGATAGGGTTTTTTTTTAAAAATACAAAAATAACTTTATTATTTCTTAAAACTTAAGACTACTTATTTTAATATTATTGGTTGCGGCTATGCCGATTGGTGTCCTCAAGAAGAATGTGATGTCTTCGTGCAGGTTGTTCACATTTGATCTGTCTGCTGGGTCACAGATGGGCGTCTCGTGTTGATCATGAGAATGGTGCTGTGTGTGTAGATACTTGTTCTAGGTCATTGTTGATCTATGATCCTTTTTTGTGTCTATGTGGTGTCTGGGTCATAGATAAGTTTTTTTTTTTTTTAACATACTGTTTTTATTTGACCAATAATCAATGTTTACATTAAGTACTACAGCTAACTTATAATTCTAGTGATACAATTGTTTACATGCATACATTACACATTTTTCAAACATAACTGAATGTGTGAATAACTATTCGAGTATTATAGGTTTTAATATTAACAGTTTTCCTGGAAAAGGTCAGAAAACCAGGATTTTTATTTTTTAATTTAATCTAATCTAATACTTAACTTAACTCTAACTTATTCTAGCTTAACCTAATTTATTTTATAATAAGTTAAATTTGTTATGTGAATTGGGGAATATAGGGATTGGTGGTTAAGGAAGTAGGTTGGCGTGGGATATGGTCAGTTATTGGCCTCAGGTGCGGTAACACTTTCCAGTTGTTCGTTAAAACGCAAAATGTTGGAGAATGGTTGTATGTTACAGTATTTGAACTGATTGGGTGCCAGCTCGGTGTTATGGTACACTACCTCGTTGGAGTCATTAACCAATCTTCCATTGAAGAGACTTCTAGTATTGAGACAATTCAGATAGTGAGCCCTGTTATCTAGAGGAGTTGGTAGTAGTGAAGTTATTATGGGGTTGGGATTAATTGGGAGGTTTTCAATAAATTTGATAGACAGCTCTAGGAAGCGTCTATCGAGACGGTCAATATTAGCGGCATTGTATAGCAAGCTGTTATTGTAATACTTGTAAGAGTTGGGTTGTCGGTTGAGGCCAGAGACCAGCCTGAAGCATTTCCTTTCGAAAGTGCGTAGCTTCTCCATTTGGGCTGGTGTTATATGATACCACAGTGGACACGCATATGTCAGTGTAGATCTGATTATTTGTTTATAGATGAGCAGTTTGACTTTGTGAGAGAGACCGTTGGGTTTCCACATCACTCTTCTACAGAGATTCAGTTGTATTGTGGCTTTACGTAAAGTATTTTTAATGTGGGTGGAGAATGAAAGGTCATTGGAAAAGGTTATTCCCAGATATTTTAAAGTTTTAGAAGGTTTTATCTGGGTGTTATTTAGTTTGAGTCTAATTTTGTTGTGGGTGCCCCTTGTGTTGTTTGTGCAGTGCTCATTTTTACCCTTAAACACTATAAGTTGGGTTTTATCAGGATTTAGGCGAATTTTCCATTTATTGAAGTATGTTGATAGATCTGGGAGGAAGTTAATAATGTGGTTTCTTGCCTCTTTTACAAACTTGCTGCTGGAGTAGACTATGGTGTCATCAGCGCAATTCAACATTACGGTATTGGGTAATTGAGGCTGCGGTATGTCTGAAGTATAAAGGAGGTATAATAGTGGTCCAAAACTTGAACCCTGCGGAACCCCTGCGGTTATATTATACGATTGGGAGATAGAAGAATTTATTTTGACCATGAACTTTCTACCAGAGAGGTAGGAAGTAAGAAGTTTGGTAGTATGGGTGTTTAATCCAAATATGTAGTGCAGCTTGTAAAGCAGTCCTGAGATCCAAACACAGCCGAATGCTTTAGATATGTCGAGAGAGATACAGACCGTCGGGCTTTGGTTTTGAAGATTAGTTGTGACATCGTGCGTTAGTTTTAACAGAGCATGACAGGTGGAGTGTTGTGAGCGAAAGCCAAACTGGGAATTTGGGATAATAGCGTTGTCATTAGCAAATGAAAGCAAATTTCGATATATCTTGCATTCCAATATCTTGCTTAATGTGTTTACTAACGAAATCGGACGATAGTTGCTGGGGTTGTTGGAAGGACTGGACTCACTGATAGGGACTATAACCGTGGTTTTCCAGTTATCTGGGAAATGTGATGCGTTAATTATATGGTTGAGAAGAACGAGAATAGGGACTAGTTTTGACGGGAGAAGTCTTTTGTCAAGAAGGTTTGGAATTCCATCTAAGATGTTATAAATTCAGATAATTCGTCTGCTGTTAGGAAGGTCGCATTATCCAGAGGATGAGACGCTTTGTTTGTTTCGTTGAATTCCACGATGAAAGGGGTGAAGGATGGGATCATTGTGCGTGAGATGTAGTCGTTTACAGTATCTTGAAAATTGGAGACTGAGAGGGAGTCGTTTTGTTGATGGATTTGATAAAAGTGATTAGCTAGACAGTTTGCTATGTCAATATCTGATTGGACTGGGTGATTGTTAGTAGGGTTGATAATATAATCGATTCGCGGTTTGTATTTTCGACCCATTAGTCTGTTGATATTTTTGAATAAATCACGATTGGGTTTAATATTTTTAAGTATAGACGTGTAAGCCTGGTCGGCAAATTGTTTTAGTTGTCCATTTATCAGGGTAGTCAAGAGTTGGATTTGATTTTTAATAAAAGGGGAGTAACTGCTATGTAGTTTTCGTCTAAGCTGTTTTTTTTTACGCGTAACAGTTTTGTAAGGATGTTGGGTAAAGGTTCTCCTAGATGATTATGAGGGATGGATGTAGGTGTGTGGCTGAAGAGGGCATTTTTTAGTATTTGCTCTATTCTTAAGGCTGCTTGATCAATTTCAGCAGGGAGTAGATTTGAAGTCTCTGGCAAAGTATAGTCTGTAAAACTGGCAGCAATGTCCCTATTGACTCTTTTCCAGTTTGTCCTGGAGAAATTCGGGATCGGATTGAATGAGTAACATGGTTCGAGGGCTGGGATTTGGACAGTGGTGTGGACGGACCCATGATCGGAAGGAAATTCGAAGGATACTGTAGGGAGGTTAGGTGAGTAGACGTCTACGGATTTTAGGAAAAAATCTATTGTTGATTTAGTAGTATTGGAGATACGTGTTGGCTGTAATGGACAGTCCGCACAGATATATGGATGGAGTTGAAGGAGTGCTAGAAGTTGGCAACCGTATTTATTGCACTTAGTATCGTTAAATGAAGTATGCCGAGCATTCCAATCTCCTCCTATTATGAAAGGTGCAGGTAGAGACTGTTGGATTATCTCAGTGATGTCGGAACTAGGGAAGTTTGGTTCCCGAGAAGGGCGAATGTATACGGACGACAATACAAGCACTTTGTTGCTTCTGCAAAGAATTTTAATTGCTGTGTACTCAATATTATTTATATTGGTGAACGTAATTTCGGAAAATTGGAATTACTTGTGTATTCGAATTCCAGTACCTCCACGAGGTCCAGTGGTTCGTGGATTAGAAACAAGTGTATAATTCGGGATAGATACTCGGGAGTTTGGTTTAAGCCAAGTTTCTGAGAGGAGGAGGATATCTGGAGAAAACTTTTCAACGAACAATCGGAGGTGTTGTCTGCGAATATTAGAATATATGGACTCTGCGTTGAGGGAAATTATGGTTAAATTAGCCATTAAGGGAGAGGATATGTGAAGTTATAAGAGATAAAATCCGACCTTTTTTTCTAACATATTTCTGAGCTGTGCTTCAACGTGGGCAGCATCTTCTGTAAGCTACTTATGTATCCTGTGATGTCCAGATTCAGATCGTTACTGTTGGATTGGTGATTTCTTGTCATGTTAAGGGAATCCTTGACAACCATAGCATATGACATTCCTGGACTTGTAGGATTTATTGATTGATGTGATGTTGTTTTGGTTGGTGAAGGTTTGCTCGTTGCCATGGGTGTTGTTCGCCTTTCTAGAATCCTCAGCTTATGAGGACATTGCGAGAAGTTGGCAGGGTGGGGTCCTCCACAGTTACAGCATGTCACTGTGATTTTCTTCATTGTAATGGATCCATCGGGGTTTGTTGTTTGGATTGTTCCTGGTTCCATCCCAGGCGGGCTGACCTTACATTCTCCAGGTTGATGTTGCTCTGCACACTTTACGCATCGTACGCTTAAATGACATGCGGCCGCCAAGTGTCCTGAACCTTGGCATCTTTTGCAATGAAGGACATTTTGTTTATGTGGTTCCTCAATCAATTTTATGCGTGAACAGATATTTTATTTGTTTGAGCCTGGTGACATCAGTTGGAGGAATTTGTATGATACGTAAATGCAGATTCTTGTTAGTCCGCATATATGGTGTTTGGAAGTAGTCCAACCTGTTTATTTTCAGTTCCGGACAGATCCTGACAATTTCTGCTGCAAGTTCCTCATTAGTCTATGCTGAATCGATATGCCTTAAGATGAAAGTTGCTGGTTTCAACTGTCCATGTTGAAAAGTGAAAAATTCAAGCTTATGGTGCGCAAGTTTTTCTACCGCCTTGTTGTGATCTGTTAAAGTTGTTGTAGTGATGGAAGTCGAAGCTCCTCTTGTGTTTGTGGTGAAATTGCGGTGGCCTAAGGTACTTTCAAGCATTCTAATTAGTTCTTTGATGCTTGTTATATTTTTAATATAGATGGGTGGTGTTCTTGTATTTTTGTCGTGCGTGTTAGGCATTTGATTCCCGGCTGTCTTCTTTTGTTGGGGCGATGGTGTTTCGGGAGACAATAATTGTTGGTTTGGAGATGATGGGGCTAGTCCGGGGTGTTGAGCAGGCATTTCTTCCATGCAGACGTCATCTCTGATTTTATTCGTGTTTAACACGTGTTTCACAAACACGAGTTTCAACTATGCTATGAGCGAACGTCTGTTCGGCGTTGATTCATGAGGATGGTGCCGTCTGCGAAGATAAGTGCTGAGCCATGATGATTGTTTGATATTTGAATCGTGGCGTCGTGTATTGTGGTGGTATCAGGGTATTATGATAATGTGGCTATCCTTAACTCCCGGAAAAACAAATTTTTATGGAAAATTTAGCAAGCCTCGAGACTTGCTAAGTAAGGCCAAGACCGGATCCTGGTTGTAGTGCCGATGATGATGATGATGATCTCGGTGGCAATGCACTCCGGTTTGCCGCAGCCTTCCATCAAAGAATAGACGTACAGCTCGCCCTAAATCTTTCTATGAACAAGGAATATTCATCATCATCATCATCATCATCATCATCGGTACTACAACCGGGATCCGGCGTTGGGCTTATTTAGCATATATATATATATATATATATATATATATATATATATATATATATATATATATATATATATATATATATATATATATAAAGAAATTGCAGTTTATATTCGTATATATGGGACTCGCCGTATAGCCCGTGTCGAGAAAGCACTGATGAGACAATATTCGCACGTTAGTCGCCATCTTTAAGACGTGAGGCGGGTCCTTATGAAATCTAAAAAGAAGATACTCGTATAAAAAATTTGTCTAGTGAGGGTCTAGGTGGGGTAAAGGGTATTGAAATAAGATCGCCGCGATTCTGGTGAACATTTTTGCTTCGCGAGGTTCGCGCCTGCAGGATATGATAGTGTCTAAATGAATGGTTGTCTGACATAACTTTGGAGCCATGACTCAGCTTGTACGATGTGCCGTATAGACGTGCGCTTGCCACTGGTTATGACGTCGATAAACTCCAGTGAATCGGAGCAGACCTAGAGGCGTAGCTTCGTTTAAAAGCCAGACGTAGTTTGGCACTTGCCGAAGGAAGGAGGCGTAGAAAAATCGTACTGAGCTTGCCCGCACGGAAAATACGATCTGAGTGGACCGCGTCGAATCGACCTACTATCTAAATTACAGAAGTAGTTGTTGGGGGCGATATAGCGAAACGAGAATGTCGGAACAGGGGTAGTTAAATGGAATAAAGTAATTAAGATGACAAAGTCTGGTCGCGAAAAGAAATCAAAGGATTGACCTGTGGTTCGATGCGTGAGGCTACGTGAGAGGCAAAGTGAATAGAAGAAAATGAGTGGAGTCGTGTCGGTCGTTTCTGTTGTATAAAACTTTGTGGTATGTAGAGTTATTCATCGGTTGCTTAATTCGACTTCCCAATTCTTTTCTATTTTTTGCGTGCGGGGAAAGGCTATGAATATATGAATTACCTGTTAAGTGTGTAACGCCAGAGTGTGACCTCTGATATTATCATTTAATATTTTGTTATCTGAGAGTGTTTGTAAAGGGTGTTAATAGTTTTAGTTTATTATGGTCCCTGTTCGGGCGCCAAACTGTAACACCTGAGCGTAACCCCATATGCTAACATTTATTAATTAGTTATCGGAGAGTGGTTGTTTGTTATTATTCTCTTTTATTATCGCCCCACGAAAATCGCCAAAATGTTGTATTTGGGTTTACAACACTTAATATTTTGTTATCGTGATTATGTTGTAAATTGCTATAACAACATTTATTTCTGTTTATTTGGAGTTACTTGCTTACTTCTCCGGACGGCGGGCTTCCTTTTGGTTTAGCTTATTACTTAAATAAGGCCTTCTCCTCCTTTGCTGCGACTTCCTTGGATGGCTGGCTTCCTTTGAGTTGGTTTTTCTTTTTTAATTAATACAGGACTTTATCATTCTTTACTTTAAACTGTATTATTAAAACAAACTGGGAATTTTCATCCCTTGTTTATTTAATACTATTACTTTTACAAAGAAAAAGCAAGAAGGCCCGCTGTACAAATGCGATGGGCCACAGTCTTCTTGTTTACCACACTGCACTGCACTGCAAAGAAACTCATTTTGCACCACCCTTTTTATACCAAATTATTGGTGAGGAATTGCAGATGATGCATTTTCCTCAACCAGAACGTGTGACCTACTTTGCCTAGCCCGAGTCATTCGTATTTCCCAATAATCGTTCTTATTTGGTTGCCCCAGTTAAATCACATGCAATTACTTAATTGGTTTCATACGAAGAACCAATTATAGGGCATTGCTTGTGTGTGCAAATCGTACGATTAATTTCGCCTCATTGCTGTGTTCGCTATTTCGTTGAACTCAGCACTCTTCCGACGCTCAATTACTTCGTAGTCGGTGGCCTTTGATAACACCGCTCGTGTCATATATCTTGTATCACACTTGTTTCCCGGCAAAAAAATATGTATTTGTAATATGAGACCGTGTAGGTCCGCGGACAGGTGCTCGCTGATTTTTGAAATACGAAGCAGAATGCAGTTAGCGAGTGGACTTGGGGAGTGGGTCAAGTGTTTGATTGATATATGATAATTGTTTTGGATTTGGAAGGTGGGTATGAATGGGTAATTATCGCAACGTATGCGATATGAATTAATTGCCCGTGGAAAATGCTTTCCTTCTGAATGGATGAATGATCATATGTGAATTTTAAATGCCTGTGGGAAAGACGTGTATTGCATTGTATGCGGAATACTTGAGGGATTGTTTGAGAGTTTTTTTGGTGCAAGGATGATTGAATATTAATGGTTTGAGAGGGGGTGTAAAGCGAGGTGTAACAAGTGGATTTATGTTGAATTTCTTTAAATCGATAAGCGATCAAGACAATTTGCTACGAAGATCAACTTCATCCTTGAATGTCATAGACGTTCTGGCGAATTTCGTATTATTGGTGGTTATGAAGTTGTTCTTGTGTATTTCCTAGTTATTATGCCGAGTGTGAAGACTATGCTTTCTGTTGTCGACTTGGACGATTTGAAAACAATGGTGATGTAAAGCATGCATTTACGTGTGCCAAATTCACTGTGAAGGATCTATTTCTATTGTAGTTTATACTTAGTGCGAAATCCAACGCATGGGGAGCCAATGGGTAAGTATTTGAGTGTGACAGTTTTTGCGAACTAGGTTTCCAGAACGACAGTTACAAAACAACTGTTCATGGCTGGTAGTTTAATGGCAGGGCAGTATTTGTTATATCCCTTTAATCGTGCCCTTTTTATGATTCGGAGTATTATAAGAGGTTTTCCACTCGAAAAATAACATCCGAACGAAATTAGTTGGTGGTTGAGTTTAACAGAAAGTGCATTTAAATTACAATAGCTGGATGAAGAATAATCTTTGAAGTTGTAATAGGATGCTGATTAATAATTGCTTGTGTAGTTTGACTGATTTTGACTAAAAGTTCATTTGAACTTTAGATATTCAAGAAAGAATAATTACAGGGTTGTTAACTTTAATAAAACCTACATGTGTGAGCTCCTTTCCCAATAGGTAAACGTGAATAAGTGATGTGCTGTAAGTGAAAACTAGCATCCATACATAACCTTTATAATCCCAGTGTTCTTTGGAAGTCTAGTTCATGTCGATCCTTAACTTTGTTTTTATGTTTCCATTGTTTCGTTGTTTTTCGTTTGATTTTGTTTGCAAATCACATAACATAAACACATATTCACGGCATCTACTAATAATTATTATGTTCTTTTGTAGACAATGGTTGATCATGGACGAGTGGAATTACTCGCTCATCCGCTCAGTCAGAAGTATCTTCAAATGAAATGGAACTCATATGGCAAATACTTCCACTTAGCAAATCTTCTATTTTACTCAATATTCTTATTTTTTGTAACAATTTATTCATCGATGCTGATGAACAATATCCACACAAACAATGGGACTATATTTTATAATCCCGTGTTGCGATCTGAGTAAGTATATACATTTTGAAATTAAAGATTTTCGACTCAGGGGTTTTCTTTGATTAAAGTTTACGAATAAATCTCTCCAATGAAACTGTTTTCATTGAGGAAGGTCACAATCAGGAGCATATTGAACGTAATACAGGGATATTTGTTTGCGCGATCGCTATTATTACCCATATTTTGTTGAATTCTCTTCGGGAAATGATACAAATCTACCAGCAAAAGTTGCACTATATATTGGAGATAGTTAATCTCATATCGTGGATTTTATATATATCCACCTTGATTATGGTGATGCCGGTATTTATTAATAATGGTCGCATCACGAATGTACATTACTCTGCAGCTGCCGCTGCTGTTTTTTTATCATGGTTTCGATTACTTCTATTTTTACAACGTTTCGATCAGGTATGAATACAAAATCTATTTGTTCCAAACCTAGTTCAGTTTAATTGTTATTGTGCATTTTTTAGGTTGGAATATATGTAGTAATGTTTTTGGAAATCCTGCAGACGCTCATAAGAGTATTGATGGTGTTTTCCATCTTAATCATAGCTTTCGGATTGGCTTTCTATATTTTGTTGTCCAAGGTAAGCCTAAAAATCGAATATATTTTTTACTATTTTTTATTAATTAAGGAGTAGTCGAATTGAATAAATTGAGAAGTAAGAATTGTGTGCGTTATAACATTGCTTTTTTTTACAACACAATTATTTTCAGCAAAATACAATAACGAACATAAAATTATAATTCAAATTCTACATATAGTCTTTCTAATTTTTTCCAATTTAATAATAATAATAATATATTAATTAATAATTAAAGCGTTTTTTTTACATAAGAGCAAAAAGTGTTAATTTTATCTTTACAAAATTGTTTGCTTCAGTTTTTCTTAGATTCTAAATTACATGCTACATGCTAAAGATTTAAAATCTAGCTTAAATATCTTAGATCTTAATTTAGTCGTTCTACCCGAACGCTCTAAGCGTTTGTGGGGGTTGAAGTCTTGTGTACCAAAACACGGGCACTAATTCCACTAAAATCGCCAACGATTGCTAAAAGAGAATAGTTCGCCAAAAATCCAGGAGAAAATAAAAATGCACTGTGGTGGTTTTGTTGTCGTAGTTTTTTTATTTGTTGATACTATGTTCTTTATTATATTGTGACGCATATGACAATCAGTACTGGAATCTTCGAGAAAGTCCGAAACAAAGTACTAGATTATTTTAGGAAGTACTGGAAAACTGGAATAGAACATTCAAGACTATGGAACGGGCGGAAACGATACACCAAATCAGAATGAGGAAAAACGGTATAAATACGTCGCACGCAGAGCGGAAGTTAAGTTAGAGATAAGTAAGACAGTGAAGCAAGCGATACGTCTCGAGTGAGAAGTAAGAAGTAAAATACGCGATAATCACGGAAGCGATAATAAAGAAAACGTTAAGTGTACGGTAAAAAAAGTAACGGTTGTTATTAACGGACTAATAAAGTGTTACAGTAATTCAAAATCGATTTAACGGCTCTTATTTATTTTAAAATAATTAATCCAGCGAACCCTAAGCTCGCTACAATTGGTGTCAGAAGTGGGATTAATTATTGTTTAAGTGAATAAGTGTGTGAAAGTGTGTTGTGGCGATGTCAGATCGACATTTGGAGGATCTTCGCGTTCCTGAGTTGAAGAAGGAACTTGAGGACCGGAATCTGGATAGCAGAGGACAGAAGCAAATTCTTCGACAACGTCTGCAAGCAGCTATGGAGGAAGAGGGTATTGATGTCAACACATATGTTTTTACGATTGGTCCAGACTGTCCGTTTGGAGAAGAAACAGCGAGTCAAGATGGTTGCAATGTAACGGAGAAGAGTTCGCCACTGTTAGACATTTCGGAGATGTTCCGGATGATGATGACAAAATTCGACGCACAAGCTGCAGATGTTAAGGCAAAGTTTGATGTCCAAAATTCAAAATTCGACGCCCAAAATTCAAAATTCGACGCAGTAAATTCAAAATTGGACGCGCAAGCTGCAGATGTCAATGCAAAGTTGGATGCCCAAACACAATGGATGAAATGTAATTTTCAACACTTTAAGGACGAAATTCGAAACGAAGTAGAAAATCTAGATCTAAAAAACGAAACTGAATTCAAGAAAGTCACCGATGAAATAATACGAATAGAAAAGAGACTTGATTGTGTTGAGAGAAATAAGACATCGCCAGGCAATCAACATGACTACAAAGATACAAAGATGCAACCGCCAATCTTCGATGGAACGGGACCCTTCTCCGTATTTATACGTCAGTTTGACGCCGCGGCCAATTATAATAAGTGGTCGGATGAGCAAAAGTCAACATCACTAATCCTGTCACTCCGCGGGGCGGCTGCAGAATTGCTACAAACCATACCAGCAGAGAAGCAAACAGATTTCCAAGCGATAAGAGACGGCCTTGAAGCTAGGTATGGCGACAACCATATGCAGCAGGTCTACCGCATGCAACTGCGGAGCAGAACGCAGAAACCGGGAGAAAATCTTCAACAGTTGCAGGCAGACATTGAGCGATTGGCAAACTTGGCTTATACAAATATGACTAAAGAATTTCTGAACGAGGTAGCAATGGATGCATTTATAAACGCACTCCAAGATCGGGACTTGCAACAGGCCGTTCGTTTGGCAGGAAAGAAGACGACTAATGAAATACTGGCGTTCGCATTGGCATATGAATCTGCTAAACTGGCTACCAGGAGTACATATAGAGTTCGAGAAACGTCCGTCCAAGAATGTTCCTGCCAAAGAATCGGGCATGTACAACGGAGAACCCCGAGAACTGACATGAAGTGTTGGACATGCGGCGAAGTCGGCCACATCTCTGTTGACTGTAGGAAACGTCGACGAATGAATGAAACATCAAGTGAGAATTGTTATTCATGCGCTAATCATAAGAGGAGACTATCAACGGACCAACCTGAGGTCAATAGCTCGGGAAACTTGTAAGGGCAGACTTTACGGGGCGAAAGTCGCCTGGTGGAATTTGCAGCCCCAGCATCGTAACTGTATCACAACTCCAACGGGATAACCAAAGTTTGGTTATAACTACGATTGTTAATGGAAGGACAACAACAGTGACAATCGACACTGGAGCAACGAGATCCATAATTCGGCCGGATGTCGTGGGCCAAATTGCCCTTAATAAAAATAGAAGATACGCTTTGAGGACTGCCACAGGGGAATGTTCTACAGTCTACGGAGAAGTCGAGAGAATAATAGTGCTGGGCAATATTTCCATTTCCCACAAATTTTTGGTTGCCGATATTACGGACGAATGCATTCTTGGAATGGATTTCATGAAGGAGCACCAAGTTGTTCTAGATATCGGGCAAAGAACATTGCGAATTGGTAACTTGGAGGTTGCTATTACACTGCAGGACGAACAATTGCGAAGGCTGAAATGTTATGTGCGTGAGGAGGATGAGATCCCAGCTCGTTCAGACTCGGTAATTTGGACCAGTCTCGAGAGTGATCCCGGTGACAATCGGTTTTACATCACCGAAGCTGCACAAAATCAGCGCAAGGGGAACATCCTTGTTGGGAAAGCCCTTATCGATGCGAAGAAGCACATCGTACCCGTCAGAGTACTAAATGCGTCCAAAGAGCCGATCACAATAAGAAAAGGAGAGGTAATCGCAGAATGTGCACCCGTGTCAATGATAAGCTCAATTCCGACAAGGGGAGAGGACCATTCAATTCAACAGCCCTCTGGTACACCGGCTGTGGTTAATAGGTTGATGTCCCGGAAAATCGGATTAACAGACAGAGAAAAGGCAAGCGTTAAATCACTCCTGAACGATTTTTCTGATATTTTTGTGACAGGAAATGATAAATTCGGACGCACCGGTATAGTTAAACATCGCATTGACACGGGTGAGTCAAGACCTATAAGACAGCCACCTCGTCGACTACCGTTGGCCAAACAATCAGAAGTAGGCAACATGATTCGAGAGATGGAAGAGCAAGGAGTCATCGAGAAATCATCGAGCCCATGGGCTTCGCCGGTAGTGCTCGTCAAGAAGAAGGATGGGACAACTAGATTTTGTGTCGACTACCGCCGGTTAAACGACGTTACGAAGAAAGACAGTTACCCACTTCCTCGAATCGACGACACACTAGATACCCTTTCTGGAGCTCAGTGGTTCTCAACATTGGACCTAAAAAGTGGTTACTGGCAAGTGGAAGTGGAGGAGGAGGACAAGGAGAAGACAGCGTTTACTACCGGAAACGGACTTTATCAATTCAACGTGATGCCTTTTGGATTGTGTAATGCCCCAGCAACGTTTGAACGATTAATGGAAAGTGTTCTACGGGGACTTACATGGAAGACGTGTCTTGTGTACTTGGATGATATCATCGTTGTTGGAAGGAATTTACCAGAACACATCAATAATCTGCGCTCCGTCTTCGAACGACTAAGACAGGCCAACTTAAAGCTCAATTCGAAGAAATGTGAACTCTTCCAAAGGAGAGTAAAATTTCTGGGACACATCGTTTCATCTGCAGGAGTTCAAACGGATCCTGACAAGATAGCAGCCGTCCGTGAGTGGCCTACTCCAGGAGACAAGCAGCAGTTGAGAAGCTTTATGGGAAAAAAAAACGGGAGCACCTTTTTCTTTCTGCCTTTCTTCCACAACCTTGTTTTCAACTCCCTCAACGGAACTCGAAAACGTATCTTTCAAAAAGGGTCAACCCTCCATCTCTCTCGCTCTCCACTCACGTCCACTTCGAAAAACAAATTCGAACTCGAAGAACTGCACGATCCACACCCGAATCAGGGTGTGTTCAGAAACTCACTTCAGGATCGTGCAATTCTTCCACCACCTTACCATCATACCATGTTAAAACAAAATTAAATGCAAATTATTAAATGATGGTGGTGGCCGACGTACGTAACAGCCACATATTACCGACGGTTTGTTAAAGGTTTCGCCAATGTGGCAAAACCCCTACATGAACTAACGGGTAAAGACAAGAAATTCAATTGGACAGAAAAGTGTGAGGCAGCATTCAACACATTGAAGGCCGAGTTATGTAAGACACCAACATTGGCATTCCCAAGAGCGGATTGCCCATTTATATTGGATACTGATGGAAGTAACACAGGAATCGGAGCAGTGTTGTCACAGGAAGTCGATGGTAAAGAGAGAGTTGTCGCATATTATAGTCGAGTTCTATCTAACCCAGAGAGAAATTACTGCGCAACAAGAAAGGAACTGCTGGCTGTCGTAGAAGCCGTTAAGAATTTCCATAAATACCTCTACGGACGTCGATTCCACCTTCGGACGGATCATGCGGCCCTGAAATGGTTGCTAAATTTTAAGAATCCGGAAGGACAAATAGCTCGATGGATCGAACGACTTCAAACGTACGATTTCCAAATTTCCCACCGTCAAGGGAAGGTGCATAATAACGCTGATGCGCTATCAAGAAGACCATGTAAGCCAGATTGTAAACATTGTCATAGAGCGGAAGAGAAAGAAGAGGCGTACGACCTGCGAAATGTACAAGTAGAAGTACTAGATGGGTGGACGAGTGATGCTATACGCGCAGCTCAACTTCAGGATGAAGATATGTCGCTAATTCTGGAATACAAAGAAAAGAACGAGCGGCCAACTTGGAACAATATTTCCGACAAGAGTGGAACATTTAAGGCATATTGGGCACAATGGAATTCCTTGCTAGTGGAAGATGGTATTCTTAAGCGTAAATGGGAAGCCGCGGACGGAAAATCCCATCGAATGCAAATTCTAGTCCCACCATCAAAAGTGAAAGATGTTCTAACAGAAATGCACGACGGGGCCTCCGGTGGACATTTGGGAGTTAATAAGACACTTTCAAAATTACGATCTCGTTTCTACTGGCTTCACATGAGAGATGACGTCGAGTCTTGGTGTAGGAAGTGCACAACTTGCACTGCGACCAAGGGACCAACGGCAAAACCAAGGAGCGCTATGAAGCAGTACAACGTGGGTGCCCCTTTCGAGCGAATTGCGATTGATATCTCAGGACCATTCCCAAAAACAAACGACAACAACAAATACATATTAGTTATCATGAATTACTTCAGCAAGTGGGTAGAAGTTCTTCCAATTCCAAACCAAGAAGCAACAACCGTCATTGAGCAGCTAATCAATAATTGGATCAGCAGATATGGAGTTCCCTGTGAGCTTCATTCTGATCAAGGCCGAAATTTCGAATCACAGATATTTCAAGGCATCTGTGCGGCACTGGGCGTAAGGAAAACCAGGACCACACCCTTACATCCGCAGTCAGACGGAATGGTCGAAAGGTTCAACCGAACAATGAAGGAGTACTTATCGAAGGTCGTTAGTGATCACCAAAGAGATTGGGACAAATATGTACAAACCTTTCTCATGAGCTATAGATCGGCTAATCACGATACGACGGGCCATTCTCCAGCAAAAATTATATTTGGACGGGAGATACGATTACCAGCCGATCTGCGATTCGGAATACCTCCAGACGCCATAGACAAGACCGAAGACTACGTAGCCGAATGGAGAAATCGCCTCGATGAGATTCATCATTTGGTTCGAAAGCAAATCAAGGTATCCAGTGACAGGATGAAAACAAGGTACGACGTTCGAGCCAACGCATCCGGATTTAATGCAGGCGATAACGTATGGCTTTATAACCCTCATCGGCAAAAAGGAAGGTCTCCGAAGTTGCAGCAACATTGGGAAGGACCGTATAAGATTCTCACAAGAATTAACGACGTTGTCTATAGGATTCAGCGAAGACCGAACGCCAAGATGAAAGTGATACATCGTGACCGACTGGCGACTTTTGTTAACCCAGGAGATCAGTGAACTTAGTTCGGGACGAACTAATCTAGGCGGAGGGTAGTGTGACGCATATGACAATCAGTACTGGAATCTTCGAGAAAGTCCGAAACAAAGTACTAGATTATTTTAGGAAGTACTGGAAAACTGGAATAGAACATTCAAGACTATGGAACGGACGGAAACGATACACCAAATCAGAATGAGGAAAAACGGTATAAATACGTCGCACGCAGAGCGGAAGTTAAGTTAGAGATAAGTAAGACAGTGAAGCAAGCGATACGTCTCGAGTGAGAAGTAAGAAGTAAAATACGCGATAATCACGGAAGCGATAATAAAGAAAACGTTAAGTGTACGGTAAAAAAAGTAACGGTTGTTATTAACGGACTAATAAAGTGTTACAGTAATTCAAAATCGATTTAACGGCTCTTATTTATTTTAAAATAATTAATCCAGCGAACCCTAAGCTCGCTACAATATTTTTACACATATTCTGAGAGAATAGTTTATAATTTAGGTTTGTTGGTAAATGTTCTTACTTTAGCTTGGTTTATTTAAATTATCACAAGTCCTGTATTTTTGCTTCGGGCGTATAATGCTGTATCCAAGTTAAATCGGCGCCAAAACTCGCATTTATTGCCCCTCAACTCAACATCATCATCATCGGCACTACAACCGGGATCCGGTCTTGGCCTTATTTAACAAATCTCTCCACCGGTCCCTATTTCGAGCCGATGTCATCCAGTTTAGCACTCCCAGGCTCTGGGCGTCCTGGTCTACGCCATCCCTCCATCGCAGACAAGGTCTGCTGCGCTGTCTCCTTCCATACATCCTGCCACAAAGGACTTTCCGGGCAGGCTCCTCTTCGCTCATTCGAGCTAGGTATCCCGCCCACCGGAGTCTACCGAGCTTGATTTTTCTTGCAATATGAGCTTCAAGGTAGATTGCGTACAACTCATGGTTGTAGCGTCTCCGGAATCATCCTCCCTCACATACGGGGCGAACAATTCTCCTTAAGATCTTTCACTCGAACGCGGCCAAGAGTTCAGAGTGCCTTTTATTAAGCACCCAGGTCTCGGATCCATACATGAGTACTGGTAAGACCATGGTCTTGTACAGTAGTAGCTTGGATGTTCTGCATAAATTTCGGGATTTAAAGAGCCTTGATAGACCATAGTAGGCTTTGTTGGATTTAATCAGCCGTTCGTGTATTTCTTCTTCCATATTGTTATCGGCTGATACTATTGACCCAAGGTAGCTAAAGGATTGCACTACTTCAAATTCCTGCTCCACTACCCTGATAGTTTGACCAACGTTAGGTCTTCTCTTCGCAGAAGACCTTGTACTTGGTTTTTCCCTCATTAATGTGCAGTCGCAGTTTTTGTGCCGCCTGCTCGATCTGGGTGAAGGATTCCTGTACCGCCGATTCGGTTCTACCGATAATGTCGATGTCATCTGCGTAGGTAAGTATCTGGCTGGACTTGGTGACAATAGTCCCTCTTGTTGTAACGCCAGAGTCACGGATTGCTTTCTCCAACGCCAGGTTGAAGAGGAGGCAGGCCAGACCGTCCACTTGTCGGAGTCCATTATAGATATTTATTGGTTTGGACAGCAATCCCGCTACTTTTACTTGGCTAGTTACGTTAGTCATGGTCAACCTACAAAGTCGTATCAATTTATTTGGAATGCTGAACTCTCTCATGGCATTATATTGTTCTACCCTGGCTATGCTGTCGTAGGCGGCCTTAAAGTCTATAAACAGATGATATAGTGGAATCTTAAATTCCAGACATTTTTCCATCGCCTGTCTAAGGGTGAATATCTGATCAATTGCTGATTTGCCTGGGATGAAGCCACACTGATATTGACCAATGATGGCCTTAGCGTATGGGGATATCTGGTCTTGTAGGATAGTGGAGAGTATCTTATAGGCGGTACTCAGCAATGTTATACCCCTATAGTTGCTGCACAGTGTGATATCTCCTTTCTTATGTATGGGGCAAATTATACCACGACGCCAATCTTCCGGCATCTCCTCTTGCTCCCATACGTGCACCACGTTAGTTTATTTAAATTATCACAAGTTCTGGTATTTTTCTTTTGTTCGAAGGTTCTTTCTTTAATTAGGTTTATTTAAGTTCTCTTTCCCTTCGCTTCGAAATGAGACGACGAATTGTACAATAATCGGCACGTATTCATGTTGGGATTTTACGGTGGGTAGGGAACACCAGAGAACTCGCCAATTGTAGAAAAGAATTGTTTATTCATAAACGTTGAACAAAAACGTAGAGTGAAAAATTGAACACAAAAAAACGTGGTGCCAAGAAGACCTTTCCGTTACTAGACATTTTCTGATGTACGCCAACCAGTTCCTCACAACGCTTCCAATCGACTCTTTATCTTTTACAATAATGTCCTAGACTACAATTTGGAGCATAACTGTCACTTTTCTCTTTTCTTTTTGATATAAGACTTTAAGGTTATGTTTACATTCTGAAATTTGATTCAAACTCAACACTCCTCCTTAAACAAATATGAACGATTTAACTCAAACAAAGCTTTACTCAAAGGCTTTGTAAAAATATCTGCAATTTGCCTCTTTCCTTCAATGTGCTCAATGTTAACAGTGACTTCAGTGTGATACTTTATAAACTTTCTCAGAATATCAATGTGTGTCTTTCCCTTATTTAATTTACCCTCGTGTGTGTTTTGCAACATGTGGACAGCTAACTTGTTGTCCACAAACATTGGGATCGGATGATCTTCTTTCAAGATGCCAAGTTCCAGAGCCAGTCGTTTCAGCCAACATACGTCGTCAATCACTTGATATGCTGCTCTGTACTCTGCCTCGGCTGTTGACGTTGACACAACTTTCTGTCTCAGGGAATACCAGACGATTGGACCTCCTCTGAATATCAGACCACCACTGGTCGACTTCATTGACTCTTTCTCTCCTCCGAAATCAGCATCTGTGTACACCTTAATTGTTTTGTCTCCTCCAAAGTAGATACCTGCCTCAGGTGTAGCTTTCAGATACTGGAAGACCAGTTTTGTCATTTTCCAATGTCTCTTCTTTCGATCACGACAATGTCCGCTGAGATAATTCACCACGTAGCTGATGTCGGGCCTTGAGATTGTCGCCAGGTAGAGCAGACTACCGATGGCCTCGCGGTAAGGTGTCCCAGCAGGCACTTTCTCGTCATTCACAAAATCTGCTGACTCGGCCACCATGCCAGGTTCAATGCGAGTTGGAGCCGGATTGCACTGTTCCATGTCCATTCTTTTCAAAATCTTCTGTGTATATTTTGGTTGACTCATAAAGATTACTTTTGAGTCGATTTTCAAGTCCATTCCCAGGTACGTGATCTGATTTTGAAAAGTTTTGCTGTGTTTTATTTCGAACTTCTTTCCAATCAACTTCAAGAGGTCGAAAATCTCTTTTTCATCCTTGCCTGCGATTAATCCATCATCCACAAATAAGGCCACTATGATGGCTTTGTCCTTGTTGTAGAATACATTGGGATCATCGCTGAACTTTCCAATCCAAATCCTTCGAACGATCCAGTGATCTCCTGATTCCATTACTTTGGTGCCTGTTTGAGTCCATAAATAGCCTTGGACAGCTCGCATACTCGGCCTGACCCGTCCTCAAATCCTTCAGGCTGTACCATGTGGATCACTTCTTTCAACTTGCCGTACAGAAATACCGTCTTTACATCAAATGCGATCAGTTTCCATTTCTCTGAGGCTACATGGCTCAGAATCAGTCGAATCGATGAGTAACCTGCTACAGGATTGAATGTCCCATCGTAGTCGATTCCCTTTTGTTGCTCGAACCCTCGAGCCACCAGTCTTGCTTTCAGCTTGCGACTTGATTTTTCAGTCAAGACCCATCTGCAGGTCAATGGTCTCACTCCTTTCGGGCAGTCTACCAGTCGGGCAGGGGCTCCTCGATAGTATAGTGGTTAGTATACCCGTCTGTCACACGGGAGACCGGGGTTCGATTCCCCGTCGGGAAGCCCCCTGCGCAAGACTAATGACCTTGCCCGGAAAATAACAAATCATTATGGAAAATTTAACAAGCCTGAGGACTTGCTAAATAAGGCCAAAACCGGTTCCCGGTTGTAGTGCCGATGATGATGATGAATAATAATAATATAATAATAATAATAATAATATAATATAAATAATAATATAATAGTAATAATATAATAATAATAATGATATAATAATAATAATATTAATTAAATAATAATAATAATATAATAATAATAATAATAATAATAAAATAATAATAATATAATAATAATAATAATAATACTAATAATAATAATACTAATAATAATATTATAATAATAACAATGGCGCAAAGCTAATAACATTGCCTGTAAAAATAAATCATTATGGAAAATTTAACAAGCCCTGAGATTTGCTAATTAAGGCCAAGACCGGACCCCGGTTGTAGTGCCGATGATGATGATGACCAGTCTCCACGTCTTCCTGTCAACTAACGATTTGTATTCTTCCTTCATAGCTCGTCGCAATTTTGGATCCTTTAGTGCATCAGACACCTCAATGTCCTCTGCTTCACCAATCAATGCCGTATCTTCGTTTGTAGCACCATTGCTGTACCACATTATGAAGTCTCCAATTCTCTTTGGCAATATTCCTCTCGTCGAGCGAACTGGTCTCTTAGCAGTTTCCCGGGCTGTTTCAGTTTCTTTTTCACTGGCACTGTCTTCTTCCTCGCTGTCTTCTTCTTTGGGCTCATCTTCATTTTCGTCTTCACTTGACTCATCTGGGTGTTCTGGCTCATTTTTACCTTCCTCGGCGCTTGTCTCAGCCAATACTTCAGTCATGCTCATCTCGTGTTCCTCGCTGAAATTTACATTTGTTTCGCTGACAATATCACGGCGACCAGGAATGTAGACTCGATAAGTCGGTGAGTTCAGATCGTAGCCTACCAGGTAGCCCTTTTCTGACTTGCGGTCGAACTTCCCTCTTTTGTGTGCTGGCAGCAAAATGTAGCACTCGCATCCGAGTGTTCTCAACTTATTCAAATCCATCTGACATCCAAACCATAGCTCAGCTGGAGTCTTTCCTTTCACAGTACTCGTTCCAGTCCGATTAATTGTGAAAACCGCGTATGAAACTGCCTCCGCCCACAGTCTTATACTCAAGTTGGCTGCTGTAAGGGCTGAGCGTGCAGCTTCAACGATGGTTCTCATCTCACGTTCTATCCTTCCATTCTGTCGTGGTGTATGAGGATTTGTAGTTGTGTGTAGAATTCCCAATTCAGTCAAGAACTTTTCTGTGATTGCGTTCTTGATCTCCTTTCCATTGTCCGAATGCAATCTTTTCATTTTCCTGCCAAGTTGATTTTCCGCCATCTTCACGAACAACTTCAGCTTGTCTGCGGCCTCATCCTTCGTCTTCATGAAGTAAACCGTTCTGAAGTGCGAAAAATCGTCCTTGAATACTAAATAGTATTTTGCGCCACCTAAAAGAGGGTTCTCTCATCTCGCCCATGTCCACGTGTACAAGATCCAGGGGATGCTTGGCTGTCTTTTTATTCTCAGGGTGAAAGTTGCTGTGATGTTCGCCATAGTCACAATTTGGGCAGCAGTACTTGTTCCAGTCGTCGACAAACTTTATGCCACTTCTATTCAGAATATCTCTCAAATACTTCACATTCTGGTGCGCCATCCTCTTGTGCCACGTTCGAATCGAAATTGCTGCCATTCCAGGGGTTTGCTTCTTGAGTCTCAACATCATTTCAAATAGGTTGTCATGTTTCCTTGCAATTCCGACAATCCTCCTCTTGTTTGCTGTCAGAAACTCTGACTTTTCCTTGTCCGATCTCATCACATACCCTTGGTCGAGCATGTGGCTGACTGAGAACAGATTAAACTTCAACTCTGGAACATATAAAACGTCTTCCAAGATGACCGAATGCCACTGACTGCCATCAAATGCCCCCAATTCAACTTTGCCGACTGCAGCGCCATCTATTTTTGTCGAATCACCAAGCAGAATTGACACAGGCTTTCTCAATTTGTCAAATTCGGTGAACCAATCACGATGCGAGGTCATATGTTGACTCGCACCGGTGTCTTGATACCATGTTGTCATTTGATCCTCCAGGTGATCCGTGCTGCTGTGCAGGTCCGACGTCTTCAGGCTCACTGCCACCCAGGCAGCTGGTTTCTTTCGTTGTTCGTTGTTGTTGTTTCCTTGCTGTGGACACTCTTTCGCAAAGTGTACTTTGTGTCCACACAAGTTGCAGGCGTAGTTCTTCTTACAATATTCCAGGTCCTTTGCGCATGGCTGGCTTGTGCAGTTCCTCTTGAAATGACCTTTGAGGCCACACTTGTAACATGTTGTGCCACCTTCCTTACTTTTATTTGCAGGCTTTCCTTGTTGCTCTTTGTTGTTCTTTTTGGCCAAAAGTGCATTCATTTGGTTTGACTCCTGCGTTTTGTTTTGATGTTGTTGCCTCTCATCCTCCAGTCGTAGTTTTCCAATCATTGTTGTTGAATTCTTGTTGACACCTGAGACGTTGTCCCACGATGTGCCAAAGTGTGCCAGTCTGGGAGGCAACATGCTCAAAATCCTTGTCATCATCCAGGAGTCTCGTGCGGGATCATTTTCATTCGACAATTGCTCACCTATGGACAACAATTCCATACAGTTTTCTACCACAGACTTATTCTCATCAAAAGTGTAAGTGAACAATTTTCTTCGCAAAATTTCCATAGACATGTCAGTCTTTGTGCCATACAGTCTGACTAATTTATCCAGCATTTGTTTTGCTGCCACACAATTTGCAATTTTGTAAGCAATTTGATCGCTCACATTCAAGACAATGAGCTGCTGAGCCTCTAAATCCTTTTCAATGTATGGGTTGAGATCAGGGGTATCAGCTGCACCAGCCGGTCTTGCCGTCGCTCCTGTGAAACGTGTGTGGCCACGACAGTAGTTGAATATCGACTAATTGGGATTAGGGATGAAGATTGGGATTTTTGATTTGCACCACAGGCAACCAATCGAGATCATCTTCACATTTGTGCTCTCTCATGTTCCCCGCCCATCGAGGTGGATAAACGCTTCGGTTAATTCGATAGTCGACGGACAAGAGAGAATGAGAGAACCGGAACATAATGTGCAATGATCTCGGGGTGGATTTGGTTTTTGGGTGCATGTACCAATGCAACTCTGAGGATAGCCCACTGACCTAATTCGGCGAATGTGGTGATCTCAGAGTGCATTGAACTATGGGAAGATAAAAATTTGAAGGAGAGGAAAATATTTTGTAGCTATTCACCTGTAAAAAGAGGTCATTGATCCCCAGCCAATGGAGTGTCTGGGGAAAGTGCAGGTGACGCTACATCGGCTTGGGAAATATTACCGTGGGAAAAACGCTAAGGAATTCGGTAATTATCCAAGCCATTCCATGATGATGCGACCGCGTCGTTTGGTTCGACTTGGTTGTTGCTAACCAACTTAGTTGCAATTTCCGGTGGAAATCTCACGGGTTAGAGGAATGGAGTTGCCGTATGGCAAAAAAGGCAGCTAACTTCAATTATGCATGACCTGCATAGAATAATGAATTCAGTTTTTTTTTCCAGGTAAAATAGCTGGACCGTGGGATAGGGGATAATGTGACGCGCTGTAGACGGTCGAAATTAGGTTGAAATTGTGGGTGGGTTCTCCATGTAGTATAGAGAACCCCCACAGTACACAGTGGGGTGGGCGACTGCTTAGGGTCGAAAAACCTTGTTATTAATGGTTCAACTACATTGGAAATTAGAAATGATTTTCGCGTGGATGCATTGGCAAAAATCCCAGTGTTCTTTTGGTACTTTTTGTGGAATAATATTGAAATTTCCATGAAATTTCATAAATAGGTTAGGAAGGCTAGGGATGACGGGGGGTAGATCGTCCTGCTGAATGGAAACTATGACGCTCGTTGTCGTTTCACATTATTTTCAAAAAGCCAACAGGTCTTTTGGAACTTTTTGTGGAGGTATATGGAAATTTTCGTGGAATTTCGTAAATAGATTACGAAGGCTAGGCATGTCTGTGGGTAGACCTCCCTGCTAAATGGAAACCATGACGCTCGTTCTCGTTTCACATTTATAGCAGACTGAATCGGATTTGCCAGGGGGGTAAGCACAATAGATGAACTTAGAAAAGCCATAGCGACAGCAGTGTGATTTTAACATCAGGTGGTAGGGGTTTGGCGGGGGGGGGGTGTAGGGCAGGGGCGAGATGAGGATGTGGAATGAGGGTATATTAAAATCAATCTTAAACTAGGTTCAATGGGCAAGTGGGATATTCCTTGATGGAGAATGCTTATAGGATTGAGAAGGTGTGTTCTGTGGAAGTTGGTATACTTAGCCCCGGCTTTGAGGTCGAAATGAGGTAAGAGGCTAGAGATAGAGGCTAAGTGTGATGTGGGATGAGCAGTTGGGTTAATATTAACGAGGCTTTATTTTAGAAGGGTGCGGGGGAGAGCTTGAATGGGGAGTGTGAAAGTGGTTAGATATAGGGAAGGGAGTTCGGTTATAACTTGGTTTGGAAAAGGATTTAGTGCGGTGAGTTATAGTCGGTTTAGAATGAGTAGCGGGAATGCAGTTAGGTTTGGAGGATGAGTATGATTATAACTAGACCTTGGAAAGGATTTTATGGAACGAGTTACAATTGCAAAGTGGGGTGCATCAGAAGGTTTAGGAAGAGAAGTGAGTACTGTTATTATTACTTACTATGAGTTTAGGTATAGAGAGCTGGTGTTTAGTTGGTGTGTCGGAGTTGCTATTGGATAAAGTCATCCTGCTGATCCTTCGGCGCCCGCTGTTGTTCGAATGGAAAATCCAATCATATCTGGAGAGGAGGACTAAGCGGAGACTGGGTTTGTTCTTAGTGACGAGAAACGAATGATATTCTTTTAAGGGAATGCTGTAATTTTTCAGAAAAAACTCAGAGCTCCAAACGCAGTTCGCAGTTTTAGGTTCGCCCTTTACCAAATGTGAAGTAACTGCTTGATTTGAGTACTTAAGCTTATTGGTATGGGCTTGCCATTCTGCAGGTGTCCAAGGTGTGCCAAAATGGACGGTTGGTGGGGTATCAGCTTGGAGCGTCGTAGAAGTGTGGGGCGGGGGGGGGGGGGGGAGTTAATGAAGAGGAGAGAAGCCGCATTGTGGTGTGGGGGGTTGGGACCGCGGTGGGACCACGTTATGTAGTTGTTTAGATGAAATAGCACTATCCAGCTGGCCGCGCAAGGAGCGCGAAGCAGCTAGTTCGCTTAAGACAATGTCGAGTTTGTGTAGAACAAGCTGGAGAAGGGGTCAGGTTCCGCCGAGATGAGTTGATTTTGTGTGGAGGAGTGCGATACAATCAGCTCCTCACCAAGGCTATTCATCTTGCAAAGGATGTCCTCAAAAAAGGGTTCGTATGATGAAGGCGATTGTTTGGATGTCGATTGTTGGAATTTGTCAATGTTTGAACGAATGGAGTTGAGTAACTCGTGTGTTGGAGAGTTAAGGACATCGTTAAGCTAGTAATTAACTTGATTGATGAGTGTTTTGTTGTTGTCTCTAATGAGGGTGATGATGTTTGAAAGCGTCTTTTGGTGGAGAGAGCCGAGGTCGTGCATACACTTAAGACTGCTCTCGAGGTGCGAGATTTTGTCCGTGATTATTTTTAGATTGGAGCTGTGGGAGCCATCACTTTGCGCCACTTGGGCACTTAATTGCGAAAAGGACGTGAGAAAGCAAAACGTCGATGCATTAATCGCAGAAGAACAAGAGATTGCACGGAAATTCCTTTGCGAAGTGCATGTTACGCATGTTACACGTTCTCAGTGCATGTTATGCTTGGTCAGTCCCACGCAGGTGGCGTGGAAGTATTTTTTAGATGCCTTTAGAGAATACGAAGTCGGCATTGGCATTATTAATCCCAACAAATTTTTAGGTATAGCTGAAACTCCAAAACCTTAAATACAATCAAATACATACGATTGTATATTAAATTCTAAAACTACTTTAACAATATTGTTTTTTAACACTGAGTCCTTTCAAAAAATTCGTTTTCAATTGGATTCTACGGTAATTATTTTGCACAAAAATGGGAAATATATAAAACTGTGTCCACAATAAATATTTATATTTTATATCGGTGCTACAAAAAAAAATGCAGAAAAACTTTACCAACTTTATTGTAAACCTTCTTTTATCAGTTGGTTTTTTTACTTTTGCAAGTTGTAGCATTCTCCAAGTACTCGGGTTGAGAGGGAGTTCTAGATTATTTCCGCACCGTAACAAAACCAATTTTGTTAATCATACGGTTCATAGAGAATGGGCTTGGCTGTTACTTTCCTTGCAGACGACAAACACGTTTAAGATATCTTCCATCTAAGCTGTTATTACTTTTCTAAGTATGCATTTACTTTACACTAAATTTCAGATTTCCTAATTTCAGAAGCGCTCAAAATTATACGACGGTTGCCTCTTATGTTTCGGGATTTGGCAACCCTAGTGTTGCAATCCGGCAATTGACAGCTCTGTCGTAAAGTTGGACATTTTTGAGGTTATACGCACTCAGAACGTTTTGACATACGAGCGCTATTTGTGTTGTTTACTGTAACTTAAAAGATTCATCTCGGCCCAAAAAAGGAATTAAATCGTCAACATTTTCGTGCGATTATTTTTTACAACTTTCGGCGTGGATTAACTCAGCAACAGTGCATGGATGAACTTAATTCAATTTTTGGCGATGAAGCTCCATCAAGGACCAGTGTTTATCGATGGTATGGTGAATTCAATCGTGGTCGTAGTTCACTCCAAGATGAATTTCGTGAAGGTCGTCCAAAATCAGTTGTTGTTCCGAAAACCATTGATGCTGTGCGAGAACTGATATTGGAAGATTGTCATGTGACCTATCGTGAGATTGAGACAACCTTAGGCGTTAGTGGGACCAGCGTACATTCAATATTGCATAAACATTTGACTGTCAAAAAAATTTGTTCGCGTTGGATCCTACACAATTTGTCAATCGCCCAAAAAAAGGCTCGTGTCAATTGGTCGACAGAAATGCTCAAAAAATACGGTCGCGATGCTTCGAAACACGTCTATGACATCGTGACAGGTGATGAATCGTGGATTTACGCGTATGAGCCCGAAAGTAAACAGCAGTCGACTGTCTGGGTGTTTCAAGATGAGCCAAATCCAACAAAAGTTGTTCGCGCACGAAGCACTTCCAAGCAAATGGTCGCCTGTTTTTTCGGAAAAACTGGACATGTCGCAACCGTACCACTAGAACAACGCAGAACAGTCAATTCTGAGTGGTACACAACCATTTGTTTGCCAGTTGTCTTCCAATAAATCAGGAAAACCAACTGCCGAAGACGGATCATTCTTCACCACGACAATGGGAGCTCTCACACATCGGCTGCGACAACTGCATTTTTGAGCACCCAAAACATCGATTTGATGGGTCATCCGCCGTATAGTCCTGACTTGGCACCGAATGACTTCTTTTTATTCCCGTACGTAAAAAACAAACTGAGAGGTCAACGTTTTTCGACACCTGAAGAAGCGGTTGCTGCATTCAAAATGCATGTGTTGGAGATACCTCAATCAGAGTGGCAAAAGTGCTTCGACAATTGGTTCAAACGCATGCAAAAGTGTATAGATCTTCATGGGGAATATTTTGAAAAACAATAAAGTGATTTTCGATGATCAATATTTGTTTTTGTTCTCTAATCCCGAAATATAAAAGGCACCCTCGTATATTGATATTAGTAATTTTATTTTAATATTGATATAATAGGAACCTACTATCATTTACTGATCGTCCTTTTTAGTAACTATGTTGTATGAGCCCCAGAATAAAGGGAAAGAGTAGAGCAAAAGAATAGATTCTGAATGGAACAACATGTTGCTACAACCTCTCCAAAGTGGAACCTTAGGAAAAAATGCTAATGGTGGCTACATTTCATTTTCAGATACGAGACGCTCAACCCAATCACTTATCCTTCTCAAATATTCCCATGTCATTATTACGGACATTTTCAATGATGCTAGGAGAATTGGATTTTGTCGGCACGTATGTGAACTCGTACTACAGGGATCAACTCAAAGTTCCTATGACATCCTTCGTAATACTTTGTAAGCCTACATAAACAGCATTTAATAAAATAGTTTAGCTATTTTTTCTAATTGTTTATTTACTTGCAGGCGTATTCATGGTATTGATGCCAATTCTTCTCATGAATCTCCTCATCGGTTTGGCGGTTGGTGATATCGAATCAGTTCGTCGAAATGCTCAGCTTAAACGTCTGGCCATGCAGGTAAGGGAACTGTCAATAAGTAGTATATCCAAAATACAACATTTTTTCCATAAATCCTTAACACACTCATACCCAATATTCAACTAGAAATCGTTACAATAAGATGATATATTTTTTTTAAATTGTTTTCAATCTTTCACGACTGTTGGTAATCGGACTTGAAAATTGCCGGGAAGCCAATTATCCTTCAACGATTTTTGGGAGACAGAGAAAAACTACCCGTAATTATAGATCGCTGTTTTCGTAAGCCGCTTTATGGGTTATGTAGGTTATTTCCATCTGGAGTTAGTGACCGCAGTCGCTGATGTTTAATGAAAATTCCCGCGAAAAGGCGATTTTCTCTTCTCCAATTTCCTCCTTGGGGTTAAGGTACGTGGAACTTGTCTTACGACTTGATTCAAGTAGGCAGTCAGTATATATTTCGACAAGTTCTTTTCGGATCCTGTTACCTCTGATACTGATACATGCTGCATTGAGTGCTTCTCGGGAACATTCGACACAAGGCTTGTCGACAGACCTTTTGCATTAAACTTGCACACAAAATAAATATAGGTATAATATTTATTATTAATTGCAATATAAGTATTGCCCCACTTGGTAGAAACCTTGACGTGGTGCGGGGGCTTAAACCACAATGAATAACTCGAGCTATGCTGACGGAAGCATACGCTTCCAGTAGGGCCACCATAGTCAGACAGGCTAGCGAGAAGTAACACACAAAAATCTACCACCCCTAATCCAGGGTGTTACGCGTCACCATCCGCATTGGATGGTTTGCAGCCAGGGGTATCATCATCATCATCAGCACTATAACCGGGATCCGGTTTCGGTCTTATTTAGCAAATGTCGAGGCTGGTTAAATTTTCCATAATTTATTTTTACGGGCAAGGTTATTACCCTTGCGCTAAGCCAGGGGTATACCGGCTGTATTATAATGGCGCCTCTCTGTCACCGGGTCGAATCAAACCAGTAAGCAGACCCTAACATATCAAAGAGGGACTCTGATATGGCGGGCTATTTGAAACCCCAAAGACTCGTGGGAACAAAAATGAATACGTAATATACACAAAACAATCTCACAATAAACCCGGTAGGCGTAGGTGTGATGAACCCACACTATCATGAGGGAACAAATCATCAAGAAAACACCGATCCGCCAAAACGAAGAAGTAGGGAAAAACGGCACGTGGAATTGTGGGGAAGAAGTATGGTGCGCCGACGCACGGCGCTGATTCACGTCCTTCCTCCATCATAATTGGTCCTCCGGGCAACAAAAGAAACTGAGTTCATCGTCACAACAAAAAGAAACTGTTCACTAAATAAGTCTCCGAGAAGCACCGTTTGAGACAATAACATATTCAAGCAACGCACCAAGTAGCACAACAGGAGAAATAAAACACACGGATTTAGTTTATTATTATTGGTTACTTTTATTCATGACATATTTATTTTGATTTACACGAGAAAAATTACTTTTAATTGATATTTGTTACAACTGGTTTATATTATACAACACTAACTCCGGGTACGTACGCGCCTCCGCAGCGCTGCGGAGAGCGGGAGGCGCACCGACCGGGTCGGCCGGGTGATGGTAAACGACTCAGCGATTTGAATTCGCTGGCAAAGGGAGTTCGGCCAGTGGTACTGGCTCATTTAATTCGAGGATGAATTTTCTATCCCAAAAGAAACGTGAAGTCTCTCTTTGTGGGTAGGTAACCAGATCTCATAGAGAAAATCATGGTGGTATGCATGTATGGGTGATCGTACAGATCACAGTGTTTATCGATGCATTTGAGCAAAGGATAAACGAAACCTGAAACGAAGGAAAAAGAACAAATGGAGAAGCGACCTAAGGCATCGGCATGTAATGAGGGTCGACTAAATAAATAAGCTGCAACTCATTAGGTGTGAAATGCATTTGGGATACATCATACAATTTGTATATCGTATCTTTGGTCGTTGTAAGGGAATGGATTCTTTATTTGCATTTGTTGATGCTATTGAATTCAATCCGGTGGCTATGCGCAGAGTTGGTGGTTCTTTGGAGATTCAAACAAAGGAGCATTTCGGGGTAAAGTACTTGCAGCTGTATCAATAGCTACAAGTCATTGCGAAGCAAATTAGATGGTTACACAATGACGGTTTGTATAACGTCTATGCCAACTGTATATGGCCTCTAAGGCAACTCAAGGGTCGTATTCTAGTGTGAGTATTTACACTAAACGATAATTCGGTTCTAGGTTGTTAATGCAGAGATGCATTGATGCATACATGAATGCCCTTGTGGGAGAAATTCTTTACAGGAATTCCTAGATAATGCGTTGAAAACATTAATTGCCCTTGAAAAGGGAAATGATTCAGGTATGCTGGTGATTGGGATTTGCCTGGCAACAGAAGGTGCCGAATTGGGCTTGGGATTTATGATGTTTGGAACAGAATTCTTATAGGGAATTTTGGATTCGAATAAATGAATGAAGGTTAATAATTCTCTTCCAGGAGCTTTTAGCTAAATACATTGGATACTTGATGCGTTAAGCATTTACAGGTGCTAATGCGATTGCATTCGCGGAAAACTATAAAGGTTGGGTTGTAGTTATGGGGGTTCTTCGGGTAAGTAGACAGTGGGGTTTGGGGGAACCCCCACAGAATCCTCGAACGTTATATAAACCAGGCACGATACAGACGGTCATAGAAAACGCGAAACAATATAAAATGGACATCGTTGCGTTTCAGGAAGTTCGACTCCCACATCAGGTAATCAAAACCAACGGGTTCACACTGGGGTGTGGAGGGGTGCTATGACGGGGCCAACTTCAACCAGAGGAGGGGCTATACACCCTGATGACATAGGTGGAACATGTCGTCAACTCGCGCCCACTTACCCATGTTAGCATGAATCCGAACGACGAAGAAAGCCTCACGCCGAATCATTTCCTGCTGGGACGCTCTTGTGGTGCAATGGCGCCTGATTAATTCGATGACCATGACCTTATTGGTAGGGCGTGCTGGAGAACAGCGCAGCGACTGACCGGCCAATTCTGGAGAAGAAGGATTAAATATAAGAATCCCTACCAACCGTCATGCCAAGGAGGATCTCCGAACGAGATGTAGTCCTGGTGGTGGAATGTTCCCTACCTGGCCCCGCAGAGAAGTACAAGCTGTGTATCTGGGACCTGACGAAAGGATTAGAATCCTGGACATGAAGACGACAGCGGAAACACTGCGAACACCAACACTCCGAGTCGTAGTATTTTTTCCAGCGGTGACATCGCCGTCACATGAGGAAGTGCTTTGCACTGCGGTGGAGACTGTTGGCGATGCATTGCGTCAACACGTATTCCCAGGAAAGGCAAGGAAAGGCCCAGTACACAAGTTCCTGCAAAACAATGACCAGCGGCACGCTGGTTTCAGGAAGCCACCAAAAAAACGGCACCTAGGAAACGTGCGAACGAAAACGATGGCCACAGGCCTGTGGCGGTTCCGCCAAACCCCACTGTTTACTTACCCGAAGAACCCCCGTAACTACAACCCAACCTTCATAGTTTTCCGCTAATGCAATCGCATTAGCACCTGTAAATGCTTCACGCATCAAGTATCTAATGTACTTAGCTAAAAGCCCTGGAAGAGAATTCTTACCTTCGGGCATTAATTCGCATCCAAAATTCCTTACAAGAGTTCTATCCAAACTTGTCGGATCATAAATCTAAAGCCAATTCGGCACCTTCGGTTGCCAGGCAAATCCCAATCTTATCATTATAATTTTTCCTAGACGAATTCCTGAAAACGAAACAATTTGGTTTACATATAATGTAACCATCATAACAGGGATAATAAACATCGCGTCGCCTATTCCCAGCCTCATCATGTGTACAATAAATCCCTTACATACACATTGGCTGGCGACCTATACCCAAGGGACAAAAGCAAATATACGCATCTTCAGGCATAAATTAAATCCTACAGCGTAGGCAAATGCAAATAGAAATTGTATACTTACCCTTGGCAGCGATGCCATAAACACGAATTCCCTGTGAATACGCTAGAACCTATTAGCGCCATTTCCACCAGCATTGCGGTCTATCAATACAGCTGCAATGCACAATCATAGACTATCATCTACGTGATCTCTTTGTCCTACATATTTCTGGATCTGCGTCTCATGATCTAGGGGCAAGAACAAACAGAAACCCAATTAGCACCCAATGAGATTCGGCTTGTTTACTTAGCCGAACTCACATCTCATTGATGCACATTATTCCCTTTCTTTGTTTTAGAATTCGTTCTCATGGCCTTGTCCCATGAAAGAACCAATGTTCACACATACATGTGTACCTCTACGATCTTCTCTGTGAGATCAGGTTACCTACTCCCAAACAGAGACTTCACGTTTCTCTTGAGACGGAAAACGCATCCTTAAATTAAGAGAGCCAGTTTCACTGGCCGAATTTCCTTAGCCAGCGAATTGATATCGCGGAGCCGTATTTCAACATCCAGCCTCGCAGGTTGCGTCGTCTCCTGCTCCCCGTGGCGCCGCGGGGACGCATCAGTCCCAGAGTCTTATCAAACCGAGTGTCCGAGTCCTTTATTCTATGTGCCGAACCAGATTGTTCTCATTTTCATAATCCATAAATTGAGAAAGGAACGTGTTGCGTTTTGTTACTTTAGACGTGTCAGTTCTTTTCATGGTCAAAATTGAAAAAAATTGTATTCGGTGCAACGTTTAGTGGATGATAGGATGAGAAGTGAATCAGCGCCGTACGCCGGTGCACAATACTTCCTACCCCACAGTCCTATATAAGGTGGGCACATCGGCGGAGCAGTTGAATTACCACGGAAACTCTTTATTGTAAAGAGACCGATAACAGGTATAGTGCACGTAATTTACTGTAGTGTAGCTCATAAAGTTACAATAAAAATCAGTGCATAACAAATAATAAAAAGTGATTAACCAATTATAGGAACAGATAAAGATACAATTCAAATAAATCCTTTCACCGGCTGGTGCCAGAAGTTCAGTTCACCTGAAAAAGGAAACTGAGATGCCGTCGAAGAGGCGCCGCCGACAGACGAATAACAGTTTACTTTCAAAATACAAATACAAAAATGTTAACGAACAATTACGTTATATGATAAAGTTAACATCATTCCTGTTTTTAACCAGGTAACACTCTTGGAACTGCTCATTAATTCTGCTCGTTCCTCATTGGTTCTCGGTGTTAAAAATCGGATGATTTTTATTGAATTAAATTTTTAAGAATAAAGATTTGGTAATACTTTAAATCTTTATTTTTGTTTCGGTTAAAAAATCTTCGTTTTTAATTCCACGTGTTCGATTGTAGGTGCCGATGATCCCCAATTTGGATGATAATTAGAAGTGCTCCCGAAGCACATCATAAGAAAATAAATGGTGCATGTTTTCTTTACCGATGCAAAAGTTAGATTGGCGCGAATTCATTGCACTTAATTAATACTTAATTAAGCTTCATTTAATTGGTGTATATTTTTCCCTTGGACGCGATATAGGTTTTCACTATTTTTATTAATGTACAGCGTGCCACTTCACGCTTTAGAAATCGCCTGGTTTCACAACATTTTTCACTTACTAAGAATAATTTGACAGTGGAAATGTAGAAGAACGATCAAGCCTCAGGGCTTACTACTACTGTCTACGTAAATGTTTTTACAATAGCTTAATCGTAGTCTACTGTTGTGAAAAGCAAGTTGTATCACCACCGCAAAGTTATTAAATTATTCAATCACATACTATCGCATTTACAGGTTGTACTCCACACAGAACTCGAGAGGAAATTACCTCAAATGTGGCTACAAAAGGTTCTTAAAATGGAATTAATCGAGTACCCCAACGAAACTGATCGAAAAATGGGATTTTTGGACTCTGTTCTAAGGAAGTGGTTTTACAATCCATTCAATGAAGACCGTAAGCCTACCACTAGCTTTAATACCTTTCATATCTTTAAAATATTCTTCACTATCTAGCAACCATGGACTCAATTGCTTTTGATAACACGGAGGATATTATTAATGCCGAACTCGAGACACAAAGACGCAAATTACGCGATATCAGTAGAGTTCTTGATCAACAGCATCAACTTTTACGGCTTATTGTACAAAAAATGGAAATCAAAACGGAAGCTGACGATATCGATGAAGGAGATTACCCTTCCGAAACAAATGGAATGCAGCTATCATCACAAACCCGTTGGACATCGCCGAAGATTCAAAAGAAGCTAAGAGCTGCATTAAGTTTCAGTAAAAATGCATAAAGCCCTAATCCTTTTCCTGTTGATTTCCTAATAATAGGACCAATTGTCTTATTGTGTTTTTGTCTTAACTAGTTCTCAATTTAATTTAAACATTTAACTCTAAGCATTTAATGTCAATTTTAAATCGTGCAAAAAGAAACTTTGCATTAAAAAAAACATTGTTTCAGAATTTAAAGACACTTTAAGTCGTAAAACTCCTATACTTTCTTTTATAAAAATATTCAGGAAACCCTAATGGAATATCAATGTTGAAATCACGGTACTTGTTGTCGAATAAGTGTTTGTATTGATGTTATTTGGAAAAATTAAATATACATATTTATTCAAAAGATATCTTGCATATCTCTTTTAACTTTATTATATATTGACATTTCGTTTTGAAGCCAATTTACACCGAATTTGAAAAAAGGAATGATAACACTTTTTTATGTGGATGTTCGTTCGTTTTCCTTTCTTTTTTTTATTTCATTCCTTAAATTTATCTTTTCCGAAGTAACCAGTGATTTGTGAAATTAATTTACTATTACTATTTACTGGCCTGTAGGTACCCGGAAGTTCATGACCTCGCCGACTAGATTCCGCCATCGTTACCTGTCCTGTGCTCTCTCCTTCCGCGCTTGACCAGCTGATCCGATCTCCTCAAGGTCAAACCTAACATTGTCCTCCCATTCCCGTTGGTCTACCGTCAAGAACTCTACGCACGGCCCTATCGTTGCCCATTCGCGCCACATGTCCGGCCCATATTAATCTTCGCGACCTGATTTATCTCACTATTGTAGGTTTGCGGTATAGCTCTTCCAATTCGTGGTTGTAGAGTTTCCTCCATAGTCCTGTAGCGGTTCTTTAATACATTCCCAAAGAACCGCCCATCCTCTTAAATGAACCACCTTCCAAACCCACCATACCTACCTGCAATTTTGGGGCAACGTAAGCTACCCTTCATTCTCATTTAACTCTTAAGGCATGCATCACATTGAATTTTTCCGTTTATGATCCGTACCATATCTCCATCGGCTCGGCTTGTCAGCAATTATAATAGATAAATACTAGCTGGCCAGCGTAATTGTTGACATTGCTGAAGCCGATGGTTTCTTGCTACGGTTCATATCCATTTATTGCCCCAGTCCCAAGGTTCGCAACACTTGCGACCAATTTCCTTTGTTGGTTATCTACCGATCATGGGATTTGGGCACTAATATGATTGACGTTAGACAATCATAACCCAAATCATGCTAACGATGCTCCGGCCTGTAAAACAAACAAAAGCTACCATAGCCTAGATCATAGGCGAGCAAACCATCGGTTTGCTTATCGCCACGAAAAAATCTATAGCCTACAATGGCATTACCATGAACGCCTAAGTAAACACGATGTGCATATCATCGTGAGCCTTGAAATAGCGTTTTTGTGTATCTTGAAGAAAAAAACCTATTTCGTTCTCAGGTGCAGGTCATCAAAGATTTATGGCCCTCGAAATAGCGTTTCTGTTTATTTAAGACACAGAAACCTATTTCTCCCATTGGCGATTTCACTCTCCCACTCTCAACGCGCAGCGACTCCCTTAGGTGCCACTTGACTCTGTCCAACCCCCCGCCTTCTTCTGCGACAACATCTTCAACCTCCAATCCGCGTTACCCGACTCTCTTAAATTCGCACTATCCTTGGGCGACTTTTCCCCACTCCTCGCGTCCTCTTGCGACCATTTCCAATTCCCCCGTAGGAACCTCGACTTGACTCTACCCTTTAGGCAATACCCCATTACGCGATGGCCTGTACTCGGGACGCCCCACCCCAAGAGGATCCGGAACAACACGAGTCTCTCGAGTTTTACGACGCCTCCAGCGCCGACTTCCCTGATACACAAGTCGCTACCGACCCCAAAGCGACAGCACAACCCGCTCCCCTGGCATTTCACGATGCCCCCAGTGTCGTTAACCGACCCAACCCTGCCAATATTAACCTGCCCCCTTTTGACGAGGAGAACCCTGAACTTTGGTTTGCTGAGACTCTACTCGGCGCTCTGAACGAGCCCGGAAGTTTGCCGCAACAACGCTTGGCGGCCGTAACCAACCTTTCGGGAATGAGACCGTCCCTTTTCCTGACCCATTTACGCTCTATAGCGGGGACCAGGATCTCAGACGACCTAATACGCCCTCACTTTTTGAGATGTCTCCCCCTCCATGCCCATTCGGCACTCGTAGCCCAACCCAATCGGAGCTTGGGCTATTTAGCTAAAATTGCGGACACAATTATGGAAAGCTCAGACCAGCAGTCTGAGCCTCCAGCGTACCAAGTAGCGGCGGTTTCTCAACACGTCGCTCAGCCTACACTGCATCATCTTCCGCCACTAACAGCCCCACCGACGGCTCCGGTGCGTCAACCTTCTCCGTCGCCACATCCCAGAAGACCTGCCTCAACCAATGTCACACAGCGGACCCAAGAGGGCAGGCCCAACGAATTCCGCCCGAGAAGTCTTCCTGCTCAGGTCACCATTTCTGACATTCGTGCGATACAGACCTCAGTCCTCCGCGAACTAAATCAAATTCGCGCGGAGGCGAGAAGCAACCAGCGAGGCGCTCAGAATCGTGCCGTATCTAATCGTCCTTTGGATCGGCGACAACCTTCCCAAAATGCCCCTCGGCGGGCCAACTTTCGCCGAGCACTACCTCGGCCTTCACAAAACCGCAATATTCAGAGGCAAAATACGCCCAACAACGCCGCCTCTCTCCCTTTGTGCGCCAATCACCAACGATACGGTGATCGCACATTTAATTGCAAGGCGCCCTGTGGTTGGACGCAACCAGCCACCAATCAGGGACGACCTTTAGAAATAATTTTGCCGACCGATACCCTCGCGCAACCGGCCGGCACTCCCTCTATAAGTCGCCTAACCATCCGGGACCCCAAACTGAATATCGCTTTTACTGTCGATACCACCGCCGATATATCAGTCCTCCCGCGATCGTTCACCCCACGCAACCGCGTGCCCTTCGCTCTAAAACTGTCAGCCGCCAACAATTCACCGATACTTACGTACGGTCGAAGACGTCTGACACTTGATCTGGGTCCACAACATCCGATCACTTGGCATTTCGTCATTGCGGACGTAAATGAACCCCTGATAGGTTCCGACCTATTAGGTGCACATAATCTGTTGGTCGATTCGACCCATAACAGACTAGTGGCTGCAACCGCACCCCCCTTGCCCATGTCGGCATCTTCAGCGGCAACTTCAAGGGCCACAAAGCGCACAGACCCGATTCAAGCCATGGTAAAGGAATTTGTCAGTACAACAATTCCTCTATCTAATCAGCGCCGACACAAAGCCACCGTGTTTCATCATATAGAAACACGTGGTCTCCCGGTGATCCAGCGCCCACGCCGCCTAGCTCCCGAAAAACTACGCGCGGCACGCGAAGAATTTGATAACATGATCTCCCTAGGTATCTGTCAACCGCCAGATAGCCCTTGGGCAAGCCCACTCCACTTAGTGAAGAAGCGTTCCGGGGAGTGGCGCCCATGCGGAGACTACAGACTGTTAAATGCAGCAACAGTCCCCGACAGATATCCGATTGCACACTTTTACGATTTTTCGTACAAGTTACGAGGGTGCAACGTCTTAACCACCCTGAACCTCACCAGGGCTTACCACCAAATCCCGGTGGCCCCAGAAGACATACCCAAGACCGCAGTCATTACACCTTTTGGACTCTTCGAGTTCAAGGTAATGACCTTCGGCCTCAGGAATGCCGCACAGACATTCCAACGCTATATCGACTCGGTATTACGTGGTTTCAATTGCTGCCACGCATACCTTGATGACATTCTCATCGCCTCCAAAGACCACGCCGAACACAAACGTCACTTACGTCAAGTCCTCGAGCGCCTCCGCGAATTCGGTCTTGTCATCAACCCAGATAAGTGTCAATACGCCAAGGAGCAAATAACTTATCTGGTTTATGTCGTTGGCAACCAGGGCATACGCCCACTGCCATACCGTGTGGAGGCCCTCATGAAGTATCCTCGTCCCACCAACGTAAGTGAGCTTCGTCGATTTCTGGGCATGCTCAACTTCTATCGTTCGACCCTGAAGAATGCTGCCCAGATTCAAGCTCCATTAAACGAATTCCTAAAAGGAGCTAAGCGCAATGACAAGCGCCCAATCCCATCGACAGAAGCCTCTGATCGAGCATTTCAACTGTCCAAAGAGCAATTGGCAAATGCCACTTTACTCCGATATCCCCTCGACGGAGCGGCACTATTCATCCAATGCGACGCATCGGATACCGCAATCGGAGCTGTCCTTGAACAAGACATCGAAGGCCGACCGGAACCACTCGGTTTCTTTTCAAGGAAACTGAGTCCCATAGAGCGACGTTACAGCGCCTATGATCGCGAATTACTTGCGATCTACAATGCTGTCAAATACTTCCGTCATATGATAGAAGGTCGCTCACTCTCCATCCTAACAGACCACAAGCCGCTAGTCTACGCGTTCCGGAAGAAGTCGGGAAACGCCTCCCCCCGACAAGAGCGGCAATTAGACCTCATAGGGCAATATTCTACGGAGATCAAGCACATCTCCGGTAAACAGAACGTTACGACGGACGCCCTTTCTCGAATCGATACGATTCCCTTGCGTACCGCCTTAAACAATGCTGACCTTGCCCTAGCTCAACAGGAGGACGAACAGCTCAAGTCCCTCCTAACTGCCGATACGGCACTTGAGTTTAAGAAAATCACTCTTCGCGACCCCTTGGGCGAAATCTGGTGTGATGTTTCAACTGGAACCGCTAGACCTTACATTCCCGAAAAACTGCGTAAGGGCGTGTTCCAGGTTTACCACAACCCAGCCCACCCCAGTGGCCGAGCGACAGCCGCTGCTGTCCGTCGCAAATTTGTTTGGCCCCGGATGAGCAAAGATCTCACCGGTTGGGCCCGTGCTTGTCTCCAGTGCCAACGCTGCAAAGTAGCGCAACATAACGTACTGGAGCCAGTACAATTCAAGCTTCCCACGGCACGCTTCGCCCATGTCCACATAGACATAGTGGGACCGCTTCCTCCATCAAGAGGATTTTCTTATATCCTCACTATGATGGATCGCTGCACGCGATGGCCAGAGGCGACACCTCTCCGGGCAGTTACTGCCGAATCAGTCGCCAAGGCCTTTTACTCAACTTGGGTCACACGCTTCGGTGTACCAACCACCTTAACTCCGGACCGAGGTCCACAATTCGAGGCGACAATATTTAAGCAGCTAACAAATCTCCTTGGCTGCCAAAGAAGTCGTACCACCGCATACCACCCGCAATCAAATGGGATGATAAAGCGCTGGCATAGATCCCTCAAGGCCACACTCATGTGTCATAACGACACCCTATGGTTCGACGCCCTGCCCACTGTCCTCCTCGGCCTGAGGACAAGTATTAAGGAGGACCTGGGAGCTTCGGCAGCAGAGCTCACCTACGGCACTAACCTCCTTCTTCCAGGAGAACTCTTCCTGGGTGGCGAAACACCGCGTGACCAACTTCGCGAATTGGGGCATCTCCGTGACCTGCTACGCAAGGTTAGGGCAACATCAGTAGCCAGGCACGGCTCCAAAAAACTTTTCGTCCACCCTGAACTGCACAGCTGCACGCACGTCTTTGTCAGGGTGGATAAGGTCAAAAAACCCCTCGACCTCCCTTATGATGGCCCATTCAAAGTCTTCCGCCGCACCAACGACCGCGTCTTCGAGATCGATATCAAAGGCAAGCGATCCACGGTCAGCGTCGAAAGACTTAAGCTCTGCTTTCTGGAAGCTTCAGCCCCAGAACAGCCTCCTATCCAAGACACAACTGCCGCCCGACCTGCACAACCTTCCCGCACCCGCGCCCACAGACAACTACCCCCCTCTCAATTTTCCTTACCTGTTTCATGACTACGTCACTGGGGGGGGGGGGGGGGGTGATGTAGCGGTTCTTTAATACATTCCCAAAGAACCGTCCATCCTCTTAAATGAACCACCTTCCAAACCCACCATACCTACCTGCAATTTTGGGGCAACGTAAGCTACCCTTCATTCTCTTTCACCTGAAAGTTAAATCTTAAGGCATGCATCACATTGAATTTTTCCGTTTATGATCCGTACCATATCTCCATCAGCTCGGCTTGTCAGCAATTATAATAGATAAATACTAGCTGGCCAGCGTAATTGTTGACATTGCTGAAGCCGATGGTTTCTTGCTACGGTTCATATCCATTTATTGCCCCAGTCCCAAGGTTCGCAACACTTGCGACCAATTTCCTTTGTCGGTTATCTACCGATCATGGGATTTGGGCACTAATATGATTGACGTTAGACAATCATAACCCAAATCATGCTAACGATGCTCCGGCCTGTAAAACAAACAAAAGCTACCATAGCCTAGGTCATAGGCGAGCAAACCATCGGTTTGCTTATCGCCACGAAAAAATCTATAGCCTACAATGGCATTACCATGAACGCCTAAGTAAACACGATGTGCATATCATCGTGACCCTTGAAATAGCGTTTTTGTGTATCTTGAAGAAAAAAACCTATTTCGTTCTCAGGTGCAGGTCATCAAAGATGTATGGCCCTCGAAATAGCGTTTCTGTTTATTTAAGACACAGAAACCTATTTCTCCCTTCGGCGATTTTTCTCCATCGCATATCTCTATAATACCAATTCATTACACCAGCCCATGTTTATTTAGGTGCACTTTCGTCGTCGCCGATATCCAGGCTGAAGGGCAACGCACTTGTGCTATACGCACACATACACAATCCTCCCCTATCGATGAAATTCGCGTGCATCGAACTGATAAAAGTACATTACTTTGAGTGAGATATCATCGTCCCAAGAGTTCACACGCACTATACGCGCCTATAAAGTTTTTCTAATATACAGAGTCGAGAAAAAAATAATATCTTTTGTCTCGCGCGTGATCCTGTGTCAAGCGTGTGTGGAAGTCCGTCCTTATGCGAGTCGTTTAATATACCGCGTAGCTCTCGTTGTCAAAGAGAACAATAAATTAAGAACCCACATATGTGAAAGAAACTTGTGCGAAATAAAACAAAAAAAAGAAGTTAAATCAGTGTTTAATTTTTACCCGTTTTCGTCTTCCTTGAGGAACAATTTTCAGCAATCAGTGAGTGTAATCTACATGTGTTGGGGGGACTAAGTGAATCCGTGTTACGCTGACACCAACTTATCTCCCCACAGTCCTGCCTCCTCATCATATTTACCGCCAAAGATACTCCTTAAAACTTTATTCTCGAATACGCGAAATTTGTTTTCCTCGCGTTTTGTGAGAGCCCATGTTTCGCATTCGTATAGAGTAATCGGTATGATTATGGTTCTATAGACACGGAGCTTTATGTTACGTGATAGCAGTTTGGATTTCAGCAGTTTACTGACTGCATGCTAACTAGCATTGCCGGAATGATGATTTCCTTCGACATTTCGTTACTGGCCGTCAGTATCGTTCCCAGATATTTAAAATCTTGAAGTTTTTCAAATACCTTGCCTCTGACGTTTATATGTGTTCCCCTATGGCGCCAGCCCGGAAAAACAAATTATTATGGAAAAATTTAACAAGCCTCAGGACTTGCTAAATAAGGCCAAGACCGGGTCCCGGTTGTAGTGCCGATGATGATGATGAGGTCCACCTGCTCTCGCCACAATCATGTATTTTGTTTTGTCTTCATTTATTTCTAGGCGACCTCTTCTGCCGCTTGCATGATGATTTCATAGTTTTTACTTACAGTTTCTAGATTATCGCTCAGAACGGCGATGTCATCCGCATATGTGAGCACTTGTGTGACCCTGCTCAAGGATGATCCGGTCATGTTGTCGTCTTGTAACTTTCTGATGACATACTCAAGCACTAGGTTAAAAAGACATGGTGAGAGGCTATCCCCCTGTTTTAGTCCGTCCCGGATTTCAAATGGTTCTGAGAGGTGGTTTTCTATTCTAACTCGCCCTTTGTTTTCGCTCATGCAGATTTGAATGAGGGCGGCATATTTTTTCGGGATTCCCAGGTCAACTACAATATGGTAGAGTCATTGCCTTGCGACTGAGTCATAGGGTTTTTTGAAGTCGACGAACAGTTGGTGAACCATCTCTCCGTATTCCCACTTCTTTTCCAGCAGTTGCCTTACTGTGAACCTTTGGCCCCTTGTTGACCGATTCCTACGGAATCCGCATTGGTAGTCTTCCAGTATTTCTTTTGCGTACGGTGTAATTCTCGCCAGTATGACATTTGTTAGTATTTTGTATGTGGTTGGGAGCAATGATATTCCTCTGTAGTTTTCGCAGTCCGATCTGTCGCCTTTTTTGAAAATGGGAACGACTATTGAGGGTTTCCGTTCTTTGGGAGTGAGTTCCTTATCCCATATTGTTTTTATGAGTTGGTGGATATTTAGAGCGGTTGCCACTCCTCCATGCTTCACAAGCTCTGTCGGTATGCAGTGGACTCCGGGAGCCTTGTTGTTTTTCAATCGATTTATTGTGTCTACAACTTCGTCGAATGAGCGGTCTGGGATCTGAGGTTGGGCTGTATGTACGTCTGGTGCGTTTATTTGTGGTGGATGGGTGCGCACATTGAGCAGGTTTTCATAGTACTCCTTCCATCTTGTCACGATATTGTTTGTGTCTGTCACCAGACAGCCGTTTTTGTCTCCGATTATTTTGGCTCTCCCTTAGTAGCCATTTCTAATTGAGTGTATGCATACATACCTCTGATATTGTTTGCTCTGGCATTTTCTAGGATTTTTTCGATCCGAGTCTTCTCCCATTCGCGTTTTTTGCGTTTGAAAAGTCTCATTGTCTCTTTCCGAATTGTCGCGTATCTTTCTGTGCTGACTTCATCATATCTTTCTAAGTGGATCACTCTGAGGCGTTTACGTCCTTTTATCTTCGCCCTGCACTCTCGTCTCGAGATCCCATCAAATACTTGGTCTAGGGTCTCGTAGAACGTGTCCTTCGTTTCTTCGTCCGTAGATTCTGTTGGGACGTGTACGTTTATAAATACACAATTGTACCATGATCCCTGTATTTTTAGCACCGATATTCAGTCATTAATAAATTTCACATCTTTTAATTATGAAGATAAAAATGTAAAAATCCTGGGGAATTACTAACCGACTAACGGTCGGTAGGCCAGCCCCGTCTGCGACGGATATCGTATAATAAAAGAGAGGAGATACCCGAAGGGAACTTTACCTGTAATCTAGGAGCTTGGTAACCCATGCATGCGCAATCATGCATGGGTGCATCAAGTATGAGCGATCATGCTTGGTGTCCCGTGTATACAGCCACACGGGTGCCATACCCGGCCTCCCGTGGGTGACCTTAAGGTCTATATGGGTTGGTGTAATCTGGAATCAGACGGTGCTTTAAAGATATCTGGGTTTTGTTCGTGATGTCTTACTCTGATCTCCGATGAACGATCATGGACTCATCCTTAACTATCTCCAATGGGATACGGGGATGAGGACATGGTCGTAATGGTAAATCGGAGGCGAGGAGTAACTCCCTCTCTCTTTAGGTAGTAGCCAAATGCCCCGTCATCTAATTAGTGACGCGCATGAATGGATTAACGAGATTCCTACTGTCCCTATCTACTATCTAGCGAAACTACAGCCAAGGGAACGGGCTTGGAATAATTAGCGGGGAAAGTAGACCCTGTTGAGCTTGACTCTAGTCTGGCAGTGTAAGGAGACATAAGAGGTGTAGCATAAGTGGGAGATAATTAGTTTCGGTTAATTGTCGACAATGAAATACCACTTCTCTTATTGTTTCCTTACTTACTTGATTACATGGAACATGCACCATTTCCTAGCCATTATATGGATATATCTATATATCTTATGGTATTTGGTCTTGATGCAAGATTCTTGATCAAAGTACCAAGAGTATGTTATATAATTAAAAAACTAATTTCAATGAAATAATAATGTTTCTAAATGTTATTATAATCGGTGAATTTGGTATAACTCCAAAACTCAGGTATGATCCAATTCAAGGACATTGCCAGGTGGGGAGTTTGACTGGGGCGGTACATCTCTCAAATAATAACGGAGGTGTCCCAAGGCCAGCTCAGTGCGGACAGAAATCACACATAGAGCAAAAGGGCAAATGCTGACTTGATCTCGGTGTTCAGTACACACAGAGACAGCAAAAGCTCGGCCTATCGATCATTTTGGTTTAACGAGTTTTTAGCAAGAGGTGTCAGAAAAGTTACCACAAGCATAACTGGCTTGTGACGGCCAAGCGTTCATAGCGACGTCGCTTTTTGATCCTTCGATGTCGGCTCGTCCTATCACTGTGAAGCAAAATTCACCAATCGTTGGATTGTTCACCCATGCAAGGGAATGTGAGCTAGGTTTAGACCGTCGTGAGATAGGTTAGTTTTACCTGCGTAGTACGAGAGGAACCGCAGGTACGGACCAATGGCACAATACTTGTTCGAGCGAACAGTGGTATGACGCTACGTCCGTTGGATTATGCCTGAACGCCTCTAAGGTCGTATCCGTGCTGGACTGTAATAATAAAAATGGGGCAATTGTATTGTATGGCAATTAAACCATTTAAAGTTTATAATTTTATATTATAAACGATAATATGGATATAATGCCAATGTTCACTTTATTCTATTCTATTTAGCAGCGCTTTCTTAGTTTATAGTTTACCAAGGTTCTGTTGTGACTTTCTCCTTTTTGTTTTATTTTTATGTTTATCTTATTTTATTTGTCAATACGCAACACAAACTTTTATTTACAATTTCTCTATATTATTTGTTTTCTCGTCTTTTCAACTACCAATATATTTCACAAGCTGCTGGACACAATTTCTCTTTATGACTTTGCGCCACTCTTGTTACGTCTTTACACTTTTCTTCCTTACAATGATATATAAATACAATCCTATATAAATTCCAAATTAAACCCGCGCTCGAATATTGCTCTCATGTTTGGAGCTCGGGTCCTAAACATACCCTCGACCTACTTGAGAGCATACAGAGACGAGCGATCCGCCTGATCGAGGACTTGGCGCTGCCGTCGGGACTACAGTCGCTATCACATCGAAGGCGCTGTTGAAAGTCCGGACGCCGTGCTTCCTCTGATGAGTGAAGAGCGTGGACCTTTTAATAATTAACGCGTTTATTTTTCTCATTCATCGATTTATTTCAAAAGACAAACACTATCAAAACACTTATTCTCGTCTCCTCAGTTTGTATCTCCAATCGTACTCTTCCATTTCTCGACTTGTCTGTATCTTAAACTCAATTGATAACGCAAAACAAACTCAATTGTATCTGAACTTCCAAACTGAAACTAAAAACTGAACTAACCCTCCCAGTCGACTGCTTCTCAACTAATTTTTTCTATTCTATTTTTTCTCTGTGACTTTTCACATTAATCAATTTGGACGAAAATCCAAGTTACTATGTTTTGAATAAATAAAAAGGTGCAGGTTATTAAGTGTGCTGTAACTGGTAATATTGTGAATGTTTATGAATGGTATGTATTAAGTGAGAATGTAATATATGTTAAGTGAAGTTTTTAAGGATGTGTTAGGAGATTCAGTGTTAAATTTAATAAGGGTAGTATTCTGGAATACAACATCCCACCCTTCTTCGAGAAAGAAAATTATCCTTGAAGAGAATAATTTTCTAGTAACTATAGGTTAGATTAAGATTAATTAAAGGCTTGTATTTTCGTTCAATTACATTACAATGGTTTTCAAAATTAATCTTTCATCAAAGGTTACAATAATCAAAAAGTTCTTAATACTAGAAAATTAATCTATTTACATTATATATTAACTAAATTTTTCCAATAATCAAAAAGTTCTTAACACTAGAAAAATAGTCCAAAATAGTCTATTTACATTATATATTAACTAAATTTAAATATTTCTCCTTGGAACCTTTTCTTTTCTTATCCAAAAATCATTATTACTTATTATATTAATTATATAATATTAATATTATTGTTTCAAAATTCTCATTTCCGTATATATATTAATTCCAAAATTTCTAATATATATATTACCAATAAAATTTTCTTTCTTTCCTTTTCCGTTCGAATATATATTAATTCCAAAATTTCCAATACATATTACCTCTAAAAATTTTTTCTTTTTTTTTTTTTTTTTTTTTTTTTTTTTTTTTTTTTTTTTTCCTTGGTTACTGGGATATTAGAATTGATTTTTTATTTTATTTGTTACTGAAACAATGTGAACATCTAGAGAACGACGCTCTGCATAACTTTGTTGAAAGCGATTTACGTTCCAAGACTTTTTTTTCATTAACAACGAATTTTAATTCACTTTCCTTTGTAGTCCAAAGCGAGTCCTTGTTTTTTTTTTTTTTTTTTTAATTTTAATGTTATGGTGATGAAATCTATTTGCAGATAAAGAACACATGGATGAAATAGTAAGCCGTCCATCCGATTACAAAGCACAGGTAGATAATCAAAAGTATAATAGTTGTTACTTTCGAGGGTTTTCTCGGCATTTTTATACTCCTCTTCAGGTGCTGATTATACGCGTATATTAACTTCCGTTTTTTGTTTGTGTTTCCTCTCTATCTGAGTCGACCGAATACTATAGATTGAAGAGTGCCGTTCGGCATGATTCTGTTGGCGTCTGGCCTCGTTTTCCGACTCTTGCACCCGAGAAAAGTGAACATTTTGCTGATCGTTTTGTATATTGGTGGTCCTAGAATTTTCACCAAAACGATTTTCAGAGTTTGTAGGATTGTTTCGGAATGGGTTACGCGTTGTTGTACCTTGTTGGTAATTTGTTGAAGACGATCCATTCCTAGATATCTTGTATCTACACTCATTCTCTGTGTGATTATTCCGTCCACAGAAATTGCATACAATGTTATATTCCCTTTTTATGGGTTGTCTATTCGGAAAAGTGGACTGCATGTTTCGATAACATGTGTCCTGAGTATGCCCTGACTTACCACAGGTTTGGCAGACTATACGATTGAATGTAGGTTTTTCATTGTATTGATATGACCTGGGAGAGTTGTCCATTCGAGCAGCATGTGACACTACATGTGCAATCGACTGTTTTAAATTGTTTCCCCCATGGACTTTAGTTAGTATCTTTAGCTGTTCGTTGTTTAGTCCATCCTCAAATGTTTGTACGGCCAATTTTTTGTTTTCTTCCATTAAGAATTCCCTAACCACCGCGTCTGCTGTTATTTCACACGTGGCAGAGTTTAGAGTCCTTAGAGCATTCGCGACTCTATCGCCATATTCCCGGACGGTTTCTCTGTAGCGTTGTTTCAGAGAAATCAACTCATTGTGTGCCGTCGACCGAGATTGCTCCTCTTTATATTCCGATTCTAATTTTTCTTTTAAATCCTCCCACTTAGCGATTTGGCTATACCTGATCAGATCGTAAGCATGACCCTCTAGTCTATTTTTGACTAGCTCTAAAAATGTCTCGTATATATCCGGGTCTGCCTTCTTTATGGATCTAAATAAAACGTCTCCCCCGGAAATAAATTTACCTAAGTCGCAGGGTTTCCCGTCAAAGGTAGGGACGATTCTGAAAACATCAGAAATTCCGACAGAAAGAGCCATTTCAGGGGGTTTAATGTGTATCTGTTGATAGTGGATTTGTTCCTCCCCCTGCCTAGCCGCCTGTCTCGTGTAATATGGACTTGTAATAGTGAAAATTTAAAATAAAAGGCGAAAATTCGTTATCAATTCTTAAAAATATGGTTAACTTAAAAATATGGTTATGGAAAAATTGGCCTTTCTTTTTGTTATTCAATATATATATATATAGGAAAGAAAAATAAATTGATCCCACCGCTGCCACCAGTGTTGAAAGTCCGGACGCCGTGCTTCCTCTGATGAGGGAAGAGCGTGGACCTTTTAATAATTAACGCGTTTATTTTTCTCATTCATCGATTTATTTCAAAAGACAAACGCTATCAAAACACTTATTCTCGTCTCCTCAGTTTGCATCTCCAATCGTACTCTTCCATTTCTCGACTTGTCTGTATCTTAAACTCAATTGATAACGCAAAACAAACTCAATTGTATCTGAACTTCCAAACTGAAACTAAAAACTGAACTAACTCTCCAGTCGACTGCTTCTCAACTAATTTTTTCTATTCTATTTTTTCTCTGTGACTTTTCACATTAATCAATTTGGACGAAAATCCAAGTTACTATGTTTTGAATAAATAAAAAGGTGCAGGTTATTAAGTGTGCTGTAACTGGTAATATTGTGAATGTTTATGAATGGTATGTATTAAGTGAGAATGTAATATATGTTAAGTGAAGTTTTTAAGGATGTGTTAGGAGATTCAGTGTTAAATTTAATAAGGGTAGTATTCTGGAATACAACAGCGCGTAGCCGACCTCTGTCTGTTTTACAGATAGTATCACGGGTACTGTTCTTCGGAGATTCTTGGTATTGTTCCGCGCAATTCGTTTTATATGCGCTCCACAAGACAATCCGACGGATCGCACCCGTTTGTGGTTCATCTCCAGATAGCGCGAACATCCCTGCATCAGAACTCGTTCCGTTACAGAGCGGGGAATCTGTGGAACTCCCGTCCCACGCAAGTGTTCCCGGAGCGTTACAACCTGCAACAGTTATTTGATGGCATCTCGGGGCGCCCACTCGACGCTATAGTTTCGCCTCTTCCGAGAAAAGTCTAATAAAAAAAAAATTCTTTTAGTTTTATTTTATTTTTTTTAGTTTTTTCCACTTTCGTACAACTCAAGCTATTATTTCAGGTTACTCTATGGCCGCAGAGGAGGGTGGGAGCGAGGATACAAGGTAAAGTCTCTACTTTCAACCCGGCGAAAGCCAAGACGATCCTTGTCCCTATTCAATCCAAGGTGACATGTAGTCTCCACGTGACAACCCTGGATAGCTACTTTGGCACCCGCCAAGTAGCGAACGCAATGCAGCGACATCTTGAGAAAAGTTGGGGCAAAGCTAATAACCTTGCCGGGACAAACTAATTACTACGGACAATTTAACAAGTCTCGGATACCGGTGGAGAGACTTGCTAAATAGGCCCAAGACCGGATCCCGGCTGTAGTGCCGAAGATGATAATGATAATCATTACAAGTACAAAACAAAAGTACATTAAAAAGTAAGCGGTTAATAAAGATGGATAGCTACTTTGGCACCCTCTAAGTAGTGAACCAATGCATGCTGCGACATCCTGAGAAAGGTTGGCGCAAAGCTAATAACAAGTCTCGGATATGGACCGGATACTGGTGGAGAGACTTTGCTAAATAAAGCGAAGACCGGATCCCGGTTGTAGTGCCGATGATGATGATATGACCGCAGACTTTTTCTTTGACACCTTTCTATTCACCCTCATCCATATTCAATAACTCCTATTCGGCTTTTACCCCTTCTCGTTACCTCGCAGTCAACAGCTCCCGATGACGATAATGCAATTTCGTTCCCCATCGACCCAATTTTCGATTTGCAATTGCGTTGAAATGCAACGTCAGCCGATATACCTCCATCGGTCTGCGTAACAGTTCAACTTCCGCAATTGCAAAGTGACCCAATACATTATATATGACACTTCACAATTTTCATTTTAATGGTTGTGGCGAAATGTAGGGGGAATTAACTGCACCATCGTTCCGGGGCTCATCTGGGTTCCAAATCTGTTGGCGTTTTTTGGTTTAGGTGCATCAATGACATTATGGTCAATATCTTTATTTAGGTCGTCATTGATGCACTTAACACGCGTCGGTCACCGGCAGATATTTCCTGTTGGACGACTCCTATGTTTTTGATAGTAATTCCCCATATGTGTGGTTTGAAACACTTGTCGTTATGTGGTGGTTTGGCTCTGTTGTTTTTAGGATGAAGTTCGATGAAGCATCCTCGGCACGGCTAAAAATATGAGGAGTATTCACAGGGTGGTAGGCCCTGTAGGAAGTTCCTTGTGAATAATGGGGTGGACTTATCTGTGTTTGGTGCAGTTCGTTTTCCTTACTATAAAAAGGGTTTGAACTATGCATGGATAGCGCGGTTACCATCGTTGAGTTGTGACTTGGGTTGAAAACGGTCTCGTTTTTTAGAGGTATTTGGCAGTTTTCCTTAGTCGACTTTCCCACACCGAAGAAGTCCCATTTACTTAATATGTTCTTTTGGGTTTCCATTTGGAGGAGACGCGTGATGGTATTTTCGAGGAGCTCATCCCCGAAACCTAATAGATGGTGTCGGAAATGGTCCAACCTGAGTCCAAGCATTAGTACGGACTTCACCACCCTCTCGATCTGTTCTTTTTTGGGCGCTTCGCCACTTTCTGTCTTTTCAGCCGTTCTTTCTTGGACGCATCACGGATCTCTCTTGGACGATTCAATGTTTTCTGGCTTCTCAACCGTTCTTTCTTGGACGCATCACCGATCTTTCTTGGATGCTTCAGCGCTTTCTGCGCACTCAACCGTTCTTTCTTAGATGCAACACAGATCTTTCTTGCGCGCTTCGCCACTTTCTGCCTTTTCAGCCGTTCTTTCTTGGACGCGTCGCCAATCTTTCTTGGATGTTTCAGCGCTTGCTGCGCTCGCAACCGTTCTTTCTTGGGCGCCTTGCCGCTTTCTGCCTTCTCAATCTTTCTTTCCTAGACGCATGATAGATCTTTCTTGGACGATTCGCCGCTTTCTACCTTCTCAATCGTTCTTTCTTGGGCGCTTTGCCACTTTCTTCCTTCCCAGTCGTTCTTTCTTGGACGCATCACCTTGCTTTGTCGGACGCATCACCAATCTTTCTTGGATCCTTCAGGACTTTCTGCGCTCTCCACCGTTCTTTCTTGGGCGCATCACCGATCTTTCTTGGGTGCTTCGGCGCTTTCTGCGCACTCAACGATGCTTTCTTGGGCGCATCGCCGATCTTTCTTGGATCCTTCAGGGCTTTCTGTGCTCTCAGCCGTTATTTCTTGGACGCATCACGAATCTCTCTTGGACGATTCGACGCTTTCTGGCTTCTCAACCGTTCTTTCTTGGACGCATCGCTGATATTTCTTGGAAGCTTCACCGCTCTCAACTGTTCTTTCTTGGGCGCCTCACCGCTTTCTACCTTCTCAGCCGTTCCTTCTTGGACGCATCGCTGCTTTCCGCCTTCTCAACCGTTCTTTCTTGGTCGCATCACGGATCTTTCTTGGACTATTCGACGCTTTCTGTCATCTCAACTGTTCTTTCTTGGACGCATCACAGATCTTTCTTGGAAGCTTCAGCGCTTTCTGCGCTCTCAGCCGTTCTTTCTTGGGCGCCTCACCGCTTTCTGCCTTCACAACCGCTCTTTCTTACACGCATCACCCTGCTTTCTTGGACGTTTGATCGTTTTCTGTCTTCTCAGCCATTCTTTTTTGGACGCATCACGGATCTGTCTTGGGCGCTTCGCCGCTTTCTGCCTCCTTAACTGTTCTTTCTTGGACGCATCACCGCATTCTTCCCTTCGACTATCCGTTTTGGACTCACCTTATCGGTTATCCTCTGACCAATGCACTGCCGCCATCACCAGGTTCGGATCCCCGGACAGCATCACTGTCTATGTTATCTAAAGTGATGGAAATGGTCATCAATGCAGAGTTAATGAAGTATTTGAAGTGCATCGGAGTTTTGAATGATCGGCAATACGGATTCCGTTGCAGGCGGTGCAAGGGAGACCTTTTGCCCTTATAGCCCATATATGGACATATGCGATTGAGAGGCCTGGTGAGTCAAGGCCGGTCGCATTGGATATCTCGAAGACTTTAAGCTGCGTCTAGCACGGGGCATTGCTGTGCAAACTTTGTTCATACGAGTTTTCGCACCACCTTTGAGGACGAGGTGCTTCCTCGAAAATCGATCGATCCGGGTTGTTGTATACTGCGAGTCTTCAGATTTGAATCCCTTGATTCCGGGATGCCTCAAGGTTCTATTTTGGCTCCAACCTTGTTGTTGCTTCAAATAAATGATTTGTTGGAATCGATGGATAAGAGTGCTCAGTTTTGCCGATTATAGTACGCTGGTTTCCTCTTTTTCGAGTGACCGGCCGATTAGTGCGTCAACGTCGCACTGGCAGAAATGTGACCAAATAGACTCCCTGAATCGGGATCTGGATAAGGTCCTGCAATGGGGAATGGCCAATCATATAAGGTTGTAGCCATATAAGATTGTTGGCTTAATAATCATGTTGGATAACTTTATTGATACCTCATCATACGTGATCATTTCTAAACCATAGGAGATTCAATCAGTCAGTTAATATAAGATTTTGCCGTAGCCATTTCCTTGTAAAAACCTTAAAAATATCATCAATCATTTTCTACGACAATTATAGAATGTTTTTCACATAAGATTATGGCGCAGCTGAATCTGATCACACGCGATTCTTTTTTATATCGGGTTTTCCAATAGGGACTTGACAACTTTGAATTTAATGTGTTAACACACCCTTTCACTAATCATCAAACTGTCACAGTGAATTTATTCAGTAAACTCAACATTTTTATCGTAGTTAAGTATAGGGACGAACAACGTCTGCAAATTATAAAAATTTACCACCGAAAATAAAGTTGTCAAGTCCCTATTGGAAAACCTATATAACACTACAATGCAACGAAGACACAATATAACACAATATTCAACGGTTATTTGGGGGCGCTACAGGTCCGCCTCTCCTGAGAGAAGTATAATTAAAAAAAAAAAAGAATAAGAAAAGAAAAGATTGAGAAATTGGAAGCTTTAATTACGTGTCATTTGGTAAATATCATTCAAAATGATCGACTGCTTTATCATTATTAATTTCATTATTTGAAAGAAATAATCATTAAAACACAGCTATATGCAACAGTTTCTCTGCATGCAAATGTAAACGCAGGAAGTCTCATTAAGAGCACTGTCAACTGTCAACTGTCAAATAGCAGTTCGGCAGTATGTTGTAAAATGTTTTTGAAACGTTCATTAATGGTGCAGTTCTGTTTTCGATCTACTTCTGTAATATATAATAAAATTATTCAAGAACATTCTCTAGAGTAAGGATATTAGAACAATTGTTATCTCAAGGAAATATTAAACAGGTACGGATATCTAAGTATTAATAATATCCGATAAGGTTTGTCCATTGTGTATTTTGTGACTTGTTGCGGTGCGATGTGCGAAGTGCGCCGCAAATTAATAATTTAAAGATGTATGACTGAAAATTGGTTTAGAACCGGCCGTATTTACAGTCTATTATATCCTACAGAATTGTAATGTCGGAATCTTCTGAAGCATTTCTTTGAGTATACATAAAATTTGCTGGCAACCTGTAAATAAACAGTATGAGTAAAGTAATTTCAAAGCGGTTACAAACATCTCGTTTACCACAACGAGACAATCTGTTCAGTATTTACACAATAACATGATTGCATAGAGCCCATACTGTTATTAAAGCTAACGCAATGTTCCTTACAAAGTATGTTGCCGTACTAAATTTGATCAGCTTGGTATATAGTTAGTTATTAATTAATTTTTTAATAACACACGTCTACAGAGTATTATGAGAAATATTTCAAATGTCAAATACACTGTATGGCGTCTTGGAAGTGGACAGAATTTATCGATATTCATTGGGCTTTGTTTGATAAGGAAGTTGATCTGTCTAAAACTTACCTTGCTGCACAACGAAATAGTCGTGCAAAATATGAAAAAACTCACCGAGGATCTGGGACGTCTTCATTGTTTGTTTAGTACATGGGCCAGATGGAACTTAGAGTAACTTCGGGTATTGTGATATAGGTATTTGTTTTCTAACAATTATTCGTAATTTTTATTACATAGCTTTTGCCGCACTATTCATTATAGCTCTTTGATACATTGCGAATTATATTTCGTTTTCAGAACCCTGCAGCGTAAGCCAATCTGCAGCTATTTACAACAAAATAAAAAAATCTCTGTAACCCCCCTTATTAAAATTGGCGGATAATGTGATATGGCTCTTAAAACAATCAAGAGATTTTTTTTAAAATGCACTTCACTGAATTAAAAACTCACCCAATATACTGTCAGCTCTATTCACTCACAAACAAAATGTATTACTTCAGTTTTTAATTTTGCTCCAATTTTTGCTGAAATATAACATAAAGCTCACACAAAAAAAACTGTCGACTGTACACCTTAAACAATTTCAATGCACTGACATACAACGCAATGAGCGCGAGCGCGCCTAAAACTGCAGCACGTGTTCTTTTCCATTGCCGCCATGTTGACAAGAAAATTCTTGTCGAGAATTGATTATTTCGGAAAATATGATGGTATATCACATTTCCCAACCATATCACAATATCCGAAGTTACTCTTCAAAGACCACAGACGTTACATCTGAAGCACATTACTGATAAAAATTCCTAACGATGCCTCAGGCTTCTGATAGAATCGAGTTATCTACCATATATGACGGTCCTTTCGGTTGAAGTCATGAAACTCGGTGTAAACGTTTACCACTTTAAAAGTATTGTAGAGAGCTTAGGGTTCGCTGAATTAATTATTTTTAATAAATAAGAGTCGTTAAAACGATTTCGAATTAATCTAACACTTTTTTAGTCTGTTAGTAACAACCGTTACTTTTACCGTACACTTAACGATTTCTTTACTTATCGCTTCCGTACTTATCGCATCTTTGACTGCTTACTTCTTACTTATCTTCCCAATCTGTGCGCGACGTATTTATACCGTTTTTTCCTCCTTCTGATTCGGTGTTTCGTTTCCGTCCGTTCCATAGCCTTGAATTTTCTAGCTCAGTCTCCAGTTTTCCAGTACTTTCTAGAATATTCTAGTACTTTGTTTCGCACTTTCTAGAATATTCTAGTACTGATTGTCATATGCGTCACACTACCCTCCGCCTAGATTAGTTCGTCCCGAACTAAGTTCACTGGTCTCCTGGGTTAACAAAAAGTCGCCAGTCGGTCCCGATGTACCACTTTCATCTTGGCGTTCGGTCTTCGCTGAATCCTATAGACAACGTCGTTAATTCTTGTGAGAATCTTATACGGTCCTTCCCAATGTTGCTGCAACTTCGGAGACCTTCCTTTTTGCCGATGAGGGTTATAAAGCCACAGTTATCGCCTGCATTAAATCCGGATGCGATGGCTCGAAAGTCGTACCTTGTTTTCATCCTGTTACTTGATACCTTGGTTTGCTTTCGAACCAAATGATGAATCTCATCGAGGCTATTTCTCCATTCGGATACGTAGTCTTCGGTCTTATCTATGGCGTCTGGAGGTATTCCGAATCGCAGATCGGCTGGTAATCGTATCTCTCGTCCAAATATAATTCTTGCTGGAGAATGGCCAGTCGTATCCTGATTAGCCGATCTATAACTCATGAGAAAGGTTTGTACATATTTGTCCCAATCTCGTTGGTGATCACTAACGATCTTCGATAAATGCTCTTTTATTGTTCGGTTAAACCTTTTGACCATTCCGTCTGACTGCGGATGTAAGGGTGTGGTCCTGGTTTTCCTTACGCCCAGTGCCGCACAGATGCCTTGAAATATCTGTGATTCGAAATTTGGGCCTTGATCGGAATGAAGCTCACATATCTGCTGATCCAATTATTGGTAAGCTGCTCAATGACGGTTGTTGCTTCTTGGTTTGGAATTGGAAGGACTTCCACCCACTTGCTGAAATAATCCATGATGAACAACATGTATTTGTTGTTGTCGTTAGTTTTTGGGAATGGTGCTGAGATATCAATCGCAATTCGCTCGAAAAAGGCACCCTCGTTGTACTGCTTCATAGCGCTCCTTGGTTTTGCTGTTGGTCCTTTGATCGCAGCGCAAGTTGTGCACTTCCCACACCAAGACACGACGTCATCTCTCATGTGAAGCCAGTAAAATCGAGATCGTAATTTTGAGAGTGCCTTATTAACTCCCAGATGTCCACCGGAAGCCCAGTCGTGCATTTCTGTTAGTACATCCTTCACTTTTGATGGTGGGACTAGGATCTGCATTCGATGGGATTTTCCATCCGCGGCTTCCCATTTACGCTTTAGAATTCCATCTTCCACCAGCAAGGAATTCCATTGTGCCCTATATGCTTTAAATGTTTCACTCTTGTCGGAAATATTGTTCCAAGTTGGCCGCTCGTTCTTTTCTTTGTGTTCCAGGATTAGCGACATATCTTCATCCTGAAGTTGAACTGCGCGTACAGCATCACTCGTCCACCCATCTAGTACTTCTACTTGTACCTTTCGGAGGTCGTACGCCTCTTGTTTTAAACGATCGATTTTTACTTCCGAATCCTGAAGGCGACGCTTTAGGGTCAAAATTTCAGCTTGCCTCTCTGCTAGATCAGTTAATAAACGATTGTTCTCCTCAATGACCTTTTCTCGGCTGGTCTTAAGAGCAATTATCTGTAGATGCAGGGATTTACATTTGGTCGTGGTGCTGTCCAAGTCTGAATCACGCTGAAGGCTTCTCTTGTGATTAGCGCATGAATAGCAATTCTCAATTGATGTTTCATTCATTCGTCGACGTTTCCTACAGTCAACAGAGATGTGGCCGACTTCGCCGCATGTCCAACACTTCGTACGAGGGTTGCCTTTTATATTTCGTGATTAGAGAACAAAAACAAATACTGATCATCGAAAATCACTATTGTTTTTCAAAATATTCCCCATGAAGATCTATACACTTTTACATGCGTTTGAACCAATTGTCGAAGCACTTTTGCCACTCTGATTGAGGTATCTCCAACACATGCATTCTGAATGCAGCAACCGCTTCTTCAGGTGTCGAAAAACGTTGACCTCTCAGTTTGTTTTTTACGTACGGGAATGAAAAGAAGTCATTCGGTGCCAAGCAGGACTACACGGCGGATGACCCATCAAATCGATGTTTTGGGTGCTCAAAAATGCAGTTGTCGCAGCCGATGTCTGAGAGCTCGCATTGTCGTGGTGAAGAGTGATCCGTCTTCGGCGGTTGGTTTTCCTGATTTCTTGGAAGACAACTGACAAACAAATGGTTGTGTACCACTCAGAATTGACTGTTCTGTGTTATTCTAGTGGTACAGTTGCGACATGTCCAGTTTTTCCGAAAAAAACAGGCGACCATTTGCTTGGAAGTGCTTCGTGCGCGAACAACTTTTGTTGGATTTGGCTCATCTTGAAACACCCAGACAGTCGGCTGCTGTTTACTTTCGGGCTCATACGCGTAAATCCACGATTCATCACCTGTCACGATGTCATAGACGTATTTCGAATCACCGCGACTGTATTTTTTGAGCATTTCTTTCGACCAATTGACACGAGCCTTTTTTTGGGCGACACTCAAATGTTTATGCAATATTGAATGTATGGTGGTCCCACTAACGCCTAAGGTTGTCTCAATCTCACGATAGGTCACATGACGATCTTCCAATATCAGTTCGCGCACAGCATCAATGGTTTTCGGAACAACAACTGATTTTGGACGACCTTCACGAAATTCATCTTGGAGTGAACTACGACCACGATTGAATTCACCATACCATCGATAAACACTGGTCCTTGATGGAGCTTTATCGCCAAAAATTGAATTAAGTTCGTCCATGCACTGTTGCTGTTGCTTAATCCACGCCAAAAGTTGTAAAAAATAATCGCACGAAAATGTTGACGATTTAATTCCATTTTTGGGCCGAGATGAATCTTTTAAGTTACTGTAAACAACACAAATAGCGCTCGTATGTCAAAATGTTCTGAGTGCGTATAACCTCAAAAATGTCCAACTTTACGACAGAGCTGTCAATTGCCGGATTGCAACACTGCGTTGCCAAATCCCGAAACATTATTGGCAACCCTCGTATCAGGCCTTTGGGGTTGTCCGTTGTACATGCCTAATTCTTTGGCAGGAACATTCCTGGACGGACGTTCTTCGGACTCTATATGTACTCCTAGTAGCCAGTTTAGCCGATTCATATGCCAATGCGAACGCCAGTATTTCATTAGTCGTCTTCTTTCCCGCCAAACGAACGGCCTGTTGCAAGTCCCGATTTGAATAAGACAAGTTTGCCAATCACTCAACGTCTGCCCGTAACTGTTGACATTTTTCTCCAGGTTTCTGCGTTCTGCTCCGTAATTGCATGCGGTAGACCTGCTGCATGTGGTTGTCTCCGTACCTAGCTTCAAGGCCGTCTCTTATCGCTTGGAAATCTGTTTGCTTCTCTGCTGGTATGGTTTGTAGCCCCCCGGAATGACAAGATTAGTGATGTTGACTTTTGCTCATCCGACCACTTATTATAATTGGGCGCGGCGTCAAACTGGCGTATAAATACGGAGAAGGGTCCCGTTCCATCGAAGGTTGGCGGTTGCATTCTTGTATCTTTGTAGTCATGTTGATTGCAAGGCGATGTCTTATTTCTCTCAACACACTCAAGTCTCTTTTCGATTCGCGTTATTTCATCGGTGACTTTCTTAAATTCAGCTTCGTTTTTTTATCATCATCGTCCTGAACATCTCCGAAATGTCCAACTGTGGCGAACTCTTCTCCGTTACATTGGCACCATCTTGACTCGCTGTTTCTTCTCCACCCGGACAGTCTGGCCCAATCGTAAAAACATATGTGTCGACATCAATACCATCTTCCTCCATTGCTGCTTGCAGACGTTGTCGAAGAATTTGCTTCTGTCCTCTGCTATCCAGATTCCGGTCCTCAAGTTCCTTCTTCAACTCAGGAACGCGAAGATCCTCCAAATGTCGATCTGACATCGTCACAACACACTTTGACAGACTTATTTACTTCACCAATAATTAATCCCATTTCTAACACCAATTGTAGCGAGCTTAGGGTTCGCTGGATTAATTATTTTTAATAAATAAGAGCCGTTAAACCGATTTTGATTTAATCTAACACTTTATTAGTCCGTTAATAACAACTTTGGTGGTGATTGTTTATTTTGTCCTAGTGTTCCGCCGAACACTGTTTGCAAGAAGGAGAGAATCACACTGGAACACGGACATCAATGAAACACTGAGAAGTTGTTTTATTTACAAACGTCTTTTATTTATTATATTTTTTTTTCATTGCTTGTTCTGGGCCAATCAATTCCATCGGTTTCGACTATAATTTAATGTATGTTAAACTCGATACATAACAACACAATGTCTTCCCGCGAATCTTACTTTCGGTTCTGTAGTACTGATATACTATTCACGTTTCTAAGTTACACGTCGCGATTAACAAGGTACACACTCGGCTGACACTAACTTTTCGTCATTCAACAATCGCGATTTTGCTGTCGACTCCTCAGATACTCGAAATAGACTCTCCAATCTGGAACCTCAATGTAGACTAACTGTCTGCCCAAAAAGATATCCCGATACAGGTCTCCGATCTGTATCTGCAAAGGAGAAATTTTCCCATTTAATCTGCTAACAGAATTGTCCACAGTATCTGTTAGCAGCATACCATCTTCCTTTTCATCTCACAAGGAGAATTTCCCAATAGACCTGGAAGGAGAATCTTGGACATGATCATTACATCATTATCACCATCCGTGGTGGTGATTGAAATTCGGTTCGACGGCTGTCGATTGTGTGCCGCATTTATTTACACAGCACATCTGGCGCGCAGGCCGACGGATATCGTGCAATTTGAATGGACGTACGGTCTTTCTAATGGGTGTAAAATACAAAAAAGGAACCGTGGGATTAGAGTAGTTCCTTTTTTAATAAAAAAAAGCGAGAAATAGTGAAAAAAAAATTGATTCCGGGTTTCCTTGGATTTGACCGGGAAAAATAATAGAAACAAATTAGTTTTTTCTTTGTGTTTTGTGAAGAATTAATTTGCAGTAAAAGTGTTTCATTACTACTATTACTATTTATTGGCCTCTAGGAACCCGAAAGTTCATGACCTCACCGACTCGACCCCGCCATTGTTCTCTGTCCCGTGCGCTCTCCTTCCACCTTCGACCATCCGATCCGATATCCTCGAGGTCCAACCTAACGTTGTCCTCCCATCTCCGTCGCTGCCGCCCTGTCGGTCTCTTTCCCGTTGGTCTACCGTCAAGAATTCTATGCACGGTCCTATTGTTGCCCATTCGCGCCACGTGTCCGGTCCATCTTAATCTTCGTGACTTGATTACTCTCACTATTGTGGGCTTGCGGTATAGCTCTTCCAATTCGTGGTTGTGGAGTTTCCTCCATTGTCCTGCCTCCTCGTCATATTTACCTCCAAAGATACTCCTTAAAACTTTATTCTCGAATACGCGGAATTTGTTTTCTTCCCGTTTTATGAGAGCCTGCGTTTCGCATCGGTATAGAATAATTGGCATGATTATGGTTCTAATAACACGGAGCTTTATGTTACGTGATAGCAGATTGGATTTCAGCAGTTTACTGACTGCATGCCAACTAACGTTGCCGGAGTGTAGTGTTTTGTTAATTTCCTTCGACATTTCGTTACTGGCCGTCAGTATTGTTCCTAGGTATTTAAATTCTTTGACATTTTCAAATGTCTTGCCCCTGCTGTTCTCTAAGGTCCGCCTGCTCTCGCCAAAATTATGTATTTCGTTTTGTCTTCATTTATTTCTATGCCCACCTCTTCTGTCGCTTGCATGATGATTTCACAGTTTTTACTTACAGTTTCTAGATTATCGCCCAAAACGGCGATGTCATCCGCATATGCGAGCACTTGTGTGACCCCTTTCAGGGATGATCCGGCCATTTTGTCGTCTTGTACCTTTCTGATGACATACTCGAGCAAAAGGTTAAGAAGACATGGTGAGAGGCTATCCCCCTGTTTTAGTCCGTCCCGGATTTCAAATGGTTCTGAGAGGTGGTTTTCTATTCTAACTCGCCCTTTGTTTTCGCTCATGCAGATTTGAATGAGGGCGGCATATTTTTTCGGGATTCCCAGGTCAACTACAATATGGTAGAGTCATTGCCTTGCGACTGAGTCATAGGGTTTTTTGAATTCAACGAAAAGTTGGTGAACCGTCTCTCCGTATTCCCACTTCTTTTCCAGTAGTTGCCTTATTGAGAACATTTGGTCGCTCGTTGAACGGTTCCTGTGGAATCTGCATTGGTAGTCTCCCAATATGTCTTCTGCGTACGGTGTGATTCTCGCCAGTATGACATTTATTAATATTTTGTATGTGGTTGGGAGCAATGATATTCCTCTGTAATTTTCGCAGTCAGATCTGTCACCTTTTTTGAAAATGGGGACGACTATTGAGGTTTTCCATTCTTCCGGAGTGACTTCCTTATCGCATATTGTTTTGATGAGTTGGTGGATCTTTTGAGCAGTTGCCCCTCTCCATGCTTCACAAGCTCTGCCGGTACGCAGTCGACTCCGGGAGCCTTGTTGTTTTTCAATTGATTTATTGTGTCTACAACTTCGTCGAATGAGCGGTCTGGGATCTGAGGTTCGGCTGTATGTACGTCTGGTGCGTTTATTTGTGGTGGATGGGTGGGCACATAGAGCAGAGTTTCAAAGTACTGCTCCCATCTTGTTACGATATTTGTTGTTTCTGTCACCAGACAACCGTTTGTGTCTCCGATTATTTTGGCTCTCCCTCGGTAGCCATTTCTAATTGAGTGTATGCACACATACCTCTGATATTCCTTGCTCTGGCATTTCCTAGGACTTTTTCAATCCGAGTCTTCTCCCATTCGCGTTATTTGCGTTTGAAAAGTCTCATTGTCTCTTTCCGAATTGTCGCGTATCTTTCTGCGCTGACTTCATCATATCTTTCTAAGTGGATCACTCTGAGGCGTTTACGTTGGTCGATCATCGCCCTGCACTCTCGTCTCGAGATCCCATCAAATACTTCGTCTAGGGTCTCGTAGAACATGTCCTTCGTTTCTTCGTCCGTAGATTCTGTTGGGGCGTGTACTTTATAAATACATAATTGTACCATGGGCCCTGTATTTTTAGCACCGACATTCGGTCATTAATAAATTTCACATCTTTTACATGGGGCGTAATCTTCTTGCTTATGATGAAGCCGGTTCCGAGGTTATGTGTACCGGTACGTCCACACACCAATGTAAATCCGTTGGTTTCGATTACTTGATTTGGGAGTCGGAATTCCTGAAGCGCGACGATGTCCATTTTATATTGTTTCGTGTTTTCTACGACCGTCTGTATCGCGCCTAGTTTATATAACGTTCGAACATTCCACGTGCCGACGCGTATATCCCGCTTTTTCCGTTTTTCCCTACGTCTCCTTTTTGCCGAGTCGGTGTTTTCTTGATGATTTGTTCCCTTATGATAGTGTCGGCTCATCACACCTACGCCTACAGAGTTTTTTGTCAGATTGTTTTTTGTGTATTGATCATGCATTTCATTGGATCACTCTGGGGTTTCAAATGGTCCGCCATATCAGAGCACCTCTTTGATATGGTAAGGACTGCTTACTGATCTGATTCGACCCGGTGTCAGAGAGGCGCCGTTATAATACAGCCGGTATACCCCTGGCTGCAAACCATCCAATGGGCACGGTGACGCGTAACACCCTGGATTAGGGGTGGTAGATCTTTGTGTGTTACTCCTCGCTAGCCTGTCTGATGTGGGTGGCCCTACTGGAATCGTATGCTTCCGTCAGGATAGCCTGAGTGATTCATTGTAGTTTAAGCCCCCGCTCCACGTCAAGGTTTCTACCAAGCGGGGGAAAATTATGTAATACTATAGTCAAAATATATCAACATACATATATATCGAAGAACAAAATTAGGCTAAACACATTGATTAAAATTTTTTAAAACTACAGTAAAATATACCATACACATGTATACATAATTGTACCTACACCAAAACAAACGAACTTATACTTTTGACGGCGTATTAATTATAAAGTAAAACACTATACAGTCCCAACAAATATAAATCAAACAAATGTAAAATAAGTTAAAGGGACAAATGTGAAAATGTATTGTAAACCAGCACGAACGCAGACCTCACCACAAACGCACCGTTTCTACACCCAGGGCGTATTAGTCCTCTTTAAAGAATAATGCGGATTTTGTAAAGGGGAGAGGTATGTTACGTACAAAACCCGCACATCTAAACATTCATACCGGAGCAAGCCCCATTCAATTTGGGATCACATAATGTGAATCCCCTTCGTTTTCATTAATTAACCCACGACACAAAAATTCCTTAGCGGCATCGCTAAAGAATAAAGCCATAGAGTACAGACGTACTCTATGGCGGCACCGTTTCCTTTAATCCTATTCAAGCAAACATTTCCTAAACGAAACAAGGGACGGCGACTATAAACACATTCGCTGGACAACAATACCACTAAGATACAAAAATATCTTTGTCACCGTTGTCCAGTAAAATATAATTACCAAGTGTGGACACTGCTGGAAATCCCAGGTAATATTTAAGGGTTTCTCGTCGCTTGCCGATCCAAGGTAAATTTCCTAAGAATCAGACAAAGGATGCGCTGGCTCACAAAAGAGATCCTAATACAAAGGAACTTATGTGAGATGAGCGCAAAAGGAAAATAACACATTGCCTTTTTTCTTACACAAACGCGCGCACAAAAAGGGATTTTGGAGTACCCTTAAGTGTCAGAGCATAGTGCGAGCGGAAGGAGAGGAAGTGGATAAGGAAAGTATCGGATATGTATCGATGTAAATTGGTCTTAAATGCCTGGACATTACAACGACGAGGAAACACATGATCAGGTAGAGTATTCCACATTCGTGTGGTTCGGCTAAAGAATGACTCTCTATGTTTCTTTGTGCGCGTAAAGTTGACTTTCAACGTGAACTGATGCGAACTCTCAGATTGACGGGTATCGCGGGAAAATTTCTGAGGAGGCGGAACACATTCAGCAAGTTCTGTTGAGCAACGACCCTGGTAATGCCTATAGAAGAGACATAGGCATGGTACGTTGCGCCTATGTTCTAACGACCGAATTGATCGACTCACACGTGGCTCCCCAATCAGTTTTACTGCTCGTTTTTGCATCCTATCGAGCACGTGTAGTGCAGTTTTGGATACCCCTGACCAAATAATGGAGTAGAACTCCATTTTGGGACGAATATACGCCTTGTAAACAGTGGCTAGGTCGGATGGAATGAAGTATCTTTTGCATCTCTTAAGGAACCCCATACATTTGGCCGCAATTTTCGCAGCTTCAAAAATGTGGTCATTCCAATTAAGAGTCGAATTAATTCGAGTGCCGAGCATTGATAGTTCCTTGGCTTCGTCGATGGAAGTGTCATTCATCGACAGTATATTTACTTTGGGGTTCACCTTTGACGACAAGAGGCAGCACTGCGTTTTTAAGGCATTGAATTCTACTCGGTTAGATAGTCCCCACTGATATATCTTGTTGAGGTCTGAATTCAATGTATCAAGCATAAGTTGCTGGTTGGTAGTGACGTTCGAAGAGTTTGGACGGGGGTTTTCGTATAAGTATGAGAAACTCAACGTGCTATCATCAGCAAACGAGTGAATTGGGTTGTGAGTAATTGACAAGAGATCATTTATAAAGATGAGGAAGAGAGTGGGTGAGAGTATCGGACCCTGGGGAACACCTGCATTAATTTGATGGGAGACAGATTTGACACCATCAAGAACCACTTGGATTGAACGGCCAGAAAGATAGTCTCTTATCCATTGGATCTGGGAATTGTCCACTCCATATGAATGTAATTTTGATAAAAGCGCTGGATGCCAAAATCTGTCGAAGGCTTTCGAGATATCCAGTGCAACAACCTTGCTTTCTCCGAAGTAATGGCTGGAATGGCTCCACTTTTTGGTAAGGTACGCTGTAGCGGTTCTAAGAACCGCACAACCAACTATCGGTTGAGATATCCTTTCCGCCAAGGAACTTTACTCACCTTGTTCAGCACACGTACCCACAGACACGTGTCCCAATAGTCAGCAACCATACCTGAAACAAAAGGTTATATGACATTGCAGCAACGTTGAACCCGATATCAAAAATCAAGGAACTAAACGTTCAAAAACGTTCTGTACATTGTATTCTACCCCAATTCCAAAAGGCAGGAAAGCATCACATCTAAGCAAATTCGCCATGTAGGAGAGCGTCGCATGTAAATCACTCACCCATCCTAAGCATCAACGCGACGTTTCCCTTGAAATACTATTGTCGGTAAATAAACCGAACAACGGATGCATACTCTGGTAGCTAATAGCAATTAGCACCTAAATCCCTTGCATGACCCTAACGCAAAAGGCACACTTGTGCGAACCAGGCATATCGTTTCGCTTCCATCCAATCATAAACATCTTAACGTAGATCGCTCGCTAGATGTTTATGGTTCGAAAATCCTAACAAAGGAACTATACCAATCCCACGGTTTCTTTTATTACCGATCTGAAACGCACAAGAACATTGTTAGCTCAAGCCAGATGGCTAACCTAAACATATCCCACGGAAAGATCGGAGAATAAGCGGCGGCATCCGATCTTTGAACAAAAGGAACGAATGGTGTTGATGATTATGAGGTACGATTTCTCCTTTTGAGAAAGGGAAATTTTATGCTGTTAACAGATACTATGGGAAAGTCTGTTAGCAGATTGGGTGGGGAAATTTTCCTTTACAGATGCGTGTTGATTAATGGAACGGCATTTTAGTGAGGAAATACATTTAGTCTATATCGAGCATCCGGCCAGGAGAGACACTGAGGAACCCCACCGAGGAGGTCGAAAGGAGTACGGTTAGAGAACTCCCACCGAGGAGGTATCCGCGATTCGAGAAAACAAAAAGTCTAGTTTAACGGTGTCGAGTAGTAACGTGATGTGTGAGATTCGTATTTTTTTTAAAGAAAATATATATTCATTCCGATTCTGTAAAGTAGTGTGAGAACGAAACGTTAAAAAAAAAGTGTGTATCAAACCCTTAAATCGTGACAACAAGTCATTCAAAATAAAACAAAAATTTAAAGGCAAGCTTTTCACCGTGTTTCATGGTATTCGCTCTGTGTTTTCTGTGTTAGACTCCTTTTCTTATTCGTGAACAGTGTTCGGCGGAACACTTCGACAACAACATTCTAATCCGCCAAAAAGCCATCAAATCGGTGGCCCTACGACAGCCATATTGGCGGTCATTGAGATCATTTGATTCCAGATATTTCGAAAGTTGACGGTGATTCCATTACCTTACCTTGTCGCCCTTTTTGGAAATTGGCTGAATGTGCGCTGTCTTCCATCTATTTGGGAAACGGCCAGTAGAATAAGACAAATGGAAGAGTTTCCGCAGTGATTTGGCTCCTCGATAGTATAGCGGTTAGTATACCCGCCTGTCATGCGGGAGACCGGGGTTCGATTCTCCGTCGGGGAGCCTCTGGCGCAAGACTAATGACCTTGCCCGGAAAAAACAAATCATTATGGAAAATTTAACAAGCCTCAGGACTTGCTAAATAAGGCCAAGACCGGTTCCCGGTTGTAGTGCCGATGATGATGATGATTCCGCAGTGATTTAGCGAGTGAAGAGGAACATCTCTTCAAGAGTATTGGGGGAATGCCATCCGGACAAGCGGATTTGTGTGCGTTTGGCTTCTTGAGTGCGCGGGCAGCAGTACGCGTTCGGAAGCAAATCTAGATCATGGTTTACTGCTTATGCTCAAGTTGAGGTGAGACTGATGTGGTATAAGGCAGCGTTGAGTTGGCTGCAAAACATGCAGCAGGTAGATTCGCTTTCTCTATTGCACTGGTGACTGGTCTGTCATCGACTATTAGGGAAGGAATGGATGAGGAGACCGAGTTTTGGATGTTCTTCACAATGCCCCGAAGTTTCTACTACCTGTGGGAGAGTGCAGTATTTTTTGTCTCACTCTCTGGTCATGCAAGAACTTTGCGCGTTGAATATACACATTGCAGTCATTTCTAGCTCTTTTAAATCTTTTCCGGTTTTCCACAGTATTGTTTGATTTATACAACCGGAAGCTCAACTCTTTAGCCTTAATGGCTTGTCTGCACCCGGAATCGAACCACATATTTCTCTTGGGTTTGATACTCTTTACTCTGTGTGGAATAAAGGTTCGCATGCCGTAGGGTTATATTTTTTGGTATATTACTTCTTACGTCCTTGGGGAGATTCGGTTATTTCCGCTGTCCAATAGTGAAAGACGGTTTTAATAATTTATTAATTTTATTTTCTTATAATTCACTTGTGGCCTTTGCCTTGACCTCTGGATCCCAACTCATCACGAATCCAAAATGTACTGCCCCTTTATACTCTGCTGCAAAAGAGATTTGTTAAAAATTTTATTTAAAAATTCCAAGAAGCACAAACAAGATTTTGTGTGCTTCAATTGGAATAGGATTCTCGGAAGTTGATAGGACTTTATTTGAATAAATTCCTGGAAGGGGAAATCATGAAATGCATTTAGAGTTAAGCATTTCATGATGTTAGGATTATTAGGAATTGAATCACTGCACGACAAATGGACTTTGATTTAAATTTATCGTGCATATGATGCAATTGGATTGGGATGTAAGTTAATTTGAAATTGAATCAATATGCGACAAATTAACTTTTGGTTTAACTTGTCGCTCATATGATTCACTATGGGAATTAGGTTGGGATTATACGTAATATTGGGGATTTGGATGGGAGTAGTGATTTAGGATCACTACATGCCAAACAGATCGTGTCCGCTATAGAGTCAACATCATTATTGAGGAAAAATAAGGGCCAATTTAATTTCCCAAAAAAGTCGTTCAGACCTTCCCAGTTGGCTTTCTCATAGAACCATACTGTTCTTTTGGGAGTTTTCTCGCAAGCGTTGCTGTTGGTTAGAAGAAATTTAGTGGTCTGAAGTGCCCAGGGGCGAAGAAATTTCATTTGTGTACTTGTTTGGATGCGAGGTGAGAAATAGGTCCAGTGTGTGGGCGGAATGACCTTCTATATCTGGTATCCCTGTTGGCTTACTGATGAGTTGAGTTAAACTGCTTGACTCAGCAAAGAGCTGAACATACTGACCCTCAGGTGTTGTGTGTCCGGAGTGGCGAAGCCATTGAGAGTTATGCAGACCACGATGTGGATCGATCGATCGGAAAAGCAAGGAGTAGGTATTGAGTTTTTAACTGAGACAGTCATGTGGTTGAGTGGTAAAAGTATAGTTTGTGAAAATACTTCGAAGGTTGTACCGAAAAAGGTCAAGTGTTAAACTTGAAATAATATTCCAATTGTCGTGGGACTATAGCATTTGTGACGATAGTGAAGAACGTGTGATTCAAACTGTCGCTATGACGGTTAGAATCACTAAAAATTTAACCAATGCTCAACAGATCAGGCCACTGTCACGTGTACGAATTCGATTTCTAAACTCAAGTACACTCGAAACAGACGTGGAATTGTTATGTTATCGCTACGGTATGCGGCTCTGATGTATTATCTAATTCGATTTTCGTTCGGTGTTTTTCACTATTCACTTGTGTATTGTGTGTGTATTTGTTGGAAACGGCACACTACTCCCTCCTCAGTAACTTTGTACGATCAACTTCGTGTGCGAACGACGGAGCGAGGAACGAGCGAGCAAGAGAACGTCGGACCAGGCGAGTGTGCCGGTGCTCTATGCGGAAGTCGTGATTCTAGTAGTAAAGTTCTGTTTACATATGGGAGATTGTGTGCTGTGTATACAGATCACGTCGGGTTGTTGCGTTAAACAAGGATAGTGAAGACGGTGATTTGAACATACAATGAAACGAGTGAGACGCGAAGCAATGAAGCACCCGGCTACCGACCGCGTGTACGAATCCGATTTCTAAACTCAGGTACACTCAACTGATGTGGAATTGTTATGTTATCGCTATGGTATACGGCTCTGATGCATTTTCGTACTCGATTGTCGTTCGGTGTTCTTCACTATTTGCTTGTGTATTGTGTGTGTATTTGTTAGAAACGCCGCAGGACTTTGTAAATTAAATGCAACGTAATGTAAGGTAATGTTTGGTAATGTGACTGCAATAATGAACTAGTAAGTGTGTGATGCCTAATCACTGTCGTTTATAAATAAAAGTTCGAATTAAATTAAACCCAAGTGTGTTTTATTGTCTGTAAGTCGTGTCGTTTTGTATGCTGCTCTATGTCTAACAGCAATTGCCTCGTTTTTCCGTATCAAATCGAAGGAGCAAAGAGAAAATCGACTTCCTGGGGGAACAATGACGGCACAGGATAAATGAATTTGGAAGCTGTCGCTACAAGCGGGAAACTATTGATGCAGACCAGAGGAAAAGGTGCTCCAGGTTCATCCAAACTACCTCAATCTGGAAGTGAGGCAATAAAGGCACAATCAGAGATTGAACTAGTGTGGTTCCAAGGGTACTTCCTTTGCGACACATCACCAGAATCCTTCGCCCCAGCTCCAGCGATCACCAGGACAACCCCGGTAGGAAGATAGACGAGATCCAACACGTCCATCGGGCAAACTGTAAGTCATTTATATATTTATTTATTTATATAACACTTCCCAGGATAATACGCACGATATATCCGGGGACATCTCTCCTGGACATGGAGTGACGCGTCGCTAACAATCGTTCTTAATAGGAAAGAAAAACCAACATAATTTTTCGTTTTAAGAATTTTCGAGCCAGAACAATGCCGTTATCGATGATTGCGGAAAAAATATGGACAAACCTGATGGATCACTGCCCATGGTGATCCAAAATATCGAATCTCTGGTCAGCGTGATGCTGAGCCCGAAAATACCTGAAAGTATATTTAACAGACGCCATTCACGATGGAATATAAAAATCCCCGAAGGTAAACATGCTTTAAGACTAAAAACTATGAATATTATTTACATATATGTCAATCCTTATAGCATGCATAGTAACGATAACTTAGCCGGGAGTATCGCTGAAGGTGCTGGAAGCGAGTCGGAGCAATTATTCCTGGGATCACGAAGAAAAGTGCCTGATCATTTGAGCTCGACATCTGATACAAATCGACCAGGCCCTTCTAAGTATTCGCGGGCAGCGAGAAAGAGGAAACCGACGATGGAATCGGTATTCGTTTCGACAATGGAATCGGTGCAGGAATTCCTAAATAGACCTCAAAATTCTACTCCAGTTGCTTGTGCCATTGATAGTCTGGATGAGGATGAGCTATTCTGTCAATCTCTGATAAAAAAACTGAGAGCATTTCCGGCAGCTGTGAGAAATGACATCAAAGTGAGCATGTTACAATATTTAAATGATGTGGAAAGAGAAGTAGATAGCAAATTAAATTAAATTGAATTATAAATTTATTAAGTTTAAAGAAATTTTAGAAAAACATATTAATATAGTAAAATAATTCTGTTAATTATTTCTGCGAAACTGTTATTTGTTTTGTTGGAAACGAAGTCGAACTAAGTAAATAATGTTTTAAGAAGACAACATGATAATTCCGAATTCATAACAAAGCAATGGTTAGTTAGCACACGTTTAATGGATTCACGGATCATTCCCATGTGAGTTTTGGAAAATTGGTCGTTGATATGCAGGCTCCAAATCACGCCGCCTTCAAATTTAAAATATTATCTCATTAATTTCACGCCTGCGTAGAATGTTAGAGCTCTCTCTTATAGTTTCTCGACAATGACCATTTATAAATAAACTAAGAAAATGAGAAAAACAACAGTAAAACCGCAGTAGTCATCCAGAATGTACTACAAATTGCATGGTGTCGATTTTTTTTTTACGCGCACAAAAGGGGATTCGGCTAAAAATAACTCTCTATGTTTATTTGTGCGCCTGAAGTTTTTTTACAATAGCGCGCGAGTTACGACCCCAACCTGACACTCACCCCATCTTAACATGAAGTACAGCCATCGATAGATTCCCACAGTATCTCAACACCTCCTCAAGTTAGTGCAACATCATTGTCTGGAGCAGAGACATCTCCGGATGTTCACGGCAACCAAACACCCTGGCAATGGGTAACCTGGCCATTCCTCACAATCCACTAAAAGTCGCAACGAGGCATTTTCCCAGAAGAGTAAAACACAATGTAAGACACCTTCAGAGTCAGTCATTTTGATACGAAGAACTTTGGACAGACAGTCAGTATGTTTTCACCTGTTGTGACGATCAGTTCGTAATATTCATAATATAATTAATATTCCTAATTCAATAGTTAAATAAAGGAAAATATAAATTCTAAACTTAGTTACGGTTTGTTTTTTTTTTATTGCTCCCGCGGAGTTAGAACGTAACTCGCGCACTAAAGGGAATTTTGAAGTATCCTTAAATGTCAGAGCACATTGCTACCGGGTGGAGAGGAAGTGGATGGGGAAATGAGGTATCGATGCATATTGCTCTTGAATGCCTGAACATTACAATGACGAGGAAACACATGATCAGGTACAATTTTAAAATATCAACCGAGTAGAACGGATCTCCGCACATGCGTCCGGTATTTTATTTACGCGAGTGTGGTGCAGTGCGCAAAGTGTTGTGGGGCAAAGTGAAAAAAAGTTAACGAACGGCCTGTGGGGATATTAGTAGTTGTGTTAGCATGGGCGGGCTCCTCGATAGTATAGTGGTTAGTATACCCGCCTGTCACCCAAGAGACCGGGGTTCGTTTCCCCGTCGGGGAGCCCCTGGCGCAAGACTAATGACCTTGCCCAGAAAAAATAAATCATTATGGAAAATTTAACAAGCCTCAGGACTTGCTAAATAAGGCCAAGACCGGTTCCCGGTTGTAGTGCCGATGATGATGATGATGATGTTAGCATGGGCACGGGTTAACTAATATTCCACCGAACGTTTATTGCAATGGAAGAGCAAATGTTAAAAATGAAAAAAACCCACGGATTTGGCATTCGTTTCCGGGTCGCCATCCTCGAGAGTGAGCTTGTGATTATTTACAAATGTCTCTCCGATGATGTTTGCTTTATTGGTGTCATTATTGACAACAAGACCGTTAATACGCGAGTGTGGTGCAGTGCACAAAGTGTTGTGGGGCAAAGTGAAAAAAAAGTTAACGAACGGCCTGTGGGGATATTAGTAGTTGTGTCAGCATGGGCACGGGTTAACTAATATTCCACCGAACGTTTATTGCAATGGAAGAGCAAATGTTAAAAATGACAAAAACTCATGGATTTGGCAACACGAGTATGGGTGCGTAAACCTTCTGTGGATTCCTTAATTTTTATTCAGAATACAGGTACAGGTATTACACTTATAATTGCAACATTCAACCACACACTTCAGTTTATTGAAATAAAACGCATATGTTAAGGTCTAAGTGTGACACTTTATTTACACATGAAGTTTCAAACATACTTTATTGGATTTAGTTTAGTCTTACTTTATAGGTGCACCTTTTTTGTCTCTTACATATACGCACACGTTAACACTACACAAACAACTTTTATTTCACACAAACAATCGCCCGACATCCGCCTTATGGCTGACAGATAAAAATCCACGACTCGAATTTTAATTTTTATTTTTCAAGCAGCTTGACTCTGTCCGTCCAGGACGATGGTTTCACTTCGACTCTCCTATGCGCTCTCTCGTAGGGTAAAAACTCGACTAACTCTGACTCGTGCAGAGTCAACCCTCGGCTAGGGGTGAGTTTTGTTCTTAAGGGAAAGTGAAGTTTCTCTTTGGTGACCAAGGGGAGAGGATCTCTCTGAGTAGGTCCTAGTGAGTGTACGATTGATCTCGCGGAGATTACATTGTTTACCCATGCTGCGAGGTCATGTGTAAACGAAACCGGGAAAAGGAAATGGGACAAAGGGCATCGTAGGAGATGTGCATGCAGCTGTGTAAATAGGCTGCATGCCATTAGGGAACTGGTGCTAAAAGCAATTTAGATATTTACACAATGGTGATTGTTCGCAGTATCTATTTTTTTTTTTTTTTTTTTTTTTTTTTTATTAGACTTCTCTCGGGAGAGGCGAACCTATAGCGTCGAGTGGGCGCCCCGAGATGCCATCAAATAACTGTTGCAGTTCTTTTTGAACAGTTGCAGGTTGTAACGCTCCGGGAACACTCGCGTGGGAAGGGAGTTCCACAGCTTCCCGGCTCTGTAACGGAACGAGTTCTGATACAGGGATGTTCGCGCTGTCGGGAGATGAACCACAAACGGGTGCGATCCGTCGGATTGTCTTGTGGAGCGCATATAGACCGAATTGCGTGGAACAGTGCCAAGAATCTCCGAAGAACAGCACCCGTGATAATATCTGTAGAACAGACAGAGGTCGGCCACGCGCCTTCGATGTGATAGCGACTGTAGTCCCGACGTCAGCGCCGAGTCCCCGATCAGGCGGATCGCTCGTAATGTACGCTCTCAAGTAGGTCGAGGGTATGTTTAGGAGCCGAGCTCCAAACATGAGAGCAATATTCGAGCGCGGGTCTAATTTGAGATTTATATAGGAGAAGAAGTTGGGCCGGAGTAAAATATTTCTTGGCTCTAAAAAGATAGCTCAGTTTTCCTGAGGCCGACCTGGCGATGCTCGACACGTGTTTATGCCATGATACATTCCCACAGACCGCGACGCCGAGCTATCCCCAGCCTCGAGGGCCCGGCCATTCATCATCAGCTGTGGAACCGATGATTCGGTTTTCTTTGTGAATGTTGTATACTGGGTCTTCGTTCCGTTGAAGTCGACAAGATTGGCCTTTCTCCACTGCAGGACTTTATCTAGATCCTGGTTCAGAGAGTCAATCTGTCTACATCTCAGCTGGTGCGACGTTGATGCACCAATCGGCCGATCACTCGAAAAGGAGGAAACAAGCGTACTATCATCCGCAAAACTGAACACTTTGTTATCCGTTGTCTCCAACAAATCATTTATGTGAAGCAAGAACAAGGTTGGAGCCAAAATAGAACCCTGGGGCACCCCCGAATTAACAGGATACAGATCCGAACACTCGCGGTCCACAACAACCCGGATCGATCGATTCTCGAGGAAGCTCCTCGTCCAGTCGCAAAGCTGTTGGGAAAGTCCATATGAACGAAGTTTGCTCAGCAATGCCCCGTGCCAGACGCGGTCAAAAGCCTTGGAGATATCCAATGCGACCGCCCTTGACTCACCATGCCGTTCAATCGCAGATGTCCATATATCGGTTATAAGTGTCAAAAGGTCTCCTGTGGACCGCCTGCCACGGAATCCGTATTGACGATCATTCAGAAGACCGTTGCACTCCAAATACTTAACCAACTCTGTATTGATGACTTTTTCCATTACCTTAGATAAAATAGACAGTAATGCTATCGGACGGGAATTTTGTGGGAGACACTTTTTTCCCGTCTTTGGGATTGGCTGAACTCGAGCGATTTTCCAGCAGGCAGGAAAGGTCCTCCGTGCATAAGATAAGCGGAAGAGTCTGCCAAGAACCGGCGATAGTTCTGGAGCACAGTTCTTAAGGACTATTGCTGGTATTCCGTCCGGGCCGGTTGCCTTCCTACAATCCAGTTCACGTAGAATGCGCTGAATAGTGCGCGGACGAAATCTCACATCCCGCATGGGAGACTGTACCGGCGAGATCACGGGTGGCTGCAAAAGGCCGGGATCGAGATTTGAATTCGCGGAAAATAAATTCGCGAACACATTAGCTTTATCCTTTGGATTCGTGACTAACGTCCCGCTGTCTGTCACCAACGGAGGGAAAGAGGAGGAAGCAAAGTTACTGCTGACAGCCTTTGCCATTGACCAGAAGGAGCGCGAACCAGTTGGGCACCGAAGGAGCTAATTGATCACCCTGTCGTTGTGAGCCTTCTTCGCGGTATCAATCGCCTGGTTGCACACGTTTCTGATTCTAACAAAATTCGTTCTGTTAACATCGGTGGGATTGGAGCGCCATTGCGTAAAAGCTCTATTTTTTGCCGCTGTAATCAGCTCGCATTTTTTGTCAAACCAAGGTTTATCAGACGAACTTCGTTTGATGGAATGTGGAATATACATCTCCATCCCCAGAAGAATAATCTCTGACACCGACTCCGCGCAAGCGTTAACATCGGAGTTTCCGAAGCACATCTCGGACCATGGAAAGGATGCGAAGAAATCTCGCATATCATCCCAGTTAGCGGCCCCATACTTCCATACATGGCGAAGCTGCCTAGGCCGGTTACTCGCTTGGTATGCAAGTGCTTGCGCGACAGATACCAAGCAGTGATCTGAGTTTCCCAGTGGCGCAGAAACCTCTACGGTATAAATACTCGGTTCGGATGTCAAAAACAGATCCAGGGTGCTCGCATAATCGCCTCGGGCATCCGGTATTCGCGTTGGCTCCCCCACGAGTTGAGTCAAGTTGTGGCTTACATCAAATATCTCCGCCAGCCTCCCAGCCTCGTCGGTTCTGTTAGAATGTAACAACCAGTCGGAATTGTGCACATTAAAATCGCCAAGGACAATAATTTCAGAAGCTGGGTGGTTGATCTGTATCCAGTCGACGGTATATGAAAGATGTTCGAAAAATGTCGCCGGTCGATCGTCATTCGGGGAGCGGTAAAGACAACAAAGAAATTTAACGGAATTCCTCAGTACGACCCTCAACCATATGATGTCCATATTATTGGGTTCCAACGCCTCCATCCTCTGGCAAGCCAGATCGGACCGTGCGAAGACGCAGACACCGCCCTTAAAACGGAATCCCGAATGTAAGTCGTATCCTGAGCAACGAAGATATGTCGAATCAGTTGACGAATCGACCTGGGTCTCAGTTAGGGCAAGGATATCAGGTTTCGTTGTTTGCAAATATTGGTGGACGGCGTTTACATTAGTATTGGTGAAACCGATGCCCCTGATGTTACAAAATGCCGTCACCAGTCGAGCGTGGGCCGAGCCTCGAGAGCTAGCCCGGTTATGCGATGACGAACCTCTCAAAGTTCCATTATTTATCATCATATCTGCATGATGTTCCCCCTGACATAGTCCCCCCCGGAGATCCGAATGGGAGACTAGTTTACCTCCGGAATTCTTTATATCAGAAGACATCATCATGACTTATCCCCGTGTCAGTCCGGGCCATCAGCCACACATTCGAAACACCGTCGAGGATTTCTCTCGGCGATATCGCGGAATGTACAGCGTGACGGGGTGGTATCTCACCTTGGGACCGACTACCACCTAACCAACCTTTTCTCGAACCGGTCCATCAGCCAAGCTCCGAAAGATGGCCAGGGATTTCTCCCGACCATTTCACGGAGCCTAAAGCTTGATGGGGTGGTATTTCACTGGGCGCACAGGGCGTTGGGACCCCGGCTACCACTCGGCCTTTAGTCGCCTCTTACGACAAGCTGGCCTAGCTGTGAGTATATTCTAACGCCCTACTCACAGGGCAAAGGATCAAATTCTTTTGTGTGTATATTTACCTGCTGGTGAATTCGGTTTTTGACGGCTAGACGCGAGATGCGAAAGATGCTTTTGTCGGTTGGACAAAAGGCTGCTTTGAATGTGGGTAAGCCGGAAAAATCTGTTGCGCATGTGTGTGGCAGGATACGCCAGCTGACGGGGCCCCGATAAGGTTCCCTGATTTACGGCGGTTACTTTGTATGCTAACCGAATTATTTTCAGGAGAATTGTGGTGATGCATTAATGCATGAACAATGGCCTTGGGGAGGAAATGTGTGCAGGTGACTGTGGGTTGGTGAGGGGAGTTCGGGTTGGAATTGTGGGTGGTTCTTCCCATCGTTTTAAAGAACCACCACAGGCCCATAAAGAAAACTTAATTTAAAAATAAAAAAGTCTCAACATAGCATTGAAGAATTTCAAAGTGACAGTGAAAAAAAGAAAAAAAATTAATTGGAGCAAAGTGGTTCAGTGAAAAAAAAATACAATAGTCAGAAGGCGAAGTGGATCCCATGCGTGTTTTCAATTACCCCTTGGTGTATTTTTTACAGTGCGGTAAGTTTTTGTATTTTGGATTCTGGATTTTCAGAGACCGGTCAACAGAGGGGCTTTTCACAGTTGTGCAAAGGAAGGTTTTTTCAGAACTGTGATGGAGGTGATGATGGTTCTTTGGTATTTGGGCAGCTAGGAAAACGGATATGCGGATATACTAAAGGTGACAAACACGTTCTTTGGACATTTTCATAGCCTCTGCTATCTCTCTCACTATAATTCAACGGTCGTCTAGCACCATTTGGTGAACTTTAGCGATGTTATCGTCAGTTTTTGCATTACCTCTTGTGTCACAGCTCGACATAATCAAAACTGACACACGCCAACACCTCTATTGTAGAAGGTGGAGAGATATTTAAATATAGTTTTGTCTCAGGCACCCTTATCACAACTTGTTGCATTGTACAACATCTTCAGATAGCGTTCTTGGATCATCTATTACTATTGAGCAACTGCAGCCTACTGATGCCGACTGGCCTACCTCCTGGACTTGATGAGAAGTGATTTCTGTGGTAAATATGACTGGCTATCTATCCATAAAAAAGAGGCTGTTGTTCAAATTGAAAGAATGTTAAGCACGAAATAGGTGGCATCCAGTTTCCGTTTCAGTTTTAGCAGTTTGGGAAGATTACGAAGTTTTAGTGCAACATTTTGAAGAAGTAAAACTTGATCCAACCAGAGACAAAAAAGATCAATGCACATATGAAAGTTTGCAGCGCAAAATTACTTCCACTGAATTTGTATTAGACCTCGGGTTGAGGTGTGATTTACTACTATTACTATTTACTGGGCTGTAGGAACCCGGAAGTTCATGGCCTCTCCGACTCGACTCCGCCATCGCTCCCTGTCCTGTGCACACTCCTTCCACGCTTGACCAGCCGATCGGATCACCTCAAGGTCAAACCTAACATTGTCCTCCCATCTCCGTCACGGCCGTCCTACCGGTCTCTTTCCCATTGGTCTACCCTCAAGAATTCTACGCACGGTCCTATCGTTGCCCATTCTCGCCACATATCCGGCCGATCTTAATCTTCGCGACTTGATTACTCTCACTATTGTAGGTTTGCGGTATAGCTCTCCCAATTCGTGGTTGTGGAGTTTCCTCCATGGTCCTGCCTCCTCGTCATATTTACCTACAAAGATACCCCTTAAAACTTTATTCTCAAATACGCGGAATTTGTTTTCTTCCCGTTTTGCGAAAGCCCATGTTTCACATCCGTATAAAGCAATCGGCATGATTATGGTTCTATAAACACGGATCTTTATGTTACGTGAGTTTACTGACTGCGTGCCAACTAGCGTTTCCGGACTGCAGTCATTCGTTAATTTCCTTCGACATTTCGTTACTGGCCTTCAGAATCGTTCCCAAATATTTAAATTCCTTAACTTTTTCTAATACCTTGCCTCTGACGTTTATATGTGTTCCCTGAGGTCCACCGGCTCTCGCCGTAGTCATGTATTTTGTTTTGTCTTCATTTATTTCTAGGCCCATCTCTTCTGTCGCTTGCATGATGAGATTTTATAGTTTTTACTTACAGTTTCTAGATTATCGCCCAGAATGGCGATGTCATCCGCATATGCAAGCACTTGTGTGAACCCATTCAGTGATGATCCAACCATGTTGTCGTCTTGTACCTTTCTGATGACATACTCGAGCACAAGGTTAAAAAGACATGGTGAGAGATCATCCCCCTGTTTTAGTCCGTCCCGGATTTCAAATGGCTTTGAGAGGTGTTTTTCTATTCTAACTCGCCCTTTGTTTTCGTTCATGCAAATTTGAATAAATTTTTTTCAGGATTCCCAGCTCAATGAGTGGAAGAATGAATGAATGAATATATGAATGAATGAATGAATAGAGGGCAGAACCCTCAGTTTATTTCGCTTAGTACAAGTCGTATAAACATATAAACTTATAAATAGACTTACGAACTACCTTAAAAACTAAGGCATCCGGGTTGGGGTGGGTTACTTTAAAGTAACTTAAAATGGAATGGGGAACTAAACAAAGATGGATAGAATAATAGTCCAAGTGGTAGCACAGGCAAGGGCGAGGATAAGCCGGGTGGTAGGGTGTGAGTATGAGTGCGGGAGAGTGTAGGTGGTGAGCGTAGTGGGGTCGGGAGGGGTAAGAGAGGAGATGACGTTTGAAAGCGGGAGAGGTGAGATTGAAGTCAAAGAATCCGGGGTGGGAGTTTGCCCACCCTTGCATTCGCGAAATGGGTTCATTAGAGTCGTAAGACGTGTGATGGGTGGGTGAGGGTTTCGCAGATTGCGAGGAATAGTGGAAAATGTGATGGAGGAGAGCAGGCGTGGGCAGTTGATTGAGCCTGAGAGTAGACGGTGAATGAAGAGGATGTCGGCATGAATTCTGCGTTCTTCAAGTGTGTTAAGGTTAATTAGGTGAAGACGGCTCGTGTAGAATCAGAGTATTTTCCCAATTCAATCCTCGGAGGGCAAAACGCAAAAAACGACGTTGCACGCTTTCGATCATGCGAATATGTGACGAGTAGTGGAGGACCAGACCTGACTAGCATATTCAAGAAGGGGGCGGACAAAGGCTATATAGAGCGATCCGCAAACGTAGGTATTAGAGAATTCTTTCGTCCAGCGTTTCACAAAACCAAGGACAGAGTTGGCCTTAAGAATAATGTCATCAATATGTGGGATGAAGTTAAGCTCCCTATCACATAAGATGCCATTGTCACGATTCGTTTGTACAGGTGTTATCTGTTGGTTGCGTAAGACATAGGAACGTAGCGGGGAGGGGGATCGTTTACGGGATGAGGTGATTGAGTGACATTGGTAATATTTAGTTCGAGGCAGTTATTTTGGCACCAAGTTGAAAAGCTGTCGAGATCCTTTTGGAGAAGTAAGGAGTCGACAGAAGAGCGGATCGTCTTGAAGGGTTTAGTGTCGTCCGCGTATAGAGAGATGGAGGAGTGCTTGATTCTGGAGTCTATATCATTAATAGTAAGAATTAATAGGAGGGGTCCAAGATGACTGCCCCGGGGAACCCCTGACGTGGGAAGAAAAGGATTGGAGAGGGTAGATCTAAATCTGACACGGTAGATTCGATCGTTAAGCTAGGAAGAAATCCACTTAATCAGTAGGGGTTCGAAGCCAAAAGAGGATAGTTTAAAGAGGATGACGTTGTGTGAAATTTGGTCGAAGGCCTTGTTGAAATCGGCTGTGATTACATCGACTTCGTTGCCGTTCTCTAAGACACGGAGAGCATGGGATGAGAATTCAATTAGATTGGTGGTGGTCGACCTACCCGTAAAGAAACCGTGCTGGTTGGGTGAAATGATGGATTTGCAGCGAAAACATAACGCGTTGTAAAGAATGCCTTCGAAAAGTTTTGGGATGTAAGACAGTTTGGCGATGGGACGGTAGTTACTAATATCCTTTTTTGGTCCCTTCTTATATATAGGGGTGACAAAAGAGGATTTCTAAATATTTGGGAAGACGCCTTGTGTAAGGGATAGATTGAAGATCTTTGATAGCGGGAGAGAAAGAGAAAAGGAACATATTTTTAAAATGACAGTCGGAAGTCCATCAGATCCAGAGCTGAACTCATCTTTAAGCAGGTTTTTCTTCAAATAGGTGATGATGGACAATCTGAGAGATGAAGGGGCCAAGGGAGAATTCGGGCAGGTCTTTGAAGTAAGAGCGGTTAGGCTCGAAAAAATTGTCCGTGAAGGATTTTTTAAGAAAGAAGCGAAAAGATTGACAGTAGTTTGTGGGCCGGTTGAAGAAATCGTGTCATAGGAAAGTGAGTTTGGGATAGACGTCAGATTTACGTTTATAGTTAATAAAGTGGAAAAAAGATTTGGGGTCATTTATTAGGTTGTGATTTGTTTTTGTGAGATAATTGTAGTAAAGGGAATTGTAAAGCTCGGTGTATTTATAAAAGGATCCCAGAAAGTTGGAGTAGTCCAGGGAAGAGAGTGTTCTTAGGAAAATGTTCCACATTCTTATTCCGAAGAGTATGGAGTTTGCGGTTGTACCATGGAGGCGATGATACCGATGTCCTATGTCGAGAATATGGGACATATAGGGAAATGGCATTGTATATTTCCTTGTAGAGAGTGACAGTAGCTTCTTCTACCTCTAGATGATCAAAGCGAAATGCGATTCAGCTAAGATGCTCATTTAATAGGTGAAAGTAAGCTTTGCGGAAGTTGGAGGAAAAATTGACGTAGGTTGGTGAGGTTTGGGATAAGCTGTCATGATAAAGGGATACGAGAAGCGGGGGTGGTAATTGTCGATGGTGGAGAGAGCGTGGGGACTAAGGGCAACTGAGGAATTATAGGGGCCCGTTGTAAACAAAAGGTCATATGATTTGGCACATTACTTATTTGACAGAGGCTTGAGTCAGTGAGACCGTCTATAAAGAGTCATTCCTTGGTACTAGTGGGGTTTGAGTTGTAAAAGGATTGATCGTCTGCAGCGTCCATTGTAGATTGGGAAAGTTGAAATCGCCAATAACAACGATATCGTCAAGGGAAGTACTTAACTCGATTAGGTGTTCAACCGCTTCTATTGCCAGTTCGTATGGCACGATAGGTTGCGAAGGAGGTATATAGAAACATATAATGTACTCAACTACAATATGGTAGAGTCTTTGCGTTGCGACTGAGTCGTATGCTTTTTTGAAGTCAAACAACATTTGGTGAACCGTCTCTCCGTATTCCCACTTCTCTTCCAGCTGTTGCCTTATTGTGAACATTTAGTCGCTTGTTGAACGGTTCCTACGGAATCCGCATTGGTAGTCTCCCAGTATTTCTTCGGCGTACGGTGTGATTTTCACCAGTATGACATTTGTTCGTATTTTGTATGTGGTTGGGAGCAATGATATTCCTTGGTAGTTTTCACAGTCAAATCTGTCGGATTTTTTGGAGATGGGGACGACTATTGAGGTTTCCTATTCTTCCAGAGTGACTCCCTTATCCCATATTGTTTTGATGAGTTGGTGGATCTTTCGAGCGGTTGCCTCTCCTCCATGCTTCACAAGCTCTGCCGATATGCAGTCGACTCCGGTAGCCTTGTTGTTTTTCAATCGATTTATTGCGTCTATAATTTCGTTGAAAAAGAGCTCTGGGATCTGAATCTCGGCTATATGTACGTCTGGTGCATTTATTTGTTGTTGATGGGTGCGCACATTGAGCAGGTTTTCAAAGTACTGCTTCCATCTTGTGACGATATTGTTTGTTTCTGTGACCAGACAGCTTTTTGTGTCTCGAATTATTTTGGCTCTCCCTCGATAGCCATTCCTAATTGAATTTATGCCGGTATACATACCTCTGATGTTCTTTGCTCTGGCATTTTTTAGGACTTTTTCGATCCGAGTCTTCTCCCATTCGCGTTTTTTTGCATTTGAAAGGTCTCATTGTCTCTTTCTGAATTGTCGCGTATCTTTCTGCGTTGACTTCATCATATCTTTGTAAGTGGATCACTCCGAAGCGTTTACGTTCTTTGATCTTCGCCCTGCGCTCATAGTCAAACCAAAGTTTGGACTTAATTGTTTTCTTAAATCCTAATACCTTTTGGGCTGTTTGTTTAATTGTGTCTCTGATCGATGTCCATTGAGTGTCCACACTATTGGCTTTCTCTTTCTCACTACTCCCATTCTCTAGGATGCTAAATCTATTCGTTAGTTTGTCTTGGTATTCAGCACTTTCGCGCAGGTCTTTTAGTTTATCAATGTCGAACTTTTTGCTCGTCTCCCGTGACGGCACATGTGGGTTTGCTGTGAGCCGACTCCTGATTTTGCCCATCACTAGAATATGATCGGAGTCGCAATCTGCTCCTCTATATGATCTTACGTCAAGGATACTCGAGTGATATCTTTTGTTTATGAGGAAGTGATCTATTTTATTACGTGTTACACCGTCGGGTGATATCCATGCGAGTTTATGAATTTGCTTGTGGTTGAACATCGTGCTTTTCACTACCTGATCTTTTAACACTGCGAACGTAATAATTCGAATTCCATTATCATTTGAAACGTCGTGTAGGCTTTCTTTACGTATAGTTGGTTGGAAGATATCTTCCTTTTCAATTTTCGCCATGAGGTTGTGAGGGTTCTTTTAAGCTTACCCGAAGAACCCCCCATAATTTCAACCCACCTCCCATTGTTTTTCGCTAATGCAATTGCATTAACACCTGAAAACATTTCCTTTTCCAAGGACATTTAATGCATACAACGCATTATCTAATATTCCTAAAAAGAATTCTCCCAACATTCACGCATTTAATGCGTTATTCAAATTCCCTCAAAGAATTCTTTAATGTACATATGCATCATAAATCCCAAACCATTCGGCACCCTTTGTCATCATTAAAATGCAATTTCGAACAGCTTGTTTGTGCAGCTGCAATAAACCGGACAGCGATTCGTTTGTTCAATCGACAGGCAATTACCGCATCTTCGGCATTATCAGCGAAACCGTATTCTCCCGCATTTCCTAATGCAAACACGAACTCGGTTTCTACTGCAGGCAGAGATGCCATAAGCATCTAAAACCTCAAATAGCACCATTTCCACGATGCATTGCGGTCTATCTATACAGCTGCAATGCACATCATAAACAATGATCTACACAATCCCTTTGTCTTTCAATGTTTCAGAATTCGTTTCCCATTAACCTTCTCGTATGAGTAAACAACACTGATCTACACGATCGCACACATACATCGGAATTTAGCCAGCAAGATTCACTTACTGGTTACCCCATAGCGAGAAATTTTCTCTCTCTTCTCTTTGCTTCTGAAAACTCACCACGAATTGAGGGTGAATCAAGATCCATATTCCAATCCTCGACTGAGTCAAAATCCAACACCCGATCGAGTCGGTCGCGTCATCATCCGCCGTACCGCGTGCACCGGTACGGTGCGAGACATGAAAGTCGCGATTTAACACCCCCTTGTTAGTTTGCATCGCACGAGTCGCCCGGGCGAATAAAATTAAAGTCGAGGTTACAAATGTGTACTATAGTTCAGTGAATTTGTAATAAGCAGTGAGTTATAAATATCGACCGAACGTAAAATCGATTAATTAACAACCGAGAAATGCAATTTAGTTTATGCTTTTCCTACAAATTGTGAACTCTTAAAATACTTTGATTAAAATACAGTAAAAATAAAAACCATTCGAACATTAAAACAGTGTCTTTCAATTAATTACTTCTTTTGGGCGGATCGTTGCGGAGCTTTGTTTCTTTGGTAGACGGTGTTCGGCGGAACCTTCTTTTAGTGACAATGGGAGTGGAAGGGTACCCGGTGCAGTACGCCTGCATACAATACTTTCTCCCCACAAGGTCCCCGAAGAGGATTTTAACATCGTATGATGAGATCCTTTGGCGGATGTTGTTGATTCAATTGTTCGTCGAATGTTGTTGGCTGCGGTTTTCCGCCGAACACTGCTAACACAAGGAACACTATGGAGCGAAACAGCAAACAAAACTGAAACACGAAATGTTTTTTTATTATATTGCTTTATTTCCTTCTTTTCTATACACAAGGAGTTACTCCATTTACGTCCGTGGCGATTTATTAAAACTATCTCCAATCTCACACACAGACTTTACAATTTCTTCGTCGCAAACTGACCGAGGATACTGTTTAGATGTTCATTGTTCTTCATCGTATTTACACATAAACTTTAATACTTAGTTGTCGCGAAACTACACTCGCGGGCCGTTCAAGAATTAAATTAAGGCGCGACGCGGATCGACTTCCTCGTCGAGTTCTCGAACTGTTCTCTCACTCCCTGTGACCGATAAAAACTCACTATAATAGATTGTTCAATAACGACTCTTCCTCTCTGCTCCTCGAATTAGGCGCTCTGTCTGTCCAAAAAGATCTCCAGATTCGAAACTGGTATCTGGACCCGTACAGGAGAAATTTCCTTATTCGATCTGCCAATACCCGAAAACTCTGTTAACAGCATGCTATTTTATCCCAGGGATAATTTCCTATTTTCCTGAAAGGAGAAACTCGCTCGTCATCATACATCATTATCGCCCTCGGTGGTGGTGATAGAATTTCATTTCTAATGGTGTGAAAATATGGTAAGGACCGTGCGACTGAAGTAGTTCCTTTTGTTATTTTTACCCTCATACAAATTCACGTCGTATCTCTTTAGATGTTTACCTTTCCCAGGAATCTGGTAGCGGATGACCGACATACATGATTGTAGTAGGTTGCCGCTGCCTTTTGTTTGCTCGACGGATTTGGGTGGTCTTTGTGGTAGACTACCCGCACGTGCACCGTTGATCGGCTCATTTTCTGGCGATAGCACTTCCTTGCATAGATATTTGGAATTGCCGATTCAATGGAATGTTCCTGGGCGCAGGCAGAATGAATGTTTCTTTCTTGTTTCAGGTATGATGACTTACGAATGTTGAGCTTGGCATTAAAAGCTTTGGGACGTTCAGTTCCTTGCTTTTTGGTGTCGGGCTCAACGTCGGCTAAATGTTTCCGGCCCCTAGCAGGACTTAGTGGCACGCGTCTGTGGGCGCGTGCAGTGCTTTCCGGTAAGTATGTCCCTTGAAGGGTAGGAACCTTACCTGTGGTGAATTGTACGTTTCGTAGAACGCTACAATCCCATCAAATACTTCCTCTAGGGTCTCGTAGAACGTGTCCTTCGTTTCTTCGTCCGTAGATTCTGTTGGGGCATGTACGTTTATAAACACATAATTGTACCATGGACCCTGTATTTTTAGCACCGACATTCGGTCATTAATAAATTTCACATCTTTTACATGGGACGTAATCTTCTTGCTTATGATGAAGCCAGTCCCGAGGTTATGTGTAACGGTACCTCCACACGTCAGTGTAAACCCGTTGGTTTCGATTACTTGATGTCGGAGTCGGACTTCCTAAAGCGCGACGACGTCCATTTTATATTGTTTCGCGTTTTCTACGACCGTCTGTATCGCACCTGGTTTATATAACGTCCGAACATTTCACGTGCCGACGCGTATATCTCGCTTTTCTGTTTTTCCCTACGTCTTCTTTTTGCCGAGTCGGTGTTTTCTTGATGATTTGTTCCCCTATGGTAGTGTGGGGCTTTTCAGGGCCCGAAGAGCCATACATCGCTCGATCCTCACTATTCCTAGCGATGCGACTTACCCCGAAGTCGAACTTTCAGCAAGGTTACGTAACCTTGCTACGGCATTAACCGCCAGCCAGATTGCTGGAATTAATTCAGTTACCCCAAAGGATAACTGACATGAATACCTTTTAGGCAGCTTACCTTTCTTTGGGGGTTTTTCTTCCAAACCCCTTTTTCTCCATCACCATACCTGAAAACATTAAGTCCACGGCAAAGATTATCACCTAGCCGTGGCATTGAAAATTTCATCCTCGGGCATGCATTGCACCCAGTGCATCTCGTTCCCATAGCCTTATGCCATGGAAACAAAATCAACACGGAGTTCATTGATTACTCGTTGTTTTTGTTTGTCCATGGCACCCCTAGCATGCGGCTATCAGGTCCCATCAGTTTGCCACCGCCGACAAGGTTTCGGCTGATGCAAACCAAACATTTCCCTAATTACCAGCAATAGCTGGTTTCCTATTATCGGTCTCCACCGATCTGGGACCGCAAACAAGCAACGAATTGGATGCAGCCATCAAGTGCTTACTTTTAACATCTGGCAATGGCTGCACCCTATATTCGTTGCAATACCTAAACATTGCATTGCATCACAGATGGTTTATGGTATATCCAATTCCCTATTAACGGCCGCCAACCGTCGGCGGACCTAGGAAAATTCACACCCATCAACCCAAATGTTGATTTATGGCCTCTCCTAGGATGACCAGATCTTCGGCTCGTGTTGTTTTTACCCCAGATGTTCCTGTTGCCGGCAAGTATTGCACAATCAATTGTGTACACAGCCGCAGGCCATGCATTTTTTTTGTATTCGCAGGAGATGCTGTTGCGACGCTCGCAACCACCCTCGATCACCGGACGATCGTATGCGATGCATACACACACATGCGAAATGTATGCCTATTCCCCGGTCCAATCACGATTGACTACCTCGAGTTAATCGTGCAGCTCCTCCCCTTTTGCGGTTTTCTTTGCGGTGTCTTTCTGTCGGCAGTGAAGAAAAATGAGTCGAGTGTTGTCCTTTGAAGAAGTTAGTGTGGTGTAGTACTTTGTGGTTTTTTAAAAGATGCTGGGCAATTGGATAACAAAACAAGTAGTTATTCAGATTGAATCCTATGAAGCCGTTCGATAATTTACACGTTTTTGTCGTTTAATCGCGTATGTAGACCAACGCAAATCCCTTCAGAATCGCGTTTTTCAGTGTTTGTGTATCGTGACCTTTTTCCCACGTACATATTAACTATATTGTGACAAATTAAGTTTTATTGATATTTAAACAGAATGCGGCTTTTATTGAACTCTCCTAGTGTACAAACGCGATACATGTATGTATAATAACGTAACCGATTTGATTAAAGGAAAACAATAAAAAGAAAAATTACAAAACAATCATTCCTGCGTTTTCTTTCGTTGTTGGATTAACTTTTCTGTGTCGCCAGTTGAATTCTCTTAGTGAAACAGCGGTGGTGTTTTTGTTGTATCTGCGTCCGTGCTGACGCCCTAATAAAAATATCCACAGTAGTGTCGGCTCATCACACCTACGCCTACCGGGTTTTTCGTGGGATTGTTTTTTATATATTGATTATTCATTTCGTGGGAAAAGTCTGGGGTTTCAAATAATCCGCCATATCAGAGCCTCTCTTTGCTATGGTAAGTTCTGCTTCCTGCTCTGATTCGACCCGGTGTCGGAGAGGCGCCATTTTAATACAGCCTTTATACCCCTGGCTGCAAACCATCTAATGGACACGGTGACGCGTAGCACCCTGGATTAGGGGTGGTAGATCTTTGTGTGTTATTCCTCGCTAGCCTGTCTGACCTCAGGATAGCCTGAGTGATGCATTGTAGTTTAAGCCCCCGCACCTCAAGCGATCTACCTCGCGGGAGGTTGGGGGTTGATGTGGGGTGCCAAGAATTGTCAGAGTTAAGTTTGGATTTACAAGAGCGCAACATGGACCTCACAGAGTAGATCAAAAGATCAAGGATCTTGTACAATTTTTTTCAAGAACGAAAAATTATTTCAGGCCCTTATTATAAAATTGCGGGCACTGTTGTGGATACGAGGGTTGCCTTTTATATTTCGCGATTAGAGAACAAAAACAAATATTGATCATCGAAAATCACTTTATTGTTTTTCAAAATATTCACCATGAAGATCTATACACTTTTGCATGCGTTTGAACCAATTGTCGAAGCACTTTTGCCACTCTGATTGAGGTATCTCCAACACATGCATTCTGAATGCAGCAACCGCTTCTTCAGGTGTCGAAAAACGTTGACCTCTCAGTTTGTTTTTTACGGACGGGAATAAAAAGAAGTCATTCGGTGCCAAGTCAGGACTATACGGCGGATGACCCATCAAATCGATGTTTTGGGTGCTCAAAAATGCAGTTGTCGCAGCCGATGTGTGAGAGCTCGCATTGTCGTGGTGAAGAGTGATCCGTCTTCGGCGGTTGGTTTTCCTGATTTCTTGGAAGACAACTGGCAAACAAATGGTTGTGGACCACTCAGAATTGACTGTTCTGTGTTGTTCTAGTGGTACGGTTGCGACATGTCCAGTTTTTCCGAAAAAACAGGCGACCATTTGCTTGGAAGTGCTTCGTGCGCGAACAACTTTTGTTGGATTTGGCTCATCTTGAAACACCCAGACAGCCGACTGCTGTTTACTTTCGGGCTCATACGCGTAAATCCACGATTCATCACCTGTCACGATGTCATAGACGTGTTTCGAAGCACCGCGACCGTATTTTTTGAGCATTTGTTTCGACCAATTGACACGAGCCTTTTTTGGGCGATTGACAAATTGTGTGGGATCCAACGCCAACAAATTTTGTTGACTGTCAAATGTTTATGCAATATTGAATGTATGCTGGTCCCACTAACGCCTAAGGTTGTCTCAATCTCACGATAGGTCACATGACGATCTTCCAATATCAGTTCGCGCACAGCATCAATGGTTTTCGGAACAACAACTGATTTTGGACGACCTTCATGAAATTCATCTTGGAGTGAACTACGACCACGATTGAATTCACCATACCATCGATAAACACTGGTCCTTGATGGAGCTTCATCGCCAAAAATTGAATTAAGTTCATCCATGCACTGTTGCTGAGTTAATCCACGCCGAAAGTTGTAAAAAATAAAAAAGGGGAAAAAAGTTGGCCTGTCGTAGCATACGCGAGATGGGTTCGTTTGCGCCGTAAGAATTGTGATGAGCGGACACGTAAAACAGTCGAGGGTTACGTACGTTACGGGGATTTGTATGCAATGTTAAAGTGGAGAGCAACCTTGGGCAATTGATTGAGAGAGAAGGCGATGGACAAAGATGATGTCGGCATGGATTCTGCGCTCTTCAAGTGTGTTTAGATTGATTAGAGGGAGCCGGCTTGTGTACGGTGGTAAATCAGCGGATTTTCCCAGTTTAGTCCGCGGAGGCCAAAGCGCAAGAAACGACGTTGAACACCCTCAATCTTGCGAATGTGAGTCACTTGATACGGGGACCAGACCTGACTAGCGTATTCGAGTAGTAGCCGGACAAAAGTTGTGTAGAGTGATCGGGTGACATAGGGGTTAAGGAATTCCTTCGACCAGCGTTTGACAAACCCAAGGGCGGCGTTGGTCTTGAGGATTATGTAATCAATATGTGCGGTAAATTTGAACTCCTTGTCGCACAGGGCGCCCAGATCGCGAATCAGTTCAACCGATGTTATCGGTTGGTTCAGTAAGAGATAGGAGCGTGGGTGAGTGGGGGAACTCTTCCGAGAGAAGGTGATTGAGTGACATTTGGCGATATTCATTTCTAGGCAATTATTTTGGCACCAAGTCGAGAAGCTGTCAAGGTCCGATTGGAGAAGTGAGGAGTCCAGGGGAGAGCGGATTGTCTTGAAAATTTTGAAACCACCCACGACGTAAAGCGAGATGAAGGAGTGATTAATGCAAGAGCCTATGTCGTTATCAGCTCCTCGATAGTATAGTGATTAGTATACCCGCCTGTCATTCGGGAGACCGGGGTTCGATTCCCCGTCGGGGAGCCTCTGGCGCAAGACTAATGACCTTGCCCAGAAAAAATAAATCATTATGGAAAATTTAACAAGCCTCAGGACTTGCTAAATAAGGCCAAGACCGGGTCCCGGTTGTAGTGCCTATGGTGATGATGATGATGATGTCGTTATCAATCATCACACCGACAAGAGCTTCATTGATGACAACAACTATATCTTCACTTTTATTTATAAGATTAGTCGGACCACCACAACCACGTTTTGATCCCACAAGATACTTTGATTCATGGTTGCTTCGAGGCAGACACTCAGCGATAGATACCTGTTGGAAAGAAAGCCGTCGGGAATATGTGTCAGACGAGAACTTGGTCAAACTTTGGAGTTGATTGTGAGTTGATTCACACGAATGGCAATAAAATTTCTAATTTATTTTGATATTGTCACATTTAAAACAAATGAAAACTAAACACATTTTTTAACTTAACTAAGAACAAGTCGCTAGTTAAATCTTACAATTGCAAACTGTATACCAATGTTGTACAATTTTATTTAAGTTAATTAAAAAATTTAAAATTTAAAAAAATTAATCGTTTTAGTATCTTCGAAGTTTGGATTTAACTTAATTAATTACATTTATATGCATCATTTGCTTACAAATTCACTTCTGTGTTAAGTTCTCCAAAAATGACCTCAACTCAGTACCGGCACCTATCATTTTACAAAAAAAACAAGCACTGTATATATGCACACATAACATAGTCAAGTATATAAATCCGCCACTAGGTATTTTTTTTTTTAACATACTGCGTTTATTTGACCAATAATCAATGTTTACATTAAGTACTACAGCTAACTTATAATTCTAGTGATACAATTGTTTACATGCATACATTACACATTTTTCAAACATAACTAAATGTGTGAATAACTATTCGAGTATTATAGGTTTTAATATTAACAGTTTTCCTGGAAAAGGTCAGAAAACCAGGATTTTTATTTTTTAATTTAATCTAATCTAATACTTAACTTAACTCTAACTTATTCTAGCTTAACGTAATTTATTTTATAATAAGTTAAATATGTAATGTGAATTGGGGAATATAGGGATTGATGGTTAAGGAAGTAGGTTGGCGTGGGATATGGTCAGGCCTCAGTGCGGTAACACTTTCCAGTTGTTCGTTAAAACGCAGAATGTTGGAGAATGGTTGTATGTTACAGTATTTGAAATGATTGGGTGCCAGCTCGGTGTTATGGTACACTACCTCATTGGAGTCATTAACCAATCTTCCATTGAAGAGACTTCTAGTATGGAGACAATTCAGATAGTGAGCCCTGTTATCTAGAGGAGTTGGTAGTAGTGAAGTTATTATGGGGTTGGGATTAATTGGGAGGTTTTCAATAAATTTGATAGACAGCTCTAGGAAGCGTCTATCGAGACGGTCAATATTAGCGGCATTGTATAGCAAGCTGTTATTGTAATACTTGTAAGAGTTGGGTTGTCGGTTGAGGCCAGAGACCAGCCAGAAGCATTTCCTTTCGAAAGTGCGTAGCTTCTCCATTTGGGCTGGTGTTATATGATACCACAGTGGACACGCATATGTCAGTGTAGGTCTGATTATTTGTTTATAGATGAGCAGTTTGACTTTGTGAGAGAGACCGTTGGGTTTCCACATCACTCTTCTACAGAGATTCAGTTGTATTGTGGCTTTACGTAAAGTATTTTTAATGTGGGTGGAGAATGAAAGGTCATTGGAAAAGGTTATTCCCAGATATTTTAAAGTTTTAGAAGGTTTTATCTGAGTGTTATTTAGTTTGAGTCTAATTTTGTTGTGGGTGCCCCTTGTGTTGTTTGTGCAGTGCTCATTTTTACCCTTAAACACTATAAGTTGGGTTTTATCAGGATTTAGGCGAATTTTCCATTTATTGAAGTATGTTGATAGATTTGGGAGGAAGTTATTAATGCGATTTCTTGCCTCTTTTACAAACTTGCTCCTGGAGTAGACTATGGTGTCATCAGCGTAATTCAACATTACGGTATTGGGTAATTGAGGCTGCGGTATGTCTGAAGTATAGAGGAGGTATAATAGTGGCCCAAGAATTGAACCCTGCGGAACCCCTGCGGTTATATTATACGATTGGGAGATAGAAGAATTTATTTTGACCAAGAATTTTCTACCAGAGAGGTAGGAAGTAAGAAGTTTGGTAGTATGGGTGTTTAATCCAAATATGTAGTGCAGTGTTGTATTCCAGAATACTACCCTTATTAAATTTAACACTGAATCTCCTTACACATCCTAAAAAACTTCCCTTAACATATATTACATTCTCACTTAATACATACCATTCATAAACATTCACAATATTGCCAGTTACAGCACATTTAATAACCTGCACCTTTTTATTCATTCAAAACATAGTAACTTTGATTTTCGTTCAAATTTTATTCAATTTAAAAGTCACAGAGACTTTGTTAAAATTTGTTTTGTTCATGTTATAATTTCCAGTAAAAACACAATGTTCCATAAGTAGAGAGAAATTTTAATTGTAAAATCAGTTGAGGAAGAGAGTTGAGTATTAGAAACAGTAGAGTTAAGTTCTAGTTGAGATTAAAAAGTTGAGTTAGAAAGTTTTAAGAGTTAAGTTATCAAGTAGAAGTTTAGTTCAAATCAAGTAGCAATTGAGTTAAGTAATTAGTTCAGTTCAGTTTGAAGAGTAACACAAAGAAGAAGAAAATAAATCTTGTCAAAATAAATACTTTGAATTATCCCTAATTCAATGAAATAAAAGCAATTTGTGAGCAGACAATAATAATAAAAGGTCCCCGCTCTTCCCTCACCCGAGGAAGCACGGCGCCGGACGTCAACACTGGTGGCAGCGGTGGGACTTTTTTTTTTTTTTTTTTTTAAATAGGGATGGGACTCGTTCTGTGATGGCGTTGTTTACAGTATTTGTTTGTGTTGAAGTGGTAGACTTGTATGTCATTACCCTTGTTGGTAACCCCCTGCTATCGAATCTGTGCCATCCCCATAGCATTCCTGAGCTCCAAACACAGTCGAATGCTTTAGATATGTCGAGAGAGATACAGACCGTCGGGCTTTGGTTTTGAAGATTAGTTGTGATATCGTGCGTTCGTTTTAACAGAGCATGACAGGTGGAGTGTTGTGAGCGAAAGCCAAATTGGGAATTTGGGATAATAGCGTTGTCATTAGCAAATGAAAGGAGATTTCGATATATCTTGCATTCCAATATCTTGCTTAATGTGTTTAATAACGATATCGGACGATAGTTGCTGGGGTTGTTGGAACGGCTGGACTTACTGATAGGGACTATAACCGTGGTTTTCCAGTTATCTGGGAAATGTGATCCGTTAATTATGTGGTTGATAAGAACGAGAATAGGGATTAGATTTGATGGGAGAAGTCTTTTGTAAAGAAGGTTTGGAATTCCATTTAAGCCTGTCGACTTCTTGTTGTTGCGTGATGTTATAAATTCAGATAATTCGTCTGCTGTTAGGAAGGTCGCATTATCCAGAGGATGAGACGCTTTGTTTGTTTCGTTGAATTCCGCGATGAAAGGGGTGAAGGATGGGATCATTGTGCGTGAGATGTAGTCGTTTACAGTATCTTGAAAATTGGAGACTGAGAGGGAGTCGTTTTGTTGATGGATTTTATAAAAGTGATTAGATAGACAGTTTGCTACGTCAATATCTGATTGGACTGTGTGATTGTCAGTAGGGTTGATAATATAATCGATTCGCGGTTTGTATTTTCGACCCGTTAGTCTGTTGATAGTTTTGAATAAATCACGATTGGGTTTAATATTTTTAAGTATAGACGTGTAAGCCTGGTCGGCAAATTGTTTTAGTTGTCCGTTTATCAGGGTAGTCAAGAGTTGGATTTGATTTTTAATAAAAGGGGAGTAACTGCTATGTAGTTTTCGTCTAAGCTGTTTTTTTACGCGTAACAGTTTTGTATGGATGTTGGGTAAAGGTTTTCCTAGGTGATTATGAGGGATGGATGTAGGTGTGCGGCTGAAGAGGGCATTTTTTAGTATTTGCTCTATTCTTAAGGCTGCTTGATCAATTTCAGCAGGGAGTAGATTTGAAGTCTCTGGCAAAGTATAGTCTGTAAAACTGGCAGCAATGTCCCTATTGACTCTTTTCCAGTTTGTTCTGGAGAAATTCGGGATCGGATTGAATGAGTAACATGGTTCGAGGGCTGGGATTTGGACAGTGGTGTGGACGGACCCATGATCGGAAGGGAATTCAAAGGATACTGTAGGGAGGTTAGGTGAGTAGACGTCTACGGATTTTAGGAAAAAATCTATTGTTGATTTAGTAGTATTGGAGATACGTGTTGGATGTAATGGACAGTCCGCATAGATATATGGATGGAGTTGAAGGAGCGCTAGCAGTTGGCAACTGTATTTATTACACTTAGTGTCGTTAAATGAAGTATGCCGAGCATTCCAGTCTCCTCCTATTATGAAAGATGAAAGGTAGAGACTGTTGGATTATCTCAGTGATGTCGGAACTACGGAAGTTTGGTTCTCGAGAAGGGTGAATGTATACGGACGACAGTACAAGCACTTTGTTGCTTCTGCAAAGAATTTTAATTGCTGTGTACTCAATATTATTTATATTGGTGAACGTAATTTCGGAAAATTGGAATTACTTGTGTATTAGAATTCCAGTACCTCCACGAGGTCCAGTGGTTCGCGGATTAGAAACAAGTGTATAATTCGGGCTAGACACTCGGGAGTTTGGTTTAAGCCACGTCTCTGAGAGGAGGAGGATATCTGGAGAAAACTTGTAAACGAACAATCGGAGGTGTTGTCGGCGAATACCACTAGGTATTGTAGAATAAAATACAATAGAGTAAGGGACTCTTTCACCGTCTGCTCCAGTATACCCGCTGCGCGCTGTAAAAGACACTTTCGGAAATCGTTGGAAAAACATAGAAGGAGGTTGAATTTCGTTTTGCAAGTTTGACGAGCGTTTTCCAGGTTGTATAGCCCCCCTTAAGTAGTGTTTAGAATTACCCGACACTGCAAGATCTTACTAGTGACAACGATGACACATTTAAATTATATAGATATATTTCAAAAACTGTGTGGTCGTCGATTGCAAGATAAACATCTGTACAGAATTAGGAAATGTATGCAAACGATGGCGCAAACATTGCAAACCTGTTTTCAAAATTTTTTCTTGATCTAAGATAGTTTGGTAGATCTACATAAGCATTTATTATTTAATGCCATCATTTATTTAAAAGAATTATTTTCAGTGCATAATTTGTATTGTTTATTATTAACAGATATAGTACTTGAAAGAAATTCGACATTAAAACAAAAAATTAAATCAGGGGATGTAGCTCAGATGGTAGAGCGCTCGCTTAGCATGTGAGAGGTACGGGGATCGATGCCCCGCATCTCCATTCAAGCTGTATTTGGCAGCCTTTAATTTTGCTTATCTTTAATAATGTTTTATTTATTATACTGTCCAAATTACTTGTTTTTTTTTCAATTAGCGATAAAAACGAAAAACACAAATATGGCTTTTAACTTGTTCATTACATTTCGATTACTTTTCAATTACATCAATCAGCATATAACCATTCAAGCTGTATTTGGCAGCATTTTATTTTGCTTATCTTTAATAATGTTTTATTTATTATACTGTCCAAATTACTTGTTTTTTTTTCAATTAGCGATAAAAACGAAAAACACAAATATGGCTTTTAACTTGTTCATTACATTTCGATTACTTTTCAATTACATCAATCAGTATATAACCATTCAAGCTGTATTTGGCAGCATTTCATTTTGCTTATCTTTAATAATGTTTTATTTACTATAATGTCCAAATTACTTGTGCTTTTTTTCTATTAGCAATAAAAACGGAAACACAATTATGGCTTTTAGCCCTTTTATTACATTTCGATTACTTTTCAATTACATCAGTCAGTAAAGAATCCCTGAGTTTGGTCACATTAGCGTTAATGCAGCCCTTCAAACAGTCATGGATGTCAAATTAGTAAATTGGGTTCCAAAAAAATCACTTCATTAACGCTCGCTGAAATGGCCAGAAGAAATCTTTAACCATATTTCAGGGGATAGCCAGTGGTCCGGTGGAAAAGGTTGGATTATATCAACCCCCCAATGATATACCCTCACATCACAACGCGATGTTATCGGGGACATTCGATACCATATTTCGGAGCTTGGTAAATAGTCCTGTGAGTAGGGCGTTAGAATATACTCACAGGTAGGCCGGCTTGTCATAAGAGGCAACTAAAGGACGAGTGGTAGGTGGGGTCTCAACACCCTATCGGCCGGAGAAATACCACCCCATCAAGCTATAGGCTCCGTGAAATGGTCGCGGAAGAAATCCCTGGCCATCTTTTGGAGCTTGGCTGATGGACCGGTTCGAGTAAAGGTTGATTTAGGTGGTAGTCGGTCCCAAGGTGAGATACCACCCCGTCGTGCTGTATATTCTGCGATATCGTCGAGAGAAATCTTCGACGGTGTTTCGGATGTGTGGCTGATGGCCCGGACTGACACGGAAATAACTCATGATGGTAGCTTTTGATATAAAGAATTCCGGAAGTAAACTAGTTTCCCATTCGGATCTCCGGGGCGGACTATGTCAGGGGGAACATCATGCAGATATTATGATAAATAACCGAACTTTAAGAAATACGTCATCGCATAATCGGGTTCGCTCTCGAGACTCTCCCCCCACTCGACTGGTAACGGCATTTTGTAACATCAGGGGCATCGGTTTCACCAATTCGAATGTAAACGCCATCCACCAATATTTGCAAACAGCGAAACCTGATATCCTTGCCCTAACTGAGACCTAGCTCGATTTCTACAACTGATTCGACATATCTTCGTTGCTGAGGATATGACTTACATTCGAGATTCCGTTTTAAGGGCAAAGTCTGCGTCTTCGCGCGATCCTATCTAGCTTGCCAGAGGATGGAGACGTTGGAACTCAATAGCATGGACATTATATGGTTAAGGGTCGTGCTGAAGAATTCTGTTAAATTTCTTTGTTGTCTTTACCGCTTCTCAAATGACGACCGACCAGCGATATTTTTCGAACATCTTTCACATACCGTCGACTTGATACAGATCAACCATCCAGCTTCTGAAATTGTCGTCCTTGGCGATTTTAATGTGCACAATTCCGGCTTGTTGGTACATTCTAACAGAACCGACGAGGCTGGCGGCTGGCGGAGATGTTTGCTGTTAGCCACGACTTGTGTCAACTCGTGGAGGAACCAACGCGAGTGCCGGATGCCCTAGGCGATTAAGCGAACACCCTGGATCTATTTTTGACATCCGAACCGATTATTTATACCGTGGAGGTTTCTGCGCCACTGGGAAACTCGAATCACTGCTTGGTATCTGTCGCGGAAGCACTTGCATTTCAAGCGAATAACCGGCTTAGGCAGCTTCGCGATGTATGGAAGTATGGGGCTGCTAACTGGGACGATTTGCAAGATTTCATCGCATGCTTTCCATGGTCGGAGGTGTGCTTCGGAGACTCCGATGTTAACGCTTGCGCGGAGTCGGTCACAGAGATTATTCTTCTCGGGATGGGGATCTACATTCCACATTCCATCAAACGAAGTTTATCTGATAAGCCTTGGTTTGATAAAAAATGCGAGCAGATTACGGCGGCAAAAGAGTTTTTAAGCAGTGGAGCCCCAATCCCACCGATGTTAACAGAACGAATTTTGTTAGAATCAGAAACGCGTGCAACCAGGCGATTGATACCGCGAAGAAAGCTCACAACGACAGAGTGACCAATAAACTCCTTCAGTGTCCGACTGGTTCGCGTTCCTTCTGGTCAATGGTAAAAGCTGTGGACAGTAACTTCGTTTCCTCCTCTTGCTCTCCGTTGGTAACAGACAGCGGGATGTTAGTCACAAATCCAAAGGATAAAGCTAATGTGTTCGCGAATTTATTTTCCGCGAATTCAAACCTCAATCCCGGTCTTTTAGAGCCCCCTGTGATCGCGCCGGTACGGTCTTCCATGCGAGACGTGAGATTTCACCCGCGTACTATTCAACGCATTCTACGGGAACTGGACTGTAGAAAGGCAACCGGCCCAGACGGAATACCAGCAATAGTCCTTAAGAACTGTGGTCCAGAACTATCGCCGGTTCTTGGCAGACTCTTTCGCTTATCTTATGCACAGAAGAAATTTCCTAACTGCTGGGAAATTGCTCGAGTTCAGCCAATCCCAAAGGCGGGAAAAAAGTCCCTCCCACAAAATTACCGACCGATAGCATCACTGAGTGAGTTTTCGCCCGCGTACTATTCAAGGCATTCTACACGGACTGGACTGTAAGAAGGCTACCGACCCAGACGGAATACCATTAATAGTCCTTAAAAACTGTGCTCCAGAACTATCGCCGTTCTTGGCAGACTCTTCTGCTTCTCTTATTTACAGAGGACCTTTCCTGCGTGCTAGAAAACCGCTATAGTTCAGCCAATCTCAAAGACAGGAAAAAGGTGTCTCCCACAAAATTACTGACCGATAGCATCACTGTCTATGTTATCTAAGGTGATGGAAAAAGTCATCAATACTGAGTAAATTAAGTATTCGGGGTGCAACGGACTTCTGAATGATCGTCAATACGGATTCCATGGCAGTCGGTCCACGGGAGATCTTTTGACACTTATAACCGATATATGGACATCTCCGATTGAGCTGCATGGTGAGTCAAGGGCGGTCGCATTATATATCTCCAAAGCTTTTGACCGCGTCTGGCACGGCGCCACAATCAAATAAACGGCCCAAAAAGTATTGGGATTTAAGAAAAAAATTAAGTCCAAACCTTGGTTTGACGGTGAATGGAGGGCGAATATCAAAGAACGTAAACGCATCGGAGTAATCCACTTACAAATATATGATGAAGCCAACACAGAAAGATACGCGACAATTCGGAAATAGACAATGAGACCTTTCAAATACAAAAAACGCGAATGCGAGAAGACTCGGATCAAAAAAATACTAGAAAATGTCAGAGCGAAGAACACAAGAACAGAGGTATGTATGCCGGCATAAATTCAATTAGAAATGGCTACCGAGAGAGAGCCAAAATAATTCGAGACTCAAACGGCTGTCTGGTCACAGAAACAGACAATATGGTGACAAGATGGAAGCAATACCTTGAAAACCTGCTCAATGTGCGCACCCATTAACTACAAATAAACGCACCAGACGTACATACAGCCGAGCCTCAGATCCCAGAGCTCTTTTTCAACGAAATTATAGACGCAATAAATCGATTAAAAAACACCAAGGCTCCCGGAGTCGATTGCATACCGGCAGAGCTTGTGAAGCATGGGGGAGAGGCAACCGCTCGAAACATCCACCAACTCATCAAAACAATAAGGGATGGAGAAGTCACTCAGGAAGAATGGAAAACCTCAATAGTCGTCCCCATATCCAAGAAAGACGACAGATCTAACTGGGAAAATTACAGAGGAATGTCATTGCTCCCAACCGCATACGAAATACTAACAGATGTCATACTGGCGAGAATCACACCGTACGCAAAAGACATGTTGGGAGACTGCCAATGCGGATTCCGTAGGAACCGCTTAACGAGCGATCAAATGTTCTCAATAAGGCAACTACTGGAAAAGAAGTGGGAATACGGAGAGACGGTTCACCAACTTTTCGTTGACTTCAAAAAAGCCTACGACTCAGTCGCAAGGCAAAGACTCTACCATATTGTAGTTGAGCTGGTAATCCCGAAAAAATATGCCGCCCTCATTCAAATCTGCATGAGCGAAAACAAAGGGCGAGTTAGAATAGAAAACCACCTCTCAGAGCCATTTGAAATCCAGGGCGGACTAAAACAGGGCGATGGCCTCTCACCATGTCCTCATCAAAACAATATGGGATAGAGAAGTCACTCCGGAAGAATGGAAAACCTCAAAAGACGTCCCTATTTTCAAAAAAGGCGATAGATCTGACTGCGAAAATTACAGAGGAATATCATTGCTCCCAACCACATACAAAATACTAGCAAATGTCATACTGGCGGGAATTACACCGTATGCCGAAGAAATACTGGGAGACTACCAATGCGGATTCCGTAGGAACCGGTTAACGAGCGACCAAACGTTCACAATAAGGCAACTGCTGGAAAAGTATAGGAAATACGGAGATACGGTTCATCAACTATTCGTTGACTTCAAAAAACCCTACGACTCAGTCGCAAGGCAATGACTCTACCATATTGTAGTTGAGCTGGGAATCCCGAAAATAATATGCCGCCCTCATTCAAATTTGCATGAACGAAAACAAAGGGCGAGTTAGAATAGAAAACCACCTCTCAGAACCATTTGAAATCCGGGACGGACTAACACAGGGGGATGGCCTCTCACCATGTCTTTTTGACCTTGTGCTCGAGTATGTCATCAGAAAGATTCAAGACGAGAACATGGCCGGAACATTTCTAAACGGCGTCACACAAGTGCTCGCATATGCGGATGACATCGCAGTTTTGGGCGATAATCTAGAAACTGTATGTAAAAGCTGCAAAATCATCATGCAAGCGGCAGAGGGGGTGGGCCTAGAAATAAATGAAGACAAAACAAAATACATGATTACAGCGACAGCAGATGCACCACAGGGGACACATACAAACGTCAGAGGCAAGATATTTGAAAAAGTTAAAGAATTTAAATATTTGGGAACGATACTGAAGGCCAGTAACGAAATGCCGAAGGAAATTAACAAAAGACTACATTCCGGCAACGCTAGTTGGCATGCAGCCAGTAAACTATTAAAATCCAAACTGCTATCACGTAATATAAAGCTCCGTGTCTATAGAACCATAATCATGCCGATTGCTCTATACGGATGCGAAACATGGGGGCTCACAAAACGGGAAGAAAACAAATTCCGCGTATTCGAGAATAAAGTTCTAAGGGTTATCTTTGGAGGTATGGAGGTATATGACGAGGAGGCAGGGCAATGGAGGAAACTCCACAACCACGAATTGGAAGAGCTATACCACAAACCTACAATAGTGAGAGTAATCAGGTCGCGAAGATTAAGATGGGCCGGACATGTGGCGCGATTGGGCAACGATAGGACCGTGTGTTGAATGCTTGAGGGTAGACCATCGGGAAAGAGACCGATAGGACGGCCGCGACGGAGATGGGAGGACAATGTTAGGTTTGACCTTGAGGAGAACGGATCGGCTGGTCAAGCGTGGAAGGAGAATGCACAGGACAGAGGACGATGGCGGAGTCGAGTCCGTGAAGTCATGAACTTCCGGGTTCCTACAGGCCAATAAATAGTAGTAGTAGTAGTAATTACCTAACTCTCTTTTATTCTTAAGCAAACGTCTCGCCTCTGGCGCAAGACTTAATGACCTTGCCAGGAGAAAAACAAATTATGGAAGATTTAACAAGCCTCAGGACTTGCTAAATAAGGCCAAGGCCGGTTCCTGGCTGTAGTGCCGATGATGATGATGAAACGGCTCGCTGTTCCATTGGAAGGGTGCAACCTTTTGCTTTGATTACTTAACTTTTCATTATACCGATTATCCGACCAATCCTTTTACAACCACTCCTTATATACCCATATTATTGGGGAAGAATCGCAAACGATGCATCCAATTCTTCTCCATTCAGCATGACCTCAAGCGGCAGTCATTTACCCTGCCGCAGTTTCACTCATTCGATTTTGACCCATATTTAATGCAATTGCCCGGCACGAGTCTCTTCTCTGTTTTTTTGATATTGCCACTTAATCAATCCACTTAAAGTGCAGTGGTCTTGGTTCAGGCATTCGTTTCGTGACTTCGAATCACCGGTGGCGTTATTGTTCATAAGCCTTACTTTCTCAGGCATACGCATTTTAATGGCTTACGGCAATTATTATTATCCGCACGTTGCATTTTTGTACCCTTGCCGAGTGTGGTGCTTGCTTTTGGAAATGAATGAGGATATTCGAGACGATGCAAAAATGTATTCGTAATTGTATAGGGTGTAGCTTGGGATATGACTGTGCGCCACAGGTCGTTAATTAAAGAGGAAACGGTTATGAACGCATTATGTGCGATATGAATAGTATGTGAAATGGGATTTATGTAGTGCGATACTTCATCGGATTGGATTTGTGCTCCCACTAAGACGGAATTACGGAACCATCTTTATTAACCGCTTACTTTTGTAATGTACTTATGTTTTGTTCTTGTAATGATTATCATCATCATCATCGGCGGTACAACCGGGATCCGGTATTGGTCCTATTTGCAAGTCTCTCCACCGGTATCTGATCATTATCCGAGACTTGTTAAATTGTCCGTAGTAATTAGTTTGTACCGGCAAGGTTATTAGCTTTGCGCCAACCTTTCTTAGGATATCGCTGCATTACGTTCGCTACTTGGCGGGTGCCAAAGTAACTATCCAGGGGTGTCACATGGAGACTGTAAGTCAACTTGGATTGAACAGGAACAAGGATCGTCCTGGCCTTCTCTGGGTTGAAAACAGAGACATTGCCCTTTATGATCCCCCCCGGTAATGATTATATTTACTGTAAATAGTATTGGCCTGTGGGGTTAGAAGTAGGTGCGCCAGGACAGGGGCACGGATTCACTTTTAACCCACCGAGGAAAAGACAACACACTCATCGCACAAGAAAAAAAAATCCTTGGTTTGATTGGTAATTACTTTTTATTGTTCTTTGAATTAATTTAATTTGGTTTAGCTTATATTTATCTCTTATTATACACTCGTAACTTTTGTAGTTCAGCAACAATACGATTATTCAGCCAAGAATATTTTTCTCGTTGTTCTATAAGCAACGAATTTAAATAGCAAATTTCGCGTTTCGTTTTAGCTAGTGCACTATGAAGTTCTTGATTATTAATTAACGATATATTTCACGAATCGCGGGGGCATGACCTCCGACGGTAGTGGTTGGCAACCGACTGACTAATTAGGGGTGAAATTCTGGATTCTTTCTTTTACACAACGATCAGCCAATGGTAATCGCGCTCTCCCGTGCTAGCTTCAATTCTCGACGCTCATCGAGGTGGATATGTACTTACGTATACATTCGACGTCGATGGGCGTAGAAAGGATAAAGAAATCAAAGGGGAAAGCATAATAACCCAGGGTTGATCTGGCTTAGTGTGTGTGTATTAATGCCGCGCCTGAGACTGGTCCATTGACCTGGTGCGGTGATTGTGGTGATCTCAGAGGGCATCGAACTATGGAAAGACAGAATTGTGGAGGAGAGGAAAATGTTGTTTGCGCTATTCACCTGTAAAATGAGATCGTTGATCCCAAGCGAATGGGTGATCTGAAGAAAAGCCGAAGTGACGCCAAATTGGCTACGGTAATTTATCATGAGAACTAATTAGATATTTTGATAAGGTCCCCAGCGGTTTCGCTATGATGCGACGGCGTCGTTTGCTTCGACTTGTTGTTGTTGATAACCGACATGATGTGATTTCCGATGGAAATCTCATGGGCTAGCAAAAATGGAGTTGCCGTGAGGCAAAAGGTAGCTGAATTCAATTCTGCATTATCTGCATAAAATAATGAATTCGGCTATGCTTTCTTTTACAGGTAAAATAGCCGAACGGTGGCATAGGGGATAATGTGACACGCTGTTAGCGGTCGAAATTAGGTTAGGATTGTGGGCTGGTTCTCCATGTGATATAGAGTAATCCCACAGGCCTTCCTGTCGTCTATAAGCGACCTTAGTATGAAAATGGTTAAGAGTATGTTAACTATATATAAGAGTATATCAAGTATGAGTAAATTAAAATAATGTTATTTAACAAACTTTCAATATTTTAGATTAAGCTGATGGCCTTATTTGTTGTTATTAATTCCGCTTATAATATTAATTATTAATTAAATTGTAATAAGTAAAACACGTGTGTTTATTGGTATAAGTAAATATATTATTAATAAAGAAAAAAATATAGTGTTAATAGTAATGTGTTAATATTCGCTACAAAGCTGTTATATTTAGTATATCAGTTTATTTTATAAATTCTTCTTTTTCGTTACAAATCTATCACCTTATAGATGTCGCTCTAGATAAACTTAACGAATAGACAAGTTGCTAAAGCGATAATTTCAATCGTACAATATTCTATCTTCGGGCGTTGTCTGCTGTAGACTGAATTTTTATTCGTTCGTGAAGTTATAAACTTAGTGAATTAAAAAATTGTTTAAACACAAATATTTTAACTTTCATTGGCAAAAAACATAAGGAACACAAGGTATGCGCTAAAATTTATTCCGAGTTTTTTTCACATTATTATATGTAGTATTCATTTAGCATTCACATTTTATGTAAAATTCTATAAGTTATGCTTCACTAAGAATGTGAATATTGATTGTCCATGAATTTAATCTTTTGGGTATTGTCAAATATTTCTCCACATGTTTGAGATGGCCATACACCACAACCGGTGCATCATTTGCTCGGAGTATCTTAATTTATAATTGTTGCAAAAAATGTTTATTTTAATTTTATGCTTTGTGTTTTTCCATAGTTTTTAATTTATAATTGTTCCAAAAGATTCATTTTTATATAACACCGTTCTAATTTGGAACAGCAAAATGGCAACCGGCGGCGGCATGCTGTGCGTCCAGAGTTTTGGTAATAGATTATTCTATAATTTATTCCCGACATATAAGATAGAGCAGGCATGCACAATAAAATACATGAGACAGAAAATACGTGTTACAATGCCGTGAATAACGTGGTTCTATCTCGTTATTTCCAGCAGATTTGGGTGAGTCGACTAAAATCGACTTCACACGAGGATTTCGACTGAATGTAGCAATAAGGGTTAAGTAGGGGTGCGTGAGTTAACGCTACGATTCGACCAAGTATAGAGAGAAACGTGTATCTTCGTTTTAAAACATTATAATTTTGTACTGCTGGCACGAGCTGCCTTGTTCAATCTGACTTAAAATATTGTTTCTTAATCGAAGATGAGTTCGGTGTCAAAAATCGTCCCCATTGTTTACATATGCAGCATTGGTGTCCCTGCCCAGTGTTTAAACATTCTCAATGTATCCACGTGAATGTACACCCATCTTTATTTTTTAAGAACATTTTTTTTTTTTTTTCAAATAAAATAAAGATAGCACCAACGATGCCGTTTATGGTCAATTCACAACAACCTTTGATATTTTTGCACAATTTGTTTCTATTGCTTTTTTTCGATTTCGAGCCGATGTCATCCAGTTTGGCACTCCCAGGCTCTGGGCGTCCTGGCCTACGCCATCCCTCCATAGCAGACAAGATCTGCCACGCTCTCTCCTTCCATACATCCTGCCACATAGGACTTTCCGGGTAGGCTCCTCTTGGGTCATCCGAGCTAGGTATCCCGCCCACCGGAGTCGATCGAGCTTGATTTTTCTTATAACATTAGTTTCAAGGTAGATCGCGTACAACTCATGGTTGTAGCGTCTCCGGAATCGTCCTCTCTCACATACGGGGCCAACAATTCTCCTTAAGACCGTCCTCTCGAACGTGGCTAAGAATTCAGAGTGCATTTTATTGAGCACCCAGGTCTCGAATCCATACATAAGTACTAGTGAGGCCATGGTCTTGTACAGCAGTACCTCGGATGTTCTGAATAAATTTTAGTATTTAAAGAGCCTTGATAGACCATAGTAGGCTTTGTTGGATTTGATCAGCCGTACATGAGTATTCGTAAGGCCATGGCCTTAAACAGTAGTAGCTTGGATGTTCTGGTTAAATTTCGGGATTTAAAGTATTTCTTGTTCCATATTGTTATCGGGCGATACTATTGACCCAGGGTAGTTAAAGGATTGCACTACTTCAAATTCGTGATCTGCTACCTTAACAGTTTGACCGACGTTAGGTCTTCTCTTCACAGATCTTGCCACCATGTACTTAGTTTTTCCGTCATTAATGTGCAGTCTCAGTTTTTGTGCCGCCTGCTCCATCTGGGTGAAGGAGTCCTGTACAGCCGAATCAAATCTATCGATGATGTCGCTGTCATCTGCGTAGGCAAGTATCTGGCAGGACTTTGTCACAATAGTCTCTCTAGTTGTGATTCCACTGTCGCAGATTGTTATCTCTAACGCCAGGTTGAAGAGGAGGCAGGCCAGACCGTCCCCTTGTCGGAGTCCATTAAGGGGGACATTACGGTTTGTCGGGTCAAAAAATAAGTTATTTTCAAGATTTTTTTTAAGAGAAAGTATTAAAGATATAACAATTTTTTTTAAAAACATTTAATTCATCTTTCGACTACGTTTGTAAATTTTGTCCAGTCACTCCGGAACCGGAAACCCCTCCCATCCAGGTGTTCAAAGTTAGCCATCCGTTCTGCTCGTGTAAGGGTTATTTTCGTCCCCAGTGAAAAAATACGAAAAATGCAAAAAGTTTATTGAACTTAAATACATTTAGCCCAACGTGAGTGAAAAAAATTTTAAAATTGATAAAAAACAACAAAATGGCGGACTATTGAAAAAAAATTGATTTTTCGGCCCTTTTTTGCTCTATTTTTAGTTATAACTAAAAAAATAAATAAATAAATAAAAAAGTAATTCACTCACAATTTGCGTGTGCTTGTTAAAAATATGTGTGCGAACTTTCATAAGAATCGCATGCACCGTTTTCATATTATCGCTTACACCGCACTCAAAAAAGTCGTTTCGAGAAAAACGCATTCAAAGTTTGGAGATAAATGAGGCAAAAGATAAAAGTAATTTTTTTCATGAAATCATCGGGATTTTTTATACTAACAGCTAGACATCTATTCCTGGACCATAAACAATTCCTTCCACGACTTGGAATTGGTCCTCTAGTTGCATTTTCGCCTTTTTCCTCGTTGTTCGTGCCTCGTGCGAGTTGTATACTAGGCTGCAGTCAGCGTCTTGCAGCCGATCTCTGTCCGTCTCGTTATCAAAACGCTCTCGCAGCGTACCCAATTTTGATGCCCATGACTTGCATTATTAGCAATACGGGTAAAAACCCCTCATTAAACATACAAGCTGCGGTAAGAGTCGCAACTTCAATGATTTTCTTACCACTGTATGTCTGTTTTGGCGCCATTTGCCAGATAGTAGCATTGAAACTTTTGTTGTTATTTTGCGTGAAACCTCCCTCGCATTTTTTTTTTTTTTTTTATAACAAATCGGGATCTGCCAGTTTTACCTAAACTGGGTAAATAGCTGTTCGTACTTTAGGATCCAAGGGAGGTTTGTCGTGGTGGAACTTTGACAGATCATTCGCAGCCTCCGCGTGTTTCCATTTGCACCATGACTCCGGGCCCTCTGGAACATCTTCCATAGTCACCAAATAAGAAAAAACCACCAGCACCGTGCAACGGACAAGTTAGTTTCATATATATGAAACTAACTAAAACTCAGGCAATCGCAGGTCACCCGCAGTACGCCCGAAAGTAAAAACAACATACGCAGGAGCGACTATTCATTACCGCTTATGAACATCTGCATCTTTCTAAATACACGGTAGTTGCCACCTATGATACGAATTTGTATCCGCGGGAGACCTATAACTTTGGAACCGCCTAAGATTTCGTTTCCAAATTTTAACATATTATTTTTGAAGTATAAAACAATTGATTAAACAACAAAAAAATTGATTTTTTGAACCGAACAAACCGAAATGTCCCCTTAAAGATGTTTACTGGTTTGGACACCAATCCCGCTATTTTTACTTGACTAGTTACGTTTGTCGTGGTCAACATACAAAGTCGTATCAACTTGTTTATAATGCCTAACTCTCTCATGGCATTATATAGTTCTACCCTGGCTATGCTGTCGTAGGCGGCCTTAAAGTCTGTAAATAGATGATATAATGGAATCTTAAATTCCAGACGTTTTTCCATCGCCTGCCTAAGGGTGAATATCTGATCAATCGCTGATTTGCCTGGCATGAAGCCACACTGATATTGAAGAATGATGACTTTAGCGTATGGTGCTATCCGATCTTGTAGGATATAGGAAAGTATCTTATAGGCGGTACTCAACCCCTATAGTGATATCTCCCTTCTTATGTATTGGGCAAATTATTCCGCGACGCCAATCTTCCGGCATCTCCTCTCGCTCCGATACGTGCACCACGATTTCATGAATGGCGTGATGTAACGCTGTCCCTCCTTCTTTGATCAGCTCAGCTGGTATACCACCAACTCCAGGGGCTTTATTTGATTTGAGTTGTCTTGTGGCTTTTGCCGTTCCCCCAATGCTTGGTGGCGGCAGCATTTGGTCTTGATTTTGCATTGGTGGAGCCTTCAATTCTTCTGTGAGTTGACCATTTAGCAATTCATTGAATTGCCATCGCTCTAGAATACCTCCAGGATCGGTGATCAGATTACCCTCTTTATTCTTGCAGTGATTGCAGCGCGGTGTGTACCGCATCATACTGCGGATTATTTGGTAGAACTTCCGCGCCCGGTGCGGACCTCGCTCTTTACTTTTCTCCATTTCCCAGGCACTTTTCCTTTGTCTGTGGAGTCTTTTTTTCAGATCTTCTGAGCTCTTTGTATTTCTCCTCACGTACCCGCGTCCTATGAGACTGCTGCATTGCCCGGTATACGGTATACAGCATTCTTACGTTCAGTTGCTAGTTTGCACTCATCATCAAACCAGTCGCTCCGATCTGTACGACTACTGCCTAAGATGGAGTTAGCGGTGCTATGACAGTATTCATAAGGCCTGTCCGTTTTTCTTCTACACCGGGCATTCTGGCGCCATGGCTTACTCTCCCTTCATCGAGCTCTTCGAGGGTGAGTCTTAACGCATGACCAAAGGTGTTATTGTGTTCTCATCGCGTAAGGCAGCCGTGTTGATCCGAACCTGATCCGCGGATGCAATACGTCTCCGTAAGGTAATCCGCGCTCAGAAAACTATGCCATCAAGGTAGTGATCCGAGTCGACGTTGGCACCTCGGTACGTTCGTACCGTCATCAGGCTCAAGGAGTGGTGCCGATCTATCAACACGTGGTCAATTTGGTTGCGAGTGGCTCCATCAGGTGATACCCAGGTGGCTTTGTGGATATCTTTACGCGGAAACCTGGTACTCACAACGACCAAGTTTTTTGATGCTGGCAGTTCGATGACTCGTAGTCCCTTGTCATTAGTGTTTTCATGCAAACTATGGGAACTTACTTAGTGCCTGAAAACTGGTTCCGACCTTTTTTGGCATTCAAATCACCAAGAATGGTTTTCACATCGTATCTTGGGCAGGCGGTGGGGACCCGTTCGGCGTTCTCGTAGAATTGTTCGGTTTCGTCGTCAAGGGACTCTTGTAGGTCCGTGAACGTTTATGCGGCTTATGTTCTTAAACTCGCATGCGATGAGTGTGTGGCGGTGCCGCCAAACCCCACGGTACACTTACCTAAAAACCCACATTACCTCATCCCAAGACGCAAAAGTTTTCGCCAATGCAATCGCATTAGGTACCTGAAAATGCTTTACGCATTAAAGAGATCAAATCTATGATCTTTAAGTCCCTGTAAAGAAAACTTACCTTTCATGCATTCTCTCTGCATACCAATTCTCTGTAAGATTTCTTTATTGGCTTATCAGGAATTCCAAATTCATTTCGGCATCTACGTTGCCAGACGAATTCCTGTATACAAATGATTTGAATTACATACTTTGTAACTTTCACCAGGGATCATAAATATTGCGCCGTCTATTTTCCAACTTCGCCATGTGTACGATAAATTCTTTACGTACACATTGGCCGGCGACCTTTTTCTCCTAGCAATAAAATTCTCTGAATCGCACAATGTGCAAACCAAAGCAAATACACATTCCGCGTCTCTTGGCATCTATTGAATTCAAAGCATAAACAATGCAAATATAAAATCCGTTTGCCACAAACGAAATTCCCTTCATATACAAATGCAAGCAAGGGATTTGTTTCGTCCACCAACCAATTAGCACATTTCCACATTGCATCGTTGTCTCTTTGTTTAGCCGCACATGTTCCAACAAAGATCCTATTAGCATCCGACGATTTCGGTTTTAATTGCTCTACCGAAATCGTATCCTAGGAATGCACTTATGCCTTTCTTTGTTCTAGGCACACACACACACCACTGCACTGAAAGAGTCCATCTCTGTGGCGGCCACACCCTTAAGAGAAAAGTTTTTCTCTCTCTTCCCTTTCCTTAACTCTAACCTAGGATGGAATTCATGTCAGAGTTCTATCCTCGGGGAGTCGTCTTCCATCCGTTGACCACGCAGGTCACACGCGATCTCCCGCTCACCGGTGCGCATGGTGACGGGAATCTAGTCGAGTGTGTCGTTGGAGTCTATCGTGTTTTATTCTATTTTCGAGGCATTGTGTTGACATCTGCCCAATGTAATACGTTTATGAATATAATTATTTTACAATGAAGTGCACCTGGTTCATTTCGAAATATACCGCGGTCTGAATAAACTCTCGCCCGTGCGGCGTCGCGATCCCATACCCCCACAAGTGCATAGCCTTTCGTATATTGCATTGAAGCCGATGATGGCGGGCTTTAGTTTTTGGCTGACTAGAAAGCCTACCCACGATTACATGGTGTTTTACATGACAGCTGTAATAAATGTCATACTCGTTTCTTTGAATTACACCACTCTCCGTCCATCTTATTTCTTGTAATGCTGTTATGTCAGTCTTATATTCGGACAGGGCATCGGCTAGCTGTTGTACAGCTCGAGATCTGTATAGTGAACGGACGTTCCATGAGAAAATTATTAAGTTGTTTAGCCATTTTCGTTTATCGGGTCCATATCCGAGGCTTGTTAAATTTGCCATAATTCGATTTTACGGGCATTGTTATTAGCCTTGCGCCAACCTTCCTCAGGATGTCGCTGCATGCATTTGTCCACCACTGGCGGGGGTAAGGATCGTCCTGGCCTTCGCCGGCTTGAAGGCAATCAGTGACTTTACCCTCTGTGTTTATGACTTGTACTGCTTGTCTTACTGCCTTGTGGCCACTATACATCTTTCTACTCATAATTAAGTACTTGTAAATGTAATTCAAAGTCAAAATGCAAAGAAAACGCGAAATGATGAGAACAACTGATCGACTAAACACGGCGAGCATGATACGCACGCACTATATAGACGACATTACCTTCGTAATTTGATGTAGCGACCTCTCTACTTCAAATTGGAACCACGATATCGATCGTAGGTAACTTCTACTGATTTCCAAAGCCGCGAATTTCAAAACAAAACGAGCGTCGTTCACATTGGCAAAAATTGTGAATTTGGAACATAGAAGTTGCTTTGGAATAATTTTTAAGAAGTGTTGAATTTAGATCGCTACTTGGGCGTTGTAGATTTTGATTCTAGGAATATTTTGGTATGGTTTAAGCCAATAAAAAATATTATGCCGGGAATAACCCCTTACAAGTCAACCCTAACAAAAATTGTTATGGACATGTTATTAAATTCGCCATCTGTGTGTTAGTCTCAGAACTTTTCAAACGACCTGTTAGTGTTGGTGGTCATTTGACGGATATTGTATTACATTATTAATTGATGTACTTCCATTTATTGATAACAGCATATTTTCTTAGACACAAAAATGTATCGGGTTTTCCAATAGGGACTTGACAACTTTTGATTTGTGAACGCACCCTTTCACTAATCATCGAACTGTCACTGTCAATTTATTCCGTAAACTCAACATTTTTATCATGGTTAAGTACAAGTTGTCAAGTCCCTATTGGATAACCCTTTATATACCTCTTATTTTTTATAACTTTGATTTAATTTGTTTTTTGTTTTTATTTGCAGCGTAAAGATGTCGTACCGTCGTAATCGTAATTTTGGAGGAAGCTATGGTGGAAATGGTCCAATATCCGGAAATAGTCGCATGGGAATGAATGCGGCGAGCCCTTGGGGTAACCAAGGTGGTGGTGGTGGCAATTACGGAGGGGGTAATATGCGCCAAGGTGGCGGTGGAGGAGGAAGTGGTAATATGCGCCAAGGTGGCGGTGGAGGAGGAAGTGGTAATATGCGCCAAAGTGGCGGTGGCGGCCAAGGCATGAATACCCAAGCCATTAGCCTGGCTAGTAACCTCCTCAATAATTTATTCAGGACTAACTCACCAGGACTTCTGAGTATTCGTCGTGGTGATGGGGGTGCAGGCAACCGCGGAACGGTACGTATTGAGGTTTTGTTTTTTTTTTTTCGGTTTTTCTTCGTTTAGTGATAAAGTCGTCATTGGCTAGAAAGTATATAGAAATAGTTTTTTAATTTTTATTTTTTAGTGGAGAACTTTAAAAAGGCTTTGTTTTGTTGTTGTATTTTTCGGTAGATGTCAAAATACTTTTTTCAATACGTTTTATTGAAAAACTAAAGAAAAGATAACATTTATTTATCCATTTATATTTTCATTTTTTTCGTTATTACACTTACACGAACCTATAGCGCCGAGCCGGCGCTCGAGACTTAAAATTCGACAAAAGCTACACCACAACTTGAATACTTGTTTTTTATTTGGGGTTTCCAAATATTTATTAACCAATATTCGACATGATCTACTTACAAAAAGTGGGGGCGAATTTGTATTATGTCATTAAGGATTAAAATTTGAACCGGGTTGGCAATTCGTACTTCCCTTATGAATTAAGCGACGATTTTGTGGACCACTTTCGATGAAGTATTTTCTCATGCGTCATGACCAGAGCAGCATTTTCATGGCAGGCACAATTTTGCGCCAACCGGGAGACTTTAATAGTATTGCATTAACTATTTCGTGCAACTAAAGAATGGAATAATTATATATTTATTATTCCATTTCATTTTTATTAAATAATATATTAATTATTTATTGGGCTATAGGAACCCGGAAGTCCATCACCTCACTGACTTGGCTGTGCTATCGTTCCCTGTCCTTTCGTTATATTTGTCTTGGCGAATACTGTGCAAATCTGTAGCCCTGTGGTTCATTTTATGGTGTGTTTATTGCCAGAGGCATGATCCGATGTATGCTCCTCGTAGCATGTTCCAAACGTGGCCTCTTTCAAAAATGTCGATTCACATAGCAGCAGTAGCTTGATTATGGTTACAAAACACGGTCTGCCCACACTTTGCTCGGCTACTTCAGATCGGGTCTTCAGTTTGTCGCTATCAGAACTGAAAACGCTATCCTTGAGCACAATTGAAGATAAACGTGCGCCTTTTGTAGTCAGACCACATTCGAACAGTTTAGATTACTATTATTAATATTTATTGGCCTATAGGGACCCGGAAGTTCATGACCTCACCGACTCGGCTGCTCCATCGTTCTCTGTCCTGTCCATTCTCCTTCCACGCTTGACCATCTGATGCAATCTTCTCAAGGTCAAACCTAACATTGTTCTGCCATCTCCGGCGCCCGTCCTATCGGTCTCTTTTCCGATGGTCTACTGTCAAGAATTCTACGCACGGTCCTATCGTTGGCCAATCGCGCCACATGTCCGGACTCCGCCATTGTTCCCTGTCCCGTGCGCTCTCCCTCCACGTTCGACCACTGGATCCGATCTCCTCGGGGTCCAACCTAACATTGTCCTCCCATCTCCGTCGCGGCCGCCCTGTCTCTTTCCCGTTGGCTTACCGCCAAGAATTCTATGCACGGTCCTACCGTTGCCCGTTCGCGCCACGTGTTCGGCTCATCTTAATCTTCGCGACCTGATTACTCTCACTATTGTAGGTTTGCGGTATAGCTCTTCCAATTCGTGGTTGTGGAGTTTCCTCCTCATCATATTTACCTCCAAAGATAACCCTTAGAACATTATTCTCAAATACGCGGAATTTGCTCATCCTATTTTGTGAGAGCCCGTGTTTCGCGGTAGAACAATCGATATGATTGTGGTTCTTTGGCGGATGATAGTCTTATAGTTGAAAGAAGTGTTCCGCCGAACACTGTCCAATACTTAACACAGAGTGAATACAGCACAAAAGTAAAACACGGAGAAATTTCTTTAGAGTTTTTTTTAATTCTTTAATGTTCCCTTTCTTTTCGTAGTACATAAATTAAAAACGGCTTTATGATTAGTTTATCCACTTATGGACACACATACGAGTCAAACACTTGGGATCGAACAGACACACTTTTAAATATAGGGTTTACCTATAGGAACTTGACTTTTTTTTTTCGGTAGTAAATTTTTATAATTTGCAGACGTTGTTCGTTCGTGTACTACTCAACCATGATGAAAATGTTGAGTTTACTGAATAAATTGACAGTAACAGTTCGATGATTAGTGAAAGGGTGCGTTCACAAATTAAATTCAAAGTTGTCAAGTCCCTAGTGCGTTCACAAATTAAATTCAAAGTTGTCTAGTCCCTATTGGAAAACCCGTTACTATTATTTTTTATAACACACGGGTCCGCGTCGGATTTCTTTCTTTTTTACGCTTGTCTTTTATTGTGTGCATAGAACGAACTTTTGGAGAACAAATTAAAACGATCGAACCACGAACTTTTCGGTAGCACATTAATGCGATTGTGACGATGGATGGCACTCTAGTTTTTAGACACACGTTGTGCGATCTTCCTCGTGAACACTTCCTGCGAACTCTCTAAATGGACTTCTCTGGGGATGATTCCATTCACCCCATAGTTTTCTTTTTCCTTTCGCTGGAGGTGACTTTCTCTCAATCGAGAATCTCTCCACCATGGTCGATCGTGCTCACACATACAGACGCGCAGGTTATTGCCTGGTTGCTGTGGATCATTCTGTGATCGTCAGAATTTCACACCTCTGATGCATCGGTTATGCACAGAATCGAATGTGTGATCTACATTAGGCGATCGTGGGATAATGTTTACTTTGCCCTATGGGAACAGCATTTTCGTTTATTGCTGTTGCTCCGCAATGGCCTTTGTTTAGGCGAAGTACATTGCGACAGGGAAAAAGGTTTTGTCGACGGATTGGTTTTCCGGCAATTCGCTTATCGCCAGAGATGTGATGTTTGTCGACATCTACCGCAGCTGTGCCAACCGTTTGTGTATATCCAGTTGATGGGTCGATGCACAATTTCTATGCTGGGTCATGTCCTTCGACACCGTACAGGCGTAGGAAAATTGGTGGGACTTGTGGCTCATGTATCTGTGGATACCTGGGGTTGTTGAGTCCAGGATGAATGTTACCTTTTGTTTCAGGTGGAAAGGAGACATTTGGGGACACGTGTCTGTGGGCACGTGTAGTTTGGCTATAGGTGAGATATGTTCCTTGGTGGAACGATGACATCTCGACCTATAGGGGTTTGTGTGGTTCGTAGAACCGCCACAGTTCTATAAACACGGAGCTTTATATTACGTGATGGCAATTTGGATTTGAGCAGTTTACTAACTGGGTGCCAACTAGCGTTGTCGGAATGCAGTCTTTAGTTAATTTCCTTTGATATTTCATTACTGGCCATCAGTATTGTTCCCAAACATTTAAACTCTTTAACTTTTTCAAATACCTTGCCCCTGACGTTTATGTGTGTCCCCTGAAGTCCACCTGCTTGCACCGTAATCATATGTTTTTATCTTCATTAATTTCTAGGCCCACCTCTTCTGCCGCTTGCATGATGATTTCATGGTTTCTAGATTGTCGCCTAAAACGGCGATGTCATATGCAAGCACTTGTACCCCGTTCAGGGATGATCGGGCCATGTTGTCGTCTTGTATCTTTCTGATGACGTACTCGAGAACGAGGTTAAAGAGACATTGAGGGGTCACCCCCCTTGTTTTAGTCCGTTCCTGATTTCAAAAGATTCTGAGAGGTGGTTTTCTATTCTAACTTGCCCTTTGTTTTCATTCATGCAGATTTAAATGAAGGCGGCATATTTTTTCGGGAACCCCAGCTCAACTACAATATGGTAAAGTCTGCCTTGCGAGTCGTAGGGTTTTTTTGAAGTCATTATTGTCTTGTACCTCTCTGATGACATAATCGAGCATAAGGTTAAAGAGACACGGTGAGAGGCCATCCCCCTGTTTTAGTCCGTCCCGGATTTCAAATCGTTCTGAAAGATGATTTTATATTCTAACTCGCCCTTTATTGTCGTTCATGTAGATTTGAATGAGGGGGCATATTTTGTCAGGACGCCCAGCTCAACTACAATATGGGTAAGTCTTTGCCTTGCGAGTCGTAGGCTTTTTTGAAGTCAATGGACAGTTGGTGAACCGTCTCTCTGTATTTCCACTTCTTTTTCAGCAGTTGCCTTACTATGAACCTTTGGTCCCTCGTTGACCGATTCCTACAGAATTCGCACTGGTAGTCTCCCAGTATTACTTCTGGGTACGGTGTGATTCGCGCCAGTATGATATTTTTTAGTATTTTGTATGCGGTTGGGAGCAATGACATTCCTCTGTAATTTTCCCAGTCAGATCTGTTGTCTTTTTTTGGAGATGGGGACGACTATTGAGGTTTCTCATTCTTCCGGAGTGACTCCCTTATCTCATATTGTTTTGATGAATTGGTGGATCTTTCGAGCGGTTGCCTCTCCATGCTTCACAAGCTCTGCCGGTATGCAGTCGACTCTGGGAGCCTTGGTGTTTTACAATCGATTTATTGCGTCTACAACTTCTTTGAAAGAGGGCTCTGGGATCTGAGGCTCGGCTGTATGTACGTCTGGTGCGTTTATTTGTGGTTGATGGGTGCGTGCATTGAGCAGGTTTTAAAAGTACTGCTTCCATCCCGGCACGATATTATTTGTTTCTGTGACCAGACAATCGTTTGCATCTCGAATCATTTTAACTCTCCCTCGGTAGCCATTTCTATTTGAGTTTATGCCGACATACATACCTCTGATGTTCTTTGCTCTGACATTTTCTAGTATTTTTTTGATCCGAGTCTTCTCCCATTCGCGTTTTTTTGCATTTGAAAGGTCTCATTGTCTCTTTCCGAATTGTCGCGTATCTTTCTGCGTTGACTTCATCATATCTTCGTAAGTCGTTTACGTTTTTCGATCTTCGCCCTGCACTCATCGTCAAACCAAGGTTTGGACTTCATTGTTTTCTTAAATCCTAGTACCTTTTGGGCTGTTTGTTTGATTGTGTCTCTGATCGATGTCCATTTAGTGTCCACACAATTGACTTCCTCTTAATCACTATTCCCGCTCCCTAGAACGCTAAAACTATTCGTTAGTACGTCTCGATATTCAACCCTTTTGCGCAGGTCTTTTAGTTTGTCAATGTCGAACTTTTTGCTTGTCTTCCGTGACTGCCCATGTGGGTTTGCTGCGAGCCCACTCCTGATTTTGCCCATCACTAGAAGATGATCGGAGTCGCTCGGATATTCGAGTGGTGTCTTTTGTCTATGGTTGTGGCAAGTATGAAAAATACTTATTTGCAAATGTTATAATTAACATTGCAAATGATTACTGCAAGTCATATTATCATTGGAAGTGTTATATAACAATATTAATATTGGTAATATTTGTAAGTTTAAAATTATTATTGTACGTGGTATTATAATTGTGATTGTTGTTATTATGGATGTTCAAATAAAGATTCATTTTTATTTATTTATTATTATTATTATTATATATTGGCATGTAGGAACCCGGAAGTTCATGGCGTAAAAATAATATTTAAATAAAATGTGTGCATCCATAATTGTACTTTCACCAATAGATTATTGTCTAGTGTTTTGTAAACTTGTAAACTAAACCAAAGGCTTACAATGTTGCATAATGTTTGTCAAATACACACTGAATGTTTACATTTTGTTTGCCTTTCTCCATTAAAAATATATCCGGCCAATGACGAATTTTATAGTAATAGTAATTTATAGAGACGCCTATCATTTTAATAATTTTCCGAGGGGGCTTAAACTCGATCTCACTATCATGTTATTTCTTCTTTTCTTTAAGTTTAACTTATATATCGGGGGGTCTATCATTTCAGAGGGGGAGTTTTAAACAAGATAAACTTCATTTCATTGGTGAAATGTAATAACTTTTGAATATATTTCACTGTATTCTTATTTTCTTTATATTTAACTTATATATAAATTAAGTTTATTGAAATTTGATGACCGATAGTTTCACAATTGTATGCCTTCGGTACAAACGGCTTCTGGTAATATAATACAATATTTGCTGCTGTCCTCTTACACGATATTAGTACTGGAAATATCTTTTAGCTGATATATTTTCATTATAATGCATCTCATAGCTCACTAGACTAAACTCTGGTGATAGTTGGAGATCTTTATTAAGACCAGAGGGCAGACTTCTAATACAAACCGCCGAGATGCGCGTTGTTTAAATTGTATGAACCGGTCGCCTTTGTACATAAGCAAACTATTTTTCATAAGTATAATTAGTCTATATTAACAAGAATACTATAAAAAAATATTCTGTTTAAGACTAAATAAAAAAAAAGGAAAACAAAAATCTTACATATTTTAAGAAAATTCTGAACAAAAATATCAATTTCTAATATTCTTTACATTTTTTTCTCTTCAATGTTCTCTATTTTGGGTCTGCGTGAATTGTGTTTTTTTGTTATTTTCTTATGAAAAACAAAATTACAATATTAACAATCAATGCGGCACACAATACAATGCTATTGTGCTGTGGTGCTTGGTTACCACCTGCTTCTACATGTGTTACTGCAACTACCTGCCACCGACTCTTCAAAAACCAAAAATTGTATTTCGATATTCGAAATTCAATACAAATCGCATCACACGTCGTTAATGCACACTACAATACGATTTGCCACCTGCCACCAATTATCCAATCTAAATAAATATATGCAACAAAAATGCGAATATTATTTACATTTTAAATCGAATGTGTTTATATTACTAAATACAAAATGTGTGTAAAATACCTACAATTAATATTGAAAAAATGTTTTGTACAAAAAATTACAAAACTCTGGGTGTGCTATCAAATCTATATTATGCATGATTGATGTAAATTTTATATTGTAACAAACAATTTAAAATATGATGTATTGGAAATATGTGTTGGTGTAAAACATGCAATTTTTATCCGCTGTTACTATTTATATTGCTGATTCAAATCTAAACACCTATCTGAAAAAAAACAATAACTGTTTTATAATACTACAAATGGAACGTGTTTATCCAACTGTGATAATCGCGATATATCGATAATTTTAAACCACTAAATGTAATTATATTATATACATGCATACATCTATATTTATAATTTTCTTCGTATCCTAAAAATGTTACATTATCCACACCCGAAACAAAACAAACAAAAACCATTCAAAACGAAAACGTTTTTATAAAAAAAAAACTATGTGAACAAAATACTAATACTTAATCAAAACCAGATTGGTAATAATCGTGCTGGTGTTGGCAATCGTAATCGCCGTGGCCAAGGAGGCTCAAATAATCGTAGTGGTGCTAAATTGGGCCCCAATAGACAAGGTGGTATTCGTAAGCAGAATGCTTTTGAGCGTGCTAGGAAAGTTCTGGCTAAAACTCCTAATAATAATAAGAAGAAGGACTCAGCTTCTGGTGAGAACACCGAAAACTTGAAGAAAAACAAGAGGTAAGAATATGCCACTTCCATGGCATAAGTTTTTAAAACACTTCCAAGAAAATATATAAATTACCTTAATTTCCTTCACGAAAAATATAAACGAACAAACAAAAAGATCTATACATAGCTGACAAATATGCAATTGTATGTAAATGCATATATATTGCGTACGTGTGTAGAAGATTAAAAAAAAAAACCATCGACATTTTGCTCCTTGGTTTATAACATTTTCTAAGATTATTGATGGAAGGTGTAAGATGGTATTCCTGATTTTATTTTCATATAATTGTATATAATATAACTTGTATAAAAAATATTCGAAATTACTTTTCCAATCATAACTAATACATATGAAGGTAGATTGAAGACTTAGGTATTTTTAAAATCATTATTTTGGTATTTACTTTTCCTATTTATATACTATACTATTTAATATTTATTGGCCTGTTGAAACCCGTAAGTTCACCATCCCACGGACTCGGCTGCACCATCGTTCCCTGCTCTCCACTCCATGCTTTACCCCCGATCCATCCTCAAAGTCACGTATTACATTGTTCTTTCATCTCCGTCGCAGCCCTCCTACTGATCTCTTTCCCCTTGGTCTCCCGTCAAGAACTCTATTAGCTACGCAACTAAGTTCTCGCTGTTTTTAATGAAAAAGCAACTTTATTGTGAAAAAATTGTTACAAATAAATCATTCGAAGCACAGAGCTCGAATACCGTTACGGTATAAGTGTTCATCTTTTGATGCTACGAGGGTTGCCTTTTATATTTCGAGATTAGAGAACCAAAAACAAATATTGATCATCGAAAATCACTTTATTGTTTTTCAAAATATTCCCCATGAAGATCTATACACTTTTGCATGCGTTTGAACCAATTGTCGAAGCACTTTTGCCACTCTGATTGAGGTATCTCCAACACATGCATTCTGAATGCAGCAACCGCTTCTTCAGGTGTCGAAAAACGTTGACCTCTCAGTTTGTTTTTTACGTACGGGAATAAAAAGAAGTCATTCGGTGTCAAGCAGGACTATACGGCGGATGACCCATCAAATCGATGTTTTGGGTGCTCAAAAATGCAGTTGTCGCAGCCGATGTCTGAGAGCTCGCATTGTCGTGGTGAAGAGTGATCCGTCTTCGGTGGTTGGTTTTCCTGATTTCTTGGAAGACAACTGGCAAACAAATGGTTGTGTACCACTCAGAATTGACTGTTCTGTGTTGTTCTAGTGGTACGGTTGCGACATGTCCAGTTTTTCCGAAAAAACAAGCGACCATTTGCTTGGAAGTGCTTCGTGCGCGAACAGCTTTTGTTGGATTTGGCTCATCTTGAAACACCCAGACAGTCGACTGCTGTTTACTTTCGGGCTCATACGCGGAAATCCACGATTCATCACCTGTCACGATGTCATAGACGTGTTTCGAAGCACCGCGGCCGTATTTTTTGAGCATTTCTTTCGACCAATTGACACGAGCCTTTTTTTGGGCGATTGATAATTGGTGTGGGATCCAACGCGAACAAATTTTTTTGACAGTCAAATGTTTATGCAATATTGAATGTATGCTGGTCCCACTAACGCCTAAGGTTGTCTCAATCTCACGATAGGTCACATGACGATCTTCCAATATCAGTTCGCGTACAGCATCAATGGTTTTCGGAACAACAACTGATTTTGGACGACCTTCACGAAATTCATCTTGGAGTGAACTACGACCACGATTGAATTCACCATACCATCGATAAACACTGGTCCTTGATGGAGCTTCATCGCCAAAAATTGAATTAAGTTCATCCATGTACTGTTGCTGAGTTAATCCATGCCGAAAGTTGTAAAAAATAATCGCACGAAGATGTTGACGATTTAATTCCATTTTTGGGCCGAGATGAATCTTTTAAGTTACTGTAAACAACACAAATAGCGCTCGTATGTCAAAACGTTCTGAGTGCGTATAACCTCAAGAATGTCCCACTTTACGACAGAGCTGTCAATTGCCGGATTGCAACACTAGGGTTGCCAAATCCCGAAACATAAGAGGCAACCCTCGTATCCACGAATCAAGCCATTTTTTGATGTCTTCACATGAGCGGACCTGCTGATCAGCCAGAACATGTGCCATCGAATGAAACCAGTAATAATCGGGCGGCGCAATATCTGGGGAATATGGCGGATGGGGTAGGACTTCCCAGTTGACCGTTTCCAGGTAGGTTTTAATGAGTTTGGCAACGTGTGGCCGAGCGTTGTCATGCTGTTGAATCACTTTTTCGTGTCTCTGCTCGTATTGTAACCGTTTTTCGCGCAGTGCTCGGCTCGATCACATCAATTGAAGTCGATACCGTTCCCCAGTGATGGTTTCGTCTGGTTTCAACAGTTCATAATAAATAACAGCGACACGGTCCCTCCAAATACACATCATATCCTTCGCAGAGCGAATATTCGTCCAAGCCGACGACGTAGAAGCATAACCAGACAGACCCCATGACTTTCTTTTCTTTGGGTTGCTGTAATAAATCTGTGGCGTTTCTAACAGATACACACACAATATACAAGCAAATAGTGAAGAACATCGAAAGGAAATCGAATAAGGAAAAAAGCATTAGCCGTATACCAAGCAATAACATAGCAATTCCACATCAGTTGAGTTTAGAAATCGAATTCGTACACGCGGCAGTAGCCTGATGCTTCAATGCTTCGCTTCTCACCTGTTTCTCCGTGTATATTTGGTGACCCCGACGTTCGTCTGATAAACCTTGGTTTGATAAACAATGCGAGCAGATTACGGCGGCAAAAAATAGAGCTTTTAAGCAATGGCGCTCAAATCCCACCGATGTTAACAGAACGAATTTTGTTAGAATCAGAAACGTGTGCAACCAGGCGATTGATACCGCGAAGAAGGCTCACAACGACAGGGTGATCAATAAGCTCCTTCGGTGTCCAACTGGTTCGCGCTCCTGATCAATGGCAAAGGCTGTCAGCGGTAACTTCGCATCCTCCTCTTTCCCTCCGTTGGTGACAGACAGCGGGACGTTATTCACCAATTCAAATGTTAAAGCTAATGTGTTCGCGAATTTATTTTCCGCGAATTCAAACCTCGATCCCGGCCTTTTGGGGCCACCTGTGATCGCGCCGGTACGGTCTTCCATGCGGGATGTGAGATTTCGTCCGCGCATTATTCAACGCATTCTAGGTAAACTGGATTGTAGGAAGGCAACCGGCCCGGACGGAATACCAGCAATAGTCCTTAAGAACTGTATTCCAGAACTATCGCCGGTTCTTGGCAGACTCTTCGGCTTATCTTATGTACGGAGAACCTTTCCTACCTACTGGAAAATCGCTCGAGTTCAGCCAATCCCAAAGACGGGAAAAAAGTGTCCCACAAAATTACCGTCCGATAGTATTACTGTCTATTTTATCTAAGGTGATGGAAAAAGTCGTCAAGACAGAGTTAGTTAAGTATTTGGAGTGCAACGGACTTCACAATGGCCGTCAATACGGATTCCGTGGCAGGCGGTCCACGGGAGACCTTTTGACACTTATAACCGATATATGGACATCTGCGATTGAGCGGCATGGTGAGTCAAGGGCAGTCGCATTGGATATATCCACAGCTTTTGACCGCGTCTGGCACGGGACATTGCTTAACAAACTCCGTTCATATGGACTTTCCCAACAACTTTGCGACTGGACGAAGAGCTTCCTTGAGAATCGATCGATCCGGGTTGGTGTGGACGGCGAGTGTTGGGATCTGTATCCTGTTAATTCGGGGGTGCCCCAAGGTTCTATTCGGGCTCCAACCTTGTTTTTGCTTCACATAAATGATTTGTTGGAGACACCAGATAACAAAGTGTTCAGTTTTGTGGATGATAGTACGCTTGTTTCCTCCTTTTCCAGTGTTTGGCCGATTGGTGCTTCTACGTCGCTTCAGCTGAGATGTAGACAGATTGACTCTCTAAATCAGAATCTAGATAGGGTCCCGCAGTGGGGAAGGGTCTATAGCGTTTGAAATAATAGTGAAGAAGATCGTGTGATTCGAACTAACGCTATGACAGCTCGAATCACGAAAAAAATTTTACCTAAGCGTTACACATCAGGCTACTGACCGTGTTTAGAATTTGATTTCCAAACTCGACTATATTCCACTGATGTGAATTATTTTTATTTATCGCTTGGTATACGGTTCTGATGTATTTTTCGTTCGTGTTCTTTACTATTTTTGCTTGTGAATTGTGTGTGTATCTGTTAGAATCGCTACAGGTCAATCTCGTCGACTTCAATGCAGCGAAGACACAATATACAACATTCACAAAGAAAAGTGGATCATCGGTTCCACAGCTGATGATGAATGGCCAGGCCCTAGAATCTGGTGAAAGCTTGAAATTGCTCGGCGCCACAGTCTGTGGGAATGTATCGTGGCATAAACACATGTCGAGCATCCCCAGGTCGGCCTCAGGAAAACTGAGCTATCTATTTAGAGCCAAGACACATTTTACTCCGGCCCAACTTCTATATAAATCCCAAATTAGACCTGCGCTCGAATACTGCTCTCATGTTTGGAGCTCGGCTCCTAAACATACCTTCGACCTACTTGAGGGCATACGGAGACAAGCGATCCGCCTGATCGGGGACTCGGCGCTGACGTCGGGACTACAGACGCTATCACATAGAAGGCGCGTAGCCGACCTCTGTCTGTTTTACAGATATCACGGGTACTGTTCTTCGGAGATTCGTGGTATTGTTCCACGCAATTCGGCTTATGTGTGCTCCACAAGACAATCCGACGGATCGCACCCGTTTGTGGTTCATCTCCCGACGGCGCGAACATCCCTGTATCAGAACTCGTTCCGTTACAGAGCGGGGAAGCTGTGGAACTCCCTTCGCACACGAGTGTTCCCGGGGCGTTACTACCTGCAACTGTTCAAAAAGAAATGCAACAGTTATTTGGTGGCATCTCGGGGCGCCCACTCGACGCTATAACTTCGCCTCTCCCGAGAGAAGTCTAATAAAAAAGAAATAGGTAAACAGGACTTTACTACTGCGGTCCCGACTTCTGCACAGAGCACACGAAGTTGATCGTAACAAAGTTACTGAGGAGGGAGTAGTGTGGCATTTCTAACAGATACACATACAATATAAAAGCAAATAGTGAATAGCACCGAAAGAAAATCCATCAGCCGTATACCAAGCAATAACATAGTAATTTCACATCAGTTGGGTGGACTTGAGTTTAGAATTCGAATTCGTACACGCGGCAGTGGCCTGATGTGTTGAGCATTGGTTCGATTTTTAGTGATTCTAACCGTCATGGCGTCAGTTCGAATCACACGTTCTTCTCTATCGTCGCAAACGCGTAATTGGTGATCCCGACGTGGTTTGTGTAAAAATAGTACACACACTCCCATAGTAAAACAGGGCTTTCTACTGCGGTCCCGACTTCTGCACAGATCACCGGCACACTCGCCTGCTCTGGCGTTCTCTCGCTCGCTCGCTCCTCGCTCTATCGTCCACACACAAAGTTACTGAGGAGGGAGTAATGAGGCGTTTTTAGATTTTAGCAGTTTGCTAATTACGCACCACCTGGCGTTGCCGGGATGCCGCTTTTTGTGGATTTCCTTTCACATAACGTTATCAGAGGTCAATATTGTTCCTAGATATTTTTGCTTTGCCATTTTCTAGAATTTTTTCGATCCGAGTCTTCTCCCATTCGCGTTTTTTGCGTTTGAAAAATCTCGTTGTCTCTTTCCGAATTGTCGCGTATCTTTCTGCGTTGACTTCATCATATCTTTGTAAGTGGATCACTCTGAGGCGTTTACGTTCTTCGATCTTCGCCCTGCACTCCCCGTCAAACCATTTTCTAAAAATGTTCAGTTCGATTCTTCTCCCACTTGCATTTTTTTTTTTGAAAAGTCTTGGAATTGCCGCGTATCTTTCTGCGTTGGCTTCATCATATCTTTCTAAGTGGATCACCCTAAATCTTTTACGTTGTTCGATTTTAATTGTTCTCTTAAATCATCATACCTTTTGAGCTGTTTGTTTGGTCAGGTTTCTGATTGATATCCATTCGATCTCCACATTATTGTTTTCCTTTTCCTCACTACTCCCATTCTCTAGGATGCTAAGCCTATTCGTCAGTTCACCTCCATGTTCATCGCTTTTGCGATGGTCTTTTAGGTTATTAATGTCGACATTTTGGCTCGTCTCTCGTGACTATCGGTTGGCTGCGACCCGAATCCTAATTTTTTTTTGTACGATAATGTACAAAAAAAATTAATTTATTAAAATTAGACCTTGCCCGGAAAAAACAAATCATTATGGAAAATTTAACACGCCCCAGGACTTGCTAAATAAGGCCAAGACCGGTTCCCGGTTGTAGTGCCGATGATGATGATACCCCTGGCTGCAAACCAACCAATGGGCACGGTGACGCGTAACATCCTGCATTAGGAGTGGCAGATCTTTGTGTGTATATAAAGCTCCGTGTCTATAGAACCATAATCATGCCGATTGTTTTATACGGATGCGAAACATGAGCTCTCACAAAATGGGAAGAAAATAAAATCCGCGTATTCGAGAATAAAGTCCTAAGGGGTATCTTTGGCGGCAAATATGACGAGGAGGCAGGACAATGGAGGAAACTCCACAACCACGAATTGGAAGAGCTATACCACAAACCTACAATAGTGAGAGTAATCAAGTCGCGAAGATTAAGATGGGCCGGACACGTGGCGCGAATGGGCAACGATAGCACCGTGCATAGAATTCTTGACGGTAAGCCAACGGGAAAGAGACCGACGGGGCGGCCGCGACGGAGATGGGAGGACAATGTTAGGTTGTACCTCGAGGAGATCGGATCGGATGGTCGAACGTGGAGGGAAAGCGTACGGGACAGGGAACAATGCCAGAGTCGAGTCGGTGAGGTCATGAACCTTCGGGTTCCTACAGGCCAGTAAGTAGTAGTAGTAGATCTTTGTGTGTTACTCCTCGCTACCCTATCTGACATGGTTGGCCCTACTGGAAGCGTATGCTTCCGTCAGCATAGCCTGGGTGATTCATTGTAGTTTAACCCGCCGCACCACTTCAAGGTTTCTACCAAGCGGGCGAGGAAGCGTCGACGATATAGTCGAAATTTGCTCTTTTTACATCTCAGAGTTGTTTTGATGTTATTAATTATAAATCTAGGAATGTTTGGCATAATTTAAGCCAAGAAAAAATGGAAAAAAAATGTTCAAACAGATGTTAACCATAACCCGTTAATTTAAATTCGAACCGACTCGATTTTCTTAAACCAAGACTTCACTTCAATGCCAAAGTAGGAACTGAGTTGAATCCCAACAATGGTGGAACTGAACTTATCCATGACTAAAGTGAAACTGATCTTCTCCATGATAACGGAGGAGCTGAAGTCTTTTATTATTGTCTTCTGTCGACTTCTTTCCTAGCCAGCTCTGTGAAGGTAGCTTCCATTCACCAAGCCATAACGGTGTCAGGACAATCTCAGTCGTCGTGATTTCAGTAATTGAATATTCGTTATATCCTCGAACTTTGCGTTGCTGATTGCCTTCTCTAATTTTAGTAATTTTTTGTAGACGAATTTCAATAGGTCTGACATGTTTGTTTTCATATATATATTTTTGTTTACATAATTATTGCCATAGAATTAATTTCTTACGTTTTACTTTTTACTCTACCTTCGTATGTATTTACGTTTATATCAATTTTCATACAAGTTAAAAGCAAAATAAAATAAAACATGGTCAAATAAATAATTTCGTGATATATCATACCTTGGGAGATTTAGGAGAAATTTTACTGGGATTGAAGTAACAGCGTCGCGGAAGCTGTGTTTTCTTACGGCGAAACTTCTCTCCTGCAATTATTTGGTAACATTACCGTAAGATTAGGATTACAGCAAAACAGACCAAGCTGGTGGTGCCAGTAGTCTTCACAATGTTACATTCGTTTAGCATCTAGTCAGAAAAAGTTTCCATAAAAGTGCACTCCAAATTTAATATTGTTCCTCATTTACATTAATTTAATGTGTTTTCTTTACTAATAGTAATATTGTGTTTTCTTACGTATAGCCATGTTTGAGTTCAACTATTATTTTCTTTCTCTTATTTACTGCTTAAAAAAAACGTTATTGGACAGCAACCCACCTTAAAGCTTCTCTTGAAGTCCCCATTACTAAAAATAGTGAGCGTGTGTAGTAGATTTCATGCCGAAGGCTTGATTGGACGGTATTTTTTGTCGATGACGGTGATCGTTACCTAATTCCTGGTACCTTTAAGTGTTTTTCACTGTATTGAGTGCTTTCACTTAAACACAGTGTGCGATTTAGTTTATCGACAAGCCTGCTGGCTTTTCCTATGCGACTGTTGATTTTCAAATCCGCCCAGTACTTTCGGACCTAGGTTCTTGTGTATCTGTTAGAAATGCCACAAAAGTATTCCAGAAACTGAAATACATAAAATCTTGCTGTGTAACATCAGGACTATTCCCCATGGACGCAATATAACTTCCCCAACAATGTCTTCAATTTTTTTTCCTCTTTGCAACGTCTTTCCTGTTCATCAATTTCGGTCTCCATATTTTAATTTCGTGCTTCAAACACACTAACTCCTGACAGTAGAAGTTCGAATGAAACGCTTGGCAATACAATACTGTAGTACCCTTGTGATCCTCACAAAAATGCAGCAGGACCTAACCTGTAACTTTGTCCCTTTTGTGGAACTGCTTCTATTTCGATATAAATATTGTCATAAGTGGTCATTTTTCATCACATGCACTTGAAAATAGTTCGGATTCCTTTTGTTTCAATAGCGATGAGAATTCGGTCCACTAAATTCTTTTCACTTAGGTCGGTTTTATATAAATTATTTTCTTTTCGACCTTTAGTTTCTTTACGATGTGACTGCATACACCTTAGTGATCTTGGATTCTATCAAGGACATCAACAAGTCTTTCGGTGATAAGCCGGCTAGTGTCGCGTTCTTCCTAGATCGAAGCCGATTGAGATATTCCTGGTGGTTGGTTGCGATACAGTACATAAGCATCACAAATATTTTCAGACGCCTGTCATGAATTGCTCCCTTTATCCCAGTAAAATAGTAAAACTGCATTTTCTTCCGAAATTTCACATATCTGTATTTCTTTTTTTGCATAGTTCTTTATTTAAACTTAGTCCCCAATAAACATCCTTATATTGCCTGTAAATTTCCACACCAGCATTTAAAATTTTTATAGGTTGAAATTCTCTTAAAACTGAAACTTTTGTCAGTTAGTCATCTTGCGAGCCACGTCCTAATGAATTAGATTTTGCATTACTATTTTAATGCTCAGTCGCAATTTACATTCTCATCTTTTCTTCATTTAATTTAAATCTGGAGGTTGCACATTAAATTAGTTGGAAGATATTTTTTCGCGGTGTTTTTAAACACAATATCAAACATTGTGAAGACTAGGTTGTGAAATCCATCAAGAAATCAAATAGCATCAAGTAACTATTTACAATATTAACTAATTGCATCCTTTATTGTTTTCGTTTTCTTTTAATTTCAATCTTTAAAACAAAATGGACATCATCATCCTCCATGGAACATCACAGTCAACAACCAAAGGAATCCTCTTATGCAAGCGTACCAAACGAGATGTTGTATTGCCATTTGTGCAAGAAGCACATGTGGGATGATCAGTCGTTCGAAAATCATATTAAAGGACGCCCTCATCTGGCTGTACGGGAAAGTGTTGAGGAAGGTTACCGACTTAAAGCCAATTTGATTCGTCAAGAAGCTAAAATCGCTCAACAATTGAGAACTAGTGAATTGGACCGTTCCAAGCGTCTGGGAAGGTCTAAGGGACGTGCATTGGAGTATTGCACCATGTGTGACCATAATTTCCATGGTAACATGATGGGTCATCGTAAGTCTGAAGGCCACACGCAATTGAAGAAGTTCTTGCATCCGAGATGTACTGTATGCGATAAGGAATTCTCTACTCGTGTCGATTACGATACTCATTTATTGTCTGCTGCGCATATGAAGAAGGCTGCTTTGGCAAATTGTAAACCTGGTGAACCTGAGGAAGAGCTTTTACCTATTTTGACTGAAGAAGAAGAATTGAAGGATGTTCGGCCACCACAAAAACGTAAGAAGAAGGCCGCAGCTGCTGAAGCTAAGAAGGAAGGCGAAGAAGCTGAAAAGAAGGAAGGTGAAGAGGAAGAGAAAAAGAAGGAAGGGGAAGAAGAGGCAGATGAAAAGAAAGAAGGCGAAGAAGGTGCCGAAGAAGCAAAAGAAGAGGAAGAAGAGGTAACTATAGCCCCGGATACTGAAGAAACTATCCTTGATTTCCACAGCGGAGACGCCATTCCAAGTGACATCGAGTCTAAACTTCCGAGATATAATTGGACCCGAGGAGTTGCTACCAGTTTTATTACCAAGCTCGAATGTTATGCATGTGCTATCTGTCGCAAATTCTTTGACAGTGAAAAGACTGTTGAAGTCCATTCACGTACTCTTTACCATCATCGGCAATTCGTCAAGTTCCTCAACGAGAAATCAACTATTACTAAGGTCACTGAGAAGAGAGCCACCGTCGCCGCAGAAGCAGCTGAGAAAAAAAAGAAAGCTGAAGAAACTAAGAACGGGGCTGAGAAGAAAGCTGATACTGAAGCTAAGAAAGAAAATGGCGATGCTGCCGAAAATAATGAATTGTATGATCCTTCTGAAGCAACTGGAGACAATGAAGACGTGGAAATGGCTGGAGACGATGAAAAGGGTGGAGACGAAGAAATGGTCGAGGAAGAAGAGAATGGTGATGCTGGAGAAGATGAAGAAATGGACACTAAAACTGAAGATGCACCAACAAAGGATGCCCCCGCAGCCGAAGAAAAGCCTCCCGCAGCAGCACCTACTACTCCGGTTCAAACAACTCCACAAAAGGTTGCTACACCAGCTGTTAATACTCCAAGCAAGACCCCAGCAGCGGGCAAAGCGGGAACTAGAGGGCGCGGTCGTGGCCGAGCGCGTAATTAAATTGTCGGCTTAATATCTAACGTCCTTGCAACATAATATTTACACATTTCATGTAGTTCATTTTAATTTGATCATTTCTGGAAGCAAGTATGTAGAAAAATGTGTAGTATTTCAAAAATAACTTTAATACGTATATGTATTTAGAAATATATAATTCTATTCTGACATTCATAAATATATTATAATTTTAAGGAAATAAAACTAATATCAATATAACTAGAGTTAAAATAACTCGCCCTTAATCCATTGTTGTTTGTTTTCGTAGTAGTTTTTTGAGCAGTCATATCAACTTGAACAAATCTCGTCAATGGATGGTAGTGGTATGTATCGGGGCTTGACAACTTTGAATTTAATTTGTGAACGCACCCTTTCACTAATCATCGAACTGTCACTGTCAATTTATTCAGTAAACTCAACATTTAAGTGCACGAACGAACAACGTCTGCAAATTATAAAAATTTACTACCGAAAAAAAGTTATCTAGTCCATATTGGAGAATATATTATTATATTTTCATTGGGGAATAAGAAAATGCCATTTTTTTGGTAATTTCTCATTGAATTTCGTGCTTGTTAAAAAGCACCACCAGGACCTATATGTGCATCACTAATGTAATATCGACTTTTGCTAAGAATCCATAAATAGTAATATAATATAAATAGTAATATTTATATAACAACAGAATAGTAATATTTATGTAACAACTTCAAGCCGGCGCGGGCCACCGGTGGCCCGCGCTAGACTGTCTCATCGGGCGGCGCATATCACCGTTGGCCCGCGCTAGACTGTCTCATCGGGCGGCGCATACCACCGGTGGCCCGCGCTAGACTGTCTCATCGGGCGGCGCATATCACCGTTGGCCCGCGCTAGACTGTCTCATCGGGCGGCGCATACCACCGGTGGCCCACACTATATTGTCTCATCGGGCGGCGCGTATCACTGGTTGTACGCATTCGATTGTGCTATTAGACGCTGAAAATTAAAATAATTAAAATTTATCGTATTTTCATTAAAAACATTTATTTTTAATTACAATTATAATTAATAACGGTATCATAAACATAAGTTTTGTTCAATAACATAAACATAATAATACAGTATTATAAATATAACTCAAATTCGGTAAAAATAACAAAAATTCAATATTTTATTTATAATTTCATTATTTATTGTTTTGTGTGTAATTTGTTAAAACATTTCAAGCAAAGTGCTGGCTGACCCTTGCAATGCCCACAATACGTCTTAACTCTTGTAGTTTTCTTAGTGGCATAATCTCTGCCCTTTTTCTTGGACACATTTTTATAGCATTGCTTGCAGCGTCTGCGGGACTTGTGGGGAGGTCGAAGTCGTGGCGCCAGCATGGGGGCGGGGTTCTACTCCGTCTCCACAAACTTCTCAATTTTCACTCGCCGATTGTTCCTTGGAATTCCGCTGCAATTTTCATCACCATAGCAGCGGAAGAAACACCACACCCAGGAGAAATGAAACAGGTTGGTTCATTACAATTTGTTTTATTTTATGCATACAGTAGTCACGGTGAATTTCACAATTACATATACGATAGATTTTTACGTTATAAAGGTCCTTTTTATCTGTAACGATTTGTTATTACAAGTTGTGTTTATTATAACTTGATTTGGTCTTTATTTTTATTCCCGACATTTGCACTGATTAACCGACTAATTTTTATCGTGATAACCCGATCACAACTCTTTACGCGGTACGCATACCCGCAGCGCTACGAAACGACCGGCTCGGTCGGGTGATGGAAAACGACTCAGCGATGTGAATTCGCTGGCAAAGGGAATTCGGCCAGTGGTACTGGATCTTAGTTAAGGGTGCGTTTCATATTCCAAGAGAAACGTGAAGTCTCTCTTTGGGGGTAGGTAACCGGATCTCATGGCGAAGATCGTAGTGGTACGCATGTATGTGTGAACATTGGTTCTTTCATGGGACAAGGCCATGAGAACGAATCGGAAAAATCGAAAGGGATAATGGGCATCAATGAAATGTGAGTTCGGCTAAGTAAATAAGCCGGATCTCATTGGGTGCTAATTGGATTTCTGTTTGCTCATGCCGCCAGGTCATGAGAAACGGATCCGGAAAATTAAAAGACATAAAGGAATTTATGAGCTGAGAGTTCAACTGAATAAACAAGTTGCAACTCATTAGCTGCTAGATGCATTTGGGATACTTGAAACAATTTGAATTGTTTGTCGTATGGCCGGAATGCCTGCTGAAGAACAGCGTTCTTTTGTTTGCACATGGTGCGTGCTAAGGAAATCAGTTTTAGCCACTATTGCGCTAATGTATGCAGTTGGGTGAAAAGGTCGCCAGCCAATGTGTATGTAAGGAAATTTATTGTACACATGGTGAGGCTGGGAATAGGCGACGCAATGTTTATTCTCCCTAGTTATGATGGTTACATTATGTGTGAACCGAATTGTTTCTTTACAGAAATTCATGCAAATGCATATGGTAAGATTAGGATTTGCCTGGCGACCGAAGGTGCCGAATTGGGTTTGGGATTTATGATCCGATGAAAAAAAAAATGAACAGAATTCTTGTAGGGAATTCTGAACGCGAATTAATGCATGAAGGTAAGAATTCTCTTCCAGGAGCTTTCAGATTATACGTTAGGAAAACTTGATGCTTGAAGGATTTACAGGTGCTAATGCAATTGCATTAGCGGGAAATAATGGGAGTTGGGTTGTAGTATGGGGGGTTCTTCGGGTAAGCTAAAAAGAACTGTGGGGGGCGAAGTCATGGCACCGACATGGGCGCAGAGTTCTACTCCGTCCCCACAACTTCCGCTAAAGTTCTACCGACTAAAAGGACGAAACGCCGCCACGTTTGTCCACAACCGGGAGTAAGAGGAAAACAGTCCACCGAGAAAATCGAATGAAACTCACTGTTTTAAAAGTAAATGTTCTTTTATTTTATTGATTAAGTTTAATTGGCCTTTTAATGATAACACACTATTTGAATTAAGTTTCTGGGTTGCACTATTTAGTTGAGCTTTAATATCTTATCTAAAAAAATTACACCGAAGATAAACTGACCCACAGCAACAGCATATGGGACGTTCAACTTATTTTGATAAAAAAAACGCGCTTTCTCGTCTTGACGGATTTACGACTCGGGGGAATATTCGCGTCTCCGTGCCCACCGGAGAGCGGGAGTTCGTGCGACCAGCGTGGTCAGCAGATGAAATTCGACTCCTCGCGGATAGAACTCTGGTTTGAATTCCATGCTCGCTTAGGTCTAAAGAGCGGAAGAGAAGAGACAATTTTTCTCTTAACCCTTATGTCAATGACCAACTTTACCGACAGTAGTCAATGACCAGGTACCCACATATAGAAACATTGTTTTAACAATGTTAAAACAAATATTTTGCAATAGATGTTAATTTGTTTATCAGAAACAAATGTATTGTGAATATTTTATGTATTTTATATAATTAATTTTTATAAATATAAAGAATTTTGACTATCTGCGGCTACAAAAGGCCTATTGAAATCGGCGCAGAGCAAGGTCAGGATCGGCAGGTGTGTAACAAATTCAGTTATACCTGCTAGAGGGATCTCGAGTATTCGGTTGACGAATAACTTGTACGGTCAACTTTCTATTTATAACTTGCGAGTTTATGGTGAAACCATTCGAATCCGGCATTAGAGAAAGCGTGGTTCAGTCAGCGTCCTTTGTGGATCTGACCATCTTCAAAATGACGACTTTGTTGACACGTGCTCAATTCAACAGGTAATAATATTAAAATTAATATTGTTAATGTATTTAATAATATTAAATAATTTTGTTGTTGTATTTTTGTTTTTAGAAAACAAGAAAGGCGTGTCGGCAATGTGAAATGCCGGTTTGCGACGAACACGCGACTACGTGGGTTGAATGTAATGCATGTCACAGAAGTCTTTCTGAATAAATTTGTTTGTTAATTTAAATGCATTTTTATTGTTTTTCATTAATTATTAGTTATTTAAATAGTTAATTATCAATAATTAATTATTAATTAACTATTTAACATTCAATTTTGCATCATTCTCAATGCTTTTTAAATGGGGTACCCGGTCGTGGAATACAGAATACAATTTTTTAAATGTCAATTTGAAAGTAAAAAAAAAATTTTTTTTTCATTGAAATTTCGTAATTATCATTCAGAAACGTTTGAATGGAGATGATCTAAGACATGGGACCGAAATTCGTCTACTAGGCCGAGCAATCGTGAAATTGCGAAGAAATGGGTACCCGGGTCATTGACATAAGGGTTAAGGGTGTGGCCACCAAGGAAACGCGATCTTTTGATGCAGTGGCATGTATGTGTGAACGTCCACATCACCGTGTTCATCTAAGCATTCCAGCAAGGATAAACAAAACCTACAGCTAGGGAAAAAGAACAAAGGAGGAGCGACCTAATGCATCGGTCTGTGATTAGGGTCAGCTAAATAAATAAGCTGAAACTCATTAAATGGAAATTGCATTTGGGATACCACAAACGATGTGGATTGTTTATGGTATCACCAGAAAACCTTTGAAGGACAGCGTTCCTTTGTTTGCACATTGCGTGCTAAGGAAATTTGTTTCAGCTTCTATTGCGCTAATTATATGCAGCTGCTTGGGTTGTTTATTGTGGTGAGAAAAGGTCGCCTGCCAATGTGTATGAAAAGGGATTTGTTGTACACATGATGAAGCTGGGAATAGGCGACGCAATGATCATTATTCCTGGTTGGGATAGTTACATGATATGTGAACCGAATTGTTTTCTTTTCAGGGATATGCTGTGGAACAGAATTCTTAAGAGGAATTTTGAATTCAAATAAATGAATGCAGGTAAGAATTCTCTTACAAGTACTTTTGGTTACATAAAATGGATTGCTTTAATGCGTGTAGCATTTAAGGTGCTAATGCGATTGCTTATGCAGACTGGGTAGCAGTTATTGGGGTTTTTCTTCAGGAAGGCGAACCGTGGGGTTTGGCGGAACCGCCACAGAACCCCCACAGACTCTCTTGCAGATCCCTCATATGATTGAAGAACATGTTTATTTGACTGTATATGACAGTATATTTGTTCTTTGCCCAAAAGGTGATCGATAATAACTTCACTAAATTGTAACATATTCATATTTTTAGTGCCCCATCTTTTATGAATATACCAGGCATTCACGAGGGAAGTTCCGCATATTAATTGTATTATTACTTTTCGGTACCAACTGTAATTCCCTGTTTTTCGTAAACAACTGTTAATACCCTGATAGTTGAACTGAAAAATCAACACCATTTTTTTGCAATATTATAATCAAACACAGCATCGGGCTCTACTTTGACATTTGTTCCTTGTACAAATTTACACCGGTCATTCTTTGAAGTAGTTAATATGCATACTGGTCTTTTCTCCGTCCATTTCAGAAATTTTACACCGCTACGATTTTCGAACCTCATTTTACCACCTTTTTTTTTTTTTTTTTTTTTTTTGCCAGCGGTGGTAGACATTTTTTGTTTATTTTTCAGTACCACACATAAATGTATTGTTCTCTAAAAGTTCTTCACCCAAAGGGACACTTGAATAATAACTATCAATAAATAGTATGCGGCCCTCAAATAATAAGCCATTTAGTAATCTCATACTACATCATGAGAGTGTGATTTTGCAATGATCGTTTCATTTTTTCCGGCATAAATCCGATATTATAAGTGTAGCCTTCAGGCAAACAGAATTTGTATAATTTTACGCCACACTTATGTCGCTTGTCTGGAATGTACTGACGAAAACCTAGACGTCCTCTCCACGGAACCATACTTTCATCGATAACGAAATTTCGGCGGTAACAGAAAGGGTGTAAATGAAATAACTATTTAACTTGTGTAGTAAAAAAATAAAATTGTACACAACTTATCGCTAGACCTTACACTGTAAGCCCATCATTAATGTAAACCCATGGTGACTGATCTAGTACAATAGGACAAACATGGATGGACTTACGGTTCCTTGCTTCCTTGTTCGAGCAGTCACGGCGGGTGGACGTAAGAAAGAAATTAGAATTGTGAATGCCGATAATTTAAATAATAATATAATTCCTAAAACATCTGGTGTGGGTTTACCACAAAGTAAGTAATAAAATTTCAGCGGATCATCAAACATAATCGGATTAATCACCGATCAAAATGATGCCCGATAGACCCGGAAAGAACGAGATGATGCAAGCCTTGCACGAGGTAGGGATAGATATCCCGACAACACCCACGATCGGGCGAATCCGGACAATATACAAGGAAGCGTTTGGTCATTCTGAGCTTGAAAATCCAGGGGAAGAAACTTCCGGAACTTCAGGTGTGTTCACAACTTCTGGTGGAGTACTCTCTCATGGCGGAGCGCCCACTTCGGGTGGAGCCCCTGTGGGGAGGAGATAGTGCACCGGCGTACGGCGCTGATTATCTTCCTCTTCCATCATCAATTGTTAGCCGCGCAAAACACCGAACCGAAAGTCATCAGCAATAAATGAACGAAACGCCGGCACGTTCGTCCACAACCGAGAAGGATGAAAAGTACGATCACCAGGGAAAGGAGATAAAACACTCGGAAGCTGCGGCACAAAAATAATGAAACACTCCGGATTAATATTTAGTTGAACTGGTTTTATTTTATTTAATTCTAGTTTTATTAATGAACGGAGAACTTGACAGAAAATATAGCACAAGTAATAATTTTAACTTTAAATTTAAATTTTAACCGACTTCCGTCCATTGTTTCTATACTTCTCATTACACTATGTCTTGGCTACTTGGTGAACGACCAACGCGACTGGCGATTCTCGCGATTATCGCTCCCCTGTGCGCACCAGGGTAGCGATGGAGACACGACCTGCTCGGGTCGAAGGATGGAATTTGACTCAGCGATCGTCATCTCATGCAGAGATGATTTCGCTACGGAAAAAAAGGAAGAGAGAGAAAAACTTTTCTCTTAAGGGTGTGACTAGTGGTGCAGTGGTATATGTGCGCGATCGAACAGATTCAATGTTGTTGCATGTGTTCGAAAGCAGTCAGGCGGCAAGGACAATAGGGAAAAATGACCACATGCGCCGCTGGTAATGCGGGTCATTGTTTACACGATGCCTCGTCGCTATTTTCGACGTTAGGAGAAAAAGGTGCTAAAAGCAGATTGGATGTTTATGCCATCTCTGGCTGCAGTAGAAACCGGGTTCATATTTGCATTAGGAAATGCTGGAGAATTTGGTTTCGGCGTCTATTGCGCTAACTATATGCAGCTGCTTGGGTTGTTTATTGATAAGACAAACAAAAAAGGTTGCCAGGCAATGTGTATGAAAAGGTATATGACGCGGCTGGGAAAATAGACGGCGCAATATTTACGGTCCCTGTTTTGGCGGTTACATTGAATACAATCCGAATTATTTTGTTTACAGGAATTCATCTAAGGGAATTTGACTGGCGGATGCCGAAATTGATTGGACATTCCTGGTAAGTTAATAAAGAAATCTTAAGGAGCAATGGTATGCGAAGAGAATGCATGAAGGTAAGTTTTCTTTACAGGGACTTAAAGATCATAGATTTGATCTCTTAAATGCGTGCAGCATTTTTAGGTACTAATACTGGTGCATTAGCAAACTTAAAGGAGTTGGGTAGTAGTTACGGGGGTTTTTCAGGTAAGTAGACCGTAGGGTTTGGCGGAGCCGCTACACCCCTACTTCTGGCAAAGCGCTCGCTTCCGACGATGCGCCTGTGGCGGTTCTTTAAAGCCTTCCTAAAGAACCATCCATTTCTTTAAAACAACCTACTTTTCCCCCACTCCATAAACCACTATACTTACCTGCATTCGAGCAGTGTAAGCTTTCTTTCAAATAACTTTCACCTGAAAGTAAAACCCCAGCTGGGATGCACATCAAACAAGTTATTTCATTCATATTACATGAACCGTGCCAGACAATCGGCTCAGCTTATCAGCAATTATAAAAGATAAATACTCGCTGGCCAGCGTAATTGTTGACACAGCTGTAGGCGGTATTCTTGCTACGGTTCATGAGTGAATATTGCCCCAATCCCAAGGTTCGCTACAGTTGCGACCAATTTCCTTTATCGGTTATCTACCGATCATGGGATTTGGGCACTAATATGTTTGACGTTAGGCAATCATACCCTAGATCATGCCTAACGATGATCCGGCCTGTCAAACAAACAAACACACAGTAGCATCACTGTGTTTACCCTATTAACCGACCGCTGGTCCATGGCCACCCTGGGCGAGATGTACGCTTGCACATCTCCAAGGCTAATTCCTCGCCATTATACTCATGTACCGGCACCTTCTTGTAAACAAAACCCAAATTTTCAGCTAACCTGTCGTCACCAGAATGTATAGCCTACAACGGCATTATCATGAACGCCTGAGTAAACACGATGTGCATATCGTCGTGACCCTTGAAATAGATTTTTGTATATCTTAAAGCAAAAACCTATTTCGTTCACAGGCGCAGGTCATCAAAGATGTATGGCCCTCGAAATAGCATTTCTGTTTATTTAAGACACAGAAACCTATTTCTCCCTTCGGCGATCTTCGCTATCGCGTATCTCTATAATGCCTACAATGCATTACACCAGGAGTCAGATTTTCACCGTCCAACGGGGCAGACGTTTAAAGGTCGTCGCGATCAGGTCAAATTTTACGAGTCGAGCATCGAACCGGAGTTCGTGTCAGTTTAGATTAAATTAAATAAAACACAAAAATTATTGTACATTCGAACATCGAATTGGAGTTCGTGGCAGTTTAAATTAAATTAAATAAAATACAAACAAATTATCATTTCATTCGAACATTAAATTAAATAAAGAGTGAACTTATGTCGCGAAGATTATTAACATTAAAAATACAACCCGGGACCAAATCGTTGTCCTCACCATTGGCTACAATAAAGAATCATTAACAATAAAACCAGACTGCGTTTTTGTACTATATTCCCTTCCTCGTCGGTGAAAGTTCGTAGTTTTGTTATACCGGTGGCGTGTGGTGGGGTATTTCACTGAACCCGCGTCCTTGCTTACGCCTAGTAAATACTCCCACACGCCGACTTCTGACCTAGCTGCTCTGCGGATGGCTGGCGGACGATCAGCTTCTGACGCAAGTTCTGGGACCATTTCTGATGATGCTGAGCGACGAGAACTCGCTCGACTGGAGAGAAGGAAACGCCTTCTGGAACTGCAGAGAGAGCTGCAAGATATGGAGTCGGTTCTAGTGACTACAAAAAAGGTGGTCTTCAACGACACTAGTCTTCTAAAGGCGGATGTTTTTAGCCTCGACGACACCATTATATGGCAACTGTGTAATTTGACAATTTTCGATGTCTCTAATCACATGCCTGTCATGTGGTAATTTTTTATGAACCACATATGGGCCTTTATATTTCGAAATTAATTTCTTACTGGTACCACTAGTAGTGTCAATATTTCTGATGACTACGTAATCTCCCTCTTCATACAGAGGCGCTGGACGATGATGCTCTTTAAACTTCCGCAGATTGTACTCCTGGGCTTCAGATATAGTTTTAGACGCTTTTTCCCTGTCTTCAGTCAAATGCCGATACACTCACCTGCTCTTCTCCAAGGAACTCTGCCAGTTTATCAATGTTGGGACCGCGCTGATCAACCCTAAACAGAAGCCTACTAAGTGTATTATGGATAGACCTGTGCATGGTATTGTTTAAAGCATACTCTACGAGAGATAACTTTTGAACCCAATCACCGTGATCGATTGCATCGGTTACCTTTCGTAACATACCCGTCAACACCCGGTTCACTCTTTCTACCTGTCCGTTCGCTTGCGGGGACTGAACTGCCACCTTAACGTGCGTTACATTCTTATCCAATAAAAATGAACTGAACTCCAGCGAAGTAAAACAAGTGCCTCTGTCCGTGATTACTCTGAAGGGCCTGCTGTAGTACTCGAAGTATTTACAGAGAGGAGCGCACATCCCCTTCGTACTCGTCGATATGACAGGGTACAGCTTGACAAATTTTGTGAACGCATCAACTACCTGAAGAATATGCATCCTCTTTGACTGAACAGCAGGTAAAGGTCCGAAGTGATCTAAATGTAAAGTATGAAAGGGGATCGGCTACTTTGGAATACTAAATAAATTACGTTCGACAGAATTTGCAGGCGATGAGTACATAATGCCTGGAAACCACTTTTTATAAACTTCTCAATTTTGCTCATATCAGAGAACCAATAGTTCTTAGTTCTGTCGGATTTGGTAATAACACTTCATGACACCCAAGTGGCCAGTGCGTTCATGGACATGCCTAATTAGATTTGTTTCCATCTCGGTCGGGACATAAAAGAGGAGTCTGTGGCGTATCTACCAACGCCACTGCTACCTTTTCAATCTACCTCAAAATCTTCCCTCCTAAAGCTCCATTAATTTCATAATTTTACCATGCAAGCGCAATAACTTCCCCAAGCATTCTCCTACCGATTGCATTACCTTTCGGTTATGCAAATAGCATCCAACATCAAGCATCTGCCCATCAAGGACATTCACGCAATTAACGCGTTATATAAATTTCCCTAGAAGAAATTCGGTACGCCAGTACCGCATACATCAATGCATCTCAGCATTGTTCTAAAAGGAAAACATTTCGGTTGCCATACTAGTTAACCGAAGTGGATTATAAAAACAATCAGCAGAACCCCTGTCTGCCTGCATTTACTGTCCCACACGTGCGCAACAGATTTTTATGTTGCACCAGTACTCACGGCGGCTTTTATGCAATCTTCAAAGCACCGGCGCAATTCGCGCCTAGCTGCCAAGAGCCGAATTCAATGCCAGTGTAAATACTCACACTGGAATTCGACCCATGACTCCCTAGGATTGCAATACACAATTAACATGGTTGTAAACACAACCATCATTGTGTAATTATCCCAAATGTATCCTAATCCCTAACGTAGTATTTGGACAACTGCAAATATTTATCCCGAAGATGCTTTTTCAGGAATTTTCATTCCCACGGTTCGACCACCCATGAGCTCGCGTCACGAGCCAACAAGGTGATCCGCGCACAAGAGTAGTTTAGTCGATGAAAGTGTTGTAAAGGAGTCGAGTCTCCTGGAGTCCATTATTACCGTGAACAACAAACTAGGCTGCGGCATTCTTTGCACAAGTCCCCTAACTCCAAAATTATATTTCACTAGTGATAAGAAAGTCTACAACTGTGTTCATGATCGAAACAATTTATTTTCTGTAATAGTGCAGTTCCTAATTTACATAAAACAAATTAAGTACCGGTAATAAAGTTAATCTCAGAGAGAGCTTGTGTGTTTTACTTCTTGTGGACGGTCCGTCGCGGAGTTTTGTTTCCTTGGAGGACAGTGTTCGGCGGAACTATCGTTAGGAAATCTTGGTGAACCTTGCCAAGGCCGGCATAATACCAGAGAAATACCCACAATTGGTGACCATTCGACGCGAGTGAATACAAATTTCTGATTCGGAGTCAGATCAAAACCGTGTCCTAAAAAATTTTAAAGGAACAGTGACTATTCGGTGCCGCGACTGTGACAATGACAATCTTCCCGAACCGAGTGCTTCCGGAAACGCAGTGGCAGTAAGCAATTGTGGCGGCAATTGCCGAAGATCAATATAACATTCACCGGAAACAGGAACAACAGGAGCAACTACCCAACACTACACCAGCACCAGGAGCATCCGATCAATAACACCAGGGATTTAAGCAGGTATCCTTTCTTTCTGTTTTTAAATTATTCCCTTGGTAAAACAACTGTATTTTAACGTACATTTCCTTTTTGTCAAAGTTTTATTATGTGTTTAACTGATTGTTTTGGAGATATTAAATAAAGTTTATAATAATTCTAAATTAAGTGAGACAAAAAAAGAAGAAAAAAATCAATAACATTGTAGCTGTAAAACGTTTGTTTCCTTTTTACTTTCGTGGCTGATTGGCAAAGATACTTATATGTGTAATTAGATTAAACGATGCCTGGCAAGGATTTCAAATTTTAATACAGATATCTTGGGTAGGAAAATGTATTATTAGCCTGGAGTTGACGAAATGTTGTCTGCAGTTATTTAAATAAATAAGCAACAAAACATCAGCCTATACAAATAAAATTAAGACAATTTGTGCCTTTTTTATTATTAACAACACGAGTAAAATAACTCAAAACGAAATAATAGAGTATCTGAAATAAATGCTAAGTGAAAAACAAAACAACAAAGTAAACACGAAATTATTTACCAACATCTTCATTAATTGTACTTCCGATTTAATATTTTCCTTTTTTCGACCAGTTGCTAATTGAGAACAATTCATAAAAATCATTCTTCCATTTGATCGCCTTATTATGATTATTTTTACTTGAACGCAACTGCCTACTTTGACTCCATTAGCATTACTTAGAAGCATTTAATAATATTCCATGTCAGTTTTTGTTTTTTGTTATAACTTTATATTTTAAACATAATTTTTTTGTCATCATTTTATTGTATCCTTAAAATTTTTGCAAACAAGTATATGTATCTAATTTCTTCACATGATATTGACAACAAAATTAAATTTGTTTAAATAAAAGCCTGTGTTACAAATTAGAAAAGAAGAAATATATTTATATCCTTAAACAGCACGAGATAAAGGCAAAATAAAATAAATTTTGTAAGCCCCTTCAGGGTATTAAGTAGCGCACAACCTTTCTCAGCACGCACACGACTCAGCTCAACTTCTCGCAACTTCTTTTCGACACTTTTCAACCCCTTCGACTTATTTTTAGCCTCATCCGCCTCTTTTCAACACCACTCGACTGCAACCGACTCCACCAACTCTTTCAAGCTCGACTCCATTCAGCCGTCCGGACCACTTCACTCCGTGGTTTCTTTTCAGTCAGGCCGGATTGGACTAGCGCGAATACTCCGCCGTCCCAGTTTAGCTTCCAATTGGCCCCGAAAACTGTACTGCACCACCCCGGACGTTAGTCTAAATTGTTCCTAGTGTCACAGCCTTTGTTTCAGTTTAGGCAAGGTAGTAAATCCTTTACTTACCCAACTCCATCGACTCCCGTGACATCATTGTTCACGCACGCGCACCCTACCTTCAGTTTCCTGACGTTGTTGTCTACGACGATTTACTCTGCCCGCTCCCCACCAAGCAATTAAATTCCTTCGCTTCTCTTCCTCTTATTCCGTTGCTAAACACCCACTCTTTCCAAATAGAAAAAATGGCCCACTCTACTAGGTCTAAGGCAGCTCAGCAAGAGCAGACCCAGCCGTGCTCGGATGATCAAGCGTTCGTAGACGCTTCCAGCATCGAGCACACCTCGCATTCCCATAGCATACACTTGCCTCCTTTCGACGAGAAGGACCCAGAGCTATGGTTCGCCGTAGCCGAACGCTTCTTCAGGGTTGCCGACATGCACGATGAGGAAGTCCGCGCAGTAGAATTGTTGCGAGTGCTAAACCACACGCAACGGACGCATGTTGCTCACATAATTGGGTCAACAGAACCAAATCCCTACAGCAACATGCAAGAGACACTCATAAATGCCCTGGACGAGCCCAGGAGCAGCAGACAGCAGCGTTTGGCGAGCGAAACAAATGTTACTGGAATGAGACCGTCCAATTTTCTGACACATTTACGCTCATTAGCTGGAACCAAGATTTCGGACGACATAATTAGGCCTCATTTCCTGAGGTGCCTCCCGCAATATGCCCGCGCGGCATTAATAGTACAACCCAACCAGAGTTTGGGTCATTTGGCGAAACTAGCCGACACAATTATGGAAAGCTCAGACCCACAGTCTGAACCCCCAGCATACCAGGTCACGGCGATTAACCGACACGCCGTTTCACCTACACGGCATCAATCCTTATCACTAACAGCACCCCGGACTTCTCTAGTAACGCCTTTTACACAAGCCGCACCAAGAGAGGTAACACAAGCTACGATTTCCTCCCGTGAGGAATTTCAGCCGCGCACCCAGCAAACAAGGCTCTCGAGATTCGAGCGAGACCTGAACCAACTGCGGGCCCAAATGCGAAATGTCGAGCGCGCAATCCAAAACCGTTCTAATAACCAACGGCCACAAACGAGGAACCCCCAATGGCAGTTTAACACGCCCAGAGGAGCACCAATCACAAACGAAAACGCACCAGACAACAGGCAAAATACACCTAGTGGCGCTCTGACACAGGCCCGGTGCATATACCACAGACGTTTCGGTGCAAACGCCAGAAATTGTAGGCAACCTTGCAGCTGGATGCGGCCAGCCCCCGCGCAGAACCTCGTTCGAGTGCGAACGGCCGGCACCCCTATTATAAGTCGCTTAACAATCAGGGACTCTAGATCGAATATTAATTTCACCGTCGACACTGGCGCCGACATTTCCGTCATCCCTAGATCTTTCGCCCCGCGCAACCGAGTGCCGGGCCACCTACAGTTGTTCGCTGCGAACAACTCCCCCATAGCCACTTACGGGCGGAAAAATTTTAAACTCGATCTGGGTCTCCCACGCCCTATCTCCTGGCACTTCGTGATAGCCGATGTCAGCGAGCCCCTAATAGGATCTGACCTATTAGGAAAACACAACCTGTTGGTAGACACTGCCAACAAGAGATTAGTTAGTCACAACGTCTCAACCCGTCTCTCCCCGCAAGCAGCTATAGGGGCGAACGACCCACCCGAGGACTCTACAGACCCAATCCCCGCGCTGTTGGAAGAATTTCGCAATTCAACAGTTCCCCTCTCCAACCAGCAACAACACAGATCCGGCGTGTTTCACCACATAGAAACACGCGGCCCACCGGTGAGCCAGCGCCCACGTCGCCTGGCCCCCGAAAAATTGCGAGCAGCCCGCGCCGAATTCGAATATATGCTCGAGCGAGGCATCTGTCAACCCTCGGTCAGCCCATGGGCAAGTCCACTTCACCTCGTCAAAAAACGCAACGGTGAATGGCGACCATGCGGTGATTATAGACAGCTGAACGCAGTAACAGTTCCCGACAGGTACCCAATAGCCCATCTTTACGACTATTCGTACAAGTTGCGCGGTTGTACAGTTTTCTCAACTCTTGACCTCACCAGGGCATACCACCAGATTCCGGTGGCACCTGAAGACGTACCCAAAACCGCCGTAATTACCCCCTTCGGACTCTTCGAATTCAAGGTGATGACGTTTGGCCTCAGGAATGCAGCTCAGACATTCCAGAGGTATATCGATTCGGCACTACGCGGCCTGGATTGCTGTTACGCGTATATTGACGATATACTAATAGCATCTCGGAACCTTGCGGAGCATCACCAACACCTCAGACAGGTCCTTGAACGCCTCAGACAATTTGGCCTCGTAATAAACCCAGAAAAATGCCAATTCGCCAAAGAGCAAGTTACCTACCTGGGTTACCATATCAACAGCCAAGGCATCCGCCCGCTTCCAGACAGAGTGGAAGCACTAACCCAATTTCCCCGTCCCTCCAACGTTCGCGAGCTGCGCCGTTTCCTGGGTATGCTAAACTTTTACCGACCCACACTACGAAACGCCGCACACATTCAGGCCCCTTTAAATGAGTACTTAAAGGGGGCAAAGAAGAACGACAAGCGCCCAATCGCCTGGACGGAAGCTGCAGACAACGCATTCCGTCAATCCAAGGCACAGCTGGCAAATGCTACCCTACTCCGTTACCCCGCAGAGGGCGCACCATTGGCCATCCAATGCGACGCGTCAGACACGGCCATGGGAGCAGTATTGGAGCAAGAATGCAACGGAAACTGGGAACCGCTCGGTTTCTTCTCAAGGAAACTTAATACGGCCGAGCGGAAATATAGCACGTACGACCGGGAGTTACTCGCTATGTACAGCGCCGTAAAGTATTTCCGACACATGGTAGAAGGTCGCCCCCTAGTAATCAGAACGGATCACAAGCCACTGATCTACGCATTCCGGAAGAGGTCCGGGAATGCATCCCCACGCCAGGAACGGCAGCTCGACCTAATAGGTCAATACACCACTGAGATCAAACACATCTCAGGGGAACAGAATGTTATCGCGGACGCCTTATCCCGCATCGATACCATTCAGCTACGCGCCGCCATCGCCGACGCCGACCTAGCTCAAGCACAGCAGAATGACAACCAGCTCGAGTCTCTTCTCAAAGCAGAGACAGCACTTCAGCTGCGCAAGTTCCCACTCGAGCAATCCGCAGACGAGATATGGTGTGATATCTCCACGGGAACAGTCAGGCCCTATATTCCCGGAGAGCTGCGAAGGAGCGTATACGAGACCTTTCACGGTCCTGCTCACCCCAGCGGACGTGCAACCGCTGCAGCCATTCGACGTAAGTTCGTATGGCCTCGTATGAATAAAGACCTCACGAGTTGGGCTCGTGCCTGCCTTAAATGCCAGCGCTGCAAAATTAGCCGACACAACGTGTTGGAGCCAGCGCAATTCAAACTCCCCGAGGCTCGATTTACACACGTCCACATAGATATTGTGGGCCCCTTAACACCCTCGAGAGGATTCTCCTACATCCTCACCATGATTGACCGTTTTACTCGGTGGCCAGAAGCAACGCCACTACGGGTAGTCACCGCCGAGAGTGTCGCCAGAGCGTTTTACTCGACTTGGGTTACACGTTTTGGCGTACCAGCAACGTTAACGTCAGACCGAGGTCCACAGTTCGAGGCCACGATCTTCAAGCAGCTTACTGACTTATTGGGCTGTCAAAGAAGTCGTACGACCGCATACCACCCTTCATCCAACGGGATGATAGAGCGTTGGCACAGGTCGCTAAAAGCCTCCCTAATGTGTCATAACGACACGCAATGGTTCGACGCCCTCCCCACTGTCCTTCTAGGATTGAGGACAAGTATCAAGGAGGATCTGGGCGCATCCGCTGCAGAACTGACCTACGGCACCAACCTAGTGTTGCCAGGCGAACTATTTGTGGACAATGAAGCTCCACACGACCAACTACAAAGCGTAGGCTACCTCCGCGACCTGATGCGGAAGATCAGGGCAAAACCCGTAGCCCGACATGGCACCAAAAGAGTGTTTATCCACCCTGAGTTGCATAGCTGCACGCACGTCTTCGTCAGGGTGGACAAAGTTAAGAAACCACTCGATCCCCCCTACGAAGGGCCATATAAGATTCTAAAACGAATCAGCGATCGAGTGTACGAAGTGGAGATCCAAGGCAGATCAACCACTGTCAGCGTAGAAAGACTGAAACCGTGTTTCTCGGAGGCTAACCTCCCAAAGGCCACCACAAACCCCGATGCTACAGAGGAGCTACCCTCACCTTCTACGGCAGGAATACCAAACAGAAATAGCGGCCCCCTCACGCGAAGCCGCACCCGAGCGCCACCACAAGGCGCATGTACGGCCAACCTCACTTAACTACAGCCTTCTGAGTACTACTTCGCCCTACCAACAATATCGTGACTATGTCACTGGGGGGGGAGTACTGTGGCGTATCTACCAACGCCACTGCTACCTTTTCAATCTACCTCAAAATCTTCCCTCCTAAAGCTCCATTAATTTCATAATTTTACCATGCAAGCGCAATAACTTCCCCAAGCATTCTCCTACCGATTGCATTACCTTTCGTTTATGCAAATAGCATCCAACATCAAGCATCTGCCCATCAAGGACATTCACGCAATTAACGCGTTATATAAATTTCCCTAGAAGAAATTCGGTACGCCAGTACCGCATACATCAATGCATCTCAGCATTGTTCTAAAAGGAAAACATTTCGGTTGCCATACTAGTTAACCGAAGTGGATTATAAAAACAATCAGCAGAACCCCTGTCTGCCTGCATTTACTGTCCCACACGTGCGCAACAGATTTTTATGTTGCACCAGTACTCACGGCGGCTTTTATGCAATCTTCAAAGCACCGGCGCAATTCGCGCCTAGCTGCCAAGAGCCGAATTCAATGCCAGTGTAAATACTCACACTGGAATTCGACCCATGACTCCCTAGGATTGCAATACACAATTAACATGGTTGTAAACACAACCATCATTGTGTAATTATCCCAAATGTATCCTAATCCCTAACGTAGTATTTGGACAACTGCAAATATTTATCCCGAAGATGCTTTTTCAGGAATTTTCATTCCCACGGTTCGACCACCCATGAGCTCGCGTCACGAGCCAACAAGGTGATCCGCGCACAAGAGTAGTTTAGTCGATGAAAGTGTTGTAAAGGAGTCGAGTCTCCTGGAGTCCATTATTACCGTGAACAACAAACTAGGCTGCGGCATTCTTTGCACAAGTCCCCTAACTCCAAAATTATATTTCACTAGTGATAAGAAAGTCTACAACTGTGTTCATGATCGAAACAATTTATTTTCTGTAATAGTGCAGTTCCTAATTTACATAAAACAAATTAAGTACCGGTAATAAAGTTAATCTCAGAGAGAGCTTGTGTGTTTTACTTCTTGTGGACGGTCCGTCGCGGAGTTTTGTTTCCTTGGAGGACAGTGTTCGGCGGAACTATCGTTAGGAAATCTTGGTGAACCTTGCCAAGGCCGGCATAATACCAGAGAAATACCCACAAGTCTACCAGACTTATCCCTTCGGAACACAACACCATCATGGGGAGCGAACGATGTAGATTCCTACTCATCTAGTTTATCCCTTAGAGATGAGATTATCCGATCACGATTTTGGTCTGCTCTTAATTGGAAGTCTATATTTTCGGAATTTACTAAGGAAACCACAAAACATCTACTTAACGCATCTGTGTGACTCATGTTAACTCCACTACGATGTTTGGCCTTATAGTCGTAGTTCTCTAATTCTAACGTCTATCTCGCGATTCTTGGATTAAGGGTTTTCTTGTTAAGTGTAAGGGTAAGAGAGCTATAATCAGTAACCACAAAAACGGGATTCTTTCCAGATAAACGCGAAAACGTTTAAAAGCAAAAACTATTGCCAGGGTCTCGAGTTCGAAGTTGTGGTACCGTGATTCCTGTGGTATTGTGCTTTTGGAAAAGTAGACCACGGGGTGGAACTTGCAGGAGGTTAAGCTTCTCTGCTATAAGCAGCTAATCCGATCTGGAATATCATACGCCTTTCCCATATGGTCCTGCATATCTTCGCCCCAAATGGAAAGACCAAGTTTTCGAAAGAAAACTCCTCAGAAGATGCACCACCCACTCTAGAAAGCATGATGGTCGCCATTACCCAAACTCTCACCTATACGAAGGCGCCTCCATTATCCCTATCGTCGAGTACTTGCTACAATTAGCATATAAGTACTTCGAAAGCATTCAGAACAACGAAAACCCACTTGTATGGGAGTCTTGTGTTATTGACCAAGTGTGCTAGCATCACAATGAAGTTCTGTCTCCCGATCTGGGCTATAAACGTGAGACGAAACCAAAGAACCCTTTCAACCGTTGATAGGCGATCACGCATTCAGCAGTGAAATTAAAGGGGCCGTCTTTCGTTAAGAGATTATATAAAGGTCTAGCTATTCGGGAGAATGAACAAACAAACCGTCTGAAATAAGAACTTAGGCCAAGGAACGAATGCACGTCTTTAGCATTTTTGGCACCGGGTAGTTAAGTATAGCTTTAAGATGAGAGTCACTCGGTTGGATACTGCATTCAGTTACTTCATACCCAAGGTATGCTATCGTAGCATATCCGAAACGGCACTTGGACAACTTAAGCTCTAAACCGTTTTCTGATATACACTGAAGAACGCGTTCTAATAGCTGAAGACCACCATCATCATCGGCACTACAGCCGGGTACCGGTCTTGGCCTTATTTAGCAAGTCCTGAGGCTTGTTAAATTTTCCATAACGATTTGTTTTTTCCGGGCAAGGTCATTAGTCTTACGCCAAATAGCTGAAGATGATCATCAACAACTCGATCGAACTTGGAGTACGAGAGCTTTTGTGGGGCTTTTCAGGGCCCGAAGAGCCACGCATCGCTCGATCCCCACCATTACCAGCAATACAACTTACCTTAAAGTTGAAATTTCGGCAAGATTATACAATCTTGCTAAGGCATTAACCGCCACCCAATTAGCTGGAATCAATTCGGTTATCCCTATGGATAACCGACATAAATACATATTAGGCAGCTTACCTTATTTGGGGGCTGTTCCAAGCCTCTTCTCCACGGTCATCACCTGAAAGCATAATTCATGGCAAGATCATCAGCTTGCCATGACATCGATCCAACATCAATCGATTTTCATCGGTATGATCTTTGGTCTATCCTTTCCAGGGAAAAAAAGGTTCAAATTATGATTGGCCTTGCAGGTGCGCATATTACTGGGTTATCAGCATGACCGATGCTACGATCCGTTGCCGTTTCTTGGAACGATCGCCAGCATCGGTCATGACCATCAATATTATTTACCCAATGAATAGCCACGATTTACACAATGGCTAGCGAAGCAGTTTTCGTTTACTTAATGTAGACACCTAAGCGGATGCTCTTGCCTGATGGCACCAGAGCGGGAGTAATTACCCTAAAACTCGTGCATCTGATGGTATGTGGCCGTTGTGTGTTAGTTTAAACAACAATCCTGTGTTCGTTTACAGAATCCAAGTGCACCCATGTTTATCGGGATTGTTTGTCTTCAGCGAGAGTTTCTGTTATCGGTCGCCAGCCGCCCGCGGACCTAGGAAACATCATGTCAATCAACTAAACGTTGATTTATGGTTTCTCAGATGTGCTAGCGGATCTTCGGTGTGTTTTCACACCCGAAGGGCCCGCCGCCGGCAAGCGTTACACAAATTAATTGTGTACACAGCTGCCGACCCATCCAATGCCGGCAAACTTAAACGATCTGCATCCCCGTCGTCGATCATGGGAAATAGCGTTTCTGTTGACATTAGATCGCAGAGACCTTTTCCTTCAGCTAATGATCATTATGATGGGATGCAATAACAGCGCCCGCATCCATCTATGTTCGTCCATTGCTGGCCTTGTTTAGCAGATACACATACATGGGAAATCCACCCCATGTAGCTAACCCAACCACGATTGATTGCCTCGAGTTGATCGTGTAGCTCCTCCCCTTTTGAGGCTATTCGTGAGCAGTTCATTCGTATGTTGACGAATAGAAGATTAGTCAGATTTGATACGCCAAAGTGGTTTCGAGCATTCGGAGTCGGAGTTCTGTGCCGTTGGAGATTTTTAATCGCGAATATATTTTTCTTTAACTTGATCACTGCCTGTGTAATCGAATTTAGGTAAATTCAACTTTGAAGAGTGTCGTCCTTACCAGACCTCGTGCATTTATTATTCGTTCAAGTGACATTTGAAACGTGCAAAGATCTAATCGTATTTGTCCAAGATTAATTGTTATTTGTGTAACTAATAGGTGTCCGGCGATCCTGAGGACTAATTTTACTAAACCAAGAAGTGCTTAAATGAAGAACTGTGCAGTGTCACGTTAGATTGTTATTTGTGTAACTAATAGGTGTCCGGCGATCCTGAGGACTAATTTTACTAAACCAAGAAGTGCTTAAATGAAGAACTGTGCAGTGTCACGCTAGATGTGTTATTTGGTACTTTTCTCTGTTCGTTCTGTTTAATCAAACGTGCATTTTAATGTTATTCTAAATACAATAAAGCTTAGACCTACCCAATGTAAATTCACGTTAAAATAATTATATGTCAATAGCCCGGAAGAAATAAATAAACATTCACTTAAACTAGACATCGTGTTTTCTTTGTGTTATTTGGAGTTTCGTGTTTAGTGTTATTATTTCTTCTCCACTATCGTTGACCTAAGAGCATTGTTGTGTGGGTGCACGGCTCTAACTTGCCTCGGCTTCACCTTTGGGCAATTCCTATAAGTATGTCAAGTATCGAAACATCGAAAACACGAGCCTGGTTGCCTTTTCTACTCTGGACAGCTAGATGGAAAATGACCGAATTTTGAGCAATTGTAGCACCTTTCTTGCTCTTTAGCAGATGTTATTGTAGAAGTCCTGCGTCCTCTTGCTGAAGTTGTAGGCACTGTTGACGTAGATGACGTACCTCCTTTGATCATAAGGGACGACGGCGGCTCCGACAGCCTCCTCTTTTCGTAACGGGGAAGAAGTCTTTTTAGTTCCAGTATAGATTTGGCGGCGTAAAGTATTGATGTACTTGATGACGTATCCCCAATACCTTCGATGATAAACTCAAGAAATTCTGCCTCGTCGATGTCTGTATGCGAGGCGATTTCCTGCATGGCTAGGACATAACGTAGCAGAGACTCCTCTTTTAGTGGTGATCGACGACTCAACTTGTGGTAGATTTCTCGGCGGGTCATTTTTTGGTCGAATTCCGCCAGCAATATTTCCTTAAGGGAATCCCAGCAATCAACAAGAATGGTTTTCAAAAGTACCTTGGCAGCTCCTGTCAAAAGTCGACGTGACAAGGGCATTTGGTGCGATCATCGCAACAAAGCGACTGGGCCACATCCTCGTAGTCTGCCACCCACTTACGAATGCTATAATTGTCGTCGCTGGAGAACAAAGAGACTGCATTCTTAATGTCGTTGAAGTCCACCTTTTTTGTAGTCACTAGAACCGACTCCATATCTTGCAGATCCCCTTGCAGTTCCCAAATGCGTTCCCTTCTCTCCAGTCGAGCGAGTTCTCGTTCCTCAGCATCATCAGAAATGGTCCCAGAACTTGCATCAGATGTTGATTGCCCGCCAGCCATCTGCTGAGCAGCTAGGTCAGAAATCGGTGCACCGTCGGAAGCGCGCGCTTTGCCGGAAGTAGAGGCTCCACCCGAAGTGGACGCACCACCAGAAGAGAGTGCTCCGCCAGAAGTTGTGAACACACCTGAAGTTCCGGAAGTTTCTTCCCCTGTATTTTCAAGCTCAGAATGACCAAACGCTTTTTTATATATTGTCCGGATCCGCCCAATCCAGGCTGTGGTCGGGACATCTATCCGTACCTCGTGCAGGGCTTCCGTCATCTCATTCTTCCCGGGTCTATCGGGCATCATTTTGATCGGCGATTAATCCGATTATGTTTGATGATCCGCTGAAATTTTATTACTTGCTTTGTGGTAAACCCACACCAGATGTTTTAGGAATTATATCTTTATTTAAATTATCGGCACTCACAATTTTAATTTCTTTCTTACGTCCACCCGCCGTGGCTGCTCGAACAAGAAGGAGGCAAGGAACCGGAAGTTCATCCATTATCGCCCTATTGTACTAGATCAGTCACAATGGGTTTAGATTATTGATGGGCTTACAGTGTAAGGTCTAGTGATAAGTTGTGTACTATTTTTTATTTTTTACTACAAAATAAAGATTTCCATCACTTAGGGGGGTATTCTGGTCTAGAAATTTGAAAAAATATTTTTTTCGTCGTATTTTCAAAGCTAAGAATATGTCTTTAAGAGGATTTTAGAAAATTCAAATTATTTTCGGAAGTATGGCTGTTTTGCTGACGCGCCGTCTAAGCCGGCTCGGCCGGAACGTGAAACTTTAAACGCGTTTTTCTCGAAACTGTCTTTTTAAGGAGACATTCCGGTTTGTCGGATCAAAAAATAGGTTATTTTCATGATTTTTTTAAAGAGAAAGTATTAAAGATATAACAACAATTTTTTTGTTTGCTACGTTTGTAAATTTTGTCGAGTCACTACGGAACCGGAACCCCCTCCCCACCAGGTGTTCAAAGTTAGCCATCCGTTCTGCTCGTGTAAGGGTTATTTTCGTCCCCAGTGAAAAAATACGAAAAATGCAAAAAGTTTATTGAACTTAAATATATTTAGCCCAACGTGAGTGAAAAAAATTTTAAAATTGATAAAAAGCAACAAAATGGCGGACTATTGAAAAAAAATTGATTTTTCGGCCCTTTTTTGCTCTATTTTTTAGTTATAACTAAAAAAATAAATAAATAAATAAATAAGTAGTTCACTCACAATTTGCGTGTGCTTGTTAAAAATATGTGTGCGAACTTTCATAAGAATCGCATGCACCGTTTTCATATTATCGCTTACACCGCACTCAAAAAAGTCGTTTCGAGAAAAACGCATTCAAAGTTTGGAGATAAATTAGACAAAAGATAAAAGTGATTTTTTTCATGAAATCATCGGGATTTTTTATACTAACAGCTAGACATCTATTCCTGGGCCATAAACAATTCCTTCCACGACTTCGAATTGGTCCTCCAGTTGCATTTTCGCCTTTTTCCTCGTTGTTCGTGCCTCCTGCGAGTTGTATACTAGGCTGCGGTCAGCGTCTTGCAGCCGATCTCTGTCCCTCTCGTTCGCAAACGCTCTCACAGCGGACCCAATTTTGATGTCCATGACTTGCATTATTAGCAATGCGGTTAAAAACCCCTCATTAAACATTGTTGAGAATTGATCAACTGACAGCTGGTCTTGCCCAACACAACCGTCAGCCTGTGCGAACTTCACACAGTTCTTGGACTTGAAGTTGGCACTGATCCCATCTGTCAATCAACTGCCTGATTCAAACGCTAGAGCAAGTAAAAGATATAGAAAAACGTGTCTTGAATTTTTGATCCAATTTTATCATGTGTATTCCGTGTCAATCGACAAATTTTCTTTTCGCAAATTAAATTAACATTTCAATTCACTGCTAACTCTAGACTGTTATTTATTGAGGATCAACGAGCCCGAGTCATTTATAACTCCAACAGGTTATGGGCCCAGGACAGCAGTAAAAGGGTTTCGTCGGTCATCATCAAGGAAAGTGAAAGCAAAATTGACCAAAGCCGCCCAGAGCGGGAGAACTGGCAAGGACAACGTGATCAACAAATCGTCAAACATCGGAGCAGCCATCGCATAGCAAATTAACCGTGAGTAACACATACGTAAGTCAAGTCAGTCGAATTGCAGCCTCTCAACAAAATGGACTCCGTCAAATCCCAGTTGGAAATCATCTTCTTCATCTCATGGCGATTCAAACTGAACCTAGCACTGAAGAATAAGAACCTGTACGAAATCGTAACAGGAGACAAGCTCAGACCGACAGGCGCTGCGTCATCTGAAACCATCTCATCTTGGATCAAGAAGGATGTCGAAGCTCAAACGCTGATAGGCCTAAATGTAAGCAGCAAGATCGCGAACAAAATTGCCAACTGCAAGACTGGTAACTCTGGAAATGTCCCGAATTAAATTCTTCGCCTTCAATTACGACGATAGCAAGTCAGCGGTGGAAAACTGTCTAGAGATCCTGGATCTGGCTGAAGAAGTGTCAACCGAAAATGATCCTATGAGAGAAAGTTGGATCATGACAAGGATCATGAGTGTGCTACCGCCAAAACTAGCGCACCTCAGGACTTCTTGGGACAATGTGACCGGAGCGACCAAGAATGTGGAAACTCTCATCGAACGTCTGAGACTTGAGGACGAGCGACTGAAGGAGACGACAAACCCAGAGGGAAGCGCCAACAACGCCTCCTGGCAAGACGTGAGAAGCCAAGGCAGTCGTCAAAGGGCAACCAGGACAAGACAACGCTCGTATGCTACAAGTGTGAAGAAAAGGGTCACATGATGAAGCAGTGCAAGAAGTACATTGCCTACTGCAAAAAGAAGTACTCGTGCAACATATGCAAACAGAAAGGACACTTCGCCAAAGAATGCACTTCCAAGGAAGAGTCAAGCAAGTTTACAAGCGGAAGGCCACCAAGGGCGTTCCTGACCACAGCCTTTTCAACAGTGGGCAGTGACATCTCGAAGGACAGGGCAACTTCATGGTATCAAGACTGCGGAGCTAGTCAACACATGACGTCTCATCGAGAGTGGTTTGCACAGCTGGTCGAGCTGGACGACCCAATCTCAATAGTGATCGGAGACTCAACCAGCTTGGATGGCATTGCAGTCGGGAACATCGAGATGGAGGCTTTTGACGGTCGGAACTGAAAAATGCAAAAACCAAACAGATGTTGGACAAGCTGGGAATACTTCACACATTTACGAATGTGCACACGCCAGAACAAAACGGAAGGGTTGAGAGAGAAATGAGGACAATTGTCGAGGCAGTCAGGACAGTAATACATACCGAGAACTTGGACGAAAGACTGTGGGCCGAAGCAATGAACCATGTGATCTTCACGATCAACCAGACTGGAACCAGCAATATGCCAGGGAAAAGCCCAGCGGAACTCTGGTTCGGATGAACAATAAAGATTGAAAAGCTGCGACCATTTGGATGTGAATGCTATGTACTAATACAAGGAAAGAAGAGAGGCAAACTTGACAAAAAGTCAGAAGAAGGAATCTTGGTTGGGTATGATATCGATTCACCCTGCTACAGGGCTTATCTGAAAGGTAGGAAAGACATCATCAGCTCCGACAACGAAATCTTCGACGAGGAGAAAATGATACTGAGACAAGGCACTGAACCTCGGGCACGAGCACCTGAGGAAAATCTCGAAAAGAAAGATGAAAGTAACAGCGAGACAGAATATGAACACGCAGAAGACACCCACGAAAGTACCGAAGAGCCAAGCGACAACGAACAGGGGACAACGCCGCCAGCAGAGCAGCCAGAAGGAAGAACCTTGCGAGATCGTCGGAACCGGCAACCACCGCCAAGGTACAGGGAGTACGTTGCCAACATGTCAAACCGAGGCAACAGCACAAGAACAGCCATGATCGGCGAAACAGCAGATATCCCGGTGAGCGAAGCACTTAAGGATGAGAAGTGGAGACGAGCGATGCAGGAGGAGTACGATTCTCTCATGAAAATGAAAACCTGGAGGCTGGTGGACTGTCCCGAAGAAGTGAAGCCGGTCGCTTGTCGCTGGGTACTTCGAGAGAAGGCAGACGGGAGGCTCAAGGCCAGACTCGTGGCGAGAGGATTTGAACAGAAAGAGGGAGTGGATTGTGGAGAAACCTTCAGTCCAGTAGCACGCCATGCATCCATTCGCCTGCTTCTAAGTCACGCCGCGTCAGAGAAAATGAAGCTGGTGTCATTCGATGTTAAAACGCCATTCCTGAACTGGAACCTGGAACGTAATGTCTACATGAACCAGCCTGAAGGGTTCGACGACGGATCAAGGAAAATCTGCAAGTTGGACAAGAGTCTCTACGGGCTCAAACAGGCTCCAAGGATGTGGAACGAGAGGGTCACCGCACACCTTGAAAGGAAGATAGGCCTGACAAGTACAGACGACGACCCGTGTACCTACTACAACAAGGACAGGAGCATTATGCTCTCACTCTTCGTCGATGATGGATTGGTAGCTGGAAAAGATGAAGATCAGATATACAAGCTTCTGAATGAGATACGCAAGGAATTTGAGATCACATACAGCAAGAAAGTAAAGGACAAGTTGACATACCTGGGCATGGAAATCAACATTGATCAAGAAGGTATTTTCGTGAACCAGCCCAGCTACACGGACAAAATACTGAAGAAAATGAAACTCGAACAATGCAACCCAGCGTCCACACCAATTGAGCAAAGGATGATCACCAAGAAGACAGACTTCAAGAACGATGAGCCACTTCCGGCGAACAACAACTATCGGGAGGCGATAGGAAGCTTATTGTACCTAGCTACAATCACCAGGCCAGACATCAGCTTCGCCGTGAACTACCTGAGTCGATTTTGCAACAAGCCAATGAGGAGCCATCAGGCGATGGTGAAACGTGTGTTCCAGTACCTGAGAGGGACAACCACAGCCGGAATTCATTTTGGAGGAGGCCAGACACTCATGGCCTACACCGACTCAGACTATGGAGGAGACTCAGAGACAGGACAGTCGACAAGCGGAGTGTTAGTGATTAGGGGGGGACCAGTGATCTGGTACTCACAAAAGCAGCGTCCGGTAGCGACCTCAACCGCAGAAGCCGAGTACCGAGCAGCAGTGTCAGTAATCGACGATGTGTGCTGGATCAAGCGAATCGCGCTGGAACTGGGTATCCCGAAAACCGACCAGGCAATCACCTTGCACGTCGACAACATGTAAGCTATACACATGCTGCAGAATGCACACGAGGGAAAGACAAGCAAGGGAAAGAAGCATATTGAGATACCACGAAAGTACATCCAACAACACGTCGACAAGACCGTGACACTGCGACACGTAGAGAGCAGCAGGCAGATTGCAGACATTCTAACCAAGCCACTGAACAGGAGAGTCTTTGAGACGCTCCGCCGTAAATTGATCAAGGAGGAGTGCTGAGAATTGATCAACTGACAGCTGGTCTTGCCCAACACAACCGTCAGCCTGTGCGAACTTCACACAGTTCTTGGACTTGAAGTTGGCACTGATCCCATCTGTCAATCAACTGCCTGATTCAAACGCAAGAGCAAGTAAAAGATATAGAAAAACGTGCCTTGAATTTTTGATCCAATTTTATCATGTGTATTCCGTGTCGATCGACAAATTTTCTTTTCGCAAATTAAATTAACATTTCAATTCACTCCTAACACTAGACTGTTATTTATTGAGGATCAACGAGCCCAAGTCATTTATAACTCCAACAAACATACAAGCTGCGGCAAGAGCCGCAACTTCAATGATTTTCTTACCACTGTATGTGTGTTTTGGCGCCATTTGCCAGATAGTAGCATTGAAACTTTCGTTGTTATTTTGCGTGAAACCTCCCTCGCATTTTTTTTTAACAAATCGAGATCTGCCAGTTTTACGTAAACTGGGTAAATAGCTGTTCGTACTTTAGGATATAAGGGAGGTTTGTCGTGGTGGAACTTTGACAGTTCATTCGCAGCTTCCGCGCGTTTCCATTTGCACAATGACTCCGGGCCCTCTGGACAGTTTTGATGTTGGGGATTTTCATCGGTTGATATTTTGTGGTAGTATGTTGCCCAAATTTCTTTCGCCATTTCTTCAGCAGAGTGAGCATTACGTCTAATCGCAAATTCGTAATAAGTCGTCAGTTCTGTTATTATGTTTCTCGTAAGTTTGCCAGGGCCAGCTCCTCCTAATTGGTCTGTTTTTTTTTTTTGCTTTTTTTATGACGCCGCGTAATTGCGAATGTTGTTCAGTTCGACATATTCAAAGAAGTGGCAGTTGGCCCAAGCCAACAGCGAAGCAAATTAATGCCCATAAATGGATAGTCTGCATCTTTCTAAACACACGGTAGTTGCCACCTATGATACGTATTTGTATCCGCGGGAGACGCGACCCTTTAATGACCTATAACTTTGGAGCCGCCTAAGATTTCGTTTCCAAATTTTAACATATTATTTTTGAAGGATAAAAGTATCGATTAAGCAAAAAAAAAAAATGATTTTTTGAACCGAACAAACCGAAATGTCCCCTTAAAATCTGATATAACATTTTGGCACCCAACGTGGGGCAATAATAAAAGAAAATAATAATAAACAACCACTCCCCGATAACTAATTAATAAATGTTAATATTTGGGGTTGCACTCAGATTTACAGACTTAATGCAGCCTATAAATCCTGAATAGTAATAATATTAATGAAAACTAATATTTAATAATATACACTATAAAATTATTGTATTCAATATAACAGTTTACTATGTAAATTATTTTTAGTTCTTGTACATATGACATGACTTCATAGATGTCGCAGGGGAAAAACTTAACGATTCGAGAAGTTATTAAACCGGTAGTGTTTCTATCGACGTAATTCGTTTGCGGGCGTCGCCTGGTGTACAACGTAGATTCAATATTGTGGTGATAAAGTTAAAATCAATCAAAAGTTGTCAAGTGAAATATTTTAGTTGTGCCGAACAGCAATAAAAAGGATATAAGGTATGTAATAGAATCTGAGTCGATTTTTCGTGTTTACACTGTACTACATATGATATCATTTAAATCAACATTTGTGTGTGAATGTGTAAAAATTTGTTCCTTGCTAAGGAACTGAAGTAAAGGATTAACTTTAAGGAGACTTGGATATAATTTTATCAAAAACTTAATTACGTGCGGGTAATGTTGAATGTCTACATGCTTAAGATGGACATTTGGTGTACCCGGTGGAGTCGGCTCATTTTCTTTGAACATATTGTGAAATTCGAAGTTCTTGTGTAAAATGTCCACTTCTATTTTCCGCTTTTGTGATTTCCAATTATTTATAATTAAAAAGTATTTAGGAGAAGTGAAGTTTATGTAACATCGTTGTTTCTTGCCTAGAAAGGCAAAATGGCAGCCGGCCGCATTACGTTGTGCGCCATTTTGTCTGCGTTTGAGGGTGGTTTTTTTTTTCTTTCTATATGCGATAGTCTATATGAGTGAGTTAGAGCAGGCGTATTCAATATCTTATTCGAGACGAAAAATACTTGTTCGACGGCGTTGACCTAAAATCTGGCGCTTTTTCCCTTTTCTTTCTAACAGACTTAATGAGTCAGTCAAATATTCGATTGCAACAAATGAAATGTCCGATTTTCGCTCGGCCGGGAATAACTTCTCATCTGTGCCAGAACGTAATTTTTTTTTTTTTTTAATAAGGAAAAGTTCGTGTGCTTGACGTGTCAGAATCTTAGGGTTCGTTACAACTACAGTTTTTTCTAGGAATTGTTTACCAAGCTGTCAGCAGTACAAATTCGAACCCTCTTCCTTTATGAATTTAAAATGAGACATAACGCGCTATTGGCTGTGAAAAACATTAATGACGCATTTGATGATGTAAAGGTAAATGAACCCACTATACGACGTTGATTTGAAAGTTCCGTTCGGGAGATTTCAGCCTCGAAAATGAACCACGTGCGAAGCCGGAAGCGTTAATAGATGACAATGTTTTATGAGCAACGGTGGATGCGGACACAACAAAATCGTTGCGGGAGATTGCAGAAAGCATGGGAGTCTCGCCTATTTTACTATTCATTGGCCTGTAGGAACCCGAAAGTTCGTGACGTCACTGACTCGACTGCCCCATTGTTCCCTGTCCCGTGCGCTCTCCTTCCACGTTCGACCATCCGATCCGATCTCAAATTCCAACCTAACATTGTCCTCCTACCTCCGTCGCGGCCGCCCTGTCGGTCTCTTTCCCGTTGGTTTACCGTCAAGAATTTTATGCACGGTCCTTCTCGCCACATGTCCGGTCCATCTTAATCTTCGCGACTTCATTACTCTTACTATTGTAGCTTTGCGGTATAGCTCTTCCAATTCGTGGTTGTGGATTTTCCTCCATTGTCCTGCCTCCTCGTCATATTTGCCGCCAAAGATACCCCTTAGAACTTTATTCTCGAATACGCGGAATTTGTTTTCTTCCCGTTTTGTAAGACCTCATGTTTCGCATCCGTATAGAACAATCGGCATGATTATGGTTCTATAGACACGGAGCTTTATGTTACGTGATAACAGTTTGGATTTCAGCAGTTTACCGACTGTGCCAACTAGTATTGCCGGAATGCACTCTTTTTGTTAATTTCCTTAGACATTTCGTTACTGGCCATCAGTATTGGTCCCAGGTTTTTAAATTCTTTGACATTTTCAAATATCTTGCCCCCGATGCTTATGTGTGTTCTCCGAAGTCCACCTGCCATAATCATGTATTTCGTTTTGTCTTCATTTATTTCTAGGCCCACCTCTTCTGCCGCTTGCATGATGATTTCACTGTTTTGACTTACAGTTTTTAGATTATCGCCCAAAACGGCGATGTCATCCGCATATGCGAGCACTTATGGGATCCTATTCAGGGATGATCCGGCTTGTACCTTTCTGATGACATACTCGAGGACAAAGTTAAAATCACATGGTGAGAGGCCATCTCCCTGTTTTAGTCCGTCCCGGATTTCAAATGGTTCTGAGAGGTGGTTTTCTATTCTAACTCGCCCTTTGTTTTCGCTCATGCAGATTTGAATGAGTGTGGCATATTTTTTCGGGATTCCCAGCTCAACTACAATATGGTAGAGTCTTTGCCTTGCAACTGAGTCATAGGCTTTTTTTTTTGAAGTCAACGAACAGTTGGTGAACCGTCTCTCCGTATTCCCACTTCTTTTCCAGTAGTTGATTTGTATGAACATTTGGTCGCTCGTTGACCGGTTCCTACGGAATCCGCATTGGTAGGCTCCCAATATGTCTTCTGCGTACGGTGTGATTCTCGTCAGTATGACATTTGTTAATATTTTGTATGTGGCTGGGAGCAATGATATTCCTCTGTAATTTTCGCAGTCAGATCTGTCACCTTTTTTGAAAAAGGGGACGACTATTGAGGTTTTCCATTCTTCCGGAGTGACTTCCTTACCCCATATTGTTTTAATCAGTTGGTGGATCTTTTGAGCGGTTGCCTCTCCTCCATGCTTCATGCAGTCGACTCCGGGAGTCTTGTTGTTTTTCAATCGGTTTATTGCGTCTACAACTTCGTCGAAAGAGAGCTCTGGGATCTGAGGCTCGGCTGTATGTACGTCTGGTGCGTTTATTTGTGGTTGATGGGTGCGCACATTGAGCAGGTCTTCAAAGTACTACTTCCACCCTGTCGCGATATTGTTTGTTTCTGTCACCAGACAGTAGTTTGCGCCTCGAATTATTTTGGCTATCCGTCGGTAGCCATTTCTAATGGAAGTTATGCCGGCATACATACCTCTGATATTCTTTGCTCTGGCATTTTCTATGGTTTTTTCGATCCGAGTCTTCTCCCATTCGGGTTTTTTGAATTTGAAGTTTCATTGCCTCTTTCCGAATCGCCGCGTATCTTTCTGCGTTGACTTCATCAAATCTTTCTAAGTGGATCACTCTGAGGCGTTTACGTTCTTCGATCTTTGCCCTGCATTCATCGTCAAACCAAGGCTTGGACTTAATTGTTTTCTTAAATCCTAATACCTCTTGGGCTGTTTGTTTGATTGTGTCTCTGATCGATGCCCATTTGGTGCCCAGATTATTGGTTTCCTCTTCCTCACTACTCGCATTCTCTAGGATGCTAAATCTATTCATTAGTTCCTCTTGATATTCAACCCTTTTGCGAAGATCTTTTAGTTTATCAATGTCGAACTTTTTGCTCGTCTCCCGTGATTGCCCTTGTGGGTTTGCTGCGACCCGACTCCTGATTTTGCCCATCACTAGAAGATGATCTGAGTCGCAATCTGCTCCTCTATATGACCTTACGTCGAGGATATTCGAGTGAAGTCTTTTGTCTATGAGGCAGTGGTCTATTTGGTTACGTTTTACGCCGCCGGGTGATATCCATGTGGCTTTATGGATTTGCTTGTGCTTGAACATCGTGCTTTTCACTACAACGTCTTTGGACGCTGCGAACGTGATAATTCGAATTCCATTATCATTTGAAACGTCGCGTAGGCTCCCTATACCTATAGTTGGTTGGAAGATATCTTCCTTTCCAATTTTCGCATTGAGGTCCCCGAGGAGGATTTTAACATCGAATGATGAGATCCCATCAAACACCTCCTCTAGGATCTCGTAGAATGTGTCCTTCGTTTCTTCGTCCGTAGATTCGGTTGGAGCGTGTACGTTTATAAATACATAATTGTACCATGGGCCCTGTATTTTTAGCACCGACATTCGGTCATTAATAAATTGCACATCTTTTACATGGGGCGTAATCTTCTTGCTTATGATGAAGCCAGTCTCGAGGTTATGTGTATCGGTACCTCCACACGCCAGGGTAAACCCGTTGGCTTCGATTACTTGATGTGGGAGTCGGACTTCCTGAAGCGCGACGATGTCCATTTTATATTGTTTCGCGTTTTCTACGACCGTCTGTATCGCGCCTAGTTTATATAGCGTTCGAACACTCCACGTCCCGACGCGTATATCCCACTTTTTCCGTTTATCCCTACGTCTTCTTTTTGCCGAGTCGGTGTTTTCTTGATGATTTGTTCCCTTATGGTAGTGTCGGCTCATCACACCTACGCCTACCGGGTTTTTCGTAAGATTGTTTTTTGTATATTGATTATTCATTTCGTGGGAACTGTTACGTGCGTCCGCCACCGCATCAATTAATCATTTTGTAATTTTAATATAATTTGTTTTGAGGTGGTATGATGGTAAGGTGGTGGAGGAGTTGCACGACCCAGAAGTGAGTTTTCGAACACGCCCCGATTCGGGTGTGGATCGTGCAGTTCTTCGACTTCGAATTCGGTTTTCGAAGTGGACGTGAATGGGAGCGAGAGAGAGAACGGGTCAATGTTTTTTGATGTACGGTGATTGAGGTTCCGTTTTGGATAGGGAGAAAAGCAGTGAAAAATTCGGTTTTTGGCCTTTGTCCCGGAGATTATTAAAAGACCCACAAAAAAGGTTAAAATTTGTTAAAATTAAAATTATATGAAAAGGTTGAAATAAATCTGATAACTGTCAGGCAAAAAGATCAATTTGGTGTAGAAGTTTTCGTAGAGGAAAAAGCAAATTTGCAAAAATTGTACATCGATTCCAAACTGAGGCAGAGTAATTCTCAAAATTGATAAATCATCAGGCAAAATTTGTGCACCCAGTTAATTGGAGGTCAACAAAATTGTATGCACCATCAATTTAGCATATAAACAATTGACTGGGAATGGAAATCGCACCAGGCGGCACGCAGCGAAGACAATCCTGATCACTGGCCTGGAGAGCTGTTTCAAGTGACTAATCTGGCCGAGAACAGGAACGCAACACATTCCTGAGCATCGTTTTCCCAGATCACAGGTAAAATTAAACATTGATTGATTTTCTGTGGCAAGACCAGCGAGTAATACTGCCACAGAACAGTCTTGGGGTTTCAAATAGTCCACCATATCAGAGACCCTCTTTGATATGGTAAGGTCTGCTTACTGCTCTGATTCGACCAGACGTCAAAGAGGCGCCGTTATAATACAGTCGGTACACCCCTGGTTGCAAACCATCCAATGGGCACGGTGACGCGTAACACCTTGATTAGGGGTGGTAGGTCTTTGTGTGTTACTCCTCGCTAGCCTGTCTGACATGGGTGGCCCTACTGGAAGCGTATGCTTCCGTCAACATGGCCAGAGTGATTTATTGTAGTTTAAGCCCCCGCACCACGTCAAGGTTTCTATCAAGCGGGGGGTGGGAGTATACCCAGTGACAATAACTCGACACCTTTCTCTCATAGGAAAGGTAAAGAAACTTGATAAGTGGGTACCCCATGAACTGAACGAGTCCCAAAAACGACGGCGCCTGAAAATCTGCGCATCGCCTTGATTAAGAAATCAAACTGAACGGTTTTTGCACCGGATAGTCACCTGTGATGAAAAGTGGATTCTGTATGATAACCGTAAAAGACCTGGGCAGTGGTTGGGTCCAGGTGAAAAACCAAAACACCCCCGAGCCCAATCTTCGTCCAAGAAAGGTTATGGTGACAATTTGGTGGACATCGGAAGGACTAATCCACTTTTCATTTCTTCAACCAGGAGAAACGTTAAACGCTATCAAATATTGTGAGGAAATCCACATTTGTCTGCCAAATTGGCTGAAAATTAACCTGCGTTGGTCAATAGGCACGGCCCGAGCCTTTTGCATGACAATGCTAGACCCCCCCATACTTCACAAGTAACAGTGCAAAAACTGTTACAGTTGGATTTGAAATTCTTCCGCATCCACCGTACTCTTCTGACATTTCGCCAACGGATTACACCGTTTCCGCAATCTGGATTTATTTTGCCGGCCGAAGGTCTTCCGGAACCGAGCAGAGGTCATAAAAGCCTTTGAAGATTTCATTGCCTCAAAAAGTCGGCGCTACTACGAAAAAGGAATATTTCGCCTTGTACCACATTGTAAAAATGTCAGATGCCAACGGATCCTATTTCGATTGAATAAAAATTTATGGAAAAATAATTTGGATTTTAAATTTTTACTATAAAATCGGACATTTCATGTGATGCAACTCAATAGCTTACACGCAGGATTCTTGAATGAAAGTATAGCGTTTGAAATAATAGTGAAGAAGATCGTGTGATTCGAACTGACTTTATGACAGCTCGAATCACGAAAAAAATTTTACCTAAGCGTTACACATCAGGCTACTGACCGTGTTAGCATTTGATTGCCAAACTCGACTATATTCCACTGATGTGAATTATTTTTATTTATCGTTTGGTATACGGTTCTGATGTATTTGTCTTATTCGATTTTTCGTTCGGTGTTCTTCACTATTTTTGCTTGTGAATTGTGTGTGTGTGTTAGAATCGCTACAAAAGTGAGTATAGCAGTAAGCGGAGATACGATGTTTAGCAGCGAATATAACGCGCGCGTTACATTTGTTGCTGAATATCCTCTCATAAGTGTGTAACAGAAAATAGAGAAATTCGCCACTGTTCCTTTCTTCCGCATTTTATCGTGTAGGTGTTGGAATTTATGGTTCATTCATCTAATTCTGAACATGTTGGTGTTTTTCTAACTCCAGTTGTGTTTTGGATGTTATTCGTAATTAAAAGTGTAAATGAAAATCATTAGAGAAAAATGAAGCCAATTTGTAAACTAACGCAAATACGATGTGGAAAGGAACGGCATTTACTGAGAAATTTGAGGAAACGAATATATATTGAAAAAAAAGGTAAAATGTATATAAGACATTAATTAAAAAAAGTATAGAGTAAACATTAAAAACAAACTAGACCCAAAGCCTATTTGGTTGTACCTTTGTCTTTTTCTTTACTTTTCTGTTTTACATTTTTGCGCCGAGAAAAATATGGCGAATTAAAATCAACAGTAACGAACGCACACGTTAGGATACAATGAAGATACTCGGGTTAACTCGCGTATTTAAAAATCTAACCTTTTGGTCGATCAACTCTTTTCTCGTTTCTCTGTGTCGCGCCGATCAACCCTCCTCCTTGGGTTCTCTGTGTTAGACTGTCTATCGCAACGGTTGCGTTGCGCGGATTCTGTATCTCGACTGTTCTCTATATCGACTGTTGTACTCTAGGATTAACCTCGAGGGACTCGTGGTGAGTTTTCTTTCCCCGAGAGAAACTTGAAGTTTCTCTTTGTGGTGGTGAATTGGTGCTGATCGCTCTGGTTGATCTTAGCACGTGTGCTAATAGATCCATTGTTTTCTCATGCGACGAAGATCGTGGGAAAACGAAATTGAGAAAAGAGGAAGGAACAGAGGGGCATCATAGCATACATTGTGTAGTTGCTTAATAGCCTGCAACGCAATTAAGACAATGGTGCTATAAGGGATTTTGGTATACAATGGTAATTGTGTCCCGTATCTTAGCTGGCGGCAAGGCTCGGCTTATGTTTGCACATTTGCAGGGAACGCTGGCTAACAGGGGCGTCGATAAGGTTTTCGAATCTACTATGCCTGTATGATATACAGAATTCTTTTCAGGAATTTAGGACGATGCGTTGAGTGCATGATTGTTAGAGAATTATTTACAGGGAATTTAGGTGATGCATTAAATGTCCTTGGAAAGCAATGTTTGCCAGTTTGTTGTGTCCTTCGATTGCCGTGCAGGTGTAGGACATTGGTCGGACTTGTGACCAACGTATCTGTGGATACGTGGGGTTGTTGCCTCCCAGATATATGTTACCTTTGTTTCAGGTGGAAAGGAGGACTTTTGAGGACACGTGTCTGTGGGCACGTGTAATTTATCTATAGGTGAGTGCGTTCCTTGGTGGAACGACGACATCTCGATCAATAGTGGTTTGTGTGGTTCGTAGAACCGCCACAATGGTACTATCTGTGTCAATCCGGGCATCAGCCATGGATCCGAAACATAGTCGAAGATTTCTCCCGACGATATCGCGGAGTGCACAGCGTGCCGGGGTAGTATCTCACCTTGGACCGACTACCACCTAAACCAATATTTTCTCGAACCGGTCCATCAGCAAAGCTCCGAAAGATAGCCAGGAGTTTTTTTCCGACCATTTCACGGAGCCAATAGCTTGACGGGGTGGTATTTCACCGGGCGACAGGGCATTGGGACGCTGCCTACCACTCGACTTTTAGTCGCCTTTTACGACAAGCCGGCCGGCCTAGCTGTGAATATATTCTAACGCCCTACTTACAGGGCAGGGCACGGGCCTAATTCATCATCTTCATTCTCAGAAGATGCAATTGAATTCGGCTGCGTTTGATTCGCAATCATTTTCACATACAAATATCCATATCCATGATACCTTCCACAAAACTAGGCAACTTCGACAACATACAGGTGTTTATCATCTTATTCAATATTCTTATCAGCGTCGACACAAAGATGAATATAACCCTTACAGCGGAAATCCTTACCACAGTTGGTTTATCCGCGGCAAAACATTTTAAAGTTTCTGAAAGGATTTCCTCCAACATTTCATTGTTAAATAGCGACGATGTTGATTAGCTACTCAAGATGGTAAGGGCACGCGCATCGATCCGCATTTTGAAAAGTGCGGATCATCGTTAAGTAATTAGGTAAATCAAACAGCTCTCTAGCTTTGAGAATCTGCAGTTTGCATACGTGAACAGCTACCATTGATGCATCTTGGATTTTCCACCAATACTGATTGCCCGTTTACTTTTCTGCTTCGGCTACATTCATACGTCGAGTTAAAGCTTACGCAAGAAGAGGTAGAATTTTGATGTTCATCTCTACACACAGGTGACACAAGAAGTTTGTGCGCTGACGCGAACAGAAAGTTCGACTCTAGTGTCTTCGCCAGCCTCCATAAAACTATCTGGATCATTGTTTCATAGTCAGATTTGTTCCTTCAGGCAATTTTGATGTACAAAATGATAATGTAAATTATATCAGTTAGAACATTTTTCCATGTTGTCCGCAATTTCGTAGATGTCACAATTGCATTGGATAAACTCAAATGTTTGGGTAACCATAGGGTTGCACATGCCTAATTAATCATCATCTTCATCCTCGGAATATGCAATTGAATTCGGCTGTGTTAGATTCACAACCACTTCCGCATACAAATCCTTAACGTTAATAACCAGCTGTCGTTCCTATTGTAATTGAATTAGAGTAATACAGGAATAAATTCATTTACAATATTTTTACAAGTGAAACTTTATCGCCGTTGTCTGTGACATTACTATATAACGATTTTTTTATCAATCTTTTAATTTCAGTGTAAAAATGGCATTCCGTGGAAATAACAATCGCAATCGTAATTTTGGAGGAAATTATGGTGGAAATGGGCCGATGACTGGAAACAATCGTATGGGAATGAATATAAGCCCTTGGGATCATCAAAATGGAGGCAGTGGAAACTATGGCGGTGGTAATATGCGACAAGGAAGCGGAGGTGCAGGAGGTGGCCAAGGCATGAATGCCCAAGCCATTAGCCTGGCTAATAATCTGCTTAATAACTTGTTCAGAAACCAAAATCCACCTTCACTGCTTGATCTTCCACGAGGAGGTGTATTATCTGGTAACCATGGGCCGGTATGTATTGCTAAATACGTATTTTTTATGTAGGACAACTTTAATAAGGCTAATAATTATTTCAGTCAGTTGTTATTATAAATATATGTATATTTCTTTTTATTGAGATAGAGGATTCAGAATGCTTGTTGGGTTGGGTTTAGTTGCAGAGCCATTATAATTGTAATGGAAATGCTGCGGCAAACGAAATATTCACTGTTTTTCGATAAGCATACAATGAATTTCCAGACAGCTGCACGGTGCCTGCTAGAAGAATTATATTAAATTTGAAGTGTTCAGCAGAATGCTTGAATTTAATCGACATGAAGGTATTTAGCGCATGAATTAAGCTACATATTTAAGCAGATGTATGTCGGGAAGATTGCGATAATGTATTGTACGCACACATTTTGGCCCATACTAGGGCTACCAGTGAATTTCTTCGGTATTCGGACGTCAACTGATTAACAGGAAAGAGGTGATGTTCAGAACTGAAATGTATGTTGGGTGCTCTAGTTCAAACTTGTTAAAGTACATCTATGTTCCACATTTAACTTACTTCTATCGGGATCTTTTTCTGGCATTCAGTAATTAATTTATTTTGCTTCTGATCACGATCCGATGCACATAGTTATGGGTATATTGGTTTTCTCTTCTCTTCGGAGCTAGAGTCGGGATCGGAGTTTGTCCCACAATCTTCTACTTTTCCTGATCGCTAAGCTACGTTATCCAGTACGGGTTTCTAATACTATTCGTATCCTGGTTAACGGGAATGTGCACTACGTACTGATCCTTTCCTTGCTGAGTTTGAGTCAAGCTTTGCCTTAAACTGAGTGTAGCCTAACTGTTACCCTGCACCATTAATTCAATTTATTAGATCACGAGACCATATAGGGGATGTAATATTATCTCAATACTATTTTTGCTTTACAGCAAAACCACGATCGGAAGCATACCATCACCCCACTTAAGAGTTATCAAAAACTCTTATCGCATGATTATAGAGCAAACATGTTGGCTTGACTATAGCAGATTAATGTTGAGTCGCGATAAGTAATCTAGGGACTGTTCATAATTGGAAGAAAACTTAATGAATAACTGAAGCTATATGTTTTAGCTGACGATATTTTTTCCTGAACATCGTGAGTCTAGCTGCTTTAACATTTAAGGATGTATTTTGCGTATACGTTTCATGTAAAACACTCAGTTTTGTCAACAGTTTGGCAGTATAGATACTTGAAATCTTTGATCTTTTGGGTTCTGTCTTTATTTGTTCTTGCGGTCGCATTCATTGTATTCTTGAATTTTTTGTGTACGCCTAAGTGGTCAAGTTGATAAGGAGGTTCAATTGATTACTCTACTACTGTGGTGGTGGTTCGGTATTTATTGTAGATTATGGCATCTGAAGTTTATGAAGCTTTCGCCAAATTTGAGAAGAAAATGCTGTTGATAAAAAAAAATAGCTTCTAGTGGCCACTACTAGAATCACATTTTACCAGACGAGATAATTCCGTTTGGTTTTTAAATAATGAAATGAAGTAATCGTTTTTCTTACAAAGAACAAATTTTAATTTATATAATTTGGTTTGACGACGTTTGGTATTTTTCTTGCAATTTCACTATTCACCTTGGTACAATTTATTCTGCTCAGAGGCGAACAAAAAAACGAAGAGAGGCGAACAAAGAAAAAAGGGGTCCATCTCGTGTCTCTGGCTTCTACCCTTTTTCCGACAACCAGAATCACCCATATCCGCGTCTGGTTTGGTCTCGAGATATCTGAATAAGAAAAAAACGGGGAAGATATCTAAGGATAGTGTCTACAGGGTTAGTTCAAGCGGTTTCTAACTACTTGGATTTAGTAATAGTGATAATGAAATTATATCGGGTTTTCCAATAGGGATTTGAAAACTTTTTTTTTTAAATAAAACGCAAACCATTTGAGATATTTCGAAAACTTTATTATCGGCTTGAAGTACAATCAAAACATTTATGAATGGAACTCGACTTCGTTCATATGGCCACCGCGGGCAAATTTGCAGCGGTCGTTTCGTTGGACCCAATTTTCGATGACTCGGCCACACATTTCGCTCTGAGCTCTTCCAACGTCATCGGCTTGTTGGCATAGACCAATGACTTTACGTAGCCCCAAAGAAAATAGTCTAGAGGCGTTAAAATGAGGCAGCTAACCGACTGGCTCATTTCTTGAGATAACACGCTCATCAAACTTACTCTTCAATAAATCGATTGTATCGTGTGGCTTGTGGCACCGTCCTGTTGAAAGCACATGTCGCCCAAGTCTATATCTTCCAATTCGGGCCAAAAATAATCGGTAATCATGGTGCGATAACGATGGCCATTTACAGTAACGTGACGATCGTTATCGCCGACGAAAAAAAATTTCCCAATGACGACGCCGGCATGCAAACCGCACCAAATAGTTATTTTTTGTGGATGAAGTGGTGATTCATGAAGCGCATGTGGATTTTCACCCGACCAATAACGCATGTTTTGCTTATTGACGAACTCATTGAGCCAAAAATGAGCTTCGTCACTGAAGATGATTTTGCGATGAAAGTCATCATCTTGGCGCATCTTTTCCAGAGCCCAATCGGAGAACGTTCTCAATTTGGAGTCAGCTTGATCTTGTATGGGTGTAAACCAAGTTCCTTACGCAAAATTCACCATAAAGTGGTCTGGGCGATGCCCAATTCTTGAGAACGCCGTGGAATTGACTGCTTTGGATCGTTTGCTACGGACGCCTGAACGGCAGCGATATTTTCGACACTTCGACCAACCCGTTATCTCACTGCCACGGCAACATCACACTGCGAATATGTTGACTCAAATTTTTGCACTAAACTTGTTATTGCCTGTCGACTAGGGCGAGAATTATGACCGAAAATTGGAGTTAACGCTCTTAAAGTTGCGGTCACCGACTCCAAACTTCGGTAGTAAATTTTTATAACTTGCAGACGTTGTTCGTTCGTGTACTTAACCATAATGAAAATGTGAATAAATTGACAGTGACAGTTTGATGATTAGTGAAAGGGTGCGTGCACAAATTAAATTTAAAGTTGTCAAGTCCCTATTGGAAAGCCCGATATAAAACCGTCAGAACTTGAGCGCGGTAGCAAACACAGATACGTCTTTGACGTCCGATAATCTGCGCTTAGGTTGGTGTGTGTTTGCGTGTATTTGTGCCGTCTCGTACTGAGCGTGCTTGTGTGCAGTGTGTTTGCAGCGGACCATATGGGTCGGGTCCAGGAATCCTCTATTATAGAGGAGAATGTTGTTGGGAAGGGTGCCCTCCTCAGTATTGTACTGAAGAAGGATTTTTTTTTTGTTTTTTTTTTGTTTTTTTGTTTCGGTAGGAAGGTGGTGGAAATCTTCAAAAGGTACCTCTGACCGATCCAGTGGCGTGCCGGACTGTTACCGACTAAAACCACCTCCCGCCAGGCACATATTCCCGTTAATCCGCGTGGAACTTTCCTTCAGGTCACAACAATTGCTGCATCAGGTCACATAGAATATCACTTGCCACGGACCATGCCTGTTTTGAACTCAGCATGTATTCTATTACTCCTGCCGGGCTAACTGTCCGTCTCATATGTCTCTCCAAAATCGTTCGTGCGGTCTCGAATCTCACGCACTCTGTGACTACGTGTTTCGCATTTTCTATTTTGCCTTCGCAATACAAGCAGTATGGGTGATTCACATGCTTATACTTGTGCAAGTATTGCCGAGAGCATCCATGTCCTGGTATGAGCTGAGTCCTGAGTCAAGTGGTAATTCAGCTCGCTATGTTTTCTTTTCATCCACGTTTCTATATCAGGCATCATGGTGAGGGTCCATCTTCCTTTTGTGAAAGAATCCCACCTTCATTGCCATTTTCTTAGGCTTGAGAGCTCTAATTGTGACCGCATCCTCCGACGATTCTCTAGCGAGACCTCATGTAATGCAACATTTTCTTTAGCTTGAATGTCAAGCGGTGTCCTCCCGGCCAAAACATTTATGGCATCTTCGGATACCATTCGGAATGCGCACAATACTCTTAGTGATGCCAGCCTATGTGCTGAGTTCACTCCCCATCTTGTACGACTTTTACTGTGCGGCTCCTGGCCATATGTGAGCTGCATACATTATAATGGAGGTGTTGACACTGCTTATCAGTTTCTTTATGTGGGGCCGGAGTCCTTCAACATTGGGTAGCAGTCTCGCCAAAACTTTACTTTTGTCGTTTTCTCACTCGTTTTCCTCAGGTGTTTCTTGAAGGTCAATCTGTTGTCGAGTACAACACCAAGATAATTAATTGAGTAACTGGATCTGATTGTTTGTCTTTCTATTTCCAAATCAAGCTGTTCAACTTTCTTTCGGCCGCTTATTACAACTGCCCCCGTCTTATGTTCAGCTAGTTTCAGTCCAGCCATATCTAGCCAGCATTTAATGCTCTGAATTGCTTGGGAGCAAATATTCTCCAGATCATCTAGAGGCTTAGCTACGGCCGCTATTGCCAAATCATCTGCGTACCCAATGATTCAAACCCCTTCTGGTACATTGACCCCATTGATCTGGCACACCATCATACATGACATTTCATAACAGCGGACCTAATACAGATCCCTGAGGTACACCCGCTGTTATTTTATATTCCTGTGGCCCCTCACCTGTGTCATAGACCAGTCTGCTATCCGTGAGATTGTTTGCTAGTATACGCACCAAGTAGGGTGAGACTTGTAGATCGCCCAACTCTTCTAGAATCCGATTCCAGTTTCCCGAGTTAAATGCATTTTTAACACCTAATGTCACCACCGCGCAATATTTTTTCGTACATCCTAGCCATCGTGTCCCAGCTATCGCATTGCGCACGATCTCGCACACAACAGATAGTGCCTTACCGGTTGATCTATCTTTCCGGAACCCATGCTGCCATTCAGAGAGACCCGATGTCCCCTCGGTGAATTCTTACAGGCGAGTGGCAATTACTCGCTCAAGCAGTTTTCCAGTTGTGTCCAGCATGCACAACGGGCGATAAGACGACGGCGCTTCTGGATTCTTGACTCCTTTTGGTATAAGCACAAGCCGCTGTTTTTTTCCATCGTTTAGGAAATTGTCCTATTTGAACGCAGGTTGTAAAGAGACTGCTGAAGATTTCCGGCTTTTTTGTTAAAGCAGTCTTCACTACGCATTAGGGATACCACACAGTTCCGGGGTTTTATTTTTTTCACAACCCTTGCACCAAGAGCACCTCTTCGGTGGTTACGGGCAGTATCTCTCCTCCAGTGATGCTCCACTCCTCTTGCACTCTCAACACCTCATCACACAGCGGGAAGAGGACAGCAACGATTCCTACCGTCAGTTTTACTTTTTTGCATTTGACTACTGTTGTGTAGTCTTTTCATGACTATCCTGTAGGCGCTGCCTCGCGGGTTGTTATTTAATTCATCCCTTAGGGAGCATGACGCGTCATATTTACTTTTGCGGATCATATTCCTCAACTCTCCGTTTGTTGACGAATTCCGCATACAACTGTGGGTAGGTGTTACGGTTTCTTGCTCTTTGTTGCAAGCGTCATAACCTGTTGCACTCCGATCGCATATGGGCGATTTATAGGTTCCACCAATACACTGGTTTGATAGCCCCTGCTGGTTGTCTTTTGGCGCAAGGCTAATAACCTTGCCCGGAAAAACAAAATATTATGCACAATTTAACAAGTCTCGGATAACGACTGGATACCGGTGGAGAGACTTTGTTATTATTATGCTTTAAAATAGAACGGCAATTGGTCTATTACAGTCATCGTTAATTAGGACTGTTCCCATTATTTAGAACGTAAGGATATGTGAGTGGAACTCGAAAGTAAGTTCGAGTACATTACAACTCGTAACGATAAACTTATTAAAAACAATACATCAACCTGAACTGTAGCATTTTTATCCTCTTTCTCAACAAAAAGACATAAATGACGACTTTATAATAATAATAAGAATATTAAATACCAAAGTTATAAGTTACGTATTTCTCAAAAATCTTCGGCTACTTTCTTAAACTTGAGGAAATTTAATTTAGTTAACTTCGATAGTGCACGAACTTCATTTTCGTATATTATCTCTTTCTTTTCTTTAGTTTAACTAAACTTAACTTTAGATAAGCCTACCCAGTCAGAACTTGCTTTAGCAAGTTTGTTAATAGTTGTATGCCTTCGGTACAAATGGCGATTGGCGACAAATGTACATTTACTGCCCCCTCACGCATAATGTTTGATATGTATCAACACCACAAATCCATCACGTACAAAAACGACCTCAATTCCAACCTTGGTCGGTAATGCAGATTATGAATAGTTAATCTATTCGGGGCATATGTTGAATTTAAATAAAAATGTATTTGTAATTGTATTATTTGAATCCGCCGACAGCTTTTGTACAATAAGCAAACAACATTGCACAAGTAGAACTAATCAATATTAACAACAAATTTGTTTTAAGAACATTCTTTTTTTCTCAATTTAAAAATATATATCTACTTATTTTAAGAAAAAATCACAAAAAAAGCCAAAACAATCGAATTCTAATCTTCTTTAAATTTTTTCTCTCTTCAATGTTTTCTCTTTTGGTTCTTCGTGAATTGTGTTCTTTTGTTATTTTCATACGAAAAACAAAATTACAAAATTTGTAAACAATGTATGCCGCACACAATAAAACACTATTGTGTTGTGATGCCTGGCCTGGGTATATGACTACCACATACTTCTACATGTTACTGTGTCTACTGCTACCGAATCTTCAAAAATCGAAATTTAAATTTCGTCTTCGAAATCCATTGAAAACCCACCGCTAATGCACACTACAATACGATTTGCCCATCGCCGCCAACTGACCAATCATTATCTTTGTAAAACAAAACAAACATTATTTTTATATGTATTTTTAAACAAATACTAAATATTAACCTTATGACACCAATATTATATTGTTCTTGTAAACAAACATCGTGCTTCAAAAATATTTTTCTTAATTTGATTCTATTTCCTGTAATCTTTTTTATAACATTTTATAACAAAACGATACTTTATAACAAAAAAAAAAACGATGTGTTTAATGTTGAATACTGTGTGATTATTGTCTGTAAACCATGCAAACAAATCTGTTGTTATTGTTAATTCAACTTAAAATCCAATTGTTATTAAAAAACTAAATTTAATCCTTTTTAAAACTGTTATAATGAAATGTGTGTTGGGCACAATTTATTCAAAATACTTCTATTTACTTGTGCGATGATCACAAAAATTGTAATATGCCCTTGACACCACCACTTGAATTAATGCTGTTCCAAAAAAATATCAATTTATAACACATTCACCTTATCGACTGTATTTATATTATATTCCTTCACCATTCCCTAAAAACAAATTATATCGTAAAAATACTTCACGTGACTTATATAATCTCTCTAATTGCTACTCAAAAAAAAAACTATTTTTTAATTAAATTTTCTTAAAATTCAAAAATTATATAACATGTTTGCCACTGAATTGATGTAAAACAAAAATGACAAAATCAAAATCACAACCTTATTTTAAATTAAAACAAAGATGGTCAATCGTGCTGGTCCTGGCAATCGTAATAATAATCGCCGTGTTCAAGGAAGTTTCAATAATCGTGGTGGTGCAAAAATTGCCGAAAATAAACTAGGTGGTGGTATTCGTAAGCAGAATGCCTTTGATCGTGCCAAGAAAATTCTGGCTAAAAATTCTAATAATAAAAAGAAGGATTCAGCTTCAGGTGAAAATACTGAAAACTCTAAGAAGAACGAGAGGTAAGAATGTCATTTCAAGGCATACATATTTTTAAAAATCAATTTCAACAAATAAATTATATAAAATTACTACTTTAATTTCATTCCGCACAATTAAGAATATGCATTATTTACATTTCTATTATACTTATGTATAGAAAAAACAAGCGGATATCATTTTTTTTTGTGTATCCTAGAATTTAATTTTATGTGTTTAGAATGTATTCATTGAGGGATGGATGTAAGATTATAATCTGATTTTCATTATATCTTCTTTATATAAGAAAACAATTTTCTGCAATTTGCTCGCAAGCAGCACAACTACATATACACAATGTGTAGGATATGATTTTATCTATTGCATTGTGTATATTCTAGAAAAGAAAAGTGTTTAGTTCCAACTCCATACTGCGAATAGGTCATTTAATAAAAATAAAAATGATTTAAATATGAAATATTAAAAAGAAAAGAACGATATTAACAATTACGAAACAAGGCAGATAAGCAATCCTGATCGATTTGAGCCGATGATGGTGCTAGGAAGTTTCCTTTGCAAGAAAATCGGCTCTTAACGATAATATTCCTTTCTCCTATAAAATAAAAAGAGAGATCATCACATTATCATTTTTATATGCGGGCAGCTATGCAGAGAAAATAATTACACCGCTCCGAAGCTAGTTTTCATACGTGTTTTGTTTTTATATTAATATTATTTTCTAATTATAGTTTTGAGTATTTTTTTTTTTTTTAATTTATTTTAATATTCTTTGATTACAGTTTTGAATGTTGTTTTATTTTAATTTCATTTTAATATTTTGTTAAATTTATTTTTTTATATTTTTTATTTTTATTTGTAATATTTTGAATTTAATTTTCAGTATTTTTTATATTTTTCTTTTAATTTTTAAAATTTTTTGAGTTTATTTTTATATATTGTTTTTGTTTAATTTTTTATATTTCATATTTGATTTTTAATTTTTTATATTTTATTTTTTATTTTTTAAATTTCATTTTTGTTTTTTAATATTGTTTTAATTTTAATTTTTTTTTAATTTATATTTGCTATCCTTGTCTTTTTTAACTTATTTGTTTTTATTTTCGTTTATTTGTTTTTGATTCTAACATGTCTTAATAATTTCGTCTGCACTCCAAAATACCCCTTTTGTGCGCTTTTGTGTAAAAACGAGGGCGGCTGAAAAGTTCGTAGGCTAACATAGTAAAACACATTTTTTTGTTGAAAAAATTCGATTTCCATTCAAGACATTTGTCTTCGAGAGCGATACGATTATAACGGCCATGCGTTTTTCGATGCCATTTTTATTATATTATTTCTCTTTAGCCTTAAAAGCCACTCGGGTGACTCTCGATTAGACTCTGGAGTTTTTTTTTTATATAATATAATTATTATTATTGCACTTCTCTCGGGCGAGGCGCATGTATAGCACCTGGTGGACTCCCCGAGATGCCACCAAAAAACGGATGCAGTTCTACTTGGACAGCTGCAGGTTGTAACGCTCCGGCTACTCTCGCGAGGGAAGGGAGTTCCGCAGCTTCCCCGCTCTGTAATGAAACGAGTTCTGATGCAGGGAAGTTCGCGCCGTCGTGAGATGAACCACAAACTGTTACGATCCGTCGGATTGTCTTGTGGGGCGCACATAAACTGGATTGCGTGGATCATTATCACGAATCTTTGAAGAACAATAGTCGTGATAATATCTGTAAAACAGGCAGATGTGGGCTACGCGCCTTCGATGTGATAGCGACTGTAGTCCTGACGTTAGCGCCGAGTCTCCGATTAGGCGGGTCAGAAAAAGCATCAGACGTATACCAAGCAATAACATAACAATTCCACATCAGTTGAGTGTACTTGAGTTTAGAAATCAAATTCGTACATGCGGCAGTGGTCTGAGCATTGGTTCAATTTTTAGTGATTCCAATCGTCATAGCGTCGGTTCGAATCACACGTTCTTCACTATCATCAAAAACGCTATAAGCCTTTCTCAAATTACTTGATTACAATAATAATCACAGAAATGGGTCTCATCTAAAGAACAGTATTTGTTACACTATCGTCAACATACTTGTCGCTTCGTTGAAGAAAGTTGAATGAAATTTCCCAGTTCTATTAACGCACCAGATCGACTATAAAGAAAGGCATCTGTTTATTTGTTTATTGTTTATTACACATCCCTCGGGAGAGGCGAACCTATAGGGCCGAGTAGGTGCAATGAGATGAGTTGCAGTCTGTAACACTGTGGAAACACACACATGGGGAGAGAGTTGGACAGCTTTCCAGTTTTGTAACGGAACGAGTTCTGATGCAAGGGATATACGAGCCGTCGGGAGAACAACTCCAAATTGGTGCGATCTCTTGTGGAGCGCATATAAATCGAATTACGCGGACCAATGCCACGAATCTCCGAAGAACAGAATCCGTGATAATATCTGTAAAGCAGACAGAAACCAGCTACGCGCCCTCGATGTGATAGCGATTGTAGTCCCGACGTCAGGGCCGTGCCCCCGATCAGATTGTTCGCTGGTCTCTGTATGCCCTCAAATAGGTCGAAGGTATGTTTAGGAGCCGAGCTCCAAACAAGAGCAATATTCGTGCGTGGGTCTAATTTGGGATGTACACAGAAGAAGAAGTTGGGCCGCAGTAAAATATTTCTTGGCTCTAAAAAGAGCTCAATTTTCCAAAGGCTGACCTGGCGATACTCGACACGTGTTTATGCAACGAGAGATTCCCACAAACCGTGACGCCGAGCAATTTGAAGCTTTCGCCAGATTCGAAGGCCCGGCCAGTCATTATCAACTGTGGAATCGACGATACATTTTTCCTTGTGAATGTTGTATACGATGTCTTTGTTGCATTGAAGTCGACAAGATTGACCTTTTCCCACTGCAGGACTTTATCCAGACTCTGATTCAGAGAGTCAATCTGTCTACATCTCAGCTAGTGTGCGTTGATGTACCAATCGGCCGATCACTTTAAAAGGAAGAAACAAGCGTACTATGGTCCGCAAAACTGAATACTTTGTTATCCGTTGTGTCCAACAAATCATTTATGTGAAGTAAAAACAAGGTTGGAGCCAAAATAGAACCTTGGGGCACCCCCGAATTAACAGGATACAGATCCGAACACTCGCCGTCCACAACAACCCGGATCGATCGATTTTCAAGGAAACTCCTCGTCCAGTCGCAAAGCTGTTGGGGAAAGTCCATATGAACGAAGTTTGCTCAGCAATGCCCCGTGCCAGACGCGGTCAAAAGCTTTGGAGATATTCAATCGAACGCCCTTGACTCACCATGTCCGTCAATCGCAAATGCCGATATGTCGGTTATAAGGGTCAAAACGTCTGCCGTGGACCGCCTGCCACGGAATCAGTATTGACGATCATTCAGAAGTCCGTTGCATTCCAAATACTTAATTAACTCAGTATTGATGACTTTTTCCATCACCTTAAATAACATAGACAGTAAAATGTTATCGGTCGGTAATTTTGTGGGAGACAATATTTTCCCGTCTTTGGGATTGGTTAAACTCGAGCGATTTTCCAGCAGGCAGGAAATGCCCTTTGTGCATAAGATAAGCCGAAGAGTCTGCCTAGAACCGACGATACTTCTGGACCACAGTTCTTAAGGACTATTACTGGTAGTCCGTCTGGGTCCGTTGCCTTCTTACAGTCTAGTCCATGTAGAATGCGTTGAATAGTACCCGGGGGAAAACTCACATCCCGCATGGAAGACCGTCCCGGCGCGATCACAGGTGGCTCCAAAAGACTGGGATCGAGGTTTGAATTCGCGGAAAATAAATTCGCCTTATCCCTTGCATTTGTGACTAACTTCCCACTGTCCGTCACCAACGGGGGGAAAGAGGAGGAAGCGAAATTACTGCTGACAGTCCTTGCCATTGACCAGAAGGAACGCGTAACAGTTGGGCACTGAAGGAGTTTATTGATCACTCTGTCGTTGTGAGCTTTCTTCGCGATATCAATCGCTGGGTTGCACGCGTTTTTGATTTTAACGAAATTCGTGAAGTGTAGCGATAAAGCCATGTTTCATCCATTGTCACATCGATGGAAAAATTCGTTATTATTACGGTTGAATATCGTTGAGCATTCAATAATTATTTTGTGACTTTTTTTTAGTTTTCGTCCGTTACAGCCTTTTTCGGGCGTCCACTGCCTGTATCGTATTCGGTGCTCATTTCGCCTCGCTTAAATTTAGCAAGTCATTTCTCAACGGTTTTCTGATGTAGAGTGTAGAGTCCGAATAATGTTTACCAAGCCAAGCGGTGGATTCAAGTGGTTGCTTTCGCTTATCTATCGGTGGGTCCAACTTGCATCCTTTTCTAAGGCGGTATTGGTTTTCTCTGTCGCAATTTCAATGGATCTTTGCAACATTCGCGGCCTAAGATACAATTTCTTCTCTGTGTCTGCCCACGTCTGTAATCAGAAACCAGCAATACTTGCACTTAGCGAGACTCGGGTAATGACTGGTTTAGATATTTCTGATTTTACTATACCCGGTTATAAGTTAGTGCCTTTGTTGCTTTCACATCGTGGTCTAGCCACATACATACGAAATGATATTGCTTATTAGCTTCTGACACAATATGGGCTCTGCTCCAATCCAGAATTTAATTTCTCGTGGCTAAAACACGTTCGTAAGCATATCATACATTACTGCTTTCTTTACAGAAGCCCAAACTTGGATAGAAACGTATCCTTTAACGAATTTGATGCTCTGTCTGATTCTATCGATAGGATTTTGACCCTATATCCGCCCATTGAAATTATTTATTTTTTTGTGGGTGATTTCATTGTGCAATGTGGTAGGATGTATGGAAGGAGACAGCGCGACAGACCATGTCTGCGATAGGAGGATGGCGTAGATCAGGACGCCCAGGGCCTGGGAGTGCCAAACTGGATGACATCGGCTCGAAATTGGGACCAGTGGAGAGATTTGTTAAATAACGCCAAGACCGGATCCCGGTTGTAGTGCCGATGATGATGATGATTTCAATGTGCACAACTCAGTGGCTTCGCCAGTCCGGACACAACACTTGAGGGTCTAAATGTTTAGCTCTTTGCTGAGTCAAATAATTTAACTCAACTTGGCAGTGAGCCAACACGGGTTCCAGACATAGACGGTTATTCCCCCAATAAACTGGACCTATTTATCACCTCGCACCCGAACAAATAAACGATTGAACTTTCTTCGCCCTTGACCACTTCGGACCACGGTGTGGCGTGAGCTAAGTTTGCTCTAACTAACAGCAACGCTAATGACAAAACTCCCAAAAGAAACTACGGCTCTATGAGAAAGTCAACTGGGAAGGTCTGAACGACTTTTGTGGAAGTTAGGTTGGTTGTTGTTTTTTCTCAATAACGATGTTGGACACAACGACAGACACGATTCTGCTTGGCATGTGGACCTTTATTCCACACTGGGTAAAGAGTATAAAAACCCAGAGAAATATGTGGGTCGATCCGGGGTGCAGAGAAGCCATTAAGGCTAAAGAGTTGAGCTTCCGGTTGTATAAATCAAACAATACTGTGGACAAACGTAAAAGATTTCAGAGAGCTAGAAATGCCCGCAATGCGCATATTCAACCCGCCAAGTTCTTGCATGACCAGAGAGTGAGAAAAAATAATACACTCTGCAACAGGTAGTAGAAACTTATGGACATTCGTGAAAAACATCTAAAACTCGATCTCCTTATCCATTCCTTCGCTATAATAGTCGATGACAGACCAGTCTCCAGTGCAATAGAGAAGGCGAATCTACTTGCTACACATTTTGCAGCCAACTCAACGTTGCCTGATACCACATCATTTCCACCTCAACTTGAGCATAAGTGGTACACCATGAGCCAGATTTGCTTCTGAACGCGTACTCTTGCCCGTGCACTCAAAGAACTAATCGCACACAAATCCGCTGGTCCGGATGGCATTCCCCCAATCCTCTTGAAGAGATGTTCCTCTTCACTCGCTAAACCACTGCGGAAACTCTTCCATTTGTCTTATCCTACTGGCCGTTTCTTAAGTAGATGGAAATCAGCGTACATTCAGCCAATTCCCAAAAAAGGTAACAAATCATCCCTTTCTTCTTATCGACCCATAGCACTAACTTCTATTCTCTCCAAGGTAATGGTATCACCTATCAACCATCCACTTTTGAAATATTTGGAAACAAATGACCTCCTTAATGACCGCCAATATGGCTTTCGTAGAAACAGATCCCCGGGAGATTTGATGGTGTACTTTACTGAGAAGTGGAGCCATTCCATCCACTACCTTGGTGAAAGCAAGGTAGTCGTATTGGATATTTCAAAAGCCTTCGACAGAGTTTGGCATTCAGCACTTTTGTGAAAATTGCATTCATATGGAGTGGGCAATTCCCTGATCCAATGGATAAGAGACTATCTTTCTGGTCGTTCAATTCAAGTGGTTCTTGGTGGTGTCAAATCTGTCTCCCATCAAATTAGTGTAGGTGTTCCCCAGGGTTCGGTACTCTCACCCACTCTCTTCCTCATCTTTATAAACGATCTTTTGTCCATTACCCTCAAACCAATCCACTTGTTTGCTGATGATAGCACATTGAGTATCTCATACTCATACGAACATTCCCGACCAAGCTCTTAGAACGTTAATAACAATCAGCAGGTCAATCAAATCAATTCCGACCTCAACGAGATATATCAATGGGGATTATCTAACCGAGTAGAGTTCAATGCCTTAAAAACTCTGCTGCCTCCTGTCGTCAAAGGCGAACCCCAAATTAAATACACTCTCGATGAACGACACTTGCATCGACGAAGCCAAGGAACTATCAATCCTCGGCACTCGAATTAATTCGTCTCTTAATTGGGCCACATTTTTGAAGCTGCGAAAAGTGCTGCCATACGCATGGGGTTCCTTAAGAGATGCAAAAAATACCTCACTCTATCCAACTTGGTCAACTATATACAAGGCAATTTCGTCCCAAAATAGAGTTCAACTCCCATATTTCGTCAGACGCATCCAAAACTGCACTACACGTGCTGGATAGGATGCAAAAACGGGCAGTGAAACGCATTGGGGACTCAGCCATAAGTCGATCAATTCCGTCGTTAGAACACAGGCGCAACGTATTAAGCCTATCTCTTTTCTATAGGTATTACCACGGTCGTTGCTCAACTGAACTTGGTGAATGTGTTCCGCCCCATCAGACATTTTCCCGCGATACCCGTCAATCTGTGAATGCGCATCAGTTTACGTTGAAAGTGGGCTTTAGGCGCACAAATAAACATAGAGAGTCATTCTTTAGCCGAACCACACGAATGTGGAATGTTCTGCCTGTTCATGTGTGTCGTTGTAATGTTGAGCCATTTAAGACCAATATACATCGATACCTGCTTTCCTTATCCACTTCCCCTCCTTCCCCACGCAACGTGCTCTGTCGTTTAAGGGTACTCCAAAATCCCCCTTTGTGCACGTGTGTGTGTAAAAAAAAGAAGTATTTTTTCGTGATAAACCAATGCTTCGTGAACACACAAAATTCTTTCTTATCCATATTTTTTTACAATAACCAGAGTCGCTTCACTCACAAAAACTCACGAATCCATTCTCCGACAGCTGTCAAATTTATACACGTATCGTTTGAAGGTTAGTAATAACTAAAAATCATGGATTTAAATCTAGTACACCATCTATGTGTCACCATACGAACTTTTCACCCACCTGATATATTTACTTTTGTTTTTATTTAATTTTGATTATTTGGTTCTAAAACTCCTTATTTAATTTTTATGTATTTGTTATTTATTTTTTTATAGTTTTTGGATTTACTGTTATTTGAATTTATTTTTTATTTGGTTTCTATTGTATTTGTTTTGATTTTATTTGTATGTGTTTTTATTTTAGTTTTAGCTTGTTTTTATATCTTATTAATTAGCTTTTATTCTATTTGTTTGTTTCTTTCCTGTTTATTTATATCACACTTATTTTTATCTTTACTTTATTTTTATGAATATTTTTTTGTTTAATTCATCGTTCTTTTCTATTACTTTGTTTGTATTTATTTTGCCAACTCTTTTTAAAATTATTAAGTTAAAATGAAAAATAATGCTATCCAGATTTAAAAGCGGAATTTTAAGGTGATGCTTCGTATGACGCATTCGTTCTCTCCATAATGTTCTTATCCTGTGAACATAGATTGCACAGAAAATATCTATAAAGAAATATCCCGTAGAAAACTTATCTTTAAATCAAACGGTCGCGCTTTACATTATCCCACCATCTCCGCCCCGGCCTCATCTCTGGTCTCATCTCAGGTTTCTTACCCGCTTCTCTGTCGTCAAAAATTCTACGGATCATCTTGTTCTTGCGGTCTGATGAATCTTTCTATTGTTGGTTTGACATATAGCTCTTGTAACTCACGCGTCCATTCTCGTGTGCTCATATTTAACGCAAACTAAACATAGATAAGCAGTTGCCCTCTTCCCGCTGTGTAGGCCCCCATGCCTCACATCCGTATAAAATAATTGGCATTATTATTGTTCTATAAATGCGGAGCTTTACATTACGTGATAGCAGCATCGATTTCAGCAGTTTGCTAACTACGTACCACCTAGCGTTGCCGGGATGCAGTCTTTTGTTAATTTCCTTTGACACTTCGTTACTAGGAGTCAATATTGTTCCTAGATATTTAAATTCTTTACCATTCTCAAATAACTTTTCCTTGATGTTTATGATGATGCCATTCATCATCAGCTGTGAAACCGATGATCCACTTTTCTTTGTGAATGTTGTATATTGTGCTTCGTTGGGTTGAAGTCGACGAGATTGGCTTTTCCCCACTGCAGTGTCGTATCCAGATCTCGATTGAAAGAGTCGTTCTGGCTACATCCCAGCTGGTGCGGCGTTAATACACTAATTGGCCGATCACTCAAAAAAGAGAATACAAATGTACTGCACTATTGGAAAAATTGAACACACTGTTATTCGTTGACTCCAACAAATCATTTATGTAAAGCAAAAAAAAGCTTGGAGCATAAATAGTACTTTGAGGCACCCGGAGTTAACAGGATACAGATCCGAAGATTCGCCCCCCCCACAACAATCCCCATAGATCGATTTTCTAAGAAGTTCCTCGTCCAGTCGCAAAGTTGTTGGGAAAACCTGTATGAACAAAGTTTGTTCAACAATGCCTGGTGCCAGACGCGGTCAAAAGCCTTAGAGATATCCAATGCGACCACTCTTGACTTACCATCCCCCAATCGCAGATGTCCGTATATCGGTTATAAGTGTCAAAAGGTCTCCCGTGGACCGCCTGCCACGGAATCCGTATTGACGATTATTAAAAAGTCCGTTGCACTCTAAATACTTGATTAACTCGGCCTTTATGACATTTGTCATCACCTTAGATAACACAGATGGTAATACTATCGGCCGGTAATTTTGTAGCAGACACTTTTTTGCCCCTCTTTGGGATTGACTGAACTCGAGCGATTTTCCAGCAGGTAGGAAATGTCCTCCGTGCATACGTTAGACGGAAGAGTTTGCCAAGAACCGGCGATAATTCTGGAGCACAGTTCTTAAGGACTATTACTGGCATTCCGTCTGGCCGAGATTGCCTTCTTACAGTCCAGTCCATGTAGAATGCCTTGAATAGGATGCGGGGGAACCTCACATCCCGCATCGAAGACCGTACCGGCGCGAACACAGGTGGTTCCAAAAGACTGGCATCGAGGTTTGAACTCACGTGAAATAAATTCACGAACACATTAGATTTATCTTTTGAATTTGTGACTAACGTCACGCTGCCCATCACTAATGGAGGAAAAGTGGATGCAACGAAGTTACTGCTGACAGTCCTTGCCATTGACTAGAAGGGACGTGTACCAGTTGGGCGCTCAAGGTTTATGGGTCACTTTGCCGTTGTAACCTTCTTCGCGGTATCAATCGCCTGGTTGCACGCGTTTCTAATTCCAACGCAATTTGTTCTGTTAACTTCGGTGGAATTGGAATGCCATTGTTTAAAAGCTCTATTTTTTGCTCGTATTTTTTATCAAACCAAGGTTTATCAGATGAATTTTGTTAATGGAATGCGAAATGTAAATCTCCATCTCGAGAAGAGTAATCTCTGTCAGTGACTCCGCGCATGCGTTTACATCGGAGTCTCCAAAGCACACCTCCGACCACGAAAGGGATGCGGAGAAAACTCGCAAATCGTCCCAGTTGGCAGCCCCGTACCTAAATACATGCCGAAACATCTTGGATCAGTTATTCGTTTCAAGTGCAAATAGTACAAAGACTTATCAGATGAATTTCTTTTGATGGAATGCGGAATGTAGATCTCCAGCCCGAGAAGAATAATTTCTGTGACCGACCCCGCCCATGCGTTAATATCGGAGTGTTCAAAGCACACCTCCGACCACGGAAACGATGCGAAGAAATCTCGCAAACCGTCCCAGTTGGCCTATCAGATGAATTTCGTTTGATGGAATGCGGAATGTAGATCTCCATCCCGAGCAGAATAATCTCCGGTATCAACTCCGCGAATAGGTTAACACCGGAGCCTCTAAAGCATACTTCCGAGCACGGAAAGGTTGCGAAAAAATCTCGCAAATCGTCCCTGTTAGCAGCTCCATACCCAATACATGCGAAGCTTCTTAGGTCGGTTATTCGCTTGAAATCCAAGTGGTTGCGCGCGACCGATACCAAGCAGTGATCCGAGTATCCCAGTGGCGCAGCAACTTCCACGGTCTAAATGCTCGGCTCGTATGTTAAAACCAGGTCCAGGGTGTTCGCATAATCATCTCGGGCATCTGGCACTCGCGTGGGTTAATCCACAATTTGAATCAATATGCGGAGAATAACGAACGTCTCCACCAACCTCCCAGCCTTGTCGGTTTTGTTAGAATGCACCAACCGCCCGGAATTGTGTACATTAAAATCGCCAAGGACGACAATTTCAGAAGCCGGGCGTTTGACTTGTATCTACCCGACGATACGCGAGGCATGGTCGAAAGATGGAAAGGCTCGCTGGTCGATTGTCATTTGGAGAGCAGTAAAAACAAAGAAATTTAACAGAATTTCTCAGCACGACCCTCAACCGCATGGATTGTCCATCTTATTGGGTTCCAACGCCTCCATCCTCTGGCCAGCCAGATTGGACCGCGTGAAGACCCAGACTCTACCCTTAAAACGGAATCTCGAATCTAAGTCATATTCTGAGCAAGGACGATATGTCGAATCAGCTGACGAATCGACCTGGGTCTCAGTTAGGGCAAGGATATCCGGTTTCGCTGTTTGCAAATATTGGTGGACGGCGTTTACATTCGCATTGGTGCACCTGCTATTCCTGATGTTACAAAATACAGTTATCTGTCGAACGTCGATTTAAAATTAAAATTCGTTAAAATTCGGTTACTTATCAGAATATTTATTTGTATGATGTTCCCTCCGACATAGTGCACCCCGCGGAGATCCGGGTGGGAAACTAGTTTACCTCTGGAAGTCTTTATCTCAGAAGGTACCATCATGACTTATCTATTGCTGGTCCCGACTTGCATCGTTCACCGAGGCGGTATTTGTTTTCTGTGTAGGGCCATTTCAATGGAGCGGGAATTTCGTGTTGATTTGTGTAACATTCGTGGCTTGAGATGCTTCCGTGTCTGCCCAGGTTTCTAACCAGAAACCAACTATCCTTGCACTTGGCGAAACCCAGGTAATTAGATACTAATACAGATATTTCCGATTTTAATCTACCTGGATATAACTTAGTGCCACTGTTCTTTCCACATCGTGGTATAGCCACATGCATACGAAATGATATTGCTTATCAGCTTCTTCCACAATATGGGCTCTGCTCCAATCCAGAATTTAATTTCTCTTGGCCTAAACTTCGTTCGTAGGTATAGCGTACATTACTGCTTTCTTTACAGAAGCCCAAACTTGGATAGAAACGTATCCTTTAACAAATTTGATGCTCTGTCTGATTCTATCGATAGGATTTTGACCCTATATCCGCACACTGAAGTCGTTATTGTGGGTGATTTTAATGTGCATATAACTCTCAGTGGCTCCGTCACTCCGGACACACAGCACCTGAAGATCAATATGTCCAGCTTTTTGCTTATTCAAATTGTTTAACTCAACTTGTCAATGAGCCAACACGGGTACCAGACATATATGGTCTTTTCGCCAACACACTGGACCTGTTTCTCACCTCCCATCCAAACAAATACACGATTGAAGTTTCTTCGCCCCTGGGCACTTCAGACCATTGTGTTGTGTCAGCTAAATTTACTCTAACCAACAGTAACGTTAATGAGAAAGCCCCCAAAAGAACAGTATTGTTCTACGAGAAAGCCAACTGGGAAGGTCTGAACGACTTTTTTGGGAGGTTAAATTGGTCGTTATTTTCCTCAATAACGATGTTGACTCTATAGCGGACAAATTGACAGACACGATTCTGTATGGCATGCGGACCTTTATTCCACACAGAGTAAAGAGTATCAAACCCCAAGAGAAATATGTGGCTCGATTGCGGGTGCAGAGAAGCCATTAAGGCTAAAGAGTTGAGCTTCCGGTTGTATAAATCAAACAATACTGAGGACAACCGGGAAAGATTTAAGAGAGCTAGAAATGACTGCAATGCGTATATTCAACGCACCAAGTTCTTGCATGACCAGAGTGTGAGGAAAAAAATACTACTCTCCCACAGGTAGTAGAAATTTATGGACATTCGTGAAAAACATTCAAAACTCAGTCTGCTCATCCATTCCATCGGTTATAGTCGATGATAGACCAGTCACCACTGGAATAGAGAAGGCGAATCTACTTGCTGCACATTTTGCAGCCAACTCAACCCTGCCTGATACCACATCAGTTCCGCCTCAACTTGAGCATAAGCAGCCCACCATGAGCCAGATTCACTTCCGAAAGCGTACTGTTGCCCGCGCACCCAAAGAGCTAAACGCAAACAAATCCGCTGGTCCGGATGGCATTCCCCCAATCCTCTGTTGAGGTTTCTCTTCACTCGCTAAACCATTGCGGAAACTCTTCCATTTGTCTATTCTACTGGCCGTTTCTTAAGTAGATGGAACTCAGGGAAGACTCTGCCAATTCCCAAAAACGGTGACAAATCGCCCCTTCTTCTTTTCTCCAAGGTAAGGGAATCGCTTATCAACCGTCAACTTTCGAAATATCTGGAATCAAATGACCTCTTCAATGACCGCCAATGTGGCTTTCGTAGCAACCGGTCCACAGGAGATTTGATGGCGTACCTTATCGAACAGTGGAGGCATTCCATCCACTACCTCGGTGAAAGCAAAGTAGTCGCATTGGATATTTCAAAAGCCTTCGAGTAGAGTTTGGCATCCAGACCCTTTTGTCAAAATTGCATTCATATGGAGTGGACAATTCCCCGATCCAATGGATAAGAGACTATCTTTCTGGCCGTTCAATTCAAGTGGTTCTTGATGGTGTCAAATCTGCTTCCCGCAAATTATTGCAAGTTTTCCCCAGGGTTCGGTATTCTCACCCACTCTTCCTGATCTTTATAAATGGTATCTTGTCAATTACTCACAACCCAATTTACTCGTTTGCTGATGATAGCACGTTGAGTTTCTCATACTCATATGTACATTCCCGTCCAAACTCTTCGAACGTCACTACAAACCAGCAACTTATGCTTGATACATTGAATTCAGACCTCAACAAGATATATCAGTGGGGGTTATCTAACCGAGTAGAATTCAATGCCTTAAAAACTCTGCTGCCTCCTGTCGTCAAAGGCGAACCCCAAAGTAAATACACTGTCGATGAACGGCACTTGCATCGACGAAGCCAAGGAACTATCAATCCTCGGCACTCGAATTAATTCGACTCTTAATTGGAATGACATTTTTGAAGCTGCGAAAAGTGCTGCCAAATGTATGGGGTTCTTATGAGATGCAAAAAATACTTCACCTCATCCAACCTGGCCAACTATTTACAAGGCGTCCCAAAATAGAGTTCAACTCCCATCTTTGGTCAGACGCATCCAAAACTGCACTACATGTGCTGGATAGGATGCAAAAACGAGCAGTGAAACATATTGGGGACCCAACTGTAAGGCGATCAATTCTGTCGTGAGAACATAGGCACAACGTATCATGCCTATCTCTTTTCTATAGGTATATATTCGTCCAAAATGGATTTCAATTCCCATATCTGCTCATCATCATCATTGGCACTACAACCGGGAACTGGTCTTGGCCCCATTTAACAAGTCCTGAGGCTTGTTAAATTTTCCATAATGGTTTATTTTTTCCGGGGAAGGTCATTAGTCTTGCGTCAGAGGCTTCCCGATGGGGAATCGAACCCCGCTCTCCCGCGTGACAGGCGGGTATACTAACCACTATACTATCGAGGAGCCATGAGAATACCTGGGCATAACTATAAATCGCCGTCGGTAAATGCATTTTCCATGTAGGACGAGGCGGAAGCCAAAAAGACGTGTGAAGCAACACGAAAAAAGGCCGCATATGCAAAAATGCTACATTTTTCTATGTCACCTCCCGCTACTCATCACCATCAAGTTTAAGGAAAGAGAGATGTATCGGGTATCGCCAAATCAGCCTCAGGAAAACTGAGCTATCTTTTTAGAGCCAAGAAATATTTTACCCCGGCCCAACTTCATCTCCTATATATTGCTCTCATGTTTGGAGCTCGGCTCCTAAACATACCCTCGACCTACTTGAGAGCGTACAGAGACGAGCGATCGCCTGATCGGGGACTCGGCGCTGACGTCGGGACTACAGTCGCTATCACATCGAAGGCGCGTAGCCGACCTCTATCTGTTTTACAGATATTATCACGGGTGCTGTTCTTCGGAGATTCTTTGCATTGTTACACGCAATTTGGTTTGTGTGCGCTCCACAAGACAATCCGACGGATCGCACCCGTTTGTGGTTTATCTCCCGACGGCGCGAACATCCCTGTATCAGAACTCGTTCCGTTAAAGAGCGGGGAAGCTGTGGAACTCCCTTCCCACGCGAGTGTTCCCGGAGCGTTACAACCTGCAACTGTTCAAAAAGAACTGCAACAGTTATATGATGGCATCTCGGGGCGCCCACTCGGCGCTATAGGTTCGCCTCTCCCGAGAGAAGTCTAATAAAAAAAAAATGTCTTCCACTGAGCAACAAAAAGGAAAATTCGGTTAGACGATGGACGAGGTCAACGACACTAATATTGGAGTTCAACTCCAATATTTGGTCAGGCGCATCTAAAATTGCACTACACGTGTTCAACAGGATGCAAAAGCGAGCAGTGAAACTTATTGGGGACTTAGCCCTAAGTCGATCACACCCGTCGTTAGGAACATAGGCACAACGTATTATGCCAATCTCTTTTCTATAGCTATTACCACGGTCGTTGGTCAACTGAACTTGCTGAATGTGTTCCGCCCTTCAGACATTTTCCTGTGATACCCGCCAATCTGTGAATGCGCATCAGTTCACGTTGAAAGTGGACTTCAGGCACACAAATAAACATAGTCATTCTTTAGCCGAACCACACGAATGTGGAATATTCTACCTGGTCATTTGTTTCCTCGTCGTTGTAATGTGCAGGCATTTAAGACCAATATACATCGATACCTCCTTTCCTCTGTATCAGCTCGGACTGTGCTCTGACATTTAAGGGTACTTCAAAATCCATTTTTGTGTGCGCGCTAGTGTAAAAAAAATATCTTCGTGTCAGTCCGGGCCATCAGCCATAAATCCGAAACATAGTCGAAAATTTCTCCCGACTATATCGCGGTATGTACAACGCGACGGGATGGTGTCTCACCTTAGACCGTCTACCACCTAAACCAACCTTTTCTGGAACCGGCCCATCGGCCCCAAACTCCGAAAGATGGCCAGGGATTTTTTCCGATCATTTCTCGTGCTTAATGGGGTGGTATTTCACCCTACCTACCACTCGGCCTTTAGTCGCCTCTTACGTCAAGCCGCCCTATCTGTGAATATATGACTGGTATAATGAGGCTTTGATTCAATTTATAGTGATTCTCACCGTTATAACGCTCACGGTCATAACGTCGGTTCGAATCGCTTGCTCTTCATTACCCAAACGCTATAGATCTATGGCGTTTCTAACAGATGCCACAGATCTATCGAGTGGTTGCTTCAAAAGTTCTCCCGGTATGCTATCTGCTCTGGAAAAAGCTCCCGCGGTTTTTTAGTAGATTAAATGCATTTACTTCGTCGAGGGACGCTTCTGGTATCTGTGGCTCGCCTGTATGTTTGGTATATTTATTTCTGGTGTGTTGGTGGTATGCACATTAAGCAGGTTTTCCAAATATTGCTTCCACCTTGTCCCGATGTTGTTTGTTTCTGTAAGCAAACAGTCATTTCTTTCTTGAATTATTTTGGCCCTTCCTCGGTACCCGTTTCTAATTTATACCGACATACATTCCTTTGCTGTCGACTTTTCTAGAATTTCTTCGATTCGTTTCCCCACTCATTTGCGTTTTTTGTTTTTGAAGTTTTTTCTGTTTTCGAATTTTCGCATATCTTTGTGCATTGACTTCATCATATATAAATGGATCACCCTGAGGCGTTTACGGTGTTCGATCTTCGCAGCCGGTACTCGTCGTCAAACCAAGGATTGCACTTAATTGTTTTCTGAAATCGTAATACCTTTTGGGCCGTTTGTTTGATCGGGTTTCTGATTGAAGCCCATTCCATTTCCACATCATTGTTTTTCTCTTGCACGCTACCCCCACTCTCTGGTATGTTAAACCTGTTCGTCAGGTCGTTTTGATGCTCGACCGTATTACGACGGTCCCTTCATCATCATCGGCACTACAAGCGGGATCCGGTCTTGGCATCATTTACCAAGTCTGAGGCTTGTTAAATTTTCCATAATAATTTGTTTTTCCGGGCAAGGTTATTAGCCTTGCGCCAGGCGGCGGTCACTTAGCATGTCGAATATTTTGCTCATCTGCTGTGACTGGCCATGCGTGTTTGCTGCTACCCAACTCTTAATCTTACCTATTGTACTATCACTAGAATATGATCGGAGTCGCAATTAGCTTCTCGGTACGATCTTACATCAATGATATTCGAGTGGTGTATTTTGTGACCTTAGGAATTCTTTTCTGTTTCAAGATTGCGCTTTTAACTTCCAGATCCTTAGAAGCCGTGAACGTAATTATTCGAATCCATTGCCATTTGAAGCGTCTGTGGGCTCTCGTTGCCTGAAGTTGGCTGGAAGATATTGTAGCGAGCTTAGGGTTCGCTGGATTAATTATTTTTAATAAATATTTCTTTTTTATTTCTTTTTTTAATTTCTATACAAAATAATAATCACAACTAAAATTACAGTTTAGTTGTTTGCCGGCGTATGAATAATGTCCGAATCTCCTGGATCTGTGATCGACAATGTGCACACGCGGTAGTACTTTCGGCAAGCTGTACCCAGTTCAATGTTAGTTCCACTGTAGTGTTGAACTTCTGTCTTCGCCAACATGGCGTAGTATTCGATTTCAGATTTCCTCAGAGCAGGAGTATTGCTGGCAATGAGAACCAATTTCGGTTTGCCTTGTCGCAGCGTTTTGAGAGTTTGCTTATAGCCAAGGCAGTATTTGCCTGATTTCATGATCAAAGCCATTTTGGTGTTATTGCCCAAGGTTTTTTTTTGGTTTTTTACTGCAACCATTTTGGAAACCGCTTGTAGCAAGGTTATCTACTCCGACAAATAGTTGAAAAGGAAAAGAGCCGTTAAATCGATTTTGAATTAATATAACACTTTATTAGTCCGTTAATAACAACCATTACTTTTACCGTATACTTAACGATTTCTTGACTTATCGCTTCCGTACTTATCGCGTCTTTTACTGCTTACTTCTTACTTCTCCTCATTCTACGTGCGACGTATTTATAACGTTTCCTCATTCTGATTCGGCGTTTCGTTTCCGTCCGTTCCATAATTTTCTACTGTTCATAGTCTCCAGTTTTCCAGTACTTTCTAGAATATTCTAGTAATTTGTTTTGGATTTTCTAGAATATTTTAGTACTGATTGTCATATGTTGGCGCAAGGCTAATAACCTTGCCCGAAAAAACAAATTATTATGGAAAATTTAACAAGCCTCAGACTTGTTAAATAAGGCCAAGACCGGATCCCGGTTGTAGTGCCGATGATGATGATGATGATGATGATGATTGTCATATGCGTCACACTACCCTCCGCCTAGATTAATTCGTCCCGAACTAAGTTCACTGGTCTCCTGGGTTAACAAAAAATCGCCAGTCGGTCACGATGTACCACTTTCATTTTGGCGTTCGGCCTTCGCTGAATCCTATAGACAACGTCGTTAATTCTTGTGAGAATCTTATACGGTCCTTCCCAATGTTGCTGCAACTTCGGAGACCTTCCTTTTTGCCGATGAGGGTTATAAAGCCATACGTTATCGCCTGCATTAAATCCGAATGCGTTGGCTCGAACGTCGTACCTTGTTTTCATCCTGTCACTTGATACCTTGATATGCTTTCGAACCAAATGATGAATCTCATCGAGGCGCTTTCTCCATTCGGCTACATAGTCTTCAGTCTTATCTATGGCGTCTGGAAGTATTCGGAATCGCAGATCGGCTGGTAATCGTATCTCCCGTCCAAATATAATTCTTGCTGGAGAATGGCCTGTCGTATCGTGATTAGCCGATCTATAACTCATGAGAAAGGTTTGTACATTTTTGTCCCAATCTCGTTGGTGATCACTAACGACCTTCGATAAGTGCTCTTTTATTGTTCGGTTGAACCTTTCGACCATTCCGTCTGACTGCGGATGTAAGGTTGTGGTCCTGGTTTTCCTTACGCCCAGTGCCGCACAGATGTCTTGAAATATCTGTAATTCGAAGTTTCGGCCTTGATCGGAATGAAGCTCACAGGGAACGCCATATCTGCTGATGCAATTATTGATAAGCTGCTCAATGACGGTTGTTGCTTCTTGGTTTGGAATTGGAAGGACTTCCACCCACTTGCTGAAGTAATCCATGATGACCAACATGTATTTGTTGTTGTCGTTAGTTTTTGGGAATGGTGCTGAGATATCAATCGCATTAAATCCGGATGCGTTGGCTCGAACGTTGTACCTTGTTTTCATTCTGTCACTTGATGACTTGATTTGCTTTCGAACCAAATGATGAATCTCATCGAGGCGATTTCTCCACTCGGCAACGTAGTCTTCAGTCTTATCTATGGCGTCTGGAGGTATTCCGCATCGCAGATCGGCTGGTAATCGTATCTCTCGTCCAAATATAATTCTTGCTGGAGAATGGCCTGTCGTCTCGTGATTACCCGATCTATAAATCATGAGAAAGGTTTGAACATATTTGTCCCAATCTCTTTGGTGATCACTAACGACCTTCGATAAGTGCTCTTTTATTGTTCGGTTGAACCTTTCGACCATTCCGCCTGACAGCGGATGTAAGGGTGTGGTCCTGGTTTTCCTTACGCCCAGTGCCGCACAGATGCCTTGAAATATCTGTGATTCGAAGTTTCGGCCTTGATCGAAATGAAGCTCACAGGGAACTCCATATCTGCTGATCCAATTATTGGTAAGCTGCTCAATGACGGTTGTTGCTTCTTGGTTTGGAATTGGAAGGACTTCCACCCACTTGCTGAAATAATCCATGATGACCAACATGTATTTGTTGTTGTCGTTAGTTTTTGGGAATGGTGCTGAGATATCAATCGCAATTCGCTCGAAAGGGACACCCACGTTGTACTGCTTCATAGCGCTCCTTGGTTTTGCTGTTGGTCCTTTGGTCACAGGGCAAGTTGTGCACTTCCTACACCAAGACTCGACGTATTTTCTCATAGGAAGCCAGTAGAAGCGAGATGGTAATTTTGAAAGTGTTTTATTAACTCCCAGATGTCCACCGGAGGCCCCATCGTGCATGTCTGTTAGTACATCCTTCACTTTTGATGGTGGGACTAGAATCTGCATTCGATGGGATTTTCCATTCGCGGCTTCCCATTTGCGCTTTAGAATACCATCTTCCACCAGCAAGGAATTCCATTGTGCCCAATATGCCTTAAATGTTCCACTCTTGTCTGAAATATTGTACTAAGTTGGCCGCTCGTTCTTTTCTTTGTGTTCCAGGATTAGAGACGTATCTTCATCCTGAAGTTGAGCTGCGCGTATAGCATCACTCGTCCACCCATCTAGTACTTCTACTTGTACCTTTCGGAGGTCGTACGCCTCTTGTTTTATACGATCAATTTCTACTTCCGAATCCTGAAAGCGACGCTTTAGGGTCAAAATTTCAGCTTGCCTCTCTGCTAGGTCAGTTGATTAACGATTGTTCTCCTCAATGACTTTTTCTCGGCTGGTCTTAAGAGCAATTATATGTTGATGCAAGGATTTACATTCGGTCGTGGTGCTGTCCAAGTCTGAATCACGCTGAAGGCTTCTCGTGTGATTAGCGCATGAATAATAATTCTCAATTGATGTTTCATTCATTCGTCGACGTTTCCTACAGTCAACAGAGATGTGGCCGACTTCGCCGCATGTCCAACACTTCATATCAGGTCTTGGGGTTCTCCGTTGTACATGCCCGATTCTTTGACAGGAACATTCCTGGACGGACGTTTCTCGGACTCTATATGTACTCCTGGTAGCCAGTTTAGCAGATTCATATGCCAATGCGAACGCCAGTATTTCATTAGTCGTCTTCTTTCCCGCCAAGCGAACGGCCTGTTGCAAGTCTCGATCTTGGAGTGCGTTTATAAATACATCCATTGCTACCTCGTTCAGGAATTCCATAGTCATATTTGAATAAGACAAGTTTGCCAATCGCTCAATGTCTGCCTGTAACTGTTGCAGATTTTCTCCAGGATTCTGCGTTCTGCTCCGCAGTTGCATGCGGTAGACCTGCTGCATGTGGTTAACTCCATACCTAGCTTCAAGGCCGTCTCTTACCGCTTGGAAATCTGTTTGCCACTCTGCTGGTATGGTTTGTAGCAATTCTGCAGCCGCCACGCGAAGTGACACGATTAGTGATGTTGACTTTTGCTCATCTGACCACTTATTATAATTGGCCGCGGCGTCAAACTGACGTATAAATACGGAGAAAGGTCCCGTTCCATCGCAGGTTGGCGGTTGCATCCTTGTATCTTTGTAGTCATGTTGATTGCTAGGCGATGTCTTATTTCTCTCAACACACTCAAGTCTCTTTTCGATTCGGGTTATTTCATCGGTGGCTTTCTTAAATTCAGCTTCGTTTTTTAGATCCATTTCTTCCGTAAAGTGTTGAAAATTACATTTCATCCACTGCATTTGGGCTTCCAATTTTGTATTCAGGTCTACAGCTTGTGCTTGAAATTTTGAATTAATATCTGTTGCTTGCGCGTCAAATTTTGTCATCATCATCCTGAACATCTCCGAAATGTCCAACAGTGCCGAACTCTTCTCCGTTACATTGCCACCATCTTGACTCGCTGTTTCTTCTCCATCCGTACAGTCTGTCCCAATCGTAAAAACATATGTGCCGACATCAATACCCTCTTCCTCCATTGCTGCTTGCAGACGCTGTCGAAGAATTTGCTTCTGTCCTCTGCTATCCAGATTCCGCTCCTCAAGTTCCTTCGATCTGACATCGTCACAACACACTTTCACAGCCGTATTCACTTCACCAATAATTAATCCCACTTCTGACAGCAATTGTAGCGAGCTTAGGGTTCGCTGGATTAATTATTTAAAATAATAAGAGCCGTTAAATCGATTTTGAATTAATATCACACTTTATTAGTCCGTTAACAACAACCATTACTTCTACCGTACACTTAACGATTTCTTGACTTGTCGCTTCCGTACTTATCGCGTCTTTTACTGCTTACTTCTCACTTTCTTGTCGATCTGTGTGCGACGTATTTATACCGTTTCCTCATTCTGATTCGGCGTTTCGTTTCCGTCCGGTTCCGCAGCCTCGAATTTTCTACTGTTCATAGTCTCCAGTTTTCCAGTACTTTCTAGAATATTCTAGTACTTTCTAGAATATTCTAGTACTGATTGTCATAAGCGTCACAATATATTCCTTTCTAATCTTCGTTTTGAGATCGTCAAGAAGGACATTAACATCGAATAATGAAATTCCATCGAAAACTTCCTCTAGGGTCTCAGAACACGTCCATCGTTTCTTCGGGGCTAGTTTTTGTTGGTGCATGTACCTTTATAAGTGCATAATTGTATCGTTAACCTTTTATTCTATGTAACGGTGATTAATAAATTCCATGTCTTTTGGTCATAATTTTGATGTTGAAGCCCGTTCCAAAATTGTGTGCATCCATTGCTTTCGTGCATTTGGTATGGAAGTTGAACCCTGAAGCGCGACGATATTAACTTTATATTGCTTCGCTTTAACATTAAAATTAAAGATTGATCCCCGCGACATAAAACTCGTATTATAAATTGTATGTCACTATGATCCCGAATAAAATTGTAAATCTGTTAATTTCGTTTTGTGATAATGTAAGAATAGCAAGATTAATTACATTAGTTTTAATAGATAGTCTCCCGCCACGAATTACGTATCCGTACGCGTTCTTTTTTTACGGAATTCACAAAGTATTTCAAGTTTTTCGCCTTTTTCTGCAAACATTCAAGACACCTTAGATATCCCGCATTTAAATCTGGCTGTTGCACTTTGAGTAGAATTAAACATGTTTTTGGAAGATGAAATTCTATGAACGTATGAAGACTGGCTCATGAAATCCATCAAGAGGGCAAACGTTTTCAATAATGTATTATAAAGATAAACTAATAGAATTTTATTTTTTGTTTTTCTTTAATTTCAATCCAACAAACACATAAATCATCAACAAACAAACCTGAACATCGCATGCTACCGAAGCAGTCAAGTCAAGGAGTCTGTGTACGCTAATGTACCCAACGATATGTTCTATTGCCACTTGTGCAAGAAGCACATGTGGGATGATCATTCCTTCGAAAACCATATTAAGGGACGTGCCCATTTGATGATGCGCGAAGGCATTGAGGAGAGCTATCGTCTAAAGGCAAACATGATCCGCCAGGAAGCTAAGATTGTCGAGCAATTGAAATCGGTCGAATTAGATCGTTTGAAGCGCATGGGAAAGTCCAAGAATCGCAGCTTGGAATACTGTACTATGTGCGACCTTAATTTCCATGGCCATTTATCGGCACATCGCAAGTCAGACGGCCATTTGCAGTTGAAGAAGTTCTTGCATCCCAGATGCACCGAGTGCAACAAAGAGTTTTCAACTCGTATCGACTATGATTCTCATTTGTTATCTGCTGACCATTTGAAGAAGGCCGCTGAGAAGAATTGCAAAGTTGGTGAACGTAAGAAGAATACGTTGACAGTTTTAACCGAAGAAGACGAATTGAAGGACGTTCGTCCGCCACAAAAGAAAAAGAAGAAGGCCGCAGCTGCTGAAGTAAAGAAGGCGGGCGAAGATGCTGAGAAGAAAGAAGGTGGCGAAGAGGGCGAAGAAAAAAAGGAAGGCGAAGAGGGAGATGAAACTAAAGAGGGAGATGAATTGAATGAAACTCGCGAAGAAGAAGATGAAGAGGTAGCCTTGCCGGTCGATACGGACGACGTTATTTTGGATTTTAATGAAGGGGACGAAATTCCAGTCGAGATTGATGTACGGCTTCCAAAATATAACTGGACTAGATCAGTTGGAACAAGTCTTATTAACAAGCTAGAATGTTATGAATGTTCGATTTGCGGCAAATTCTTTGATAGTGAGAAAACTGTTGAAGTGCACTCACGCACTGTTTCTCACCATCGCCAATTTGTTAAGTTCCTTAACGAGAAGTCTAGCGATACTAAGATTGCCCAGAAGAGAGCTGCCGCCGCAGTAGAAGAAACCGAACGCAAGAAGAAGGCCGATGAAAGTTCAACTGAGAAAAAGGAAGACGGGGCTGAGGCCAAAAATGGCGATGATGCTGGTAATGACGAGCTTTACGACCCGTCTGAAGCAACTGGAGACGACGAAGATGTCGAGATGGCTGAAAATGGTGAGAAGGGTGGAGATGAGGAAAACGCCGAAGAAGAGAATGATGGAGATGAGGAAATGGACACCCAACCTGCAGAAGCACCACCTAAGAATCCCACTCCCGTTAAAGCCGAGGCAAAGCCTGCTACTCCAGCTCCTGCAGCTGCACCAACTCCAGTTCCAGCTACTCCACAAAAGAGGGGAGCAGCTGCTGCCGCTGCAACACCGGCTGCCAATACACCAACCAAGGCAGCAGCAGGTAAAACACCTGCCAGAGGTCGTGGTCGTGGCCGAACGCGTTATTAAGCTAATCATTTTTAACTTTTTCCAATGTCATAAGACAAAAGCTTGCGATGCAAAATTAAGTAGGTTCTGTTTTAATTTTATCTTATCCAACTTATGTGTCCAAAAAACGATATGCAATAGTATTTGAAAACATTGTAAAAGGATATAACTTTTATGATTATATGACATATATTAATGTGTAATAATTTAAGCAATTTAATCTAATAAAATAGTTATAATTAGAGATGACGTAACTCTAGCTGTTTGATTTCAATTACAGTGAAATAAATGAAGAGATTCAGAAAGGCGAGGCTCTACGGTAAGTTTGTTAGAAAATAGCCTGGATTTGAGTGAGTAGTGTAAAAGGCGACAAGAGTTCAAGTGCCAATCACCCAAAAAAATTGCCAATCTATAAGTCTGAGGCGATTCAGTCGAACACGACACACCACATGAACACGCAACAATTGTAAAGAACAATCATCAAAGCCGCATGCTATAGCAATTAATGAATGAAGTGAGGGCAGGGCCCTCATCTTATTTGAATGAAGCGAGGGCGGGACCCTCATTTTATTTCGCTTAGTACAAGTGGTTTAAACATATAAATAGACTTACAAACTAACTTAAAAACTAAGAAGCGCGGGGGGGGGGGGGGGGGTTAAGTTACTTTAAACTAACTTAAAAACTGCTGCGTGGGGAACTAAACGAAGATGGGTAGTGGGTAGACAGTAGTATAAGTGGTAGGGCAGGGAAGGGCGAGGATAGGTCGGAAGCTGGCGTATGGGTATGAATCCGGGAGATGGCGGGCGGTGAGCGGTTGGTGTCGGGAGGGGTGAGAGAGGAGCCGGCGTTTGAGAGCGGGAGGTGAATTTGAAGTGAACAAAGGCGGGATAAGAATCGCCTACCGCAGCAATCGCGAAATGGGTTCATTCCGCTCGTACTGTGCTCTGACATTTAAGGGTACTTCAAAATCCATTTTTGTGCGCGCGTTTGTGTAAAAAAAAAAAACAGTAAGAAGTGTGCTGGGCGGGCAAATAGAAGAGACGAGGGTTTCGGGGATTAGTGGAAAATGTGATGGAGGAGAGCAGGCTTGGGCAGTTAATTGAACCTGTGCACTCTTCAAGTGTGTTAAGGTTCATTAAGCGAGGACGGTTTGTGTATGGGGAAAATCCGAGGATTTTCCTAATTCAATCCTCGGAGGGTAAAATGCAAAAAACGACGTTGCACGCTTTCATATTCAAGGGGGGGATGGACAAATAGTGTGTAGAGCGATCGGGAAATCTAGGGATTAGAGAATTCATTCGACCAACGTTGCACAAAACGAAGGTCAGAGTTGACTTAAAGGTAATGTCATCAATATGTGGGATGAAGTTATCACATAAGATGCCAAGGTCACGAATCGATGTTACAGGTGATATCTGTTGGATATTTAGTTCGAGGCGGTTGTTTTGGCACCAAGTTGAAAAGCTATCGAGATCCTGAAGAAGTGAGGAGTTGTGGGGAAGAAGTATGGAGCGCAAGCGTACTGCACTGATTCACTTCTTCCCTCCATCATAAATTGTTCCCAAAGGAGAAGATAGACACAACCAGGATACCACAGCACAGAAATTAAACACACTGGATTAATGTTGTAAAAGGGTCCTTTTATTTTTAAACTTTAAGTATTGACAAACACAAAGATAGCACTTGATTTGGTGATTGTTTTTATTGTTCGTTTTTATTCACGGCGGATCATTTGGCATTCAGTGGGATTACAAAAACGGCATTGGATTAATATTGATTGATTATAATTAATACTACTGTATTTGACGCGACACTAGCCACGACTCGGGGCACATACGCGTCTTCGCAGCGCTACGGAGATCGGGAGGCAAACCGACCGCCGCGATCGGTGGTTGTATTACGACTCAGCGATATCAATTCGCTGGCAAGGGAATTTCGTCCAGTGGTACTGGCTCTCTTAATTTGGGAATGCCTTTCCTATCCCAAGAGAAACGTGGAGTCTCTCTTTGGGGGTAGGTAACCGGATCTCATAGAGAAGATCATAACGGTACTATGTATGTGTGAACATTGGTTCTTCTATGCGACGAGGCCATGAGAACGAATCTGAAAAATAGAAAGGGAATAATGTGCGTATCTCATTGGTTACTAATGGGATTCTGTTTGCTCATGTCGCGAGGTCATGAGAAGCGGATCCAGAAATATTGGAAGACAAACAGATCGTGTAGATCATTGTCTATGATGTGCATTGCAGCTGTATTGATAGAACGCAGTGCATCGTGGGCATGGTGCTAATTGGTTTTAGCGTATTCACTGATGATTGGTGTTTATGGCATCGCTGCCAAAGGTAAGTACACAATTCCTATTTGCATTTGCTAATGCTATAGGATTTGGTTTATGCCTTAAGACGCAAGATGCGTATATTTGCTTTTGTCCCTTGGGTAAAGGTCGCCAGCCAATGCGTATGTAAAGGAATTTGTTGTACACATGGTGAGGCTGGGAATAGGCGACGCAATGTTTATTATCCCTGGTTATGATGGTTACATTATATGTGAACCAAATTGTTTCATTTTCAGGAATTCATCTAGGGAAAATGCATACGGTAAGATTGGGATTTGCCTGGCAACCGAAGGTGCCGAATTGGGCTAGGGAATTCTTGTAGGGAATTTGAATGCGAATTAATGCATGAAGGTAAGAATTCTCTTTCAGTAGCTTTTAGATAAGTACATTAGATACTTGATGCGTGGAGCATTTACAGGTGTTAATGCGATCGACTTAGCGGAAAACTATGAAAGTTGGGTTGTAGTTATGGGGGTTCTTCGGGTAAGTAGACAGTGGGGTTTGGCGGAACCGCTACAGAGTCGACAGAAGAGCGGATCATCTTGAGGAGTATAGTGTCGTCCGCGTATACAGAGATGGGGGATACTTGATACTGGAGTCTGTATCGTTAATAGTAAGAATGAATAGGAGGGGCCAATGTGATTGCCCTGGGGAACCCCTGACGTGGGAAGAAAGGGATTGGAGAGGGTGGATCTAAATTTGACACGGTAGTTGCGATCGTTAATATAGGAAAAAGTCCACTTAATTAATAGGAGTTTTAAACCAAGGGAGGAGGATGGCTTAAAGGGGAGGAGATTGTGGGAGATTTTGTCGAAGGCCTTGCTGAAATCGGTTGTGATTACATAGACTTCGTTGCCATTCTCTAAGGCATGGAAAGTGTGGGATGAGAACACAAGTATATTGGTGGTTGTCGACCTACCCAAAAGGAAACGACGCTGGTTGGGTGAGATGATGGATTTGCAGCGGAAACATAACGCCTTGTAAAGACCAGTTTTGTAATATGTGACAGTCTGGCGATGGGATGGTAGTTACTAATATCATTTTTAGGCCCCTTTTTATTATGGCAAGGCTAATAACTTTGCCCGAAAAAACAAATTATTATGGACAATTTAACAAGTCACGGATAAGGACCGGATACCGGTGGTGAGACTTGCTAAATAAGGCCAAGACCGGATATCGGTTGTAGTGCCGATAATGATAATGATGATGACAAAAGAGGATTTCCAAATACTTAGTGTTGCAAACGCAGCACGAGAATCATCATCATCATCGGCACTACAACCGGGAACCGGTCTTGGCCTTATTTAGCACGTCCTGAGGCTTCTTAAATTTTCCATAATGATTTGTTTTTTCCGGGCAAGGTCATTAGTCTTGCGCGAGAGGCTTGTGGCGACTCTAACAGATACACACACAATTCACAAGCAAAAATAGTGAAGAACACCGAACGAAAAATCGAACAAGAAAATACATCAGAACCGTATACCAAGTGATAACAAAAATAATTCACATCAGTGGAGTATAGTCTAGTTTTAAAATCAAATTTTCAACACGGTCAGTAGTCTGATGCTTCACTGTTTCGCTTTTCAACCGTTTCATCGTGTGTTCAATTCACCTTCTTCACTATCCTTGCTTAACGCTACATAATTGGTGACTACGACGTGATCTGTACACACAGCATACACTTTCCCATAGTAAGCAGAACTTCACACACGGTCACGACTTTCGCATAGAGCCCAGCCTCCGACGTTTTCTCGTTCTCTCGTTTGTCCGTCGTTCGCATACGAATCTGATCGGAACGAAGTTACTGCGAAGGGAGTGGTGTGCCGACTCTAACATATGCACACAATTCACAAGCAAAAATAGTGAAGAACACGAACGAAAAATCGAATAATAAAAATACATGAGAACCGTATACCAAGCGATAACAAAAATAATTCACATCAGTGGAGTATAGTCGAGTTTGGAAATCAAATTCTAAACCCGGTCAGTAGCCTGATGGGTAACGCTTAGGTTCAATTTTTTTCGTGATTCAAACTGTCATAGTGTCAGTTCGAATCACACGATCTTCTTCACTATTATTTCAGACGCTATAGGCTCCCCGTCGGGGAATCGAAACCCGGTCTCTCGCGTGACAGGCGCGTATACTAAGCATTATACTATCGAGAAGCCACGAGAATACCTGGGCATAACTCGAAATCGCCGTCGGCAAATGGATTTTCCATGTAGGACGAGGTGGAAGCCAAAAGGACGTGTGAAGCAACACGAGAAAGGTCGCATATGCAAAAAATGCTACGTTTTTCTATGTCACCTCCCGCTACTCATCACCATCAAGTTCAAGGAAAGAGAGAACTTACGATTCACATCCTAGCATGTCTTCCACTGAGCAACAAAAAGGAAAATTAGGTTAGACGATGGACGAGGTCAACGAACTGTCTGTTGTGGCAGTTCTGGAAGCTGTACACTTCAGAATATTGAAGGTCAGTGGTCGGGATGCAGCTTCAAGGCCATGATACAACTGGTTTTTGACCATGGAAAAACTGGATTTTTTTTGTTCGTCAGCAGTCCGTCAAGGGAAAAACGTTTTTGAATAAAAATAAAGGTGAATGCAATTAAGTCGAAGTGGGTTTTTTTTTTTTTTTTTTGTTCGGGGCATTAGCTCAAGTGAGTTAATCTACATGCGGAGTGTACATTGAAGATTTTGCTAGTTTCGTCGCGAAACACTTGGAAAGACACCTTGTGTAAGGGATCGATTGAAGATCTTTGAGAGCGGGAGAGAAAGAGAAGAGGAACATATTTTTAAAAGGACAGCCGGAAGTCCATCAGGGCCATAGCTGAACTTATCTTTAAGTAGGTTTAATTTTTCATCAACTAGGTGATTCTGAATAAGTTGAGTGATGAAAGGGAAAATTCGGGCAGGTCTTTGAAGTAAGATGGGTAAGGCTCAAAATAGGTATCCGTGAAGGGTATTTCAAAGAAAGAAGCGAAAAATTGGCGACATTTTGGGGGTCGGTTGAAATAAACGTGTCATAGGAAAGAGAGTTCCGATAGTCAGATTTACGTTTATAATTAATAAAGAGGAAACAACATTTGGGGTCATTGATCAGGTTCTTTTGTGGTTTTGTGAGATATTTGTAGTAGAGGGAGTTTTAAAGATCGGTATTTTTAAAAGTAACCGAGATAGTTAGAGTAGTCCAGAAAGGAACGTGTTCATCGGAAAAGGGTCCCCTAATTATTCCTCTTGTTCCGAAAAGTACGGAGTTTGCGGTTGTACCATGGAGGCGATGAAACCGATGTCCTATGTGGACAATATGGAACACATAGGGAAATGGCATTGTAGATTTCCTTATAAAGAGAGGCAGTAGTTTCTACCTCTAGATGGTCAAAGCGAAATGCGATTCTGCTAAGATGCTCATTTAATAGGCGAAAGTTAGTTTTGCGGAAGTTGTTGGAGAAGTTGACGTGGGGTGGTGAGTGTGGGGCTAATCAGTCATGATAAAAGGATACGAGAAGACAGAGAGCGTTGCACTTGAGAGACATACTATATCTGAGGAATTGAAGTCCTCTCCTTGTTGAGAAGCCACAACCATTTGGGAGATGTTCGATCTTTGGTTGGTTTATCTCTTTCACTGATCGCCATGCTAAAACGCAGGCCGTCTGGTGCATTGGAGATATCACTATCATGGAGAATTTATTTGTCCCTGGCACCACGGAGAGCGTGGTAAATAATCGGGACTCCATGCACGTCTTGGATAAGGCCTTTTTGATCCAAGAAAGGGAACGCTTCTGGGGGAATAAACCCATTCTGGAGCGTATTCTCCAGATACATATCGTTGGGATACAATGCTCCCGAGATAAGATTATTGTCACTGCACATTGCCCTTGCTGTGTGACCACGAATAATTTTAATTATGAAATTGTCTATCCTATTTAACCCTGATTTGTTATACAGGATTTTGTTGGGATAGCATTTTTTGTATTGCGACTCTGGTGTTCTATAAATTCCGAGACAGGAACGCAAACACTGCCGTTCGAACACACGAAATTTCTCCATATAAAGTGGAGATATATTATACCATACTGGGCAGCCATAAACCAAAACTGGTCGGATGAATGCCGAGTACGAAATTATTTTGACTCTGGAATCAAGAAGACTACTCCGGAATAGACTTCTTGTCATAGAATATGCGCTTTTAGCTGGGGAGAGGGACGCTGCTATGTGCTTGTCAAAATATAAATACTGGTCTAGCCAGATACCAAGGTATCTAACTACAGTTTTCACTTGCAGTGGAAGGTTATTGTTACCTACAGTAGAAAAGTGTTCCCAGTTGTATTTTGTATCCCTCGAGGCCCTGGATAGGGGCGTTCTGAAAAGGATAGTCTCGGTTTTATGGAAATTAATCTCTAATTTCCAGTCGTCGCAAAAATGTTTTAATTTCTTGAAGCCATCTTGAAGGTGCCTATTGATGACGTCTATTTTTCCTCCTGTTCTGTACACCACTATGTTATCGGCGTACGCAATGGCGTTTTCGAGAGAACTCACTAGATCACTAGTGTAAATATTGAATAGAATGGGAGAATTCACAGCTCCCTGCTGCAACCCATTTTTAATTTGGAAGGTCTTGTTGGAGAGTACGTCCCCGAACTTCACCACAAAATGTTTGTCCATTATGCTATCATAAATGATGTATAGCAGATATTGCGGCATACCCAGGTTTGTTAACTTATAGACAAGTCCTTCTAACCATACGGTGTCGAAAGCCTTTTCAAGGTCAACCAAGCAGGCGCCTGCAGATTGTCGCTTTGCCTTGTTCCACTGTATATTGGAAATAAGTTTTTTTTTTGAACTGTATCATGTCGCGCTCGAAAGCCAAACTGGTTGTTGGGGATGATATCGTTTTCATCACAGCAACCTTCAGTGCCTTGTTTATAATGTTTTCGAATACTTTGCTGATGTTGGGAAGCAAGCTAATCGAGCAGAGATTGGCTGGATTGCTCTTATCCTTACCCTTTTTGGGGATAGGGTGGACTACTGCAGTCTTCCAATGGGTTGGATAGTGTGCATTGTTTAGAGCGTTGTTAAACAAAGTAGTGTATACGTTCACTGCTTCGCTATTCCAGATGATTTCTTATTTTTTATTGATCTAAGTATGTTTCTAAGTTCATCCTTGCACACGAACATATTTGTATTTTCATTTCTGGCGGGAGAATCCGCTCTATTATTTTCGCCGAATGTGATGAAACTACGGTTTTCGGAACGCCAGTTGTGAAGTTGATTGCGCAGCGAGCAATCTCTTTGACGGGCAATGCTTTCAATTTCAGTGTTAGCATGAACTGATTCGTTAACTCTGTACACAGGCTCCAATTGAATTCGCTTTCTTTTGCGGATCTTCGACTATTATTACTTCATAATTGGAGTTGATGTGCTATAAGGCGAGTCCTGCGTTCAGCATTATCTGACAAATCTCGGGAGTCCGTGGAATTCGGAGACGGAATGTCATTGTGATCTTTTTTGACATATTGTCTTGATTTGTGAGAACATGTTCGGTCCGTTTGCTTGGACAGCTCGAATTCTGTTGCTCCACTCTTCATTTATTACTGTTCGGTAATTATCCCGGATCAGTTTTTGAAGATTTTTAATCAAGGACTTGATTGTTTTGATTTCATTGCTATTTGGGTCACTGAACTGCCTGTAGCACAATTTCAGCTTTGAGAGCAGGGTCCTCTTTTGCTTATACAAGGTATAGGTGTCCCGCCCACCTTGAAAGCAATCAGAGACTTTGCCCTGTATGTTCGCCCCCATTCCCCTAATATAATATTACCCGCAGTAATTCATATTCATATACATTTTGTGTGGAACTTAGCTTTAGATTTTCTGATGTTTTCCAACAACAACCGAAGTTCTGATACAACCTTGAAGAACAAGAAATAAACAAAGTGAAAAGTTATTAGTGGTACAACTTTGCTTCAGCCTTTTTCCTAGTTTTAGCGATAAGCTGAAATCGAAATGAAGAGATCATAATAGATGTCATACAAATATAGATAATATAATGACATAGAAACGGTCTATTTGTGTCAAAGTTATACCCAATTGAAAATGTCAACGCATGAGCCGAATTCGCGTCATTTGTAAGAGGTTTGAAATTTCTGTTTCAATTTGATGAAATCTGCAGCTGAGGCTTATCGAATGTTCTCAAAGACTTATGGTGAGGTCGCTATTAGTGGAAAAACGTATCGTAAGTGGTTTCAAAGCTTCAAGAGCGGTGATTTGGAGGTCGATATAAACCTAACCAGAGGAGAATTGTTATAAAATGCGGCCATTTCCCTAAAAGCATTGAAAAAATATTTTTATTAGAATTTTCGACAATTAATTCCCTATAAATGTAAACAATATCCAAATTCGTAAATAAACTTTTATAGCTTCACAAAAAAGTAATATTTCCAGAAGTCATAACAACTATTACTGGGCTTAATGCTTATCTTCTTTTTAGTCACTGTCCTTCATTTTGCTCCGAATATTTGGGCACGCAATGGTTCAGTGACCGTTGGATGTCGTAGTTATTGATGAAAACGGCCGTTTATTTGGCAAAGTGTACAATTATGTATTCATCGCGCGTTGGTAACAATTTATTTCTTTATAAATTCATTCGAGCTTGGAAGTAAATCTTAACCATTCAGAAAGATCTGAATGAAACGCTTTTCGAATTCGTTAGCTTTAATCGAGCTAAGAAAGAATATGAATTACCATTAAGTAATCAAACGATTACCAGTAACTGATAAGACAGGCAATGTTTAATGCAAATCTGGTGGTAATAAATAGTGTCGTTACGAAATAGGCTTTATTAATTATGCATTTGCATTGTACATAGGGGCAACACCTTTTGCAATAAATTCAAAGATCGATCGACAACCACAATTTGACTTTAGTGAATAATAAGCTTGCTGCCCAAGTTTTAGGTGATAGTTAACAAATTACCCTTTGCACAACTACACACATTAAGTCAAAGTCTTTACCAACTCTACAAAGCTTTTTCTTATAAAATTAATTAAGTGCAATTCTTTTTTTTTAATTGTCAAATTCTATGTTGATGAAAAACGATACCGCGTTTGTTTGCTTGTTTCAGAACTCATAATCTTAAAATGGTTACCTGCAATTGGCAATTGTTTTTGGTTTCTGTAACAAAGAAGTTTAGTTATTGGTGACATGGTAATAGGTCTGTGGGTTAAAAATAGATGGCTCAGAGACATAGGTTCACTTCCTTCCCACTCAATCTAATGTTTCGCCGAACGACAATAATAACAAACATTCACAAGAATGTACGAAGGTAAATAAATGAAACTCAATGATTAGCGTGAGGAATTGTTTTATTTTTATCATTAACGGACACAAGGTGATTTAGTCTTACATGTCGTGTTTGATCGGTACTGCTAGAGTTTTTAGTAGGTAATTAATAAGAACTGTGAACGTTTGACTTTAACACGAACTGTCAACGATTGACTTTAACATGAACTGTGAACGTTTGCCTTTAACGCGAACTGTGAACGTTTGACTTTAACACGAACTGTGAACGATTGACTTTAACACGAACTGTGAACGACCTCGATCGGCTCTATGGCACAAGTGCACTCTTTGCATGATGAAATCTGACTCCCTGTAGCTCAGTGATATTGACCCAGCCTCGATGCCTGCGATGGGTTTCAACGCACGCCATCGCAGGAGAAACAATCCTTCGGCACGCTGTGACCAATGAGAACCGAGCCGCGTCCCATTGGAAGATGCTTGTAAGATATCGTTTTCGATTGGAACGAATGTCTTCCTATTGGAAGGAAGGACAAACGAAACGCGCATTGAAGCACGTATAGAAGAAAATATACAGCTGTTTAAACATAAGCGTGTATAGACCGAAAACGTTTGTGTATACCGTAATGGTATCAAAGAGGGCAAGCGCTAAGATGCGGATTTGTTTGAACAGGCAAATGCAAATACATTAGGATTGCCCATGCAGCCGAACCGAGGTAATTGGTTGCAGCGGCATAGGCATCGATTTGCATGTCATGATCGTGGGATCTGGTGGTTGCTAGAGAAAAGCAAACACAGTAAGATTGCTGTGAGAATGATTGACATGAACAGTCGTTACCAACACGTCAAAGAGATAAGACGTATACCTGACAACAGGAGAAAGCAAAAGAAAAGGAAGAAAAAAAATAAATTCGTCGCGCGAGTGTAAGTGAACAAGTGTGGATTACACAGTGTGGCCGCCACTGAGAGCGGTTGTTTAAAAAAATAAAAAAATAAAAAATTATGGAAACAAACAAAGTGCTAAAGAGCTCGTCGCCTTTCATGAAAAGGGGCCAGGCAGACCTGAAAGCGATGACACGGAGCCGACTCGAGCGACAGCCGAGTATTATAACAAAGCGGCACAAGCCAAATTCAGACGGCGAAAAAAATGCATACACAGGCGCAGGCAACCAATTCAACGAATTGGTTGATCTTGACCCAAGTGAAATCGAATTACCTGCTGAGGAAGAAAACAATATCACAGGTACTGCAACAGATCCGGCGGAATTAGAAAAACTCCTTGCGGATATTGACACAAAAAAAGAGGAACTCAATAAACAAAGGGAAGCAATCCTCAAATTAAAAGACCTGGTGCAGCAACAACAAAGCCAAGAAAATACAACAGCACAACGGAAAAATCAGGAACAACATCAGGAAGCAAACAAAAGGCAGCAAACAAAGGAGATGCAGAAGCAGCAAACAAACCAGCACATCGTAACCAACAAAAAGGAAAAGGCGCCGCCTATAATACTTACGTCCATGGAAACAAAGGACGTTATAAAATTAGGTGAGTTAACTTGCAAAAATTTCAAAACAAAAAAAATTAATAATTCTAAAATAAAATTATTGTGCGATGATATTGAAGGTTATCGCAAAGTAATGACTGCTTTGGGTAGGACAAAAAGCGAGTACTACACGTACACCCCGAAATCGGAGAAAATAATGTCCATGCTCCTAAAAGGCGTTGATCCATGTTTTTCCCCTGAGGAGGTATTAGAGGAATTAAAAAATGTCGAAACCCACAATTTAAAATTTACAGGTGTGAAACCCTTCTCTACCGCCAACTCCAGAAAACGCAATTGCAAATTGCCTTTCTTTATTGTATCACTCAGTCCCAACAGTAAAGTTGATGCTCTCCGATACATCAAACACCTCTACCACCAAACAATAAGTTGGGAAAAAATTAGAAAAATCGATCGCGTATTGCAGTGTATGCGTTGTCAACGCTTCGGGCACGCGGCATCAAATTGCCACATGGCAATTGCGTAAAGTGCCTCTCTGACCATATCATTGGTGAATGCCCCTTGGGCAAGGAACAGCTTCCAGATAGGAAAACACTGTCCTGTGTCCTCTGTAAAAATACAGGTCACACTGCTAATTTTAGAGGACGTCCTAATTTTCAACAAATAAAATTAAAATTGGAATCCAAAAAGAAACAAGTTGAAGAAGAGAAAAAAATGAAAACTCGTTCTTACAACAATTTCGTTGCTCTTTGTTCAGCGTCGAGATAGGTTCCTCGACGTGACAGCAAAATCCTTTTGGCGTTGTTGCCCAGCAAATCTTGTGGCGTTATAGCCCAGTAATAGCAAATAGTTTAACCCAACATTTTTTAACACTTTACATTAATTTAACTTTATTACGAATTTTAATGTCACATTAAAAACGATTTAAAACACGTTGTGTAAACGATTAGAGTCTCTCGTAGTTAAAAACTGTCCAGCACCAACCGTCATCTCCAAACGTTATCAAAACAACAGGTGCTGAAAGCACAGTATACAAAAAGGTCAAAAACAGTGTGAGCACCGTACAGTAGTAAAACAAGCACTGTAAACAGTAACATGGAAACGTCACACGAATAGACAATTTTGCTTTTGTCTATTCAGCAATAGGTGGCGTTCCGTGTGGTATGTTTTTTTTCGGAATGGTGTAATGTGATATATGTTGCGGAACTGCAACACTCCTTGTATGTCATATGCACAAATGGCCGGTGCTCCTAAGCAACCTGCATCCATGGAACATACATATAGTAATGGGAAAATGCCCACACCAGAGGCACATTCAGAAATAATAACAATGTTATTAACCATGCAAGGTCAATTTGCCGAATTTCAAAGAACACTGACTGAACAACGAGCACGAATAGATACTCTCTATTCAACCCTGTTCTCAAATAACTCTCCACATCAAAATCTTCAACCCTCCGTCTGAACTAAACCTAAAAATTATAGCTGTCAATGTAAATTCACTAATCCACATCGAAAAAAGGGATAATTTAGGCAATCTGCTCCAAGTCGAATGCCCAGATGTGCTCTTGGCTAGCGAAACTAAGCTAAACCAAAGGCACAAAATGGGCTACAAAAATTATAACATAATTAGACGAGATCGACCATACTCCACTCGAGGGGGTGGGGTCGCTATCTTAGTTAAGATAGGTCTTCACCATAAGGTCGTTTACAGCACGGAAGTACACAAATTCCAGGTGCTAGAGGCATGCATTATAGACATTCCGCTAAAAAGTCAAAGGCATCTATATATAGTCGCTGCTTACGCTCCTGAATCTGTTCAAGGTACCCAATTTATCAGTGAAATCGATACGCTTTTCCGAAGTCTCAAGTCAGATTCGGAAAACAATTACTTTTTAATGGCATGTGATTTTAACGCCAAGCACAGTGCCTGGGGCAATCTGACCTCGAACACCAGAGGCAATGCCTTGTTTGATTGGTGGCAAACAAATGCGATCGAGTATAAACTAGAATTGTACGCTACAACTACACCGTCTTATCCAAGAGGTAACTCCTTCCTGGATTTACTTATGACAGATGATCGAATTCAGTTACCAGATATCGAGGTAACTACTCGAAATTGTCTTCGCACAATTGAGTACGATAGCGATCATTACGGACTTGGAGCCGTAATACACGTGATTTACTTATGACAGATGATCGAATTCAGTTACCAGATACCGAGGTAACTACTCGAAATTGTCTTCGCACAATTGAGTACGATAGCGATCATTACGGACTTGGAGCCGTAATACACGTGCCAAACGAGTACCATCTACTTGAGCAGTACGACCAGGTACACTCTTTCGATTTCCGAAAAGCACATTGGTCGCGTTTCGATCGCATAGTAAAAAGAGAAATACGCAACATTGGCATAGACCCACCGACTAATAGAAACCTTCGTAATTATGAAATCGATCATTACCTCCTAACTATGAACGATATTGTTACTAACACAATGAATCGTTCCATCCCCAAAGTAGCTCATATGGATGGCTATACCCACCGATACAGAAATGCAACTATCGATGCTTTGTATAGGCAAAAGAGCACCCTGCTCTCAAAGCTGAAATTGTGCTATAGGCAGTTCAGTGACCCAAATAGCAATGAAATCAAAACAATCAAGTCCTTGATTAAAAATCTTCAAAAACTGATCCGGGATAATTACCGAGCAGTAATAAATGAGGAGTGGAGCAACAGAATTCGAGCTGTCCAAGCAAACGGACCGAACATGTTTTCACAAATCAAGAAAATATGTCGAAGAAAAGATCACAATGACATTCCCTGTCTCCGAATTCCACGGACTCCCGAGAATTGTCAGATAATGCTGAACGCAGGACTCACCTTAGAGCACATCAACTCCAATGATGAAGTAATAGTAGTCGAAGATCCGCAAAAGAAAGCGAATTCAATTGGAGCCTGTTTCGAAGCAGTGTACAGAGTTAACGAATCAGTTCATGCTAACACTGAAATTGAAAGCATTGCCCGTCAAAGACATTGCTCGCTGTGCAATCAACTTCACAACTGGCGATCCGAAAGCCATAGTTTCATCACATTCGGCGAAAATAATAGGGCGGATTCTCCCGTCAGAAATGAAAATACAAATATGTTCGTGCGCAAGGATGAACTTAGAAACATACTTAGATCAATAAAAAATAAGAAATCATCTGGAATAGATAGCATTCCAAATGTGGTTCTAAGGCATTTGCCTCGCGAAGCAGTGAACATATACACTACTTTGTTTAACAACGCTCTAAACAATGCACACTATCCAACCCATTGGAAGACTGCAGTAGTCCACCCTATCCCCAAAAAGGGTAATGAGAAGAGCAATCCAGCTAATCTGCGCTCGATCAGCCTGCTTCCCAACATCAGCAAGGTATTCGAAAAAATTATAAACAAACCACCGATAGGTTGGTGTGATGAAAACGATATCATCCCCAACAACCAGCTTGTCTTTCGAGCGCGACATGATACAGTTCATGCAGCGACTAAACTTGTTTCCGATATACAGTGGAACAAGGCAAAGCGACAATGTACAGGCGCCTGCTTGGTTGACTTTGAAAAGGCTTTCGACACCGTATGGTTAGAAGGAATGGTCTATAAGTTAACAAACCTGGGTATGCCGCAATATTTGTTATACATCATTTATGATATGATAATGGACAAACATTTTGTGGTGAAATGCGGAGACATACTCTCCAACAAGACCTTCCAAATTAAAAATGGCTTACAGCAGGGAGCTGTGAATTCTCCCATTCTATTCAATATTTACACTAGTGATCTAGTGAGTTCTCTCGAAAACGCCATTGCGTACGCCGATGACATAGTGGTGTACAGAACAGGAGGAAAAAATGGACGTCATCAATAGGCACCTTCAAGATGAGTTCAACAAAATAAAACAATTTTGCGACGACTGGAAATTAATGATTAATTTCCAGAAGACCGAGACTATCCTTTTCAGAACGCCCCTATCCAGGGCCTCGAGGGATACAAAATACAACTGGAAACACTTTTCTATTGTAGGTAACAATAACCTTCCACTGCAAGTGAAAACTGTAGTTAGATACCTTGGAATCTGGCTAGACCAGTATTTATATTTTGAAAAGCACGTAGCAGCGTCCCTCTCCGCAGCTAAAAGCGCATATTCTATGACAAGAAGTCTATTCCGGAGTAGTCTTCTTGATTCCAGAGTCAAAATAATTTCGTACTCGGCATTCATCCGACCAGTTTTGGTTTATGGCTGCCCAGTATGGTATAATATATCTCCACTTTATATGGAGAAGTTTCGTGTGTTCGAACGGCAGTGTTTGCGTTCCTGCCTCGGACTTTATAGAACACCAGAGTCGCAATACAAAAAATTCTATCCCAACAAAATCCTGTATAACAAATCAGGGTTAAATAGGATAGACAATTTCATAATTAAAATTATTCTGTGACCACAGCAAGGGCAATGTGCAGTGACAATAATCTTATCTCGGGAGCATTCTATCCCAATGATATGTATCTGGAGAATACCCTCCAGAATGGGTTTATTCCCCCAGAAGCGTTTCCTTTCTTGGATCAAAAAGGCCTTATCCAAGACATGCATGGAGTCCCGATTATTTACCACGCTCTCCGTGGTGCCAGGGACAAACGAATTCTCCATGATAGTGTTATCTCCAATGCCCCAGACCGCATGCGTTTTAGCACGGCGATCAGTGAAAGAGATAAATCAGCCACAGATCGAACATCTCCCAAATGGTGGTGGCTTCTCAACGAGGAGAGGACTTCACTTCCTCAGATATAGTATGCCTCTCAAGAGCAACGCTTTCCTTCTTCTTGTCCCCCCTCCCCCTGTCCTGCTTTCCACATTACTTTTATTTTTATTTTATTTATTATTTCTTATTTTATGTTTTATTCGTCTCGTTTTGAAGTTTTTGTTTGTTAAAATTATTAAAAAAAAAAAAAAAAAATTGTAATAATAATGTATACATATAGATGTAAACGAGGAGTCCCTCTAATATATAACTTATTTCATATATATATATATATATATATATATATATATATATATATATATATATATATATATATATAAATATATATATATATATATATAAATATATATATATATATATATAAATATATATATATATATATATATATATATATATAATATATAAGAACACCAGATATATATATATGAGGAGACTATAGAAGTTTTCCTAATGGTTGGCAGTGGACATGGGTGCCGATCAGGGGAAACCAATATGTTTTAGGAAAAATGCTCCTCAGCCATGTTCGCATGTTTTATGTCGGTTATCCAAGGGGGTAACCGAATCGTATTTCAGGTCGTAGGTTGAAGTCCATGCAATGGCAAGATTGTGTAATCTTGGTGAGGATTAATGAAACAGATAGGCTACCCATGGTATCTGCAGGTATTTGCAGGTTATGTGGGGTTGGTGCGATGCGTGGCTCTTCGTCGCCTTGAAGAACCCCACAGGTCGTATTATAACTTATTGCAAAGAGAAGATGAGTGAACTTTCGAAAAAAAACAGATATACCATATTATAAAAATTGCCTGCAAGAGCAGTTATATGAAAAGATTTGTGATACTTGAGGTGAGGGTAACGCAATCAACTGCCGTGACACAGTGGAAATGGTTCGTTCGCTATCGTTTGGGAAATTGTGATGTGAAAGATATTCCTCGCTTTTTTAGGCCTAACACATTAGGGACATCAATAAGGAATTGAAGATCGACAAAATAACATGTGTGACTTTCGAGACGCCAGCTGTTAAACTCATGGCCTATAGAAATATGGTGGGAGCCCTATTTTCCAGGTCGCGGTTAGAATGGACGGATTCGTTTACTTTATACACTGTCTCGTAACAGGTGCCAATAGCGTTCGCTTTTTTTTGTGGATCCTCGAGTCCATGGAACTCGTAGACATGGGATGTCATTATAATCTTTCCTTCCCTTTACTTGTGGGAACATATTCGGTCCACTAGTTTAAATGGCTTCCCACGCTTGGTAGAAACCTTGACGTGGTGCGGAGGATTTAACTACAATGAATCACTCATGCCATGCTGACGGAAGAATGCGCTTCCAGTAGGACCACCCATGTCAGACAGGCTAGCGAGGAGTAACACACAAAGATCTACCATCCCTAATCCAGGGTGTTACGCGTCACCATGCCCATTGGATGGTTTGCAGGCAGGGGTATATCGGGTGTATTATAACGGCGCCTCTCTGACGCCGGGTCGAATCAGAGCAGTAAGCAGTAAACAATCTCACGAAAAACCCGGCGGGCGTAGGTGTGATGAGCCTGTGGTATGTCTTTTACCAACACCGAAGAAAAATTCATTCGTAACAAGCGCAATAGAGAATCTTCATCACTCGCTGGTAACCAAACAAGAAATTAAACACCAGCTTACAGTCAAGGAACACTTTATTGTTGTTAAGTAATAAATAAAACACAACCGGAACTAAAGAATACTTCTTAATATAAACTTATGATATTGTTTTAGGAGATTAACATTAATTAAAAACTATAGTCCGTACACTTTTATTTTTATAATAACCGAATTAAACTTTTAAAATACTTTTAGGAAATCCAGTCTGCATAGAATTAACATTAATTAAAAACTATAGTCTGTAGACCTTTATTTTATTGATAAACAGAATTAAACTTTTAAAATACTTTTAGGAAACCCCATCACAAAATACCAATGACCGGCACACTCACTGCGATGGTAGCTGTTTTCTGACTTTTATTATTTAACGTGTAGGCACGACTTGCCTCCACGGAATCCGTATTGCGATTAATTATATCAACCGAAGCGACAGAACGCCAACATTTTCATCCATCGCTCCGATGACCATATAAGGGATGATCTTAGAAGATGATCACCGAAAGGATGTGCACACACACAGATGCGGTTGCCTCGCACTCTCATGCTGCGCATGAGCAAGCGGACCATGGATATAATAATTCCATAAGGGGAACATTAGCTGGCATGGTTGCAGCTGGTGCCATTATCTCGACATAGAGATTTAGGTGTTTACACGATCAGCGACTGCGTAAAGCATTTATGCTGATCGTGCACATCTTGGCGGCATCTCTACGTAGTCGAATTCTCGATGGTAATTTTCCATTTAGGAGACTCGACTTCCTTGGGTGGTCAGCCGTATGCCATCATGTATTTGTCGGTCGGATGACCGATCGATGTGGGCATGTATGAAAAGGAAAAGATGAAACATCCCCTGCACGCGTGCGGCTGACTCGTAAAGGGATATCTCATTGATTTGGTTCTGGCAATGTTGGTTGCTTGATGGTGCAACCAAATTGTTCTTACTTGTGGAAGATACCTACAATTGCTGATGGAATTCGATCCGAGACATGTGTACTGAATTGGTTCGGTTCATGTTGGTTGCCTGGTGTATGCCGCATGTTATACTTTCATACTAGGAAATCCGATGATGCAACATACACCCGACGAATTACTTTCTAGCACATGATGCCCGTGAGGAAAATGTCTCTTGTGTTTCGTGGTATTGAATTAGCGAAAATATGGTTTAGGAGACACTTTAGGTGGATGACAAAAAGTAAGTACATGCTCAATTGCTAGGTAAGCGATCAGTACTTGTTTTATCGGTTTTCGGCCGCTCTAGGAGGAAATTGTCGAACTATAATGGGAAGGTAAATAGTGGCGTTCAAAGGAACCGCCACAAGCCCACGCCACCATAAGGGCACAAAACATGAAGAAAACACCGACTCGGCAAAAAGAAGACGTACGGAAAAAATGGAAAAAGCGGGATATGCGCGCCGGGACGTGGAATGTTCGAACGTTATATAAACCAGGCGCGATACAGACGGTCGTAGAAAACGCGAAACAATATAAAATGGACATCGACGGGCTTCAGGAATTCCGACTCCCGCATCAAGTAATCGAAACCAACGGGTTTACACTGGCGTGTGGAGTTACCGATACACATAACCTCGGAACTGGTTTCATCATAAGCAAGAAGATTACGCCCATGTAAAAGATGTGATAGTTTAGTTTTTTTTTTTTTTTTTTTAGTTTAGTGTGAGGGCAGAACCCTCATTTATTTAGCTTAATGCAAGCTTCCATTAACTTAAATTAAATTAATATAAAAAGTCTTACAGACTATCTTAAAACTAGAGTAAGAAGGAGAAAAAAAGAAAAAAAAACCAGGAAGGTGAAGGTGACTGTATGATGGGGGAGGTAGGAGGCTAGGGAGGACCGAGTGCATGTGGGGGTGGTAAATTCGGCATTTGTGAGACAGTGAAATTGCAGGGCATGTCTACGTACTGGTAGCGGGAGGGGTTGGTGAGCTGGGGGAAGAGGTTGCAATTGTGGGTGGGGCTGGGGGAACTATTTTGAGGGTAGGAGAGTAGAGGTAGGATTGCAGGGTATCGGGGATTATTGGAGGGAGGGGGCGGATTTAGGGCGGGTTTATTCTGAGACGTCGTTTAAGAGTGGGGGTGGAGATGTTGAAATCGAAGGAGGTGGAGAAAGAGTTGGCCTGTCGTAGCATACGCGAGATGGGTTCGTTAGCGCCGTAATAAGTGTGATGGGCAGGCACGTAAAACAGTCGTGGGTTACGTACGTTACGGGGGTTTGTATGCAATGTTAAGGGCTCCTTGATAGTATAGTGGTTAGTATACCCGCCTGTCACCCAGGAGACCGGGGTTCGTTTCCCCGTCGGGGAGCCACTGGCGCAAGACTAATGACCTTGCCCAGAAAAAATAAATCATTATGGAAAATTTAACAAGCCTCAGGACTTGCTAAATAAGGCCAAGACCGGTTCCCGTTTGTAGTGCCGATGATGATGATGATGATGTATGCAATGTTAAAGTGGAGAGCAAGCTTGGGAAATTGATTGGGCCAGACAGAAGGCGATGGACAAAGATGATATCGGCATGGATTCTACGCTCTTCAAGTGTGTTTAGATTGATTAGACGGAGCCGGCTTGTGTATGGTGGTAGAATCAGCCGATTTTCCCAGTTTAGTCCGCGGAGGGCGAAGCGCAAGAAACGACGTTGAACTCGCTCAATCCTGCGAATGTGAGTCACTTGATACGGGGACCAGACCTGACTAGCGTATTCGAGTAGTGGCCGGACAAAAGTTGTGTAGAGTGATCGGGTGACGTATGGGTTAAGGAATTCCTTCGACCAGCGTTTGACAAACCAAAGGGCGGCCTTAGCCTTGAGGATTATGTAATCAAAATGTGCGGTAGATTTGAGCTCCTTGTCGCATAGGACGCCCAGATCGCTAATCAATTCAACCGATGTTATCGGTTGGTTCAGTAAGAGATAGGAGCGTGGGTGAGTGGGGGAACTCTTTCGAGAGAAGGTGATTGTGTGACATTTGGCGATATTCATTTCTAAACAATTATGTTGACACCAAGTCGAGAGGCTGTCAAGATCTGCTTTGAGATGTGAGGAGTCCAGCGGAGAGCGGATTGTCTTGAAAATTTTGGAATCATCCGCATAAAGAGAGATGGAGGAGTGATTAATGCAGGAGCCTATGTTGTTTATGGTTAGGATAAATAGGAGTGGGCCGAGGTGACTTCCCTGGGGGACACCTGAGGTTGGGAAACAAGGATCGGAGAGGGTGGATCTAAATCGCACGCGGCAGGTTCGATAACTCAGATAGGATGAGACCTTAATCAACAGGGGAGGGAGGATAGCTTGAAGAGAATGAGGTTATGGGAGATTTTGTCGAAGGCCTTGCTAAAGTCGGTAGCGACTACGTCGACCTCATCGCCGTTTTCTAGGGTAAGGAGTGTGTGGGATGTGAATTCGACAAGGTTAGTAGTAATGGACCTGCCTGAGAGGAAGCCATGCTGGTTCGGAGAGATGATGGGTGCGCAGCGAAAACATAACGCCTCATATAGTAGGCCTTCGAACAGTTTAGGAATGTGTGAAAACTTAGCAATGGGACGATAGTTGGATATATCGCTTTTTCCCCCTTTTTATGTATGGGGGTTATGTAAGAGGATTTCCAAAAGTTAGGGAATAGACCTTGAGCAAGGGATAGATTCGAGATTGACGCGAGCGGGAGAGAGAGAAAAGAGGAACATTTTTTTAAGAGGATAGCAGGGAGTCCGCCTGGGCCGGGACTGAAATCATCTTTCAGTTCTTCAAGTTTCTTTGTGACTTGGTGTTGTTGTATGCGTAGAGGGATGAGAGGGCCGAGGGAAAATTCAGACATGCCAGTAAAGGGGGGGGGGGGGGGGGGGGGTAGGCTCGAACGAGTCGTCGTGAAGGATAGTTTGAAGAAGGACGCGAATAGATTGGATATGGTTTGGGAGTCCCTTGTAGTAGTTGAGCCGTAGAGAAGGGATGTGGGATAGGCATCAGATTTCCGTTTGTGGTTGATGAACTGGAAGAAAGGTTTGGGGTCGTTGATCAGGTTGAATTGAGCTTTGGCAAGGTGATTGTGGTAGAGAGAGCTCTAGAGCTCGGTGAATTGGTAAAAGTAACCCAGATAGTTGGAGTAGTCAAGGAGAGAACGCGTGTTTAGGAAAGTGTTCCACAACTTATTCCTTTTGTTACGAAGGGTGCGTAGTTTGTGATTATACCATGGGGCGATGAGAATGATAACCTGTGTCGGGAGTATGGGACATATAGGGATATGGCGTTGTGGATTTCTGCGTAGAGCGAGGTTGTAGCGTCCTCTACACTTATTTCATTTACGCAGAGTGTAATATTGCTGAGGTACTCATTTATGAGTTGGAAATTGACTTTTCGGAAGTTGAAAGAAAATTGATAGGGGGGCGGAATGCTGTGGGCTGAGTAGTCGTGGTATAAGGATACGAGAAGCGGGGGGTGGTGGTTGTCAATAGTTGAGAGGATATTTATTAATGGGGGAATGTCGGTGCTAAAAATTACAGGGCCCATCGTACAATTATTTATTTATAAAGGTACACGTCCCAACAGAATCTACGGACGAAGAAACGAAGGACTCTTTCTACGAGACTCTAGAGAAAGTATTTGATGTGATCTCATCATTCGATATTAAAATCCTCCTCGGGGACCTCAATGCGAAAATTGGAAAGGAAGATATCTTCCAACCAACTATAGGCAAAGAAAGCGTTTCAATTGATAATGGAATTCGAATAATCACGTTCGCAGCGTCAAAAGATCAGGTAGTGAAAAGCACGATGTTCAAGCACAAGCAAAAAGTCAGATGGATATCACCCGATGGCGTAACGCGTAACCAAATAGATCACTTTCTCATAGACAAAAGATACCACTCGAATATCCTTGACGTAAGATCATATAGAGGGGCAGATTGCGACTCCGATCGCCCCCTAGTGATGGGCAAAATTAGAAGTCGGCTCGCAGCAAACCCACATGGGCAATCACGGGAGACGAGCAAAAAGTTCGACATTGATAATGTAGAAGACCAGCGCAAAAGGGCTGGATATCAAGACGAACTAACGAATAGACTTAGCATCCTAGAGAATGGGAGTAGTGAGGAAGAGGAAGCCAATAGTGTGGACACTAAATGGACATCGATCCGAGACACAATCAAACAAACAGCCCAAAAGGTATTAGGATCTAAGAAAACAATTAAGTCCAAACCTTGGTTTGACGATGAGTGCAGGGCGAAGATCGAAGAACGTAAACAGCTCAGAGTGATCCACTAACAAAGATATGATGAAGTCAGCGCAGAAAGATACGCGACAATTCGGAAAGAGACAATAAGACTCTTCAAACGCAAAAAACGCGAAATGTTTACAGCACATAAACGGAATTACGCGGAACAATACCACGAATCTCCGAAGAACAGTTGCCGTGATAATGTTTGTAAAACAGACAGAGGTCAACTACGCCTTCGATGTGATAGCGACTGTAGTCCTGGCGTTAACGCCGTGTCCCCAGCCAGGTGGCTGGCTCGTCTCTGTATGCACTCAAGTAGGATGAGGGTATGCTTAGGAGTGGAGCTGTAAACATGGGAGCAATATTTGAGTGCGGGTCTAACCAAGGATACATACAGGAGAAAAAGTTGAGCCGGAGTAAAATATTTCTTGGCTCTAAAAAGATAACTCAGTTTTTAAAGGCGGACCCGGCGATCTTCCACACGTGTTTATGCTATGACACATTCCCACAGACTATGGCGTCGAGCAATTTCATGCAGTGTTCGCAGGCGACCAGTAAGTTAGAATGTAATTGAAATAAGCTAGAATTTTTTGTCCACCAAGTAAGATAAATATAAGAAAAAGAACTGTTGAATTATATAAACCAACAGTTTGTGATTGACTCACTGTACATACGTGAGATTAGACAGTAAGCAGCTTATGCGCCATTTTCTTGTATAAGATAGTTCAGTCGTGTTCCACACTTCGTTACGTCAACATCACTAATAAAATGTAGCATACAACGCAACCGTCTCGTCATTGAATTATCTCAACAAGAACGAAATAAAACAAGTAAGTAAAATGTAAAAAAATAAGCAATTTCATGCTTTCCCCAGATTCGAGGGCCTGGCTATTCATCATCAGCTGTGGAACCGATGATCCTCTTTTCTTTGTGAATGTTATATACTGTGTCTTCGTTGGATTGAAGTCGACGAGATTGGCCTTTCCCCCACTGCAGGATCTTATCCAGATCCCGATTGAGAGAGTCGATGTGGGTACATCTCAACTGGTGCGACGTTAATTCTCTAACCGGGCGATCACTCGAAATCGGAAAAACAAGCATACCATACCATATCATCTGCAAAACTGAACAGTGTTGACTCCAACAAATCATATATGGTATGTGAAGTAAAAACAAGGTTGGATCCAAAATAGAACCTTGAGGCACCCCGGAATTAACAGAATACATATCCGAAGACTCGCCGTCCACAACAACCCGGATCGATCGATTTTCGAGGAGGCTGTTCGTCCAGTCGCAAAGCTGCTGGGGAAGTCGGTATGAACGAAGTTTTTACAGCAACGCCCCGTGCCAGACGCGAACAAAAGCCTTGGATCACCATATCCCTCAATCGCTAATGTCCACATATCGGTTGTAAGGGTCAATAGTCCTCCTGTGAACCGCCTGCCGAGGAATCCGTTTTGGCGATCATTCAGAAGTCCGTTGCAATCCAAATGTTCAATTAATTCGGCACTGATGTCCTTTTCCATCACCTTAGAAGACATAGACAGTAATGTTATCGGTCGGGAATTTTGTGGAAGACATTTTTTCCCCTCTTTGGGATACCCTGATTTCTGGCTACCCTCCAGCAGGAAGGAAAGGTCCTCTTTGCATACGATAAGCGGAAGAGTCTGCTAAGAACCGGCGACAGTTTTTAAGGATCACTGCTGATATTCCGTCCGGGCCGGTTGCCCTCCTACAGTCCAGACTACCTACAATGCGTTGAATAGTACGTGGGCGGAACCTCACATCCAGAGATGCTACAACAATGAGTTGTACGCGGTCTACCTTCAAGCGCTCGGAAAACTGTTCTTTCGGAATTCACAATTCAACGAAAGCAAGATCGCGTATTCGTAGTGTTGGAACTCAATGAAAGCAGGATCGCACATTCGCTTGCGATGACAATCCAAAAATTGTTAAATAAATGTGGATATAAAACAAAAACAATTCAAAACGTGGATCGTGGACTCTAATCCCTCCCCCAATCTCTGCATATTTATTCTTATTTAAATTTAATCCTAATTAGATTTAATCTTCCCACTCGGTGGGATACCGGGGATGGGGCATTACAACACCTCTAGTTGTAATGCCAGAGTCACGGATTACTTTCTCAAACGCCAGGTTGAAGAGGAGGCAGACCAAACAGCCCCCTTGTCGGAATCCATTAAAGATGTGTATTGGTTTTTCTTGACTAGTTACGTTGGTCATTGTCCAACCTACAAAGTCGTATCAATTTGTTTAGAATGCAGAATTTTCTCATGACATTATATAGTTCTGCCCTGGCTATGCTGTCGTAGGCGGACTTGAGTCTATAAATAGATGATATAATAAAATCTTAAATTCCTGACATTTTTCCATCACCTGCCTAAGGGTGCATATCTGATCAATTGCTGATTTACCTGAGATGAAGCCACATTGATATTGATCAATGATGACTTTAGCGTATGGTGCTATCCGATCCTGTAGGATAGAGGAGAGTATCTTATAGGCCAGGGGTGGCCAACAAGTCGATCGCGATCGACCGGTCGATCGCGAGACCAATTTTGGTCGATCACTCGCAAGTTCGGGGTTTGCGAAAAGTATCTCATAAAAACTTTTAACTTAAAAAGTACAAATACTTTTTATTCAAATGTTTTCTGTGATTAGCTCATAGAAAGGATATAATTTTTATATTATCATTATTTTTATTAGTTTGTTTTGACATTTGAAATGGTTTTATTAAGTTCTTTTTCTTTGCACTTTTGCAATTCTGTTTTCTATTTAAAGCTTTTGTCGGTAGATAACTTTTTTGCTGCTGCTACTTTTTGCTACCTATATAAAATTTATTTGAATTGGGATATTACAAAATCAGCATAATACTTCGGCTTATGATAAAAACTTATACAATACATATAAAAACGTATATAAATGATGTTTATTTAATAAATCTGAAATACAGCGCGTTTAAAATTGACTTGTATTTACACTTCTGAGAAATTTATGACTATTAAAATAATAACATTTAAATTGTATGCCATTAGGATTAATTCTTGGAATCTAATTTTGCAGAATATAGTGTTAAATTTTCATTCTGAAGTTAGTGTTTGTACGCTACAGTCAATTTCTCTTGCGGATTGTTTCATTTGTAAGTATTAATGAAATATTAGTGTTCTTTAAATTAATTGTGCAAGTATATAAGAGATATATTTTAAATAAAATTATTTAAATCTTAATTAAATATTTATAAGCATTATTTAAAATAATAATTTAATTATTCGCAACTATTAAGTATGATTAGCTATTTCGTTTTATCGGCTAAACCTACACCAGGTATTAATTGTAATTTATATTGTTACTGTTTAATACTTTTATTACATGCCCTATTATTAAGTCGTATATTTTTTGCATTTTAGTATACCTATTTATGAACATGGATAGCAAACCAAAAAAATCGAAAACATATCATTTCAATGAAGAATGGGAAATTCACTATTTTTTTACGATGATGAATGATAAATGTTGCTGCTTAATATGTCTTAGCTCGATAGCCATTGCTAAAAAGGGTAATTTGGAGAGACATTTCTTATCTTTACATAACAAGTATCAAACAGATTATCCACCAAATTCCGAATTACGAAAACGTAAAGTTCGGGATCTTAAAACTCAATTAACAAATCAACAAAATATTTTCAAAAAGCCAATATTGAAGTCACAAGCAGTAACAACTGCATCCTCCAAAGTAAGCTATCTATTAGCTAAAAAATGTAAACCATTTTCTGATGGTGAATTTGTAAAGGAAATGTTCTTGGAAATCTCGGATTCCCTTTTTAATGATTTTAAGAACAAGAGCGAAATTACTGCTGCAATTCAAGATCTACAAGTGTCCCGAAACACAGTGATGCGACGAATCGAAAAGATGGGTGGAAATTTAAAGGAACAGTTACAAAATGATATTAACAGATGCTCTTGTTTTTCTCTTCAATGTGATGAATCGACAGATATAAGTGATACTGCACAGTTACTTGTTTTCATTCGTTTAGTTTTTGAAGATTTTACGTCTAAAGAAGAATTGTTGGGTATGATTTCTTTGAAAGAAAGGACTAGAGGTGTAGATATATTCAACGGGTTTAAAAGTCTGCTTAATGATAAGAAAGTACCTCTTTTTAAATTAGTTTCAATAACAACGGATGGCGCAGCTGCAATGATAGGCCGCAAAAATGGATTTATAGCCCTATGTCGAAATGACGATGAATTCCCAGATTTTTTGAGTTACCACTGTATAATTCACCAGCAAGTATTATCCAGCAAGAGACTAAATACAAAAGAAGTAATGGACGTCGCGTTTGAAATTGTTAATTCAATTCGTGGAAGTTCTCTCAAACGTCGTCTTTTTCAACTAAAACTCGATGAAGGTCAGTCTGATTTATTATTGCATACTGATGTAAGATGGCTAAGTAGAGGTAAATTTCTGCAACGATTTCGTGATTTATTGCCTGAAATAATAGAATTTCTTAATGAACAAGAGAAAAAATATGCATATTTAAATGACAAAACCTGGCTTAGTGACTTAGCATTCCTTACAGATTTTACTTCCATATTAAGCCATTTAAATTTAGAATTACAAGGTAAAAATAAAACAATAATTGATATGATTAGCAGCATAGATGCATATAAAACCAAATTTATTTTGTTGATAGAAGATTTACAACAAAATAATATGAACCATTTTCCAAATATGGCAGACAACTTACAAAAAAATAAAAATATTATTTATGAGATTGACAAGTACGTGGCCGAAATACAAAATGTAATGGAAGATTTTGAGAAACGATTCCAAGATTTTAAAAAAATTAAAGAAATTGTGGAATTTACATCTTTTCCTTTCAAAAAAGATTTAATTGTGAAGGAAATTAGCAAAAAAATTGCAGACTTATTTGATATGGAGCAAAACGCCTTGGAAAATGAAATTATAATTTTACAATCTGATTTAATCTTACAAGCCAGAAAATTTGAAGAAAATTTTTGGAAATATGTTAACCGAGAAAAGTATCCCAATATTATCAAATGTAGCGAATATATTTTTTCTTGCTTTGGATCTACGTATCTGTGCGAATCGGCATTTTCATATTTACAATTAACTAAAACTAAACTTCGTTCCGTCCTGACCGATTCTCATACTGAGGACTCATTGTTATTGTCTTTGTCAGGATATACTCCAAATTATGATGCACTAGTAAAGGAAATGCAGACTCAGGTTTCTCATTAATTTAAAAAGTTTGAATGAATAAATGTTATTAATAAGTGCTCATGTTGTTTTAATTCCTCTGGACATAAGTTTTTTAACCCATTAAATAAATACTCATGTATATAGATTATTTACCCCTTAATCATGGAGCTCGCCAAAGTGCACGTCGGTATAAAAGCACATTGCAAAAACATCCCCTTCTTACCTAAAAAATAGGTCGATCGCGACACAATTTATAAATAAAAAGTAGATCTTATGTGCACCAAAGTTGGCCACACCTGTTATAGGCGGTACTCAGTAATGTTATACCGCTATAGTTGTTGCACAGTGTGATATCTCCCTTCTTATGTATAGGGTAAATTATACCACGACGCCAATCTTCCGGCATATCCTCTTGCTCCCATACGTGCATCACGATCTCATGAATTGCGTGATGTAACGCTGTCCCTCTTTGTTTGATCAGCTCAGCTGGTATGCCATCAGCTCCGGGGGCTTTATTTCATTTGAGCTGTCTTATGGCTTTTAATGTTTCCTCAATGCTTGGTGGCGGCAGCATTTGGTCTTGATCTTGCATTGGTGGAGCCTCCAATTCTTCTGTGAACTGACCATTTAACAATTCATTGAAGTGCATTTCCCATCGCTCCAGAATGCCTTCAGGATCGGTGATCAGATTACCCTCTTTATCCTTGCAGTAAGTGCAGCGTGGTGTGTACCGCGTCATACTGCGGATTATTTGGTAAAACTTCCGCGTCTGGTGCGGACCTCGCTCTCTACGTTTCTCTATTTCACAGCCAAGGCTTTTTTGCCAGGCACTTTTCTTTTGCCTGTGAAGCCTTTTTTCAGATCTTCTGAGGTCTTTGTATTTCTCCTCGCATTCTTACGTTCAGTCGCTAGTTTGCACTCATCATCAAACCAGTCGTGCCGATCTCTATGACTACTGCCTAAGATGGAGTTGGTAGTACTAATGACAGTATTCTTAAGGCGTGTCCATTTCTCTTCTACGCCCGGGATTCTGGCCCCAGGACTTACTCTCCCTCCGTCGAGCTCTCGAGGGCGAGTCTTAACGCATGACCAAAGGTGTTACTGGTGTTCTCAATGCGTAAGGCAGCCGTGTTGATCGGAACCTGATCCGCGGATGCAATACGTCTCCGTAAGGCAATCTGCGCTCGGAAAACTACCAACAAAAGATAGTGATCCGAGTCGACGTTGGCACATCGGTACGTTCGTACCGTCATCAGGCTCGAGGAGTGGCGGCGATCTATCAATACGTGGCCAATTTGGTTGCGAGTGGCTCCATCAGGTGATACCCAGGTGGCTTTGTGGATATCTTTACGCGGAAACCTGGTACTCGCAACGACCAAGTTTTTTGATGCTGCCAGTTCGATGACTCGTAGTCCATTGTCATTAGTGTTCTCATGCAAACTATGGGAACCTGCGTAGTGCCTAAAAACCGGCTCCCGACCTATTTTGGCATTCAAATCACCAAGAACGATTTTCACATCGTATCTTGGGCAGGCATTGCGGCCCCGTTCGACGTTCTCGTAGTATTCTTCTTTTCCGTCGTCAAGGGATTCCTCTGTAGGTCCGTGAACGTTTATGAGGCTTATGTTCTTAAAATTGCCTCGCACGCGAAAAGTGCATAGCCTTTCGTTTATTGCATTAAAGCCGATGATGGCATGCTTCAGTTTTTGGCTGACTAGAAAGCCTACCTCGAGCACATTGTGTTTTGCATGACAGCTGTAATAAATGTCATATTCGTTTCTTTGAATAACATCACTCCCCTTCCATCTTATTTCTTGCAATGCTGTTATGTCGGCTTTATATTCGGACAGGGAATCGGCTAGCTGCTGTGCAGCTCGAGCTCTGTATAGTGAGTGGACGTTCCATTAGAAAATTCTTAAATCGTTTAGTCATTTTCGTTTCCGTGGTCGTCGTCATGTATCCGGTCCATATCCGAGGCTTTTTAAATTTGCCATAATAATTCGTTGTTATGGGCATTGTTATTAGCCTTGCGCCAACCCTTCTCAGGATGTCGCTGCATTAATTGGTTCACTACTTGGCAGGTGCCAAAGTAGCTATTCAGGGGTGTCACGTGGAGACTGCAATTCAACTTGGATTGAACAGGGACAGGGATCATTCTGGCCTTCGCCGGGTTGAGAGCAATCAGTAACTTTACCATATATGTTCCCCCCCCCCCCCCCCCCAGCTTAATTATTCGTGGGGCTTTTATTTATGTAACTGTACTCAGTGTACTTGTGGGGGTTCTCTAACCTTACGCAAAGAACCACCCACAATTCCAACCTCAACTCACTTTGAAAATCTACAAACATTTCCTTCCACAACGATATTTAATGCACCTAATGCATTACCTAAAATGTCCTGTAAAGAATTCTCATCATTTATGCATTCAATGCATCATCCTAAGTTTCTGAAAAGAATTCTTTACAGACAAATGCATCATAAATTCGAAAACCTTATCGGCGCCCCCGTTTGCATAGCGATTCTGCTGCACACGTGCACAGCACATTTTCCTGGCTTATCCATGGCATCGGCAGCCTTTCGTTCAACCGACAACAGCGCTACACGTATCTAGCGTCTAGCTGCCATGAATCGAATTCTTCAGCATACAACCATGCAAACAAAGAATTTGACCCTTGCCGCCAGCAAGATACGGTGCACATCACCATTGTGTACCGAAATTCCTTTTAGCACCATTTTCCTAATTTCAATGCAGACTATTTGTACAGCTGCATTCATGTCTTTTACGATGTCCTTTGTCCATCCCCTTTTTCTCAATTTCGTTTTTCCATGACCTTCGTTGCAATAGTAAACAATAGACCATTAGCACACTAGCTAAGATCGACCCGGAGAGATCCTCTCCAATTCACCACCGCAAAGAGAGACTTCATGTTTCTCTCGTGATAAGAAAACACCTTTAGCTGAGAGAGGACTCACCAGAGTCTCTCGATGTTAATCGCTGAGTACCTTAATCAGTCGGAATTCAACCCTCGTGGATTCTTTCACCAACCACCGCAGCGTGCGCACGGGAGTGTGCACACCCGTGAATCTGTCCGAACGTTTTATAACCGAGTGTCTTGTCGAGTTAGTTCTGGGATTTGCGAGTCGTTGGCGCACCTGTGTCAATTCATAGTCGCATTTTCACATTGAAAATAACTTAAAATATATATAATCTAACTGAGTTAAAAGCAAATTAATAAATAACACGGCGTTTTGCAAATTCTGTAACTGTAATTAAATCTATCCCTAGTGAATGTAAAATATTTAAAACAGAACTAAGTAATGAAAAACAACAAGACATTGTATACGAGGGTTGCCTCTTATGTTTCGGGATTTGGAAACCCTAGTCTTGCAATTCGGCAATTGACAGCTCTGTCGTAAAGTTGCACATTTTTGAGGTTATACGCACTCAGAACGTTTTGACATACGAGCGCTATTTCTGTTGTTTACAGTAACTTAAAAGATTCATCTCGGCCCAAAAATGGAGTTAAATCGTCAACATATTCGTGCGATTATTTTTTACAACTTTCGGCGTGGATTAACTCAGCAACAGTGCATGGATGAACTTAATTCAATTTTTGGCGATTAAGCTCCATCAAGGACCAGTGTTTATCGATGGTATGGTGAATTCAATCGTGGTCGTAGTTCACTCCAAGATGAATTTCGTGAAGGTCGTCCAAAATCAGTTGTTGTTCCGAAAACCATTGATGCTGTGCGCGAACTGATATTGGAAGATCGTCATGTGACCTATCGTGAGATTGAGACAACCTTAGGCGTTAGTGGGACCACCATACATTCAATATTGCATAAACATTTGAGTGTCGCCCAAAAAAAGGCTCGTGTCAATTGGTCGAAAGAAATGCTCAAAAAATACGGTCGCGGTGCTTCGAAACACGTCTATGACATCGTGACAGGTGATGTATCGTGGATTTACGCGTATGAGCCCGAAAGTAAACAGCAGTCGACTGTCTGGGTGTTTCAAGATGAGCCAAATCCAACAAAAGTTGTTCGCGCACGAAGCACTTCCAAGCAAATGGTCGCCTGTTTTTTCGGAAAAACTGGACATGTCGCAACCGTACCACTAGAACAACGCAGAACAGTCAATTTTGAGTGGTACACAACCATTTGTTTGCCAGTTGTCTTCCAAGAAATCAGGAAAACCAACCGCCGAAGACGGATCACTCTTCACCACGAGAATGCGAGCTCTCACCACACATCGGCTGCGACAACTGCATTTTTGAGCACCCAAAACATCGATTTGATGGGTCATCCGCCGTATAGTCCTGACTTGGCACCGAATGACTTCTTTTTATTTCCGTACGTAAAAAACAAACTGAGAGGTCAACGTTTTTCGACACCTCAAGAAGCGGTTGGTGCATTCAGAATGCATGTGTTGGAGATACCTCAATCAGAGTGGCAAAAGTGCTTCGACAATTGGTTCAAACGCATGCAAAAGTGTATAGATCTTCATGGGGAATATTTTGAAAAACAATAAAGTGATTTTCGATGATCAATATTTGTTTTTGTTCTCTAATCCCGAAATATAAAAGGCAACCCTCGTAACAAATACTTGTGAATTAAAATAAAACAAATTACAAACAACATCCCACCCGTTGTGTTTTACTTTTTTCATTTTTCCTTTTTGGGAACGGTTTGCGGCGTTGCTCAGTGTTGTGTCCAGTGAACTCTTTAGTGGGGTAGTAGTGAACCAGCTCCCCCTATTACGTACCCCCACATACTCAATGTATTCGCTTATGAGTACTAGTTTATGAACACTCGTTCGTTATGAATAGAGCACTCCATAGTATATGTTTGGTGAGAATAAGTACAACATTTAAATGGTAATCGAATATCAGGTGATGTATTCTTTTTGGTTTGCAAGCTGTATGTACACATAGTATCGAGATAAATTGAATTCCTTGGAACTGGTTTGAAGATCACTAGTAAGTACGTATTTGATGAGCGGGCGGGATACAAATGAACAATGATTAAAACCATTGAAAGCCTACGACTAAAAATATATTCTTCCAGTAGGCACGAGTTGGAACAAAGGAAAATCACAATAATTTCGGAATTTGATTACAAGGAGCTATAAAACATTGTGCAAAGAACTAAATGTCGACAAGCAGCTCAAAATTAAAAGAAAAATCAGAACATTTCAGCAACTCGAGACTTATTTAAGTAACCAAACACTGGTTAACAATTACTAGGCTCGTAAGTTTTAATCACTGCATGTCACTTAACTTTATTTATGGTTTTACGTGCCTTGGAAGCACTAATGGGTTTTTGTAGTCATCATTCAAGTCTACGCGCTTCTTTTCTCTGAACATGCGGTCCATCCAACAGATCAAAGGCAATTACTGTATTAAATCTAGTAATGTATTCTACAAATTATTTATTCATTGCTATTCAATTAACGTCGCTGTCGGATAAGAAAAAACTTAGTTATTGTGCGAAGTGAATAAACGCTGCGTAAATACCTTTCACGTGTGCTCAGAACTTTCGTCGCCAAATAGGTCGTAAATATACGTATTCGAAAATAACAATTTCAAATAAACTTAAGGAGTGACAGAAAACCGTCAACATGTGCAAAATCTTGAATACTTTTTATTGCCTTACATAATTGGAGATAATCGTTCACACTTACCACATCCGTGTACTGTGGCAGAAAAATATTAGATATTCTATCCCCTTCCCTTTAAATCAGGAGAGCCAATTGAAAAGTTGTGAAACAGATGGATCTGTACCTCAAATAGACATATATTCGTAAGGGGAGGCTGAACATGATTAGAAAAGACGGAACATTATTAATTAATATGCGTTGGAATACATAGAGGTCTTAATATTAATTTAAGATTAATACTCTGTTATTATTTTAAGTAAATATAGTAAGTATTTTTTTTTTTTATTTTCGTAAATACTCATTACTATTGTACCTACTTGCTTTATTGAGTCTAATTTACATGGTTGGTGCTTATAAACTATTGCATATATATTGTTATGGGTGTTACAAGTAATTCATAAGACACAAGAAACCAAAACTGCAACAAACGAAAGCAGGAGAATTCCCGAATACTCTTCTGGATTCCATCAACAGGGATTGGTAACCAGACAAATAATGTAAACGTAGGAATCCACTATTATAAACTATATTCTTAGTAAAGTTGCCAACAAGTCTACAAGGAGAAGATTGAAATAGTTGTGGTTGTGTATTGAAAGTGGAGAATTGGAAATGATAAGCTACTGAGATTTTGTTTAATTGTTCTTTCTTATAAATGACGACATGTTTAAGTTGTTAGATATCATTTTATATAAACTTAATAAACTAAAATGATAAAAGTTACTATTTGGAGTTATTTCATTGATTGTGGTAAAGTGTCCCCAAATTGTCCTTCAACACACGTATCTTTCAAATATGATGTGTACAAGGCTTAACGTACAGGGTGGGCCATACATTTTTGCACATTTGAAACATGAATAGAAGTAAAACTACAAATGGTATTTTGTTGGTCATTTATTTAACGTAATAAACGTTTATTGAAATTATTTTTTTAAAATGACATCGTCGAGATGTGCCCCATCTCGTCGTTGGCACTCGTGCAATTGACTACGCAAGCATTGGAAAACTCCCTGACACATGCTGCGAGGTACGGAAATTTCAACCTCCCGAATGTTCTCATAGCTTCTTCTTTAACGTGGTCGAACTTCTTGACCCAAGCTTTGATTAAATTAACACTTGGACACTCACTTACATGGCGTAATCCGTATTGAATTCTAAATAGGCGTCGTATAGTATCGTAGGAATCGTTGTTTTACACAAAAAGCACGCTGTTGTCCCGTGAAATGTTCCATCGTGACTAAAATGAATCAAGCGATGCACAATTCCCCCCCCCCCCTAACGGGTTTTAAGAAATCAAGTGTTGCCATTTGCAAAAATGTATGGCCGACCATATATCATCTGGTGGCAGCGCTTGAGATGACATTGAGGGACAAAAACACCATGAATCCAAGACGATGAATGTGGACCATCGGCTAATGATTTTATTGTTGTAAATACAAAATATTATTTTGTAAAGCAATTGTTTCAATTCTAATTGATTTCGAGCATTATTTCATATATTGTGTGTGGACTTTCACTTCCTATATTCCGCAAATTAATGTATGCAATTGCTTACCGTTCTTTTGTTGGGCTTGTTCGAATCCGGTGACGCTTAGGTGACGTCCCCTCTTTCGATGACACGTAGTCAGCTGGCGGGTGACAGTCGTCATGTGACAAGCAGAAGTGAACCTACTAGATTCCTCCAGTACATTTATTTGCGAATCCGCAACATATTGGATAGGTGGAAATATTTTAAATTGTGGTATTGATATTTGTGTGACTTATTTTGTGAAAATGGCTCAGATTCCAACTGTTTTTTTAATACTTCTCTCAACAGACGCGAACCTATAGCACCGACACGGTTGCAGGTCTTTTTTAACAGTTGCAGGTTGTAACACTTACACGGGGAGGGAATTCCGCAGCCTACTTGCTCTGTAACGGAACGCGTTCTGAGGCGGGCATGTACGCGCCGTCGCACAGTGGGACGACCCATAGCAATAAATTAAAAAATCAACAGTTTTAGCGGTACTTTTTAGTGATTGGAAAGGCATCATAAATATATATATATTTTATAAATCCAAAGAAATCATTTGGAATTGTGATTTGGTACAAACGTTACAGAGCGGTAAACTTTGACTAAGTAAATTTTTTTCGCAATCTTGTATAACAAGTGTTTTTTGATATAAATGAAATGTATTGTCAGTTTTAATTATACGTATAAATAAAAATAATTATATAATAATTAATTATATGATAAATAATAGTGATCAAATCATATTTTAATATATCGAAAAATGTGTTTGTTTCGTATTTTTATGTATTGTGACGTTTGAAGTGCAAGTCTAATTGGAAAATTTAAAATTTTGTGATTTTTGTGTTTAGCTAAGATTTTTTAAAAAACATCAAAAAGCGTCTTTGAGATTTTTGATGTTTTGTGATGTTCTATGTGTCTATTGATCATATCCATAAGAGAAATTTTGCGCAAATTTGCGCTTCTGCAATTTTTTGACGTTTTTGTAGGCTTAACTCCATCAATCAAAAACGGTGACCTTTTCCAAAGATGGATTGAGAGTGAGAAGCCAGTGAAGTTAATTGCTGTTGCTGAAAAATTAAGTGAATTACTGGGTCTAGAAGGGTCAGATGAAAATATTGAACCTGAAATTCAAAGAGTTTCCAAGTATTTTTGTTTGACATTAAAGAGAAAATGGGAAAATTGCCAAAGAAAGCGAAATAAATTTATGCAAGTTAATGAAAGCTGGCTAAACCTTAATTTGACATTGCCAGCAAATATTTTAACTCATTGGAGAAATAAAAATAGTTTAAATGCACCAGGCACGAGCAGAGATAGACCGTCAAAAAGATTTGAGGAATGCAGTGAACGCATGAAAAAACGTCGGGTTCATGAATTAGCTACGCAGCACAGTTCAGAGGAACTAAGCTATGCTGCTAACATTTCAAATCGGGTTTCAAAGTCTCCTCAAAAATCGAATAAGACGTTAACTCTGCAACAAACGCTAGCATTATATTTAGATTTGGATTTGTCTAAGAGAAAATACGCTCTTCTACGATCTGCTGTAAATGACCTTCACAAAGACTGTTTTCCCACTTACTATAAATTGAAAAAATATAAATCTGATCTATTACCCGAAATTGCTGTTGCTTTTAAATAAATCACTTATTAATTACTTCGGATCCTCTCATTTCAAATATAAGATTCAAAAGCTCATATATGCTTAAAATAGATCCACATATTGAACATTATCTACTTTGAAATGGTGCAGAAAGTTTTACGCTACCAATAGACTTGGCCGATATTGGTGGAACATCATCATCGGAGAGCGATAGCCATTAATAATTAACATACATATGCACATATTTGTTATTTCAAATTAAAATATTATACCTATACATAATTCTTTTATATTAATGTTTTGAAGTTTATTAAACTATAAAATTGTTAACATACTTAAATTTTTAAATAAAGTTTGAAAATCATGCGCAAACTTAGAAAATAAATTTTGAGTTTAAAAATAAAGTTCGCTGCTCAACTCTGTTTTTTTTTTTAAGGAGCTGGAGAGGCCATTTTTGCAGGTTGATACCTTTTTTTTAGGTCGTTGCATAGATATCAAATGTAAAAAGAGATTAAATGCAAAATATCATAATTTAGTTACTGAAATCAGAGATATTAATTTTGCCGTTTTTCCCATAGACTCGTCCCACTGTGGATCGGGATATGAACTGCAAATTGGTACGATCCGGCGGATTGTGGAGCGCATATAAACCGAATTGCGAGGAACAATACTGTGAATCTCTGAAGAACAGTACGCGTGATTATATCTGTAATATAGATTGAGTTCAGCTACGCTCCTAGCGACTGTAGTTCCGACGTCAACGCCGTGTTCCCGATCAAGCGGATCGCTCGTCTCTGTATGCTTTCAAGTAGGTCGTGGGTATGTTTAGGAGGTTTAGGAGTAGAGCTCCAAACACGAGAAAGCAATATTCGAGGGCCGGTCTGTGGGTAGTTTTCATGATGGCATCAGCAAGGATGCGGGTTCCATAAAAACAACCACCGAGGAAAACAAAAGAACGACAAGGAAAACTCTGGAACTGTTCACTCCACACTCGGGTCCTCGAGAGCGGTACACACTGAAGAATGCAAAATGAATGACAAGAAAACACTGATTATTGCTGGTATATTAATGTTGCTTTATTGCTTCAGGTTGTTTCGGTTTTACAAGAATATAGAAGCACATTAGTTCTTAATCCTCAAGTAATGGTTTCTAATTATTCCGGACAACACTTGTTTTCTCATTGTTGAGACTTAACATGAATATAATTGCACATTAGTTCTTAATCCGCGAGTTAATGTTTCAGATTATTCCAGAAAACACTTGTTTTCTTATTGTTCAACTATGCATTTGAAATCGATTTATAGATATGCAGTAAGGACTGAAGGTGTCTTGAAACCCGGACAACGAAAACGACAACGACTTTTTTACTAAACCTTGAGCATGGTGCGTGTGCACACTTCGGGATAAGAAATCTGACTCAACTATATTCGTCGAGATCAACCTCCACCAGCGGCCATAAAGATGGATTCTTCCTATATCCCTTCAGGTCAATGTACTAGTGTTTGCTTTGATTTGGTGGTTGGTCATCATAGGGCATGGCATGGGTAAGATTGTCTAAACAATGATCATATCCGTGCCCAAATTCCATGATCGGTTGATAACCGATGAAAGGGAATTGGTATTAGTGGCTGCAGGCGTCGTTGAGATAAGCGATGGCGAAAAATCGCCGAAGGAAGAAATTGGTTGTGTCCTAAATAAACAGAAACGCTATTTCGAGGGTCATAAATCATTGATGACCTGTCCCTGAGAACGAAATAGGTTTTTGCTTTAAGACACACAAAAACGCTATTTCAAGGGTCACGATGTTGGGTTTGTTTACAAGACGGTGCTGGTACATGAGTGCAATGGCGAGGAATTAGCCTTGCAGATGTGCAAGCGTACATCTCGCCCAGGGTGGCCATGGACCAGCGGTCGAATAATAGGATAAACACAGTGATGCTACTGTGTGTTTGTTTGTTTAACAGGAGCATCGTTAGGCATGATCTGGGGTATGATTGTCTAACGTCAATCATATTAGTGCCCAAATCCCATGATCGGTAGATAACCGATAAACGAAATTGGTCGCAACTGTAGCGAACCTTGGGATTGGGGCAATATTCACTCATGAACCGTAGCAAGAATACCGGCTACAGCTATGTCAACAATTACGCTGGCCAGCGATATTTATCTTTTATAATTGCTGACAAGCCGAGCCGATTGTCTGGCACGGTCCATGTATGAATGAATGAAATAATTTGTTTGATGTGCATGCTTGATAAGGTTTAACTTTCAGGTGTGATCCTGCAGGGGAGCTTACGCTGCCCCTAATTGCAGGTTAGCACTATGCGTTTGGAAGGTGGTTAATTTAAGAGGTCTAATTCGGGATTTATCCAGGAGAAAAAGTTGGGTCGGAGTAAAATATTCCTTGTCTCTAAAAAGATTACTCTGTTTTTCAAAGACGGATTCGACGATATTCGACACGTATTTATGCCATAATATATTCCCACAGACCGTGACGCTGTGCAACCGATGATCCGCTTTTCTTTGTGAATGCTGTATATTGTGTCTTCGTTAGGTTGAAGTCGACGAGATTGGGCTTTTCCTGCTGCAGGATCTTATCCAGATCCCGATTGAGAGAGTCGATTTGGCTATATCTCAGCTGGTGCGACGTTAATGCATTAATCGGCCGATCACTCGAAAAAGAGGAAACAAGTGTACTACCATCCGTGAAACTGAACACCTTGTTATCCATTGACCCCAGCAAATCATTCATGTGAACCAAAAACAAGGTTGGAGCCAAAATAGAACCTTGAAGCACCCTGCATTTAAAAGGATACAGATTCGAACATTCGTCGTCTACAATAACCCGGATCGACCGATTTTCGAGGAAGCTCTTCGTCCAGTCGCAAAGCTGCTGGGATTTTCCAAATGGACGAAGTTTGCTCATCAATGTCCTGTGTCAGACGCGGTCAAAAGCCTTGAAGATATCTAATGCGACCCCTCTTAACTCACCATCCCCTCAATCGCAGAAGTCCATACATCGTTTATAAGGGTCAAAAGATCTCCTGTGGACCGCCTGACACGGAATCCGTATTGACGATCATTCAGAAGTTCGTTGAACTCCAAATATTTAATTAACTCGGCATTGATGACCTTTTCCATCATCTTAGATAACATGGACAGTATTGCTATCTGACGGTAATTCTGTATGAGACACTTTTTCCCCTCTTTGGGATTGGTTGATAATCCGTGCGTAAGATAAGCGGAAGAGTCTGTCAAGAATTGACGATAGTTCTTGAGCACGGTTCTTAAGGGCTGTTGCTGGTATTCCGTCCGGACCGGTTGCCTTCCTAGAGCCCAGACTACGTAGAATGCGTTGAATAGTACGCGGGCGGAACCTCACATCAGAGATGCTACAACAATGAGTTGTACGCGGTCTACCTTCAAGCTTACGTAAGAAAAATCAAGCTCGGTAGACTCGGGTGGGCCGGACACCTAGCTCGAATCAGCGAAGAGGGGCCTGGCCGGAAAGCCCTTTGCGGTAGGATGTATGGAAGGCGACAGGGTGGCAGACTTTGTCTGCTATGGGGGGATGGCGTAGACCAGGACGCCCATAACTTGGGAGTGCCAAACTGGATGAGGGGTCGAAATCGGGACCGGTGGAGAGACTTGCTAGATAAGGCCAAAACCGGATCCCGGTTGTAGTGCCGATGATGATGATGATGATGATGATAATGGAACCTCACATCCCGCATCGAAGATTCCGCCAGCGCGATCACAGGTGGCTCCAAAAGACCGGCATCGAGGTTTGAACTCGCGGAAAATAAATTCGCGAATGCATTAGCTTTATCTTTTGAATTAGTGACTAACGTCCCGTTGCCCGTCACTAACGGAGGAAATGAGGAGGAAGCGAAGTTATTGCTGACAGTCCTTGCCATTGCCCAGAAGGGACGCATACTGGTTGGGCACTCAAGGAGTTTAATGTTCACTTTGTCGTTGTAGGCCTTCTTCGCGGCATCAATCGGCTGATTGCACGCGTTCCTGATGCTAAAAAATTTTAACTTAAGCTCGGTTGGATTGGAACGCCATTGTTTAAAAGCCCTATTTTTTCTGCTGTAATCTGCTCGCATTTTTTTTTTATCAAAATCAAGGCTTATCAGATCAAATTCGTTTCATGGAATGCGGAATGTAGATCTCCATCCCGAGAAGGATACTCTGTGACCGACTACGCACATGCGTTAACATCGGAGTCTCCATAACACATCTCCGACCACGGGAAGGTTGCGAAGAAATCTTGCAAATCGCCGCAGTTGGCAGCCTCATACCTCCATACATGGCGAAGCTGCTTAGGTCGGTTATTCGTTTGAAGTGCAAGTGGTTGCGCAAACGATACCAAGCAGTGTTGTGAGTTTCTCAGTGGCACAGCAACTTCCATCGTATAGATGTTCGACTCGGATGTTAAAAACAGATCCAGGGTGTACGCATAATCACCTCGGGCATCCGGCACTCGCGTAGGTTTCTCCACAAGTTGACTCAAACTGCGGCTAACAGCGAACATCTCCACTAGGCTCCCAGCCTCGTCGGTTCTGTTAGAATCTACCGACCAGTCGGAATTGTATAGATTAAATCGCCACGGACGACAATTTCAGAAGCGGGTGGTTGATCTATATCTATTCGACGGTACGTGAAAGTTGTTCGAAAAATGTCGCTGGTCGGTAAAATACAACAAAGAAATTTAACAGAATTCCTCAGCACGACCTTCAACCACATGACGTCCATGTTATTGGGTTCCAACGCCTCCATTCTCTGGCAAGCCAGATTGGACCGCATGAAGACCCTCAATCCACCCTTAAAATGGAATCTCGAATGCAAGTCATATCTTGAGCAACGAACATATGTCGAATCAGTTGATGAATCGACCTGGGTCTCAGTTAGAGCAAGGATATCAGGTTTCGCTGTTTGCATAAATTGGTGGACGGCGTTTACATTGGTATTGCTAAAACCGATGCCCCTGATGTTACAGAATGTCGTTATCAGTCGAACGTCGACAGTTTCGTTAACGAACCCCATTACGCGATGACGAATTTCTTAAGGGGGTATTCTGGTCTAGACGCACGAATTTAACGCAATTTTTGAAGTGCTGTAAAAAAAGAGCAATCAATATTTTTAGTATTAATTTTTTTATAGGATGTTTATTAATATTTCAAGAATACAGTAAAAAAAATTGAAAGTAAAAACTTCAAAATTCAAAAAGGTAGCAGCTCATGAAGTGGGGGATTTCAAAAAGTTGGCACGCTAACATACCCACGATTCAACCCTCCTAGCAATCTGAAAAAAAAGGTTATTAATTTACAGAAATGCATCTATCGTTGGAACTAAAAAAGTAGAAATTTTTTTTTTTTTTTTAAATGGCGACTGCTGGAAAAAAAATTAATTTTTGTACCAATTTTTTTTAGTTTTTCGAATTTTTTAAAAATAGTTAACATTGAAATTTGGGGATGAGGATAGTTCATGCAATAGAAAAGCTTATAAAGAAGACATATACTAAATTTGAAGTAAATCGTTGTAGTAGAATTTGAAAAATCGTGGGTATTGTTTTAAAAAAGACAGTTTCGAGAAAAGCGCGTTTAAAGTTTCACGTAAAGGCCGAGCCGGTTTAGACGGCGCGTCAGCAAAACAGCCATAATTTGAATTTTCTAAAATCCTCTTAAAGACATATTCTTAGAGGGTTAAGCTTTGAAAATATGAAAAAAAAAAGATTTTTTCAAATTTCTAGACCAGAATACCCCCTTAAAGTTCAGTTATTTATTAAAATATTTGCACGAGTCTATAGCTTGATGGTGTAGTATTCCACCGGGCGACAGGGCGTTGGGACCCCACCTACCACTCGGCCTTCAGTCGCTTCTTACGACAAGCCGGCGTGGCTGTGAGTATATTCTAATGCCCTACTCATAAGGCTGATAGTATACTAACTTCTTTCATTCAGACTTCCAATGGAGCAATCGGTGAAGTATTCACCTTCATTGACACGTGTAATGATGCTTTCGGATTGGCAACCGAAAAGCAGAAATTAGTTCTGTTCAAATTTATGATAACTAAAATAAGGGGGAACAATCACTACAACAATCTATATGAATTAATATAATAAATTCATAATTGGGAGAGATTAAAACAGGAATTGATTTTAGTGTTCAGCGAACCTCATAGTGCGTGACAATTACACATGGAGCTTATTTCGATAAGACAAAATAGAAATGAGACAGTGGTTCACTTTGTGCAGCGTGTGGAGATATTACAACGGCGGTTGTTGCAAAGTAAATTGTGTGATGTTAAAGAATAACATCAAGGGGGTCAGTTTGAGTATCGTTATTCGCAAGTACATTCAATTGATCTGGAATCGCTATGTTATCGCTGTGGCCGTATAACATGATGTTATCTGATCTGTTTTTTTTTTTTTTGTTTATTCGAACATCTTTTGGCATTCTTCACTATTTGCTTGTATATTGTTGAAACGTAACAGGCTGCATGAAACACTACCAACATATGTGATATATGTGACCAAGTAAATTGGCCCGTGAACAATGGCTTACCCTCTTCGGAACTAACACCCAGGAGGATTTTATATTGAAGAACCTTGCAAAGATGAAATCGCAAGAAATAAAGTTCTTCAATTATGGAAAGTCAGGTCATGTAATAAAGAATTGTACATTAGATTGACAATGAAATATTTTAGTTGTGGAAAACCAGGGCATGTATCGAAAAGATTGTAGGTACAGAATCAGCAGTGAGGTGAGTGTGCAGCTATAGATATTGGGAAACTGTGAAAGTGTTACGTAATAACTCCTGTTATATTTTTTATACACACAATTAAAATGTACGTAAATTGGTCAAGGGGTACTTACGGTCTTTGCGGTTAGCCGACTCAGCTGCGCTTCTCTTGTTGTTTTGGGCGATAGAATGTAATCCAAAATAATCACAGATAGATCCAGCAACAATTTATTGCACTTGGTTTTTGGTTCAATATATTTCATATAATAATTTAAGAAGAACAAATTTAGAAGAACTTATTTGTTTGTATTTAGAAAGGTAGGATTTCTATTTCACTTTTAACAGCCGAATTTCGCTCAATCAACTCCAACAATTAAGCCAAACTCAACCGCACATGCGCACTGGTTATTTTCAACTCTCTCTCTCTCTCGCCAATTCGTGAGGTTATTTATCGATTCGATTTACCCCCACTTCACTGTCCATCGAGTCGTTGAGCCTAGGGTTGCTATTCGCAACACCCAACAACAAATAAAAAAAATCATTGCTAACGGCGAAGTTAAGGGTACATTGTTGGAAATAGGGGAGTTGTTGGTAATTTGTCTATAAAATGATACTTAGGGCATTCGTTCAAAACGTGGTAAATTCTTATTTGAGCTCAGAATCTGAACACCTGCAAGTTGATGGAGGAAAAATGGAAGGTTTTTCCATTGAAATGCAACGGGAAGTTATGTCCACAGAATATCATTCTTTGGGACGGGTTTTTGTGTTGTAAGGGATGATGTGTTTTTAGAAATTGACTATTGCATATAGGAAATTTTTTTTTTTTTTTAACATACTGTATTTATTTGACCAATAATCAATGTTTACATTAAGTACTACAGCTAACTTATAATTCTAGTGATACAACTGTTTACATGCATACATTACACATTTTTCAAACATAACTGAATGTGTGAATAACTATTCGAGTATTATAGGTTTTAATATTAACCGTTTTCCTGGAAAAGGTCAGAAAACCAGGATTTTTATTTTTTAATTTAATCTAATCTAATACTTAACTTAACTCTAACTTATTCTAGCTTAACCTAATTTATTTTATAATAAGTTAAATATGTAATGTGAATTGGGGAATATAGGGATTGATGGTTAAGGAAGAAGGTTGGGGTGGGATATGGTCAGTTAGTGGCCTCAGGTGCGGTAACACTTTCCAGTTGTTCGTTAAAACGCAGAATGTTGGAGAATGGTTGTATGTTACAGTATTTGAACTGATTGGGTGCCAGCTCTGTGTTATGGTACACTACCTCGTTGGAGTCATTAACCAGTCTTCCAGAGGTAAAGAGTCTTCTGGTGTGGAGACAATTCAGATAGTGAGCCCTGTTATCTAGAGGAGTTGGTAGTAGTGAAGTTATTATGGGGTTGGGATTATTTGGGAGGTTTTCAATAAATTTGATAGACAGCTCTAGGAAGCGTCTATCGAGACGGTCAATATTAGCGGCATTGTATAGCAAGCTGTTATTGTAATACTTGTAAGAGTTGGGTTCTCGGTTGAGGCCAGTGACCAGCCTGAAGCATTTCCTTTCGAAAGTGCGTAGCTTCTCCATTTGGGCTGGTGTTATATGATACCACAGTGGACACGCATATGTCAGTGTAGGTCTGATTATTTGTTTATAGATGAGCAGTTTGACTTTATGAGAGAGACCGTTGGGTTACCACATCACTCTTCTACAGAGATTCAGTTGTATTGTGGCTTTACGTAAAGTATTTTTAATGTGGGTGGAGAATGAAAGGTCATTGGAAAAGGTTATTCCCAGATATTTTAAAGTTTTAGAAGGTTTTATCTGGGTGTTATTTAGTTTGAGTCTAATTTTGTTGTGGGTGCCCCTTGTGTTGTTTGTGCAGTGCTCATTTTTACCCTTAAACACTATAAGTTGGGTTTTATCAGGATTTAGGCGAATTTTCCATTTATTGAAGTATGTTGATAGATTTGGGAGGAAGTTATTAATGCGGTTTCTTGCCTCTTTTACAAACTTGCTGCTGGAGTAGACTATGGTGTCATCGGCGTAATTCAACATTACGGTATTGGGTAATTGACGCTGCGGTATGTCGGAAGTATAAAGGAGGTATAATAGTGGTCCAAGAATTGAACCCTGCGGAACCCCTGCGGTTATATTATACGATTGGGAGATAGAAGAATTTATTTTGACCAAGAACTTTCTACCAGAGAGGTAGGAAGTAAGAAGTTTGGTAGTATGGGTGTTTAATCCAAATATGTAGTGCAGCTTGTAAAGCAGTCCTGAGATCCAAACACAGTCGAATGCTTTAGATATGTCGAGAGAGATACAGATCGTCGGGCTTTGGTTTTGAAGATTAGTTGTGACATCGTGCTTGTGAGCGAAAGCCAAACTGCGAATTTGGGATAATAGCGTTGTCATTAGCAAATGAAAGGAGATTTCGATATATCTTGCATTCCAATATCTTGCTTAATGTGTTTAATAACGAAATCGGACGATAGTTGCTGGGGTTGTTGGAAGGACTGGACTTACTGATAGGGACTATAACAGTTGTTTTCCAGTTATCTGGGAAATGTGATCCGTTTATTATATGGTTGAGAAGAACGAGAATAGGAACTAGATTTGACGGGAGAAGTCTTTTGTAAAGAAGGTTTGGAATTCCATTTAAGCCTGTCGACTTCTTGTTGTTGCGTGATGTTATAAATTCAGATAATTCGCCTGCTGTTAGGAAGGTCGCATTATCCAGAGGATGGGACGCTTTGTTTGTTTCGTTGAATTCCACGATGAAAGGGGTGAAGGGTGGGATCATTGTGCGTGAGATGTAGTCGTTTACAGTTTCTTGAAAATTGGAGACTGAGAGGGAGTCATTTTGTTGATGGATTTGATAAAAGTGATTTGCTAGACAGTTTGCTATATCAATATCTGATTGGACTGGGTGATTGTTAGTAGGGTTGATAATATAATCGATTCGCGGTTTGTATTTTCGACCCATTAGTCTGTTGATATTTTTGAAGAAATCACGATTGGGTTTAATATTTTTAAGTATAGACGTGTAAGCCTGGTCGGAAAATTGTTTCAGTTGTCCATTTATCAGGGTAGTCAAGAGTTGGATTTGATTTTTAATAAAATGGGAGTAACTGCTATGTAGTTTTCGTCTAAGCTGTTTTTTTACGCGTAACAGTTTTGTAAGGATGTTGGGTAAAGGTTTTCCTAGATGATTATGAGGGATGGATGTAGGTGTGTGGCTGAAGAGGGCATTTTTTAGTATTTGCTCTATTCTTAAGGCTGCTTGATCAATTTCAGCAGGGAGTAGATTTGAAGTCTCTGGCAAAGTATAGTCTGTAAAACTGGCAGCAATGTCCCTATTGACTCTTTTCCAGTTTGTCCTGGAGAAATTCGGGATCGGATTGAATGAGTAACATGGTTCGAGGGCTGGGATTTGGACAGTGGTGTGGACGGACCCATGATCGGAAGGAAATTCGAAGGATACTGTAGGGAGGTTAGGTGAGTAGACGTCTACGGATTTTAGGAAAAAATCTATTGTTGATTTAGTAGTATTGGAGATACGTGTTGGCTGTAATGGACAGTCCGCACAGATATATGGATGGAGTTGAAGGAGTACTAGAAGTTGGCAACCGTATTTATTGCACTTCGTGTCGTTAAATGAAGTATGCCGAGCATTCCAATCTCCTCCTATTATGAAAGGTGCAGGTAGAGACTGTTGGATTATCTCAGTGATGTCGGAACTAGGGAAGTTTGGTTCCCGAGAAGGGTGAATGTATACGGACGACAATACAAGCACTTTGTTGCTTTTGCAAAAGATTTTAATTGCCGTGTACTCAATATTGGTGAACCTAATTTCGGAAAATTGAAATTTCTTGTGTATTAGAATTCCAGTACCCCCACGAGGTCCAGTGGTTCGTGGATTAGAAACAAGTGTATAATTCGGGATAGATACTCAGAAGTTTGGTTTAAGCCAAGTTTCTGAGAGGAGGAGGATATCCGGAGAAAACTTTTCAACGAACAATCGGAGGTGTTGTCTGCGAATATTGGAATATATGGACTCTGTGTTGAGGGAAATTATGGTTAAATTAGCCATTAAGGGAGAGGATATGTGAAGTTACAAGAGATAAAATCTGACCTTTTTTTTCTATTTCTGAGCTGTGCTTCAACGTGGGCAGCATCTTCTGTAAGCTACTTATGTATCCTGTGATGTCCAGATTCAGATCGTTACTGTTGGATTGGTGATTTCTTGTCATGTTAAGGGAATCCTTGACAACCTTAGCGTATGACATTCCTGGACTTGTAGGATTTATTGATTGATGTGATGTTGTTTTGGTTGGTGAAGGTTTGCTCGTTGCCATGGGTGTTGTTCGCCTTTCTAGAATCCTTAGCTTATGAGGACATTGCGAGAAGTTGGCAGGGTGGGGTCCTCCACAGTTACAGCATGTCACTGTGGTTTTCTTCGTTGTAATGGATCCATCAGGGTTTGTTGTTTGGATTGTTCCTGGTTCCATCCCAGGCGGGCTGACCTTACATTCTCCAGGTTGATGTTGCTCTGCACACTTTACGCATCGTACGCTTAAATGACATGCGGCCGCCAAGTGTCCTGAACCTTGGCATCTTTTGCAATGAAGGACGTTTTGTTTATGTGGTTCCTCAATCGCAATTTTATGCGTGAACAGATATTTTATTTGTTTGAGCCTGGTGACATCAGTTGGAGGAATTTGTATGATACGTAAATGCAGATTCTTGTTAGTCCGCATATATGGTGTTTGGAAGTAGTCCAACCTGTTTATTTTCAGTTCCTGACAGATTCTGACTATTTCTGCTGCAAGTTCCTCAAACATAACAAACATTATAGTGAAATAAATTCTTAAGCAAGGACCAAAAATAAACAAGAAATTAATTACAGCAAGTTCAGTGTGTTTTCGTCATTATTGTTCCCTTGGTGCTCGTGTTTTCGCTCTACGGCAGACACTTAGAAGTTGTGGGGAATTTCGCGCCCATACTGGCGTCTCGGTCTCGCCCCCCCCCCCCCCCCCCCCCACAGTGATAAACCCGACGTGATATGAAGACGCAACCTTCTGTTACAAGTGACAAGCAGTGGGCAATTGTGGCGGCAATTGCCGAAAGACATTGGTGACCCGCGAGAAGAACACGCGTGTGAAAAACTCAGACACAACTAGACTACCCCGGTGACAATGGTGCAAGTGGTGATGAGTGCTAAAAATCAAGAACAACTAAAGGGCAACCAGAGCCCAACCGAATTTTTAATAACGTCGGGTTCGCCAATGTGGGGTGAAGAAGTATGTTGCACCGGCGCATGGCGCTGATTCCCTTCTTCCGCCACCGGCACTATAAATTCCGCCGAAACAAAACCAAGAGACGAGAAGCTGTTTGCTGACATTGTTCCCAGGCTGTGAAACAAAACACACAGATGGTACCGAAGCAAAAGTGAACGAAATGCACTGTATATTGTTTATTAGTTAAATGAGTTCTTTATTATTTTATTTCTTAACACAAACTGGGATTAAACGACATGTCTCGTAAATAAAAGGCACAACACTACGACAGCGACTCCGAGGAAACCCACCGTACCGACGCCGGTACGGTGGATGGCGAGCGACCCGACCGCTTGGAAGATTGAATTGCGACTCAACGATATTTAATCGTTTTGGGGTGAGTTTGCCCAAGAAAGACAGTGTTTCTCTGCGTGGAAACACGGCAATGGCAATGTATGTGTATGTGTGAGTGAAGATCACATCGGTTTTTTTCTTACACAAGGCCATGGGAATCAACCTGAAACAAGGAAAGGGAAGATGTGCATTACAGTTGAATAAATAAACCGCTAGTCATCCGGGAAATGGTGCTAAGAGCAAATTGGATGTTTATGGCATCGCTAATAAGGGTACGTATTGAATTCCTATTTGAATGCGTATTTGCTTTGGTCCCTTGGGTGTAAGTCGCCAGCCAATGTGTATGTAGGGAACATTGTTGCACACATGGCGCGGCTGGGAAAATAGACTTTAAATATGGCCCCTGTCATGGCGGTTACATTGTATACAAACCGAATCATTTTGTTTACAGGAATTTGTCTGGTACCGAAGGTGCCGAATTGGTTTGGAATTCCAGATAAGTAAAGCAAGAAATCTTACGGAAAATTGTATGCGAAGAGATGCATGAAAAGGTAAGTTTTCTTTACAGGGACTTTTTAAGATCATAGATTTGATCTATATGATGCGCGAAGCATTTTCAGGTACTATTGCGATTGCATGAGTGAAGTTAGGAAATTGGCTGATTGTTATGGGGGTTTTACGGTAAATAGACAGTGGGGTTTGGTGGAACCGCCAAAACTCCCCCCCTTTTTTGACGGTTTTCTTTGTCGGTTGCTGAGGGTTTGTTCTTTCGTTACGGTTTTTTTGCAGAGTCGTCGTTTTTCTTTGTTGTTTGAGAGGAATGCGAGAGAGGAGCGGCTACGGGCAGAGAACAAGGTAGTGTGTTGAAAATGGCAGGGAAGCTGTCAATTTACGAGTGACATAAATTATATTAGATAAAAGTTAACTTTGATATATTATTTACATTAAGGGTGATAAACTAGTTAAGATAAAACGAAATCTGTCATCAAATTTATACACTAAGTAACGAAATGTTAAAATTAAAATGAATGTGCAAGTAAATTGAATGCGGAACCTACTGTAAATGTGAAGCAAATGTAAAGCTGCTAAAGCTGGATGTAAAGTGGAAGCAAATGTAAAGCTGCCCCGCACCCAGGAAGACCTGTGCGCCCAGCGAAGGTTTCATCTGGTGACCCTGCCAGAGCCTGCAGGTTTCTAATTCGGTGTGGACGCTGACCGATTCCGCAGCCATCGCAGTGAGTATGTGGGGGTTCTCTATACTACATGGAGAACCAACCCACTATTTCAGCCCTATTTCGACCGCTAAAAGCGTGTCACCTCAACTCCAATCCCCCCTACAAACTATTCCACCTGAAAACCATGTGTTCCAAAAGGACGCATAGCTGAATTCATTTTTCTATGCAATTAATGCAGAATTGAATTCAGCTCCCTTTTGCCACACGGCAACTCCATTTCGCTAACTCATGAGATTTCCACCGGAAATCGCATTTCATGTCGGTTAGCAAGGGCATAGTCTGACCAAACGACGCGATTGCATAATCGTGCAACTGCTGGGGAAATGATCGAATTATTTAATTTAGTTTCTACGGTCAGAATTCCCTAGCCGATGTAACGCCACTTCGACTTCCCCCAGACACTCTATTCGCTGGGGATCAATGATATTTTTTGTCAGGTGAATAGCACACACCATTTTCCTCTCCATTCCAATTTCATCTTCGCATAGTTCATTGCACTCTGAGATTACCACAGTCACCGATCTAGGTCACTGGGTCAGCCTCAGAGTGGCATCTAATCCACCCCAAGATCATTGCACTTCACGTTCTGGTTCTCTCATTCTCTCTTGTCCGTCGACTATCAAAATAACTGAAGGGTTTATTCACCTCGATTGGCGGGGAAGATGAGAGAGCACAGATGTAAGTATGATCTCGATTGGTTGCTTGAGGTGTACAATCCCAAATCCCAATTTTCATCCCTAATTCGCACCAGTCAAGATTTTACCACCGTTGCGTGCACACACGCCAAGTCAATATTTAACCACTGGAGTGTGCACACACGTTTATGGGAGTGCGATTTTTTTTTTGTCTCGTGGCGAAAAAGTTGACTACTATCACTCGCGGAGAGAAGTCAATCATCACCGCGGTCGGTCACGCCGCAATTTTCGAATATCATTCATTGGGAAGTACACAGCGTCGAGCGTAAAGAGTGGAGTAATTTCCGCGACCAGGTAAAGTCTAGTAACCAGTGAAGCAAACTGAGGAGTCAATTAAAGGCTCTGCGCGAGTGCGAACGAGTCCTCCTTGTTGATTAATTCTTAATTACACATGAATACTCTGTGAAACGAGTATCAAATAGAAACTATTTATAAGTCAAATCTTCTGTTAAAAGTGAAAACCATAAAAATTAACTGATATCAATCAATATCCTGTGCGTTTTTATTCATTCGTTATTCTTCTCGGGTGAACAATTTACGACGGAACAATCGGTGAGAGAGTGGGAAGGAAGTGAACCAATGGGCCCCTGTATTGGCATCAAAACTTCTACCCCCACAGGTATCCCTTAATACCTCTACATATTAAGTTAAGCAGAGGGGCATCACATCGCAAATAAACGTTGCTAACAATCACGGAAACCCTAAAGACAAAATATTACAAGAAGCATAGTAAATTACAATTAAAACATACATTGAAATCTTTGCCATTGGACCACAACCCCATATGAGCTACATTTACCCTGTTACATTATACACAATTCACATTTTTTAAATTAAACACATTTCAAATATGAAACAAAACATTCATTCGGAGTGTCGGATTTATTTTCTTCAACAATTAATATTTTAACAATTTATTTTTATCACACAAAACTTACCTATGTGTGTCTTGATTGTTGGATAGTCTTTTTCTTTAATTATAATTTAATACATTTAATTGGGTTTTATTTCTTTTTCTTTTATTTTATTTCATTTTCTAAAGTTACACGAAACTACACGAAACTACACTAGTCTTTTTCTTTAATTATAATGTAATACATTTAATTGGGTTTTATTTCTTTTTCTTTTATTTTATTTCCCTTTCTAAAAGTAACACAACCCTTTTATTTCATTTTCTATTCTATTAACACAACCCGCACGCGTTGACGACACACGACTGCCCGCTTTCGCTAATCCAAAAACAATTTTTAAATTAGGTAGGAGCGCACCGCACAACCACTCGCTACCATGACTCTATTAAGAAGGGAAACAATCTCGTGTCTTTCGCCACATATCCTTTTTCGTTCCGCTTCCACAATAGTTATTTCGGGGAAGCAGTCGAAATGGCTAATAGGGGGCGACTATGGCTAATAGAAGGCAATTGACTATTGTAATGTGAGTGGGGTTTTAAATTGGGGTTTACTTTTATTTAAATTATATTCTATTGTAAAGGGAAAGGGACATTAATGATTTGGAGGGAAGGGAAGGATATGTGCGTGAAGACACGAGATGTTAATAATTCAAAGGGGGAGGGATAATTAATTGAACTGTAATTATATAACACCCCCCCCCCCCCTTACAACAATGGAGTTTCATTCTTAGAAGAGGAATCAAACTCCCTTTCGACAGTATGTCGGTGCGTGCGTGGCGGTTGGCTTTACATTTTTTATAATTATTTTAGACTATTTTTATTTAGCTTATTTTTATCTCTATTTACTTTTCTTTAAGTTAGTCTAAATTTATTTATTTATTTACAATAATTTCTTTTCATTGTTGTTTTTGTTAATACTTATTTTAATACTATATAACTATATTATTTACAATAATAGTTATTTATTAGTTACTTAACATATTTACATTCTATGTTGTTTTGTGTTTACTATAATTTAATAATTTTAATGCTGTTTATTATATTTCATACTTTTCATATTGTTAATTTACAATAATTTCCTGTTTATTTGAGATTATAGAGGTTTTAATTCCCCAAACATATGTGCTTCGTATGTTGGTTCCGATTGTTTTGGTGGTTGTCATTCTATTCGGGTAACTTACCTTAAAAGTTGTTTCTCTTTTATTTAAGCCCTGCTGACTTTCTAGTGTTACTAATGTTGGAACCTAATACAGCACTGTCAATCCCAGGTTTCATCCTCTATTCGAAATAGGGCTTCAACCTGTTATTGTGCACCACACACCCTGGAGTGTCCCGTACATCTACTACCTTGTTGTTAACGGTAGGAAGTTTGAACCGCCCACACGATCCGGTAACAACCTCCTTCACTATAGTGAGAACGTTTCCTTTCACCGTATGCCAGGTGTGACTCGAGTAGGCATTAGGTGTGTCTTTCCTTATTACGTCTTAATTTTGCCCATCATCATGTGCTTCACTGCTCGCATCCGTGGCTAGAGTAAAAGAGATTGGTATTATTGGGATTCGCCCAATTTGGCGGCGAAACCAAGATCTACTTTTTTTTTTCAAATGTGTGTTGACATTTGCCTGACCATGTTAATTTGTTACAGATATGATGCGAGCTAGCACTACTGCATTGGCCGGTAGTCATCTTCAAGATTCATAAATTCATCTGACGACTTACCGTCCGAGAACATGAGTTTAATTTGTTTAATTTATTGGAGGTGTTTCCCCCGAAAATTGGTTCTCGGATACGGCATGATTTGATTATTTATCAAAAATGTGTCCCGTTGACGTATTTACTCGCTTACCGGTTTGTATACCGGTTTATCAGCAATATTTCCGCTTCCGAAGGGTTTATTGGTAGGTGTTCTACCGAAACCTTCCCTTCCTTGCCACCTTTTGGCTTTTGGGTTATTGCCTGCTTGTTGGGGTAACTGGCGCCTGACAGGTTTTCACAGCTCTTCACCTGCGTGGGTAGGGTCTTCGGGGTTTTTCCGACCGCAGTATGACTCTTGTTAGGTCCCTGTGGTCCGGTTTCCCATTTGGCTGCCTTTTGTCTAAGCTTTCCCATGCTTACTTTCTTGCATTTATTTGCAAAGTCAACAGAGAAACTTTCAGGATTTGTGATTGTTTGGGGAAATTCCAAACAACCTCCTGGTCCATTAACTTTGCAATAACGCGACAGAAAGTCGTTACCCAACAAGCCGTCTTCTGACATTCCTGGCAACGTGTCTACCACTTCGAAGCTACAGGGGATTTCATGATATAGTTTGAACTTCCCCTATATGCCTCCTCTATACTTTCCCTTGCCAAAAAGTGTATGGAGGATTATGGCCGCCTGGGCATCCACTTTATACTTTTTGTGGAGTGCTTTAGTATTTAATAAGCTGATCTCAGCGTCGGTGTCCACAATTAGGGTCGTACATTTTTTACGGCCAATGTCTAATTGGAGTTGGACAACTGGAGTTTCAGTCGGCGAAAACTGAGAACAGCTCTGACTATCTTGCGAGGTTAATTCGGTCGGGTTGGGGGTGTTCCATCCGACCGTTTGGCGTTTCCCGATCACTTACCCATAGCTTTTCGTTTACCAGTTGCCGCCGTTGGTTCTGGTCGATTGCTATTTTGGGTCTTACTGGAGGAACTCTTTTTCTCGGCGCAGTTACTTCGGTCGGTGCTCTGTTCCGTACTGTCCGTACTAGAGCGGCTTCGACCTGACCTGCGCCTAGAGTGCCTCTGTCGGTGTCTCCTGCCTTTTAAGGTTTTTCCTTTTTTATTCGGTTGATTTTTCTTTTTAGAGCCATTCGTTGGTGGTTCTGGCCATTCCAGGTAAACCGTGTAGGTTGGCAGGTTTTTACGGCCACGTACAGGTCTAGCCGTTGCAGTGTGCGTACAAGCTGGATGAGTTTTTTCCCAGTTGATCTTGTATCGACACAGTTCCCACGTGTGACCGTTTCGGCCACAATACTCACAACAACATCAAACGCTGTACACTCTTCGGTTCGATGTTGGTTGTGGCTGTTTTGAGTTAGGGGGTTGGACTTGTCCCTGATTTGGTTGTCTCGGGGACTCCCTCTGTTCATTTTGTGGCCTTTGTGTAGGTTGTGGCCTTGGTGTTTGTGGTGCGGGATTTTGTGACGCTGGTGGTACAACTCTTATTCGACAATTTCCTACTTCGTGTCCATACCTAAGACACGAGGTGCAAATTGGCATGTTACGCCGAGTAACGCACTCGTCACGTAGGTGCCCCCTTTTGTGGCAAAAACTGCATGCGACTTCTGCTGTTACTCGGTGTGGTTGTGCGTCACGGACCTGATGATAATACTCATCTTCGTCCCGTTGGTACTTTCGTACTCCGGGTCCATCGGGCCTTGTCCCGCTGTGCGGTTGATAGTCGTGTGGTGGTGCGCGTGCTGGTCGGTACTGGCGGAACGGGTTCCTCGCAGGTTGGGGGCGTCTTACGTGGTGGGGTTGTTCCGTATAGTGTCGAGCTGTTTCGGTCGACCTTCTGTAGTAATCCCCATCTCTCCGAGCCGCGTCGTTTGTAGGTTGAGGTTGCCTACTGAACGATTCCCGCGGATCCGGACTATATTCCCTGTATCTCTATTCTCTGTGGCTTCTTTCATCCTGTGGTCGTGGCGGGCTCCTCGGTCGGCTATAATTATATCGTCCACTCACCGGGTGGTCCTCTATATAGTCCATGCCCTGTGAGTGTCGATTTGGACACAGTCTTGTTGGTTCCCGCCTACTGGCCACTGGATGTTCGAAGTCCCTTCGCCTGTTTACCGGGGGTTCGTCCCTTTCATCTTCTCTTTGTGAATGACGAGGCGGGCTGCTCCATTTGATGTGTCGTCTCGCTGGTACCGCGCGGTCAAATTCCTCTCGTCTATTCACAGGTTGGTCTTCTCTATTTTCCAGTCCCTGTGAATGACGGGGCGGGCTCTGCCATGTTATTGTTCGTCTTCTTGGTACTGGGCGATCACAATCATCTGGTCGATTTACAGGGTGGTCATCCTTATTTTCCAACCCCTGTGAATGACGGGCCGGGCTTCGTTCTTCGCGAACCTTTCTCCCTTCCGGTGTTACGAAATCTTCTTCCGAAAAAGGGTCCCTTGTATACCTTTCGGGTGTTATTTCCCTAATTCTGTAACATTGTGGGTGATTGTGACTTTCTTCCCTCTGTGACTCGGGGTATTCAATTGCCCTTGATATGTCTCTCAAATCATAGGCATCCTTTTTTCCGTCCAGTTCTTTTTGTCGACTTACCATCCATAGAAGTTGCGACATGATACCCTCGGGAGTTTCCTCCTTTATAGCCAATAACTGGCTTCGAAAGGGTTCCTCTTCCGGATTTGGCCAATTTTTCTATTTGTGCAGCGCAAATGTCGCTGCTTGCCTTTCCGTATGAGCGCGCTGCAGCTTCTTTGCAGAGCACCGCAGCCTTTTTCACTCGGGAAACGAAACCTGTGATGTTCTCTGCTCGGAATTGTCGCATCTCGGAGAGCTTCGCGGACACGTCTTCGTATGATGACTGTGGTAATAGTTTGTCCCGGAGTTGTTGTTCGTACTCCCAGAACAATGCTGGGTTTGCCTCATGGAATATTCTATAGGCTTCTCCGCCTAATTGCATGGCCTTCCCACGCGAGTGTTCCCGGAGCGTTACAACCTGCAACTTTTCAAAAGGAACTGCAACAGTTATTTGATGGCATCTCGGGGCGCCCACTTGACGCTATGGGTTCGTCTCTCCCGAGAGAAGTCTAATAAAAAAAAAAAAAAAAAATCTCAGGGTTGGATGGGATCTGACTTTTTTTCTCTTTGTTTTGCCTTGTCTTCATGAAAGGCTTGGTGCTACCCAGGGAAACCTAATTTTCCGTCTTATGGTAGATAGATCTAATCGATGCTAATAAAATGTGGAATATATATTGCACCAGAGGATTGGTGCTAAAGCCCACAGTGTAATATAACTAAATATGGAAATAATCAGACCAGCGAAAACGGATTTTGTTATTATTTTAAACTGTTTGATACCTATCTCAAAATTTTATAATTAGACTAAACAAATATCAGAGAGACCAGCCAGGAAAAGTACCAATTCCAATGAATATGTTCTAACAGAAAAGGGCCAACTATCAACATTTGTTCGATGATTTGTACGAACCAAAATTGTGAACCTACGAAGCACCTATGTTGAACAACATTGTTTAAACTAATTTTGACAATAATTAATTTTGTTATTACAAAATTTTAATTTCATTTGATTTTATTTGTACTTATTAGTAACTTAAACTAAAAGTCTGCTTGTTGGTGGTCCTTATTGATCTATTTCCTGTTGATGTCTTCTTTGTGTCTATTTGTTTTTCCGTTTTCTTTTATAAATGTTTGGTTTTGTTTGATTTCGCCTAATTTCTGTTTTTCTTTTCTTTTTGTATGATTTATTTGTTTTGTTTTAATTTTTGAAAAATGTTTTTTGAAAAGTTAATTTTTTTGGTAAGTTTTGAAATTTTTGTTTAATTTTTGAAACAATTTTTTGTTTAATGTCTGTTTTAGTTTTATTTTTTGAATTATTGCTTTTTGGAAATGTTTTGGAATGTGAAAAAAAATTTTTTTTTTTTTGAAACACTTTTTCGTTTAATGTCTGTTTTAGTTTTATATTTTGGATTATTGCTTTTTGGAAATGTTGTAGAATATAAAAAAAAATTTTTTTTTTAAACACATTTTTGTTTAATGTCTGTTTTAGTTTGATAATCTATTTTCTTTTCTTCTTGTTTTTATTTGTAAAAAGTTTTCTAACTGTATTTTTATTAAATTTTGATCTTTGGAATTTTCTCTATTTATTTTTGATTTTCAACTTTTATAATTTTTGTAAATTTATTTGTAGAACTTTCACTTTTGTTGTATTTTTGTTAAATTTAGTTTTTTGAAATTTAAGTCCTTTATTTAAATCTTGTTTTATATCGATTTTATTTATTTTTTTTTTAAATTTTTTGAAAAATTTGGTTTTATTTTCAATTTTTTGAAAATTTTATTTTAATTTCGATTTTTTTTTGAGAATTTTATTTTATTTTGAATTTTTGAAAATTTTATTTTATTTTCGATTTTTTGAATATTTTATTTTATTTTGAATTTTTGAAAATTTTATTTTATATTGAATTTCTGAACATTTCATTCTATTTTGAATTTTTGACAATGTTGGTTTTTGTTAACTTTGTTAAATTTTTTGGAAGTCGATTTTTGTAACAACTTTAGTTTATTTAAACTTTTATTTGCTTTTCAAATCTTGAAATTTTTTGATTTTTGAAAATTTTTGGATTTTTTGAAAAATTTTTGCTTAATTTCACTTTTTTTTGAACAATTTTTATTTCGAAATTTTTTAAAAGTTTTTGTTTAATTTTGTAAAAATTTTTTAAATTTTTTATTGTTAATTTTAGTTTTATTTCTGCTTTATTTTTGATTTTTTGAACTTTTTGATCTTTGAGAATTTTTTGGAAATATTTTCTTTTGTTAGTTTCGAAATTTTCTATCCTTTTATTTTGATAAAAGCCTCTGGGCTCTTCTCACCATCAGCCTTGTACCTCCGAGGTTTATTAACTACCCCGGATTTAAGGTTCATTTATTTATGAACCGGTACACTACTGAATAGTGAGCACCGGCTGCGCCAATTTGTTATAAATTTTATTAACAATAATTGTAATTTAGTTCCTCTTTCCTTTCACCAAACTTACCCCTTGTCTTCTTTTGTTGCGTCGTTTTTCTTTTTCTTGAATTAAATATTTCTTTGTGTAGTTCAGGGAAATTATATGTATATTTTGTTTTCCGTTTAAACTTTTCACAATATCATTTTTTAATATGCTAATTATATATATGTTATTTTATTTTCCGTTTAAACACGAACCAACAAAAATGTTCCGTTAAAACACGTGGAACAACCAACAAACATTTTCCTACGCAACATTAATTTTTCACTACCGCATGCCATACAACTAACAAAAAACCAATTTTTATATTTTTTCTTCGGCGGACGACCACACGCTTTCAACGCACGTTTAAGAAGGCAACAATATTTAAATTTGGTAGGAGCGCACCGCACAACCACTCGCTACCATGACAATATTAAGAAGGGAAACAATCTCGTGTCTTTCGCCACATTTCCTTTTTCGTTCCGCTTCCACGATAGTTATTTCGAGGAAGCAGTCGAAATGGCTAATAGGGGGCGACTATGGCAATTGACTATTGTAATGTGACTGGGGTTTTAAATTGGGGTTTCAAATTGGGGTTTACTTTTATTTAAATTATATTCTATTATAAAGGGAATATTCTATTGTAAATGGAAAGGGACATTAGTGATTTGGAGGGAAGGGAAGGATATGTGCGTGAAGACACGAGATGTTAATAATTCAAAGGGGGAGGGATAGTTAATTGAACTTTAATTATATAACAGGAGTTTCACATTATACACAAGTAAAATATTAAACCTAAAATTAAAATGTAGAACATAAATCTTCATTGGCTCATACAAATGCTCAATAATATTTTCACATTCGGGGAATAAAAGCAAAACCATACCGATTGATATAAATCATATATGATAACGGTTACATGGTTACATATCATACATTACTGCTTTCTTTACAGAACCCCAAACTTGAATAGAAACGCATCCTTTAACGAATTTGATGCTCTATCTGATTCTATCGATAAGATCTTGACTCTATATCCCCACATTGAGTTATTCCGGGTGATTTTAATGTACATAACTCTCAGTGGCTTCGCCACTTCAGACACACAACACCTGAAGGTCAATATGTCCAGCTCTTTGCTGATTCAAATAGTTTAACACAACTTGTCAATGAGTAAACACGGGTACCAGATATATATGGTGATTTCACCAACACACTGGACCTGTTTCTCACCTCCCACCCAAACAAATACACAATTGAAGTTTCTTCGCCCTTGAGCACTTCTGTCCATTGTGTCGTGTCATCTAAATTTCCTTTAACCAACAGTAACGTTAGTGAGAAAGCTCTCAAAAGGACAGTATGGTTTTACGAGAAAGCCAACTGGGAAGGTCTGAACGACATTTTGGGAGGTTAAATTGGACGTTATTTTTCTTCAATAACGATGTTGACTCCATAACGGACACATTGACAGACACGATTCTATTTGGCATATGAACCTTTATTCCACACAGGATGAAGAGTACCAAACCCAAGAGAAATATGTGGTTCGATTCCGGGTGCAGAGAAGACATTAATTCTAAAGAGTTGAGCTTCCGGATGTATAAATCAAACAATACTGAGGAAAACCGAAAAAGATTTAAGAGAGGTAGAAATGACTGCAATGTGCATATTCAACGCGCCAACTTCTTGCATGACCACTACGCTTTTTGGGCATTCGTGAAAAACATTCAAAACTCAGTATCTTCATCCGTTCTATCGCTTATAGTCGATGACAGACCAGTCACCAGTGCAGTAGAGAAAGCGAATCTACTTGCTGCACAGTTTGCAGCCAACTCAACGCTGCCTGATACCACATCAGTTTCGCCTCAGCTTGAGCATAGGCTGTACATTATGAGTCAGATTCACTTCCGAACGCGTACTGTTGCCCGCGCAATCAAAGAGCTAAACGCAAACAAATCCGCTGGTCCGGATGGCATTCCCCCAATCCTCTTGAAGAGATGTTCCTCTTCATTCGCTATACTACTGTGGAACCTCTTCCATTTGTCTTATTCTACTGGCCGTTTCCCAAATAGATGGAAGTCAGCGAACATAAAGCCAATTCACAAAATGGGCGTCCCTTTCTTCGTATCGACCCATAGCACTAACTTCTATTTTCTCGAAGTTAATGGAAACCGCCAACTTTCGAAATATCTGGAATCAAATGACACCCTCAATGACCGCCAATATGGCTTTCATCCACAGGTCCACAGGAGATCTGATGGCGCACCTTACCGAAAAGTGGAGTCATTCCATCCACTACCTCGGTGAAAGCAAGGTTATCGCATTGGATATTTCAAAGGGCTTCGACGGAGTTTGGCATCCAGCCCTTTTGTCAAAATTGCATTCATATGAAGTGGACAATTCCCTGACCCAATGAATCAGAGACTATCTTTCTCGCCGTTCAATTCAAGTGGTTCATGATGGTGTCAGATCTGTCTTTCATCAAATTAATGCTGGTATTCCTCAGGGTTCGGTACTCTCACCCACTTTCTTCCTGATCTTTATGAATGAACTCTTGTCAATTACTCACAACCCAATTCACTCGTTTGCTGATGATAGCGCGTTCAGTTTCTAATACTCATACGAACACTGCTTTTTGGACAGGATAACACAAGAAGCTAGAGATAAGAGCCCTCTTATAGTTTCTGGAGATTTCAATGCTTGGGCAGTAGAATGGGGAAGCACAAAGACTAACAGTAGAGGCCAGGCAGTACTAGATGTGGTGTTACTTAATGATGGTGTTAATGACACCTTCATAAACGCGAGAGGCCGGTCCACAATCAACATCACATTTGCCAGTTCCATTTTGGCAAGAAGTATGGCGTGGCGAGTTTTGGACACCTACAACCATAGTGACCACCAAGCCGTGATGTACGAATTATTACCACACAGGGGATTCATCACTACCAAATTGGCAAAGAAAGCACAGATAAATGGATGGAAAGAGAACGACCTCGATGCGGAACTGCTCGATTATATACTGGAAGACCAAATTGCACAGTTTGACGCAGAGGCCGATGCGAACAGGCAGGCTGGAAAAGTCATGAAGTGGCTAACTACCGCATGCAATGCTTCTGTGCCACGACAAAGACAAGCAACAGGGGCTATCAAACCAGTGTATTGGTGGAACCCAGAAATCGCCCATGTGAGATCGGAGTGCAATAGGTCACGACGCTTGCAACAAAGAGCAAGTAACCGTAACACCTACCCACAGTTGCATGCGGAATTCGTCAACATACGGAAAGAGTTGAGGAATGTAATCTGCAAAAGTAAATATGAAATATGATAAATATGATATTCATCCCTAAGGGATGAATTAAATAACAACACATGAAGCAGCGCTTACAGGATAGACATGAAAAGACTACAGAACAACAGTAGTTAAATGCAAAAAAATAAAACTGACATGGCCAGTGTATTGAGGTGTTGAGAGTGCAAGAGGAGTGGAGTATCACTGAATGATAGATACCTCCCGCGAACACCGAAGAGGTGCTCTTGCCTGCAAGGGTTGTCAAAAAAAACAAGACCTCGGGACTGGATGGTATCCCTAATGCTGTAGTGAAGACTGCTTTAACAAAAAACTGGCAGTCTTCAGCAGTCTCTTCCCAACCTGCCTTCAAGCAGGACAATTTCTTAAACGATGGAAAAAACAGTGGCTTGTGCTTATACCAAAAGGAGTCAAGAATCCAGAAGCGCAGTCATCTTACCGCCCGTTATACATGCTGGACACAACAGGAAAACTTGTTGAGCGAGTAATTGCCACTCGCCTGGAACAATTCACTGAGGGGACATCGGGGCTCTCTGAATCGCAGTGTGGGTTCCGGAAAGGTAGATCAACCGGTAAAGCACTATCTGTAGCACATAGGCTGACATCACTAAGAGTATGTTGTGCATTCCGAACGGTATCCGAAGAAGCCCTAAATGTGTTGGGTGGGAGGACACCACCTGACATTGCAGCTAAAGAAAATGTTGCATTGCATGAGGTCTCGCTAGAGAATCGTCGGAGGATGCGGTCACAATTAGAGCTCTCAAGCCTAAGAGAATGGCAATGAAGGTGGGATTCTTTCACAAAAGAAAGATGGACCCTCACCATGATGCCTGATATAGAAACGTGGGTGAAAAGAAAACATAGCGAGCTGAATTACCACTTGACTCAGCTAATATCAGGACATGGATGTGTGGGGGTAGATGTATGTTACCAACGTATGGCACAGGATTCACTGTACACCCCCGACAATTAGAAAGTAGTTCTTGCAGTTAACTATTTGAAATGTATACATATATATAAAGAATATATTATATACATATATATAAAGGCGAGCTGTCCGATTAAAGAATTTGAAGTTATCTCTTAAATATAAAATCCAATATATTTGCTTCCAAATTGAAATATTCACACACACTTAACTGATTTTGTTTGTTAGATGTCACTTTTATTTTCTTTTATCAATTCGCGTTTCAGTGTTTATTCGCTCCGATTGAAAATATGTTTTTTGCGGAAATTTATTGTAATTGGTAATCAATTATCAAAGAAAAAAATCTATTCACTATGCTTTTTGACGCGACGCGACCTTCCATCCTCGTGATTGAATAGCGACTGGTGTGAATTGGGGTTGAAATTCATATATTTAATATTCATTTATTATATAATTCATATATATAAATTTCTATACACAGGACAACCAAAAGAGACCACGCCTCTGCTCTCTCAACCTCACGCCCGTCAAAGCATGAGTAACTTTTGTTAATAAGGTAATTGACGGACATGAAGAATGAGAGAACAGAAAACATGATATGCTGTGATCTCGGGGTAGCTTTGGTTGTGTGTGTTGGTATCAGATGCGGCTACTGACACGACCTACTGACCAGTGGTACGGCTATGGTGTAGTTAAAGCGCATTGAACCGTGGAAAGAAATACGAATGAGAGAGAACCCTAGCGGATGTTACTCCCCTGCAAAGAGAGATCACTGATCCCAAGCGAATGGGTGATCTGAGGGAAAGTCGATAGGACGCCGCTGATGTTTGGGAAATAATTCGCGTGAGAACCAGACTCTAAGACGCTGAAATTACCCCAGCTATTTTGCTATGTTGCAACAGCGTCGTCTTTTAGACTTGTTGTTGCTAACCGACATTATGAGATTTCCGATGGGAAACTCATGATTAGCAAGAATGGAGTTGCCGTATGACATTTATGTAGCTAAACTCAATTATGCATTATCTGCAAAGGATGATGAGTTTAGCTATACATCCGTTTGAAATGTTTTACAGGGGAATACATATAATGGAAATTGGTAAGTATGACGCACTGAAAGCGGTCGAAATTAGGTGGAAATGTTGGTTGGAATTGTGGGTTGTTTCTCATGTAGAATAGAGAAACCCCCCACAGATGCTTTCGGCAATACTTGCACAAGTATAAGCATGTTTTTTTTTTTTGGTTTCGGTAGGAAGGTGGAAATCTTCATAGGTTACCTCTTGACCGATCCAGAGGCATGCCGGGTTTTTACCGACTAAAACCACCTCTTATTCCTAGTACATGAATTACTATCTATCTATTGGTCAGGAAGAACCCAAGAGTTCATAACCTCACTGACTAGTCGATGCCTTCTTTTTTCCGAGTCGGCTGCTCATCACGGCTACGCCTACATGGCTTTTTGTACTAGGAGTCGATTGGTTAAGTAAGAGGTAGGAAGTGGGGTCAGGGGGAGCACTTCCGAGACAAGGTAATTGTGTGACATTTGGCGATATTCAGTTTGAGACAGCTGTTTTGGCACCAACCCGAAAAGCTGTCGAGATCAGTTCGATTTGGTTTAGCGGATTGTCTTATAAGGTTTGGTATCATCCGGGTAGAGAGAGCTAGAGGAGTGATTGATACTGGAGTCTATATCGTTAATGGTTAGGATAAATAGGAGGGGACCTAGACGACTGTACCCCGGGAAGTCCTAAAGTGGAGAAAACGAATTGGAGAGGGTGGTTCTCAATCTCACTCGACTGGTTCAATTGTTAAGATAGGAAGAAATCTATTTAATCAGTAGAGGTTTCCAGCCGAGCGAAGATTGCTTAAAGAGAATGAGATTGTGGGAGATTTTGTCGAAGACCTTGTTGAAATCGGTAGTGATTACATTGACTTCGTGGTCGTTCTCTGGGGCAAGGGGGGTGTGGGATGAGAATTCCACTAGATTAGTGGTGGTCGACTTACCAGCGAGGAAACCATGCTGATTGGCAAAGATGATGGATTTACAGCGGAAACATAAAACCCCATAAAGAAAGCTCTCGAACAGTTTTGGAATCTGCGAAAGTTTAGCAATGGGACGATAGTTGAATATATCGTTTTTTGGTCTCTTTTTATGAATGGCGGATTTCCAAATATCCGGAAATTCACATTGTGCAAGAGATAGATCCAAGATGTTACGACGGCCAACCATGCTTCCTTTACACTAAAGGGAAGAGTTGGTACTTCTTTTGATTATCTAACTTCTTTATTTTACGACTTATTTATTTCTTAACTCTTATTTTTTACTTTTTATTCAGAGTTCTGTTCCAATGCGAGGGTGCAACCTTTTCTCTGTTTAATTAATTCTGCTTAACTCCCTTTGTAAGCATTCTTGTATCCCCAGACTCGCAATTGCAATCAATTCTTCTGACTTCAAGCGCAAGACATGTACCCTGCCGCAGTTTCCTCATTCGGGTTTGACCCATATTGAGTGCAGTTGCGTGGCACGAGTCATTCGCTTCCCTTAATTGATATTCCCATAAGCGACATTTCACTTAATTGGCCCACTTAAAGTTCAGTGGCCTTGGTTCAAGTAAATTCGTATCGCTTAATTGATATTGACAGTGGCGTTTCGTTGTTATGCAAGTGCCTGCCTTTTGTGGGCGTCAAGATTTTGTGGGAATTTCGATATCGTGACACCTGGCATACGGCAAATGTCGTTATTCAGCAGTTTTGCAGGCGCCGGCAGTGTCCCTTACCGGGTGTGGTGCTTGTTTTTGGATATGGGATGCGATCCGATCCGAAAAATGTACTCGTAATTAGATAGCGTGCAGCTTGGGCAATAACTGCGCCATAGGTGGACAATTTACGATGATAGTCATATCACAGCGTGTGCGATATGAATATTATGAGTATTATGTTAATTGAATTTATGTGAATATTATGCTAAATGGGGTTTATGTAGTGGAATACTACAAAGATCATTGAGAGCGGCAGAGAAAGAGAAGAGGAACATTTTATTTTTTTTAAAGGGCAGCAGGGAGTCTGTCCAGGAGGGGGCTGAACTCGTATTTCAATTGTTTTAATTTTTCTTCAACTTGGTGTTATTGAATGTGTAGAGGGATGAAAGCCCCGGGGGAGAATTAAGGCAGGGCAGTGAAGTGAGAGGTGTTTGGCTCAAAAGCCATGACGGATTGTTTAAAGAAAGAAACGGAAAGATTGCCGATGATTTGGGGGCCGGTTGAAGTAGCCGAGTCATAGGAAAGAGAATTGGGAAAAGCATCAGATTTGGGTTTATAATTGATAAAGCCAAAAAAGATTTGGGGTAATTGATCAAGTTGTTGTGTGTTTAGTAATGTAGTTGTGGTAGAGGAAGATATAGGGTTCGGTGAGTGGATAAAAGTGTTGCATCCCGCTATAAACCCCCTAAATCCTTAACGCACACGATGTAATCATCCTCAGCTCATAATTGATTAGTACTCATATCGCACATGTTGCGATGCTCATATACTCGAATACTCATTAAATGCCCATCTATGACGCATACTCGCTTCCCAAAGCTACGCGCTTATCGCGTATCGTCAATCTGTAGTCATATTGCACTCGAAGCAATCCAATCATAACTATTAACATACAATATCATATGACGCATCCTCGTTTTCCAAAGTTACACGCTAAATGAATCCTTTTTGGTTCATGCTCATAAAACAAGCTCTGCCGCAGTCAATCGGGTATTGTCACACGGTTTCATACTACGAATGCACTTTGTGCTTCATATTGGAGAACAGTTGTCTCACAGGTCATATAACACTACCGGCACCTTCAAAAGCAACTAACAACCATTTAACCGAGCTTCGTTCAAAGTGCTGAGATCTGCGAAAAACCAGACATAGCAATATCGATTGAACAATACGAATGGCTCATGCGGGCCATTCTGCTTGGTCAAATGCGAAGGTTCAAGGTTCAAGCTGAATGAAACGCATCGTTTGCACTTCTGCGCCCATAATTTGGGTTTATAAAGAGCGGTTGTAAACGGAGTAGAAGAGCGCTTGCAGCCCTGCAACGGAACAGCGGGCCTTTTGCGTTGATCATATTAGAAGAGAAGTGTAAATTAGCAACCCACAGGCGGGTAAACGAAATATAGTAGCCAAAGTGTCACAACAAGTGGTTTCTTAAATTCGTAGAAATATAATATCTAAATTGTAACAAAGGGCGGTTTTATAAATTCATAGAAATATAGTATCCTAATAGTGAAAAGGAGTGGTTTCCCTTAACCCGGAGCAGTGATAAGAAGAAGCCGGAAGAAACCCCCAGTGAAGCCAGGTAAGAAGAATTAATCTATGTTGGTACCATTCCTGTGATACAACAAAAGGAACCGAGATAGTTAGGGTAATCTAGGAGAAAACGCGGTTTTAGGAAAATGTTTCGAAGTGTACGGAGTTTGCGGTTATACGAGGGCAGGTCAATAAGTCTTTAGAAAATGAGGACGGTTTTCTTTTATTTTCTCATTTAGCTGACCTAATAATGACATATAACACTGTCCAGTTACCGTCTGCCACTTTTCCAAATAGGCCGAGAAGATAATATCACGTGCATCACAAAACACAGTACTCATAATCTTTCAAGTTGATTTCACCGTCTTTGCCTTCTTCGGAGTCCATTCGCCTTTAACAATCTACTGTTTTGACTGTTCTGCCATCTCCGGATTGTAGTGGTGTATCCGTGCTTCATCTACAGTTACCAATCTGGGTAAAAACCCACATGCGTTGCGACGCATGCGCTCCAATATTTCTCAGCTGAGAGCAAATGCCCCACCCATCTCGCAGATATTTTTTTCATGCCCAATCTATCATGCAAAATTGAAACATGAAACAAATTGAAAATTGACAGATATCTAGTGAGAAATGATGTTTACTAAAAGCAGACCATTGGCGATGCTACGAGTGCGAGTAGTTTTTAGGGACTTATTGACCTTCCCTTGTACCAAGGGGGTGATGAAAGCGATATCCTCTGTATTGGGGTGAAGCGGTTGATTTCCATTTCTGGGTTTAGTCGGAGCGCATTTAAGAGGTTATCATATATTTGAGGGTTATAGACATAAAGTTTTGGTTTGACCCTTATTATGTAAACTGCTTTAAAATTAAGTTCTAGGCTTTTGTTTTTTAAATCTGATATTTGCAGTTAAAATTTGGATACATTAAACATTTTTTAGGAGTAAGGGACCTACTAGGGACGATCGACACTGTTGGTCATTTCGGTGGTTGTTTTGTTAAGGCTCCCCTATCGCAAGCTTAATGGCATAGTCGCGGCTCCCGCCGTGGAACGTGATATGATGCACACACTGGGATGATTCATCTGCTTGAGGCTTTCCGTCCCATTATTGCTCATATTCACCTGCACGGTTGGTTTATATCCGTTCACTTTATTTTCCTCTTGTTTGGAAATATCTGTATTTTTTATTGTAACATAAGTTGGGAAAGATAAAGCACTTGGGCGCGACTTATGTTTACCTCTGCGGGAGGAATGAACTGCTTCTCGTCCTCCGTGATTTTCGTTAAGCAGGAGCCACAAAGTGCCAAATATAATTACGATTCAAAGAACGGAAAATTCATTCAAACGGATTTATTTATTTCTGCGCTCTCCAGATATCAAAATGTTACTGACTTATGGGGTAGTAATTGTTAGATTCTTGTCATCCGTGGGAGGAAAGAACTGTTTCAACTCAATAACCGAACTCGATTAATTCTTCCAGCCCCCTTTTCTGCTAGCACCAGCTCCTGTCACACAGCCCAGCCATTCCAGATGCACACATACTCGTGACAGCGTAGCAAGACCCGTCATGAATTGGTTTTCGTGTGTGTTTTTGGAAAGCATCCAGAATCTGATGATCCAACGATTGTGCGTATACTCCTGTCCGCGAGAAAAGTAAACAAAACAACTCTGCCGTAGTCTGATCATCTTAAGGGTGCGGATTAAGGTTGTAGCTTCTGCAGCTGGCTCGAGTTTCCCAGATCTTGCAACTGCTTGATGAGGGTGATAGTCGTTTGACACCATATACCTCGATGGGATTGGGAATGTCCATGTTTATTTGATTATTTATTGATTTCAATTAGGACAGCCTTTGGTTTGAGTTGCTGGATCAAATTATGTGACCGCTGTTGGTGTTTTTTGTTTTGAAATCTGGTGGGGCCTTGGTGAGGGTAATATTGATTATCGTGGTCTTGTTGCGGCTTTGGTGGGTTGTGTGGGGTGGCCAGGTTGGATTCGTAACTCGCGCGCTACCTAACTTTTTTTCTTATTTCTCTTCTATTTATTGTCAAGCAGCTCGATCCCCTTTCAACCATTCAAAAAAATGGTCTCGATTACGAATCGGGTTTAATTTCTCCTCTACTGTACGTATAACATATAAGTTAAATTATTGCCTCACCTTTGTAAATAAACTGCCCACTTTGGTTTTACTTATCTACAGCATTGGAGTAGACTGCTGTTGCGTTTTTACTATGCTTTTAATTACTTTACAGAGGCTTAACTACCATTTTACTACTTCACGTGTTAGAAAACAATCTAATCATTCCCGTCTTTATAAAGATCGTTAGAATGAGCTAAACCAATATATTTCATCGGGAGTGAATTATCATTAGCGGTGGCGTTGGAATAGTGCTTTATAAGCACAAGTTCTTAACTCATATTTTTATGGGCCATCTCTCATGTTATTGCTTTATAAATCAATATTCATATAATCTATTATAGTAGACTATAATTAGTTAGAGAAATTAAATACGAGGTGGTTTGGTTGATTTATTAATAGTCGGCTTCGCTTTCGGTAAGAACGACTGATGACAAACTCATGAACGTTGGATTTTAGCGCAGCATTTGTATTATTTTTTCTTTAAAAACTTCTTTCAGGAAAAGCGATCCTATAAAGTTGAGACAGCGGATTGAGGTACAAATAGTTAAATGTTGGTGTATACAATTTATCAGACTATCTTCTACCTGTCCATTTTTGAATGTTGTATCTTAAGCCTCTCTTGAATAACTATACACTGATACATGGGAGTTAATTTTGATAATCAAAGGTTAGCTGACTATTTGATCCAGTTGTTAAAGCAATACTCCATTCAGAATTATATTTTTTATCTAACTTACAGAGGTGGGTGATTCGGGGTGCTTTTTTAAGGAAAACAGCAAAATCAACAACTTTTTATATCACTTTTTGTTTATGAAATATAAAAAAGCATACATATGATTATAACATATAGAACCTAAACTATATCGGAATATTTTATGGGCCTTGCTACTCGCTCATGGGGGGTGCTAGATTGAGCCCCTCTACTGTTTTTAATACAACGGGGCGGTTGTGTTATCACGACTCTTATAACAATAACTATGATCGGAATAAGTTTACGTCATTTTCAAGGTTGAAACTGAGAGAATTCTAGTGCAAAGAATTAACTTTTGTGCTCTTGGTGCATTTAAAAAAGAAGATTGAAAAAATTGTCCTTTTTGTGGAAAAAATCACCTTTAGGAAACGAATTTTATATTTTTGGGAGCTGAAAACCTGTAGGTGAGGGGTCTTCGTCTTATAGGCGTGTTCACTATTGGTCTCTTAAGTCTTCCGTTTAATCAATAATTAAAACACCTTTTACTCACTAAAATTACTCATTTATTTATTTAAACAATATTGGTGTATACTAAACAAACAAAAAAATTCACAATGTGTCTTTCCTACTTAAAGAACTAAGGAGACTCCACTGTTCGACTGGTTCACCACTCACAAATTAGGTACTCAGTGTCTGAATAATTGATATGAATCTGAACTGCAAAGATTTTACTATACAGGATCACTGAGGTATGATTTAGTTCAAAGATAATAATTAATAGAAATGGTTTAAACTGCAAAGAATATGTTATCCCGGATCTCTGGTGTATGATTTAGTTTAAAGTTAATAATTAATGGAAATGATGTAAATGGAAATGATTTGAACTGCAACGAATTTGTTATTCAGGAACACTGATATATAATTTAGTTTACAGTTGATAATTAACAGAAATAGTTTAAACTGCAACGAATTTGTTATCCAGGATCACTGATGTATGATTTAGTTTAAAGTCAATAATTAATGGAAATGATATAAACTGCAACGAATTTGTTATCCAGGATCACGGCTGTATGCTTTAGCTTAAAAATAATAATTAACAGAACTTGTGTACACGGCAAAGGCTTCATAATCTATTTGGTTTAGCAGACACAATCGAAATAACACAGGGTTAGCTTACAAATTGGAACGAATGATAACTTTGGTTGCACTTCCACCGGTAGCTGGTGTCCGACTGACTTCACCGTCCAACAAAACCCACTATCCGTGCGATAAAAAACAACAAGAATATAAATGTCGAATATATCCCCCGGGGCTAAGCGACCTGTAGGAAAAGATCTCCGACGACCGGTCCCATTTAGGATGCGCAAGTTATGGTTTTTGGATGTAAACGTCGAAATAACAATCAGAATACCAAAAAGAAAACAGTGAACAGTTAAAACACGGAGTCCTTTTATTATTTTTCTTTACTTTATTCTAGTCTTTACTCTTATGGTTATTCTAGTCTTTACTTTATTCTAGTCTTTACTACGTTTCCTCCCTTCAAGAGAGTTTTTGATCTTTACAACTTTTCTTCATTTTACTCGGTCTCCACAAAGTGTTTTATATTTTTTGTTGTACACTTTACGTCAACTTAACTACTCAAGACGTTCTAAATTTAATTTACAATGGAGAGTTCCTGATCATAACAATTTTTCATTATATTTCTTACACCACCAGAAGCTTATATTTTTCGAATACAATTTATATCGACTTATCTATTAACACCACTCTGTCTTTCATGTACTATTATTATCTTCTTATTTTATTTAAACACCACAATGAGTTTAGGTTTTTTCGAATACACTTTATATTGTCTTACCTATTAACAACACTCTGTCTTTAGTCTACTATTATTACTTTCTTATTTTACTTAAACATCACAAAGAGTTTATGTCTTCCGAATACAATTTATATCGACTTATCTATTAACAACACTCTGTCTTTAATCTATTATTACTTTCTTATTTTACTTAAACATCACAAGGAGTTTATATCTTCCGAATACACTTTGTATCGACTTCTCTATTAACAACACTCTGACTTTAGTTTTACTATTCCAGATACACTATAACTCAACGCTCTCCTCTTGGACTGCCGCCTCTATCGATTCACCACCAACACTCCCCTGACCAACAGCAGACTGCTGCTAACTTGTTCCTAATAAAAACTCGTCACCTCGGGGTCAACACCTCCCGATGACGATAATGCAATTACATTTCGCCGTGACCTAATTTCCGTATTTTAACTTCAGTTCGCAATTGCTTTGTACTGTGATGTCAGCCAATATTTCTTCATTGATTTCCAGCACAGTTCAATATCCGAAATTGCGAATCGACCCAATTAGTTCTTTTATGCTTTGTATGCAATTAATTGCTTTTACGTGATTTGTTAATCGTTCCGGAATATGCAATTAATTGCTTTTGCATTATTGGGCAATCGCTTTGGAATATGCAATTAATTCCTTTATGTGGTTCACCGATTGCGACGAAATGTGCAAATAATTGCATTATCGTTCTGGGGGTTATTTGAGTTTATAATCGGATAGCGTTTTTCTGTTTGAGTGTATCAATGACCTCTTGTATATCATCTTTGTCTATGATATCACTGACACACGTAACACGCACAAACAGCATGTTTACCCCGGTTGCCCATGCTGAGCATCCCTCAGCATGGGAACCGTGGAAATACCGATACACTTGCCCGACTAGAGTTATGCTTGGAGCCGGGGCGAGCCATTATACGAGGGTGTTTACATTACCGTAAACTGTGTACAGCACTCAAGCTGATCAAGCCTATGACCCGAGCCAACCGAAGGGTCGAACTCTCGTGTGTATGTTTACGCTACCGAGAATTCCGTTTCCCTCGATGGCCAGTCGCGAAGCCTGATACTGTTGAATAACGCATTTATTGTACAATAATTTAACAAATGTTGACTTAGGACTAAAATGCTAAACCCTATTCTTAGGACTAAAATGCTAAACCCTATTCTTATTCTTAAAATAATTTACTGGCTCCACACGAGCACTCTAAATTACACGATACAATTTTGTGTAATGCCTTTCGGCGTACAATAATATTTTTATATTTTTATATTTTTCTATATTTCCTATTACCCGAATATTTTAGAAGAAAAAGTTCTCTCTCTGTATTTATTTATTTATTTATTTATTCATTTATTTATTTTTTTTTCTTTTTTTTTTTTTTAATAATAATATAAGGTAAAAAAGTTTACAAAAAAAAATAATAACAAACATATTAACAAAAATGTTAACATAAAGAAATTTTAAAATGAAAATGATTCTAAATGAAAAATGGAAATGAAAAGGAAGAATAAATAAATATGAAAAGGGAAATGAGGAATGGGAAGGGAAGGCGTAGCGTCTGAAGATCCTACTATATTTGGGGATATTAAATCCTTTCTTCATTGTCAATCCACCACCAGTTGGGATGGGATCGGTCATTTGTAGATTTACCATGCTAAAGCGCAAGTGAACTGCAGCATTTGATATATTACTGTTATAAAGAATCCGTTTGTCCCTGGCAGCACGGAAAGCGTGGTAAATAATAGGGGCTCCGTGCTTGTTTGGGATACCTTTTCTATCCAAGAGAGGGAACGCTTCTGGTGGGATATCCCCTTTTGGAGTGTATTCTCCAGGTACATGTCATTGGGGTAGTATGCTCCCGAGATAAGATTCTTTTCGCTACACATTGCCCTTGCAGTGTGACCACGAATAATTTTGATAACGAAATTGTCTATCCTATTCAATCCTGATTTGTCATACAGTGTCTTATTAGGATATAATTTCCTGTATTGAGACTCAGGTGTTCTATGTAATCCGAGGCAGGAACGCAAGCACTGCCTCTCGAACATGCGAAACTTTCCATGTAGGATGGGGAAACGTTAAACCATATCGGACAACCATACACTAATATTGGACGAATAAATGCTGAGTACGAAATTAATTTAACTTTGTGATCTAGGAGACTATTTCGGAACAGACTTCTTGTCATTGCATATGCACTTTTAGCTACGGAGAGGGCAGCTACTATGTGCTTATCAAAGTATAGGTATTGGTCCATCCAGATACCAAGGTACCTGACAACAGTTTTCCTTTGCAGCGGACGATTGTTGCTTCCTGCAATGGAAAAGTTTTTCTAATTATTCCTTGTATCTTTTGAAGCTGTAGAAAGAGGTGTTCTGAAAAGGATGGTTTCTGTTTTTTGGAAGTTAATTTTCAATTTCTAATCGTTACAAAAGCGTTTGATTTTATTGAAGTCGTCTTGAAGAAGTCTGTTAATGGCATAGATTTTTTTTTCTGATCTGTACACTACAATATCGTCGGCATATGCAATAGCATGATTAAGAGACCCAACTAGATCACTAGTATAAATATTGAAGAGAATGGGAGAATTCACGGCTCCCTGCTGTAAGCCATTTTTAATATGGAAAGTTTTATTGGAGATTTTGTCCCCACATTTTACCACAAATTGTTTATCCATTATCATGTCGTAAATGATGTATAACAGATATTCAGGCAAACCTAGATTTGATAACTTATATACAGGTCCTTCTAACCATACGGTATCGAAGGCCTTTTCAAAGTCGACCAAACATACGCCTCTGCATTGTCGTTTTGCCTTGTTTCACTGTATATCGGAAACAAGTTTTGTAGCTGCATGAACTGTGTCGTGCCCCGCTCTAAAGCCAAACTGGTTTTTCGGAATGATGTTTTCATCTCGCCAGTTTATCAATGCCTTATTTATGGTTTTCTCGAATATTTTGCTAATGTTTGGAAGCAGACTAATCTAGCGAAGGTTAGCGGGATTGCTCCTGTCCTTGCCCTTTTTGGGGATGGGATGGACTACTGCTATTTTCCAACGTCTTGGAGAGTATGCATTATTTAGAGCGTTATTGAACAAGGTAGTGTACATTTTCACCGCTTCCGGAGGCAGATGTTTAAGAACTGTATCCGGAATACCATCTGTTCCAGAGGATTTTTTGTTTTTAATGGATCTAAGGATGTCCATGAGTTCATTCTTATTCACAAATATATTTGTGTGCAAATTTCTAAGCGACGCATCCGCTCTATTGTTTTCACTGAAGATGGTGAAAGTTTTGTTTTCGGAATGCCAACTGTGCCGTTCATTGTGCAGCGAAAAATGGTTTTGGATAGCTCTGTTTTCGATATCGAGGTTAGAATGAATGGATTCATTCACTTTGTGTACTGCCTCGAAACAGGCGCCAATGGAGTTCGCTTTCTCTTGCAGATCCTCGACTACTATTAGTTCTTCGTTGGTGTTAATGAGTTCCGGGGTGAGTCCTGCGTTCAGCAATATTTGACAATTCTCGGGAGTCCTCGGGACTCAAAGGCAGGGAATGTCATTATGATCTTTTCCTCTAAATACTTTATTTATTTGCGGAAACATATTCCGACCACTGGTTTTAATGGAGAGAATTTTGTGTTTCCATTCTACATTAATTACTGATCTGTAGTTGTCACGGATCAGCTTTTGAACGTTTTTAATCAATGACTTAATTGTCGTTATTTTTCGGCTATAAGGATCGTTGAACTGTCTGTAGAGCAGTTTGAGCTGGAAGAGCAGAGCGCTTTTTGTCTATACAGGGCATTAATAGTTGAGTTTCTGTATCTATTAAAATTCTCCTCCATGTGCGCCGCTTTTGAAATGGAACGGTGCATTGTTTTGATGACAATGTTGTCCATCGTTGAGAGATAATGGAATATTTCCTCATTTCGAAGGCTTCTATTAGTCGGGGTGATTTACGCCATTGGAGCTTTCATTCGTTTCTCTTCTTCAAATAGCTTTTTTCTAGCTTTCAACTTTAGTTTTAGTTGTTGGTTTTTTAAGCAACCTTTAAAGTTAGTAGGGTGAACTGCATTTTTACAGAGGACGCAGAATAACGTATTCTTATCCGGGAGCTGTTCTTTACCCAACGGGCATTCCCCAATACCATGCTTGTTGAGGCACTTCACGCATCTAAATTTCATGTTGCAATTCAATGCCACATGGCCACAAAGCGTTGACAGCACATATCATCATCATCATCGGCACTACAACCTGGAACCGGTCTTGGCCTTAATTAACAAGTCCTGAGGTTTGGGGGGGGGGGGGGGGGCCTTTCAACCCGGCGAAGGGCAGGACTATCCGTGTTCCTGTTCCATGCAAGTTGGCATGCAGTCTCCACATGACACCACTGCCAAGTAGTGAACCAATGCATGCAGCGACATCCTGAGAAAGGTTGACGCGAGGCTAATAACCTTGCCCGGAAAAACGAATTATTATGGACAAATTAACAAGTCTCGGATATGGACCGAATACCGATGGAGAGACTTGCTAAATAAGGCCAAGACCGGATTCCGGTTGTAGAGCCGATGATTTTTTTTTTTACACCAACGCGCACACAAGGGGGGATTTTAAAGTACCCTTAAATGTCAGAGCACAGTGCTAGCGGATGGAAAGGATGTGGATAAGGAAAGGAGATGTCGCTGTACATTGGCCTTAAAGGTCTGGACATCACAACGGCCAGGAAACACATGATCAGGCAGAACATTTCACATTCGTGTGGTTCGGCTAAAGAATGACTCTATGTGTTGGAGACGGAGCAGCACACGACGGCCGACTAGCAGCACACGACTGCCGACTGGCAGACTGAGCATCGCACATTTATACTCTGGCTCCTGGTTCCTGTGACAACATGCGAACGAGGGAAAGGAGACAAAAGGGCGAATATAAGCAGCGGTAGTTGTGGAGTTGGTATCAGTACAAGTCAAGCGACCAAACGCTGCACATCAATATTGATAAGCAAATTAACGGATAGATTGGTTATATTTAAATAAATTTGAATTAATAAATCGAGTTTACACTATTGTGACGCATATGACAATCCGTACTAGAATATTCTAGAGAGTCCGAAACAGAGTACTAGAATATTCTATAAAGTAATGGAAAACTGGAATAGAACATTCAAGACTATGGAACGGACGGAAACGATACACCAAATCAGAATGAGGAAAAACGGTATAAATACGTCGCACGCAGAGCGGAAGTTAAGTTAGAGATAAGTAAGACAGTGAAGCAAGCGATACGTCTCGAGTGAGAAGTAAGCAGTAAAAGACGCGATAAGTACGGAAGCGATAATAAAGAAATCGTTAAGTGTACGGTATAAGTAACGGTTGTATTACGGACTAATAAAGTGTTATATAAATTCAAAAATCGATTTAACGGCTCTTATTTATTTTAAAATAATTAATCCAGCGAACCCTAAGCTCGCTACAATTGGTGTCAGAAGTGGGATTAATTATTGTTTAAGTGAATAAGTGTGTGAAAGTGTGTTGTGGCGATGTCAGATCGACATTTGGAGGATCTTCGCGTTCCTGAGTTGAAGAAGGAACTTGAGGACCGGAATCTGGATAGCAGAGGACAGAAGCAAATTCTTCGACAACGTCTGCAAGCAGCTATGGAGGAAGAGGGTATTGATGTCGACACATATGTTTTTACGATTGGTCCAGACTGTCCGGATGGAGAAGAAACAGCGAGCCAAGATGGTTGCAATGTAACGGAGAAGAGTTCGCCACTGTTAGACATTTCGGAGATGTTCCGGATGATGATGACAAAATTCGACGCCCAAAATTCAAAATTCGACGCCGTGAATTCAAAATTGGACGCGCAAGCTGCAGATGTCAATGCAAAATTGGATGCCCAAAGGCAGTGTATGAAAGAATTCTGGGACTCGGAAGCGGAAGAAGCTGAGGATGAGGAGGAATTTGAGCCACATGAAATGAAGAAACTCAGGAAGAGCAAAGCTATGGCCGACAGCAGTGAGGAAGAGGAGGAAAATGACGATGATGTGTTACGTGAAGAACTGAAGGATTTCATCGATGATAACCCGATTGAAGAGCACGGCAGTGATGATGAAGACACTGATGCTTCAGGCCGTTGCCTGAAACGGATTTACAATGATGATGACGAGTTGGACGACCGACTGGAAGACGACGACTGTGACCTTATTGAAGAAAATCTTGGTTTGAAAGTCCAAGGCAGAAAGCGTTCCAAGCGTCTGCGTCGTACACAGGGCGAAGAAAGTGATGGAGAGGAAGACGACGACTGTGATCTTATTGAAGAGAATCTTGGTTTGAGAGTCGAAGGCAGAAAGCGTTCCAAGTGTCTGCGTCGTACACAGGATAAGGAAAGTGATGGAGAGGAAACGCACGTCGATGAAGGTTCTGCACGTGAGGCTATAGACGAACAGCTATTCGACGACGAAGACGATGTTGAACGCCGCTCTGAACGTAGTCACAGGGAAACTGAGCCGGCAAAACATTTCAATGATGAATTGGAAAGGGGTCACTTTACGGATTTGGACAATGAAATCCGTAAAACGGATATTCCTGGGCGAATTCAATTGCGCGAAGTTCCGGTTACGCCTGTTCCAGAGGGACCCAACGAGCTACAAGATGAAGCTGAATGGATTTACAAACAGGCGTTTTGTAAATCAACTGTTTCTGAACAAAAGAGATCAACGGATGTTGGAGGTCGGGACCGCTATTGTAAGCCACCACATACGGGGGGAAAGATCAGGCAAGCCCTAACTGGTAGGCGTAATCAACAGCTAGAGGTGCCGTTCATTGCGTTCTACGGAGAAGAACACATGAAACCAGGATTAACGTGCGACGATCTATGGAAAGTCTATTACTACGACGCACGTTGGTGTTTACTGTCAGCTCCAAAGAACAAACCGATCCAGTTATTTGAAAAGATGCGGAACTACCAGTCGGATACGGTTATGAAATCGACAGATGCCCCAATACCAGATGATATGCGTGTAATTAAAGATGAAGATCTAGACCGCTTACGTGATGTGCAAACTCCAGAAGAGCTTAAGGGTGTGCACATGCATTTTCTCTTATACTATTCGCATGAGATCCCTAAAATGCAAGAGGAATTCCGTCGTCAGGAAAAGGAAGAATGGTGGCAGGCTAGAGCTGACGCGAAAAGGAGAGCAGTAGAAAAATTGGATGAAGGTCAAGAACTTCCACCGCCGAACGCCAAGATGAAAGTGGTGCATCGCGACCGACTGGCGGCTTTTGTTGGCCCGGGAGACCAGTGAACTTAGTTCGGGACGAACTAATCTAGGCGGAGGGTAGTGTGACGCATATGACAATCCGTACTAGAATATTCTAGAGAGTCCGAAACAGAGTACTAGAATATTCTATAAAGTAATGGAAAACTGGAATAGAACATTCAAGACTATGGAACGGACGGAAACGATACACCAAATCAGAATGAGGAAAAACGGTATAAATACGTCGCACGCAGAGCGGAAGTTAAGTTAGAGATAAGTAAGACAGTGAAGCAAGCGATACGTCTCGAGTGAGAAGTAAGCAGTAAAAGACGCGATAAGTACGGAAGCGATAATAAAGAAATCGTTAAGTGTACGGTATAAGTAACGGTTGTATTACGGACTAATAAAGTGTTATATAAATTCAAAAATCGATTTAACGGCTCTTATTTATTTTAACATAATTAATCCAGCGAACCCTAAGCTCGCTACACTATGTTTATTTGTGCGCCTGAAGTCCACTTTCAACGTGAACTGATGCGCAGATTGACGGGAATGGCGTGAAAATGTCTGAAAGGGCAGAATACTGTTTCACTGCTCGGTTTTGCATCCTGTCGAGCACGTGTAGTGCAGTTTTGGATGCGTCAATGAATCAATTTTACTGTTAGGACTTAAATAGGCAATGAAGAGCGGCAACTTACGCTTGCGACTTCGGGAGAGGGCGGTGGAAAATAGCATAACACGTGCAAATTTTAAATTATCGGCTTCGATATTTTTTAATTTCTCCAGCAATTCCTCGGGGGAAAAGGACGGATCAACTGCTTTGAGGAACATGGAGACAGTTTTTTTCTGATTTAGGGGTGAAGGGGTAGTACTCGCTACATGCTTTCCCTAACGCATCTTTAATGGTCTGATAGTCTTTCAAATTATCGCACAAGAAACTTGTACTGTTGTTTTTTAATCATTTTGTTCTAATACTATTGCAAGTTAACTTACCCAGTTCAATAATATCTTTAGCTTCCATGAGGCTGTCTATAATGGGAGGCACCTTCTCTTTCCAGTTTGTTGGGGGTTGTAGCTGATGTCGTTGTCATTTGATTGCTGCTGCTGTTGTTGTTTCTATTGTTGCTGTTATTTTTCTTGCTGTCGTTGTTCCATTGTTTGTAGAGCTTCTTGTAGTTGCTTTTGCAATTCGCTGTTTTTTCTCCAGAGCTCGGCATTTCATTTGTCTCGCTCAATGTCTTTTTTGATGTTGTCTTCGTTGTTGGAGGCGTTTTTTTCTTGCGTCACTAGTTCTTTAAATTTGTTCCCTGCTCCAGTGCAATGACCATTATTGGGAATAGTTCACTCTTCCTCATTCTCATCGGACTTCAGCCGTTTGCCTTGAAGATTCGGTTCTGGATTGGGCTTACCCCGTAGCGCCGTTTTGAATCCAGCCTCACAATCGTCCATGGCAGGCAGTACAGTTAGTCACATTCTTTATTTAAATAAATGTTTTATTCACTAGTTTTTACATATTTGTTTCCGTATAATATGCGCATACACATGCACACAGGAACATAATTGTTTCTTAAATCGAGTCGATTTAAGTGTTTTTGTGAAAATGGACAAAATTGAGTATCAAGCTGTCATTAAATTTTTGTTTTTGAAAGGCAATATGCCTACGTAAATCAAAGATGAGTTGGACTCTGCACCATCACTTACCACAGTGAAATTTTGTGCAGCTGAATTTAAACGTGGCCGCGAGAGCTTGGGAGACGATGAACGTTCGGGACATCCAAAAACTGCAACAACTGACGATAACATCGCTAAAGTTCACCAAATGGCGCTAGACGCCCGCCGAATTAAAGTGAGAGAGATAGCAGAGGCTATGAAAATGTCCAAAGAACGTGTTTGTCACCTAATAAATCAAGATTTGGGCATGAGGAAGCTGTCCGCGAGTTGGGTTCCGCGTTGCCCACGTTAGACCAAAAACGTGTTCGAATGAACATTTCCATCGTTCTGTTAGCGCAGTTTAGACGCAATAAATCCGAATTTTGGCGCCGATTAATTACTGTCGATGAAACTTGGATACACCATTATACGCCCGAAACAAAAATATAGTCAAAACAGTGGACTGTTTTTTGCGATAGTCATGGAGTTATCTTAATCGATCGTCTTCAAAAAGGAAAAATCATTACAGGAGCATACTACGCATCATTACTGGACCAACTGAAGGCAGAAATTGCGGAAAAAGAAAATCCTGTTTCACCAAGAGAAGGTGCCGTCTCACACGTCAGCGGTTGCCATGGCGATAATCCACGAATTACGTTTTGAACTACTTGACCAAGCGACATCTTTTTGTTCCCTAATCTAAAAATTGCGCTCGGAGGACAGGGATTTTCGTCAACTGAGGAGGCAATCGCCTTCACGAACAGTTATTTTCCAGAGCAAAACGCCGAGTACTATTTGGACGGGTTAGAGAGATGGGTGCATTGCTGGGAGATGTATGTAGAGTTACAAGGAGACTATGAACGAAAGTAAAAATAAATTTTAGGAAAAAATTTCTTGTATCTTTATAAGGGGGAAACGTTTCAGCCCACCCTCGTATAAACTTTCGTGACATTTCGCCCATTCGTTGACAAGCTGCAGTCGTTTGAGTGACGCTACTTTCGCCTTCGTAAAAAAAAATGTAAAAACAGGAATATAGCATTTTGATCAAACATTGTCTTTTGATGAGAAAAACTTCTGAACAATCATTGCAATGGTTGCAGAAATGTTACCCAGCATCTGGTCTTTCGACAACATCGGTGGTTTAGTGAGGGCGTGGGCATCTCAAAAGAACGGGCGGAATACATTTTGCCCCCAGCTACCGTTATCTGCTCCAAATCTCAAGAGGTGGCTCAAAGAAAAAAAAGATTCAGATTGAATGAGGAATTCAACACAGAAACCGAGGCATATTTCGAAGGCGCAGATGTTTCGTACAACAGAAAGAGCAAATGTTGGAAAATCGCTATAGCAGTGTATGGCCCCCGAAGGCAACTATGTTGCCAAAAAAAAGTTGATTTTCATTAAAAATACCGGGACTTGAAGTACAGTTACAGAATCGAGAGACGCCTCCTCGGTATCGATCGTTCTCTACGTCTGTCAAATACCGAATGAAAGCAGTTTCCGTACATATGTTGCTCTTGCAGAATTAGTTATTATTAACGGAAACGCGGTTTTTTTGGTATCTCATCACTTGGATGGACTAGTAAATATATCATGTAAACGCCATTCACCAATAAAAGAGAAGACATATTAAAATCCATCAAGTCAAACATCATTTGGATCAAATTTGTTTATTGTCCCTACTTCCCCCCAAATAACGATCGACTAACAGCGCTGCTCGAATGAATACAAACCAGTCAATCAATTTCTGAGATCGATATCCTTGAACACCTTGTACATACCTTTAACTTATTAGCACATTCTAACAAAACAGACGGGGATGCTTCCTGAAACATCCGATATTAGCCTTCATTTGTCCCGACTACTGGATGAGTCTATGGAAGTGACAGATAACCACAGTGAGTCTTCGAACTCGTTGGATATGTTTCTGTAAACCATCTTAATACGCCAGGTAGTTTACTAGTAAGTGCAAGCGATCATGGAAGGTATGGAGATATCACCACCTGTGTCGATCGTGAAGTCAATGTTTGACTTAACGTCACAGATCGACACGAGACTTTCAGGTATGTTGCCGGCCGTTTGCAACTTTGTGACGATATGTGATCTTAGAAGAACGGAGGTGGTCAAACTCGCGGTTGTGGGCACAGGCTCGTCCGTAAGTGATTTTTAATTTTTTATACCAACGACGCAATTCCCGATTTAATAAGAAGCAAAATTAAAAATGACCAATTAGGAGGGCAGGTCAATAAGTCTTTAGAAAATGAGGACGATTCCCTTTTTTTTTTTTTTTTTTTTTTTTTTTTACGACTCGTACTAAGCTGACCTAATAATGACATATAATACTGTCCAGTTATCGCCTGTCCCTTTTCCAAATAGTCAATGAAGAGAATACCACTTGCATTCCAAACACAGTAGCCATAACCTTTCCAACTGATTTCACCATCATTGCTTTCTTTGCAGCCAGTTCGCCTTTAACAAGCCATGGTTTTGGCTGTTCTTTCGTCTCGGGAGTGTAGTGGTGTATCCATGTTTCATCTACAGTTACTAATATGCACAGAAACTCATCTGGGCTGCGCGTATGCGTTCCAAAAGTTCACAGCTGAGAGCAAATTTTTTTTTTAATACCCAATTTATCGTGCAAAACTGAAACATGAAATAAATTGAAAATTGACAGATACCTAGTGAGGAATGATGCTTACTAAATACATACTATTCGCGATACTACCAGCGTTGTCGCAGGCATTTTTAAGGACTTATTGACCTACCCTCGTACCAAGGGCGCCATGAAACCGATATCCTCTGTATTGGGGTGAAGGCAGAGCAAAGGATGAGAGTAAATGTGGCACCCATCTCGTAGATATTTTTTTCATACCCAATCTATCATGCAAAATTTAAACATGAAACAAAGGTGAGGAATTGTGTTTACTAAAAACAGATCATTGGCGATGCTACGAGCGCCATCGTAGGCTATTATAAGACTTATACTTATAAGAATACCCTCGTATGTGAAAATAGATCTTAATAAAATATAATTAAATACGAAGTAAAAAAAAATTAAAAACCACTTTAGCAATATAATGATGTCATTACATATATTTGTGTCTGCAAAGGTCATGCAAATGTTTAATCAGGTCCTTGCTTCCAAAAGGTCGGCAACCCCTGGTTTAAGGTATCCTCAGGTTAGAACAGGGGATAGTGGAATCCTATAATTTAATTTGTAAATCATAATTGCACCATAAGATTGCTCGGTTTGCGTTTATATTCTCTTTTTGAGTTACTAGGATATACAATAATTCCAGCCTTTTTGGAATGTGCACATTTTGGATTTTTCGTTAAAAGTCTGTAGTTTCCGGACAAGCTTTTGCCCAGAGATACTAGTATCTTTCAAAATACATTAGAAATTCTTTTCCTATATTTGAAACATACCCATCCAAAAAATAAAAAAGCCAACAAATATCGTGACGACTACACGTCGTTGCTTTTACCTGACGATGTTCGCATTACGAATAACAATTGACTTGACACCATATCAGATGAATGTTAAAAATATTCAAGCGATTTATTTTGGAGAACCAAAAATAAGTGCAAAATAAAATCAATTATTTAATTAATCGGTCAGTTCAGATGCACAACCATTTAGATCCTTTGAATTGGGCAACAATAACCGATCGCCATTGTTTCTCTATCCAAAAGACACCGTCAAGTAACAATGAAATACCTCAACCACGAGATTGGAAGTGTAGCTATTTAAATATTAATTAGCCAGATATTGAACATGCGTAATTATGTACAAAGAATGACCATCTATCTGACTATGTCGCCGCATGCCTCTGTCGGAGCTTTTGTACTGCTGGTGATGATACGCGCCAAACTGAATTCTTAACGCATTTGGTAAAAATATTTTGCATTCCACTGCCGATGTACGCTCTAAAAACGCGTGCATCACGCGTGAGCGAGTGAATTTACAAAAAGACGACTAAGTCAGGAAGACAATAAGTCTTACGACGCCGTCCTTCGAGACTTAAATGGAATGCCTATTAGTCAGCATAGGTAGCATACTGGTTTTTATAATTTGATGGCGCCAGAGTTATGATAGTTTTTTTTTGAAAAAGAATATTTGTCTAAAACAAGAAGAGGTTGCTAAGTGAACAGTATACTATACATGGGTGGCCTGAACAGTTTTCGACCTCAACGGGAAGGTACCAGCACTCGTCAATAAAAGCTAGTGAATGTAGTTGTGCATCTTTTGACAGTTACTCACAAAAATTTCAGCCATTTTGGATGGGTATTTTTATTTGACAGTCGTTTGAGTGCCTCTCACGGCCGCGTTTAAATTCAGCTGCCCAAAATTTCACTGTGGAGATGATGGTGCAGAGTCCAACTCGTCTTTGATTTGCGTAGGTGTTTTGCCTTCCAAAAACAAAAATTTAATGACAGCTCGATACTCAATTTTGTCCATTTTCACAAAAACACTCAGATCGAGTCACTCAAACGACCGTCAAATAAAAACTACGCGCCCAACATGCCTGAAATTTTGGTGAGTAACTGTCAAAAGATGCGCAACTACATTCACTAGCTTTTATTGACGAGTGCCGCTATCTTCACGTTGAGTTCGGGAACTTTTCAGCCTACCCTCGTACCAAGGGATACATTAAAATTGATAAAAATGAATGAAGTGAAATAATTACAACAGTGCGTAATGATGTATGAGAAAGTTATAATAAATTGTATATGTAGCGTCTCAAAAACTGTATTGTCGGTGTAGTTTTGTTTTGCGATATCAGGGTCAATTATAAAGACACATGCACTTATTTCATTACATGCAAACTACCCGAGAATATATATACCAGTTCATTTTTTAGTAATAATTGATAGTTATAACCGATAAGCCACATGACGTAACATTACCTAGATAGACCTTCCGTACTAGCAATGATCCGTTGCCTCTCATCTTAATTCTATGAAAACTCACATACACGGGTATTATGATTTCCGAGCTCACGCAAAGTTATTTCCTGGTTATAGATGCACTAACTGGAAATATTCTACCTAGATAATGGACGATAAACTCGACAATCATTCTCTTTATGCAGACAGAAACTTAACAATGGAAAAGATAAGCCTCAACTAAAAACTGACAACATATGAATTCATGCATAGAATTTGAGCTTGGCAACACTGTTTCTAGCGACAGTCGAATCGACTATTGACAGCAGGGTAGTGTTCCATAGTTTAGGTAAGCGCATTATTATAAATTAATACAATAAATTAGTAAATAAAAAGTGTACAATGAGGGAACCTATAAAAAAATTCCTAGAACTTCTTGACCCCATCTGCCCAGCACCAAGAACAACAGCCAAAAATAGATAAAGAAAATCAACACGGGAAGACAATAAAAAAAATCTAGACCAAAGTTAAGGGAAACTGGAAAGAAAATAAGCAAAAAACAAAAAAAAAAAAACATAGAACCAAGACTATAATATACAATAGGTGCAGATAAAACATCACTAATGGGAGTATCACTACGACGGAGGGTTCCTTCGCTTGCGGCCATAGGTGGAAGGGCATAACTACCGCTGAACCCCCCAAAAAAGTACAAAACTGGCAACAAAATGGGACACACCCCAGCTACCTTTTTTTTACACTAACGCGCGCACAAACGGGGATTTTGAAGAACCCTTAAATGTCGGAGCACAGTGCGAGCGTATGGAGAGAAAGTGGATAAGGAAAGGAGGCGTCGATGTATATTGGTCTTGAATGTCTGGACATCACAACGACCACGAAACACATTATCAGGCAGAACATTCCACTTTCGTGTGGTTCGGCTAAAGAATGACTCTCTATGTTTATATGTGCACATGAAGTCCACTTTCAACGTGAACTGATGCGATTGACGGGTATCGCGGGAAAATGTCTGAAGGGGCGGAACACATTCAGCAAGTTCAGTTGAGCAACGACCGTGGTAAAACCTTTAGAAAAGATATAGGCATAATACGTTGCGCCTGTGTTCTAACGACGGAATTGATCGACTTACGGCTGAGTCCCCAATAAGTTTCACTGCTCGTTTTTGCATCCTGTCAAGCACGTTTGGTACAGTTTTGGATGCGCCTGACCAAATATGGGAGTTGAACTCCATTTTTGGACGAATATACGCCTTGTAAATAGTGGCCAGGTTGCATGGAGTGAAGTATCTTTTGCATCTCTTAAGGAACCCCATACATTTGCGTGCACTTTTCGCAGCTTCAAATATGTGGTCATTCCAATTAATCATCGAATTAATTCGAGTGCCGAGGATTGATAGTTCCTTGACTTCGTCGATGGAAGTGTGGCGGTTCTTTAATACATTCCCAAAGAACCGCCCATTCTCTTAAATTAACCACCTTCCAAACCCACCATACCTACCTGCAATTTTGCGCAGCGTAAGCTACCCTTCATTCTCTTTCGCCTGAAAGCAAAACCCCAGCAAGCATGCACATCAAACAAATTACTTCATTCATACATGGACCGTGCCAGACAATCGGCTCGGCTTGTCAGCAATTATAAAAGACAAATACTCGCTGGCCAGCGTAATTGTTGACATAGCTGTAGCCGGTATTCATGAGTGAATATTGCCCAAATCCCAAGGGTCGCAACACTTGCGACCAATTTTCCTTATCGGTTATCTACCGATCATGGGATTTGGGCACTAATATAATTGACGTTAGACAATCATACCCCAGACCATGCCGAACGATGCTCCAGTCTGTTAAATAAACAAACACGATGTGCATATCATCGTGAACCTTGAAATAGCGTTTTTGTGTATCTTAAAGCAAAAACCTATTTCGTTCTCAGGCGCAGATCATCAAAGATTTATGGCCCTTGAAATATCGTTTCTGTTTATATAGGACACAGAAACCTATTTCTCCTTTCAGCGATTGCGCTATCGCGTATCTCTATAATACCAATTCATTACACCAGCCCCTGTTTATTTAGGTGCATTTTCGTCGTTGGCGATATGTCGGCTGAAGGGCAACATACTTCTCCTACACGGACACATATAGAATCCTCCCACACCAATGTAATCCACACCGTTGAATCTGGCAGATATGGATATTATCTTGGAGTCAGATTTCAACGTCACAAGAGTATACACGCAGTATACGCGCTAATAAGTTTTTTTTAATATACGGAGTCGGAAAAAAAAAATATTTTTTTGTCTTGTGCGTGATCCTGTATCAAGCGTGTGTGGAAATCCGTCCTTATGCGAGACGTTTAAATACCGCGTAACTCTTGTTGTCAAAGAGAACAATAAATTAAGGAACCAAATATGTGAAAGAAACTTGTGCCGAATAAAACAAAAAAAAAAAAATAAGTGAAATCAGTGTTTAATTTTTACCCGTTTTCGTCTTCCTTGAGGAACAATTTCCAGTAATCGGTGGGTGTAATCTAAAGGTGTTGGGGATTAAGTGAATCCGTGTTAGGCCGACACCAACTTATATCCCCACAGAAGTGCCGTTCATCGACATTATTTTTACTTTAGGGTTCCCCTTTTTACGACAGGAGGCAGCACTTAGTTTTTAAGGCATTGAATTCTACTCGGTTAGATAATCCCCACTGATATATCTTGTTGAGGTCTGAATTGAATGTATCAAGCATAAGTTGCTGGTTGGTAGTGACGTTCGAAGAGTTTGGACGGGAGTTTTTTTCATTTCATTTTTTAAACATTTTTTTATTTTCTTTTTATCTTCTTAGTTTCTAAATTAAAGGCTAGACAAAAAATGCTTAAATTCTAGCTTAATTATCTTATATAATAACTTACTGGTCCTTCGCAGACGCTCTAAGCTAAACATTACTTAATATTTGTATAATTTGCATTTCGGCGACCGTTTGGACGGGAGTGTTTGTATGAGTATGAGCAACTCAATGTGCTATCATCAGCAAACGAGTGAATTGGGTTGTGAGTAATTGACAAAAGATCTTTTATAAAGATCAGGAAGAGAATGGGTGAGAGTACCGAACCCTGGGAAACACTTCCACTAATTTGATGGGAGACAGATTTTACACCGTTAAGAACTACTTGGATTGAACGGCCAGAAAGACAAGTTTCCTAGCCATCGGATTAGGGAATTGTCCACTCCATATAAATGCAATTTTGACAAAAGAGCTGGATACCAAACGCTGTCGAAGGCTTTTGAAATATCAAATGCGACTACCTTGCTTTAACCGACGTAGTGGGCGGAATGGCTCAACTTTTCGGTAAGGTACGCCATCAGATCTCCTGTGGACCTGTGGCTATCAGAGCCATATTGGCGGTCATTGCGGAGGTTATTTGATTCCAGATATTTCGACAGTTGACGGTTGATAAGTGATTCCATTACCTTCGAGAAAATAGAAGTTAGTACTATGGGTCGACAAGAAGAAATGAATGATTTGTCACCCTTTTTGGGAATTGGCTGAATGTTCGCTGTCTTCCATCTATTTGGGAAACGGCCAGTAGAATAAGACAAATGGAAAAGTTTCCGCAGTGGTTTAGCGAGTGAAGAGGAACATCTCTTCAAGACTGCCGTCCGGACCAGCGGATTTGTTTGCGTTTAGCTCTTTGATTGCGCGGGCAACAGTATGCGTTCGGAAGCGAATCTGGATCATGGTGGGCTGCTTATGCTCAAGTTGAGGCGGAACTGATGTGGTATCAGGCAGCGTTGAGGTGGCTGCAAAATGTGCAGCAAGTAGATTCGCCTTCTCTATTGCAGTGGTGACTGGTTTGTGATCGACTATAAGCGATGGAATAGATGAAGAGGCAGAGTTTTGAATGTTTTTCACGAATGCCCAGAAGCTTCTACTACCTGTGGGGGAGTGTAGTATTTTTTGTCTTACTCTTTGGTCATTAAAGAAATTGGCGCGTTGAATATACGCATTGCAGTCATTTCTAGCTCTCTTGAATCTTTCCCGGTTTTCCTCAGTATTGTTTGATTTATACAACCGGAAGCTCAACTCTTTAGCCTTAATGGCTTCTCTGCACCCGCAATCGAGCCACATATTTCTCTTGGGGTTTGATACTCTTTACTCTGTGTGGAATAAAGGTCCGCATCCATGTAGAATCGTGTCTGTCAATTTGTCCGCTATAGAGTCAACATCGTTATTGAGGAAAATAACGACCAATTTAACCTCCCAAAAAAGTCGTTCAGACCTTCCCAGTTGGCTTTCCCGTGGAACCATACTGTTCTTTTGAGAGCCTTCTCATTAACGTTACTGTTGGTTAGAGGAAATTTAGCTGACACGACGCAGTGGTCTGAAGTGCCCAAGGGCGAAGAAACTTCAATTGTGTATTTGTGTAGGTGGAAGGTGAGAAACAGGTCCAGTGTATTGGCGAAATGACCATACATATCTGGTGCCCGTGTTGGCTCATTGACAAGTTGAGTTTAACTATTTGACTCAGCTGGACATATTGACCTTCAGGTGTTGTGTGTTCGGAGTGACGAAGCCACTGAGAGTTATGCACATTAAAATCACCCACTATAACGATTTCAGTGTGCTGTGGCGTATTGATTACCACAAATATTTTGATTTTAATGCAAATGGAGTTACCTTTTTGTAAGTCTGAATAAGGCTAGATCCGGTTCCAATCCAATATATATATATATATATATATATATATATATATATATATATATCGCTGTGATATCCAATAACTCCTTCAAGTCGTTCACCGTCTCTGTATATATTGCTCTAGTTTCCTCGTTATCTGATATTTCCATGTTCAGCGAATTTGTCGCCGGAAAAGTTTTCATTGTTTCCGCCAACATTGAAATCCATAATTCTGAATCTAAGCCTGCTACTGCAATAATTTCGTCTAATTCAGATTTCCACTTTTCGGCCAGACGGCGCGGTATGTGAAAAAAACTAAGCAATAATTTAAGCTTAATTTTATTTGGCAAATCCGGAAAACACTCTCTAATATTTCTTAACACTTCTTTGTTAAATTGCGAATAAATCGAACCACTTATCTACAAGTCATTTGATAACCCAAGCTTATTATACAGCCAGACAGTTCTCAGGTTTATTACAACTTTTTTTACAACTTCTTCATACAATTTTAATTTTAACAAATTTTTCTTTTCTTTTTCTTTTGGGGTCTTCCTTTTACTGCTCTTCTTTTTCTTTGTTCTTCTGTTTAACTGCTTCTCTTCCCTCTGTTCACTTTTTTCAACCAAAAAAAAACAGAAACCGTCAGCAACGGAATTCAAAACCGTGTTCTAACATCCTCCCGTCTCCCTCTCTCTCGCTCATCGACATCCACCTCGAAACCGAATTCGAACTCGAAGAACCGCACGATCCACACCCGAATCGGGGCGTGTTCGAAAACTCACTTCTGGATCGTGCAACTCCTCCACCACCTTACCATCATACCACCTTAAAACAAATTATGTTAAAATTACAAAATGATTAATTGATGGGGTGGAGGACGCACGTAACATACCCCCCCCCCCACAAGACTGCGTGGCATTCTTAGGAGAGGAATGTCACGCCGGAGAGTGGACGGCGGAGAGCAAACAAACAAACAATCAACAAACCAACCAATAAATAAATAAATAAATAAACAAATAAATAATCTAACAATTACATATATATAAATAAACTAGGTGTTAGGGTTAGTAAGGATTATACTACTTATATATTAGTGTTAGTAGGAAATAAATAAATAAATTGTGGTTAAGTGCTACTGTTAGTACGTTTTGGGCTACCTATATACTAGGGTTAGTAAAAATAAATAAATAAATAACACTGATGTATTAACCTAAGATCTCACCTAAATATTAATGTTAGTGTGTACTTCTACTGCTTACATATTAGGGTTAGTAAAAAAAATAAATAAATAAATAACACTTATGTATTAACCTATGAGGGGGAACAACAGACAAGCACTCCACAAAACCAAGGACAACACAAACGCCCGCGGCGGGTCCGACACTTAAACCGATGGTCCGACCGAAAGCTCGACCGCCCACACGATCCGGTTAGGACCCCCAATCCACTCTCGTCTAACCCCCGAAATGCCACCCGGCCGGCGAAAATGTCCTTCTCCTATATATTTTCTTTGATTTAAATTTCCAACTCATGACTTCCCTACTCCCAGTAGGGCTTCAGACGGTTGTTGTGTACAACCACCGTCCTCTTACCTATTAATTGATGATTAATTGATGGGGTGGCGGACGCACGTAACAGTGCGGATATAGGGTCAAGATCCTTTCGAGAGAATCAGACAGAGCATCAAATTCGTTAAAGGATGCGTTTCTATTCAAGTTTGGGCTTCTGTAAAGAAAGCAGTAATGTATGATATGCTTACGAACGTGAAATTTTAGCCAAGAAAAATTAAATTCTGATTTGGAACAGAGCCCATATTATGGCATTAGCTGATAAGCAACATCATTTCGTATGTATGTGGCTATACCACGATATAGAAAGAACAGTGGGACTAAGCTATATCCAGGTAGATTAAAATCGGTAATATCTGTATTAGTAATTACCTGGGTTTCGCTAAGTGGAAGGATAGTTGGTTTCTGGTTAGAAACATGGGGAGACACATAAGAGAAATTGTATCTCAAGCCGCGAATGTTACACAAATCAACGCGAAATTGCCGCTCCATTGAAATGGCCCTACACAGAAAACCAATGTCGCCTCGGGAAAGATGCATATCGGGACCAGCAATAGATAAGCCTGGTCCAACTACAGGTGTTATCCCCCTGTTTAGGATCTCACAGTAAGACTTCTCGCGAGTTATGTCGGAGTCAGCGACCGGCAACACAGCGATCCCCGACGTAATCTTAAGAAGCGATTTCCGGCCAGCAAGCAAACTGCAACGTAGTCTTGCGAAATTGTGAAATCCAGCTTTCCCAGGCACTGAACTTGACACGCCGTGAGGTGCATTGTTCTCCCACCGTATCAAGGTCAGTATTGGTAACGGCATTTTTCAGTTTTAGATTTCGGACTCAGAGGCAGTTCGTTTTTAAACTCGGAAGTACGCAGATCAAGTATTTGAAAATCGAAGTCTATATAAAAAGATAAAAGCTGTTAAGTTAAATAAAGTTTTTAAAATAAATAAAGGAAAGAAAAGAAAAAAAGGAAAATATAAGTTTTATAATTATTTTTGAAAAGGCTACGAGCTGAAGACTCCATTTAACTCGCGCGAACCGATAGTGCAATTGGGTATCTTATGTGTATTTAAGGTTCCCAAAATGGATTTTGGACACAATTGTACCGATGGTACGGATAACTTTCTTCGAAGCACACGTACTGTCTCGTTGGCGGTTTTAAATCGACTCTGTTACTTGTTACAAATATACGAACTTACCTAACTTCGTCCCACCTAATTAAGAGAGGGAAGTTCAATTCATAAGATTTGAGTATTGCCATAAGCCAAAACACATTTTAAAATAATGCAGAACAAGGATGGCTACCACAAGAAAGCAAACCCAACTCTCAGGGCACAACTCTTTTCGGGAAATATATCCCAAAAGCAACCTAAACGGAACACCCTCGTATTATCATTAATGCCATGATGTAAGACATTATGCGATAAGGCAACATTATCAAAATAACAACGAAGGTGATACTTCGCTTAAGTTTAACGCGGGATACGATCTGACGGGAAGATCGTGTCGACAATCGATCCCCAGTATGAGGTCACATATAGTGTAACTTCAATAAACTGTTCGTAAGAAAACAAAAAAACCGACTATAACATAAGTCGGAAAAAAGAAAAAAGTCTTTTGTTTATATTTTCCACGAGACGATCAACTTAACTTGCGCATGCTAAAAAATTTCAAATATTACTTATCGCGTTGCTGGCGTACCGGACAATTTTTAATTACTAAAAATTGATAAAAATGTAGGTGTTTCAGAAAAATTAATATAGAAAAACTAAACAGAACATATATTATGCTTTTATGCATAATTGTTGCAAAATGCAACATGATCCACCCAAAACATAACCGTATCACGTAGATTTGAATTCAATTACGTAATCACGTAAAATTCGATTACGGAAGCCGGTAATCTACAAAAGACAATATGAAACGCCTACGACCGACTTTACTGCCGCCGACGAAATGGCTGCAATGTCGACCAAGGCGAAGACCAAACGAACGTGTGAGGCAAATGAGGAAAATTATTATCCAAACGCTCACATTGCTTCCACAAGCAACAACCAATCGAAAGGTCGGCTCGAATTTAGGTCAACGCGAGAGATATAGGATGGAGAGTTATTATAGAGGGATTGCAGGTCAGTGGCCGAAAATAAAATTGTTTTTTTTCCACACTAACGCGCACACAAAAGGGAATTTTGGAGTACTCTTAAATGTCAGAGCACAGTGCGAGCGGAAGGAGAGGAAGTGGATAAGGCAAGGAGGCATCGATGTACATTGGTCTTAAATGCCCGGACATTACAAAGACGAGGAAACACATGATCAGGTAGATTATTCCACATTCGTGTGGTTCGGCTAAAGAATGACTCTCTATGTCTATTTGTGCGCCTGAAGTTCACTTCGGTGCGGAAGATTGTACAAAGCATGGAAGTATTATGATTATAAGTCGACACCTTTCTCTCATAGAAAAGGTAAAGAAACTCGATAAGTGGGTACCCCATGAATGGAACGTGTCCCAAAAACTACGGTGGCTGAAAATTTGCGCATCGCTTAGATTAGGAAACCAAACTGATCCGTTTTTGCATGGGATAAACACCTGTGATGAAAAGTGGATTCTGTATGATAACTGTAAAAGACCTGGGCAGTGGTTGGATGCAGGTGTAAAACCAAAACACACCCGAAGCCCGATATTCACCCAAAAAAGGCTATGGTGACAATTTGGGGGCCATCGAACGCACCAATCCACTTTTCATTTCTCCAACCAGGAGAAACGATAAACGCTATCAAATATTGTGAGGAAATCGATATATTGGATGTCAAATTGGCTGAAAGCAACCTGTGGCATCTCTAACAGATACACACACAATTCAGAAACAAAATAGTGAAGGACACCAAACGAAAATCGAATAAGAACATACATCAGAGCCGTATACCATAGCGATAACATAACAATTCACATCAGTGGAGTATAGTCGAGTTTAAAAATCAAGTTCTAAAATCGGCCAGTAGCCTGATGGGTAACGCTTAGGTTCAATTTTTGGTGATTCAAACTGTCATAGCGTCAGTTCGAATCACACGTTCTTCTTCACTATTATTTCAAACGCTATAAACCTGCCTTGGTCAATCTACCATCTTTTCCGCAATATGGATTCATTTCGGTGGCAGAAGGTCTTTCGGATCCGAGCAGAGTTCATAAAAGCTTTTCAAGATTTATTTTATTTTATTTTATTTTATTTATTTATTTATTTATCTATTTATTTATTTTAATTTTTTTTTTAAGTACTTACTTCGGGAGAGCCGAACCTATAACGCCAAGGTGGCGAGACGCCTCCAAATAACTGATGCAGTTTCGGGAACACCTGCACTGGGAGGGAATTCCACAGCTTACTCGCTCTGTACCGGAACGAGTTCTGATACAGGGATGTTCGCGCCGTTGGGAGATGAACCGCAAACTGGTGCGATCAAACGCATTTTCTCGTAGAGCACATAAAAACCGAATTACGCGGAACAGCATCACGAATCTCCGAAGAACAGTACCCGTGGCAATATCTGTAAAACAGACAGATATCAGTTACGCTCCTTCGATGGGATAGCGACGGTAGTCCCGACGTCAGCCCTGAGTCCCCGATCAAGCGGATCGCTCGTCTCTGAATGCTCTCAAGTAGATAGGAGAGTATGTTTAGGAGCAGAGCTCCAAACATGAGAGCAATATTCGATCGCGGGTCTAATTTGGGATTTAGACAGGAGAAGAAGTTGAACCGGAGTAAAATATTTCTTGGCTCTAAAAAGATAACTCCGTTTTCTTGAGGCTGATCTGGCGATGTTCGACACGTGCTTATGCCGCGATACATTCCCACAGACCGTAACGCCGAGCAATTTCATGCTTTCCCCAGATTCGAGGGTCAGCTGTGGAACCGATGATCCACTTTTCTTTGTTAATGTTGTATATTATGTCTTCGTTGGATAGAAGTCGACAAGACTGCCATTTCCCCATTGCAGGATCTTATCCAGATCCCGATTCAGAAAGTCGATCCGCCTGCATCTCAGCTGATGCGACGTTGATGCAATAATCGGCCCATCACTCGAAATAGAGGAAACAAGCGTACTATCAGCCGCAAAACTGAACACTCTGTTATCCGTTGACTCCAGCAAATCATTTATGTGAAGCAAAAACAAGGTTGGAGTCAAAATATGAACACGAGGGGCCGCGGAATTAACAGGATACAGGTCCGAACACTCCCCGTCCACAACAACCCGGATCGAACGATTTTGGAGGAAACTCTTCGTTCAGTCGCAAAGCTGCTGGGAAAGTCCGTATGAACAAAGTTTGCTAAGCAATGCCTCGTGTCAGACGCGGTCAAAAGCCTTGAAGATATCTAATGCGACCGCCCTTGACTCACCACGTCGTTCAATCGCAGATGTCCATATATCGGTTATAAGGGTCAAAAGGTCTCCCGTGGACCGCCTGCCACGGAATCCGTATTGGCGATCATTCCGAAGTCCGTTGCACTCCAAATACTTAATTAACTCGGCATTGGTGACCTTTTCTATTACCTTAGATAACATAGACAATAATACTATCGGACGATAATTTTGTGGGAGACATTTTTCCCCTCTTAGGAATTGGCTGAACTCGAGCGACTTTCCAGCAGGCACGAAAGGTTCTTCGTGCATAAGATAAGCCTGAACCCCCCAAAAAAGTACAAAACTGGCAACAAAATGGGACACACCCCAGCTACCTTTTTTTTACACTAACGCGCGCACAAACGGGGATTTTGAAGAACCCTTAAATGTCGGAGCACAGTGCGAGCGTATGGAGAGAAAGTGGATAAGGAAAGGAGGCGTCGATGTATATTGGTCTTGAATGTCTGGACATCACAACGACCACGAAACACATTATCAGGCAGAACATTCCACTTTCGTGTGGTTCGGCTAAAGAATGACTCTCTATGTTTATATGTGCACATGAAGTCCACTTTCAACGTGAACTGATGCGATTGACGGGTATCGCGGGAAAATGTCTGAAGGGGCGGAACACATTCAGCAAGTTCAGTTGAGCAACGACCGTGGTAAAACCTTTAGAAAAGATATAGGCATAATACGTTGCGCCTGTGTTCTAACGACGGAATTGATCGACTTACGGCTGAGTCCCCAATAAGTTTCACTGCTCGTTTTTGCATCCTGTCAAGCACGTTTGGTACAGTTTTGGATGCGCCTGACCAAATATGGGAGTTGAACTCCATTTTTGGACGAATATACGCCTTGTAAATAGTGGCCAGGTTGCATGGAGTGAAGTATCTTTTGCATCTCTTAAGGAACCCCATACATTTGCGTGCACTTTTCGCAGCTTCAAATATGTGGTCATTCCAATTAATCATCGAATTAATTCGAGTGCCGAGGATTGATAGTTCCTTGACTTCGTCGATGGAAGTGTGGCGGTTCTTTAATACATTCCCAAAGAACCGCCCATTCTCTTAAATTAACCACCTTCCAAACCCACCATACCTACCTGCAATTTTGCGCAGCGTAAGCTACCCTTCATTCTCTTTCGCCTGAAAGCAAAACCCCAGCAAGCATGCACATCAAACAAATTACTTCATTCATACATGGACCGTGCCAGACAATCGGCTCGGCTTGTCAGCAATTATAAAAGACAAATACTCGCTGGCCAGCGTAATTGTTGACATAGCTGTAGCCGGTATTCATGAGTGAATATTGCCCAAATCCCAAGGGTCGCAACACTTGCGACCAATTTTCCTTATCGGTTATCTACCGATCATGGGATTTGGGCACTAATATAATTGACGTTAGACAATCATACCCCAGACCATGCCGAACGATGCTCCAGTCTGTTAAATAAACAAACACGATGTGCATATCATCGTGAACCTTGAAATAGCGTTTTTGTGTATCTTAAAGCAAAAACCTATTTCGTTCTCAGGCGCAGATCATCAAAGATTTATGGCCCTTGAAATATCGTTTCTGTTTATATAGGACACAGAAACCTATTTCTCCTTTCAGCGATTGCGCTATCGCGTATCTCTATAATACCAATTCATTACACCAGCCCCTGTTTATTTAGGTGCATTTTCGTCGTTGGCGATATGTCGGCTGAAGGGCAACATACTTCTCCTACACGGACACATATAGAATCCTCCCACACCAATGTAATCCACACCGTTGAATCTGGCAGATATGGATATTATCTTGGAGTCAGATTTCAACGTCACAAGAGTATACACGCAGTATACGCGCTAATAAGTTTTTTTTAATATACGGAGTCGGAAAAAAAAAATATTTTTTTGTCTTGTGCGTGATCCTGTATCAAGCGTGTGTGGAAATCCGTCCTTATGCGAGACGTTTAAATACCGCGTAACTCTTGTTGTCAAAGAGAACAATAAATTAAGGAACCAAATATGTGAAAGAAACTTGTGCCGAATAAAACAAAAAAAAAAAAATAAGTGAAATCAGTGTTTAATTTTTACCCGTTTTCGTCTTCCTTGAGGAACAATTTCCAGTAATCGGTGGGTGTAATCTAAAGGTGTTGGGGATTAAGTGAATCCGTGTTAGGCCGACACCAACTTATATCCCCACAGAAGTGCCGTTCATCGACATTATTTTTACTTTAGGGTTCCCCTTTTTACGACAGGAGGCAGCACTTAGTTTTTAAGGCATTGAATTCTACTCGGTTAGATAATCCCCACTGATATATCTTGTTGAGGTCTGAATTGAATGTATCAAGCATAAGTTGCTGGTTGGTAGTGACGTTCGAAGAGTTTGGACGGGAGTTTTTTTCATTTCATTTTTTAAACATTTTTTTATTTTCTTTTTATCTTCTTAGTTTCTAAATTAAAGGCTAGACAAAAAATGCTTAAATTCTAGCTTAATTATCTTATATAATAACTTACTGGTCCTTCGCAGACGCTCTAAGCTAAACATTACTTAATATTTGTATAATTTGCATTTCGGCGACCGTTTGGACGGGAGTGTTTGTATGAGTATGAGCAACTCAATGTGCTATCATCAGCAAACGAGTGAATTGGGTTGTGAGTAATTGACAAAAGATCTTTTATAAAGATCAGGAAGAGAATGGGTGAGAGTACCGAACCCTGGGAAACACTTCCACTAATTTGATGGGAGACAGATTTTACACCGTTAAGAACTACTTGGATTGAACGGCCAGAAAGACAAGTTTCCTAGCCATCGGATTAGGGAATTGTCCACTCCATATAAATGCAATTTTGACAAAAGAGCTGGATACCAAACGCTGTCGAAGGCTTTTGAAATATCAAATGCGACTACCTTGCTTTAACCGACGTAGTGGGCGGAATGGCTCAACTTTTCGGTAAGGTACGCCATCAGATCTCCTGTGGACCTGTGGCTATCAGAGCCATATTGGCGGTCATTGCGGAGGTCATTTGATTCCAGATATTTCGACAGTTGACGGTTGATAAGTGATTCCATTACCTTCGAGAAAATAGAAGTTAGTACTATGGGTCGACAAGAAGAAATGAATGATTTGTCACCCTTTTTGGGAATTGGCTGAATGTTCGCTGTCTTCCATCTATTTGGGAAACGGCCAGTAGAATAAGACAAATGGAAAAGTTTCCGCAGTGGTTTAGCGAGTGAAGAGGAACATCTCTTCAAGACTGCCGTCCGGACCAGCGGATTTGTTTGCGTTTAGCTCTTTGATTGCGCGGGCAACAGTATGCGTTCGGAAGCGAATCTGGATCATGGTGGGCTGCTTATGCTCAAGTTGAGGCGGAACTGATGTGGTATCAGGCAGCGTTGAGGTGGCTGCAAAATGTGCAGCAAGTAGATTCGCCTTCTCTATTGCAGTGGTGACTGGTTTGTGATCGACTATAAGCGATGGAATAGATGAAGAGGCAGAGTTTTGAATGTTTTTCACGAATGCCCAGAAGCTTCTACTACCTGTGGGGGAGTGTAGTATTTTTTGTCTTACTCTTTGGTCATTAAAGAAATTGGCGCGTTGAATATACGCATTGCAGTCATTTCTAGCTCTCTTGAATCTTTCCCGGTTTTCCTCAGTATTGTTTGATTTATACAACCGGAAGCTCAACTCTTTAGCCTTAATGGCTTCTCTGCACCCGCAATCGAGCCACATATTTCTCTTGGGGTTTGATACTCTTTACTCTGTGTGGAATAAAGGTCCGCATCCATGTAGAATCGTGTCTGTCAATTTGTCCGCTATAGAGTCAACATCGTTATTGAGGAAAATAACGACCAATTTAACCTCCCAAAAAAGTCGTTCAGACCTTCCCAGTTGGCTTTCCCGTGGAACCATACTGTTCTTTTGAGAGCCTTCTCATTAACGTTACTGTTGGTTAGAGGAAATTTAGCTGACACGACGCAGTGGTCTGAAGTGCCCAAGGGCGAAGAAACTTCAATTGTGTATTTGTGTAGGTGGAAGGTGAGAAACAGGTCCAGTGTATTGGCGAAATGACCATACATATCTGGTGCCCGTGTTGGCTCATTGACAAGTTGAGTTTAACTATTTGACTCAGCTGGACATATTGACCTTCAGGTGTTGTGTGTTCGGAGTGACGAAGCCACTGAGAGTTATGCACATTAAAATCACCCACTATAACGATTTCAGTGTGCTGTGGCGTATTGATTACCACAAATATTTTGATTTTAATGCAAATGGAGTTACCTTTTTGTAAGTCTGAATAAGGCTAGATCCGGTTCCAATCCAATATATATATATATATATATATATATATATATATATATATATATATATATATATATATCGCTGTGATATCCAATAACTCCTTCAAGTCGTTCACCGTCTCTGTATATATTGCTCTAGTTTCCTCGTTATCTGATATTTCCATGTTCAGCGAATTTGTCGCCGGAAAAGTTTTCATTGTTTCCGCCAACATTGAAATCCATAATTCTGAATCTAAGCCTGCTACTGCAATAATTTCGTCTAATTCAGATTTCCACTTTTCGGCCAGACGGCGCGGTATGTGAAAAAAACTAAGCAATAATTTAAGCTTAATTTTATTTGGCAAATCCGGAAAACACTCTCTAATATTTCTTAACACTTCTTTGTTAAATTGCGAATAAATCGAACCACTTATCTACAAGTCATTTGATAACCCAAGCTTATTATACAGCCAGACAGTTCTCAGGTTTATTACAACTTTTTTTACAACTTCTTCATACAATTTTAATTTTAACAAATTTTTCTTTTCTTTTTCTTTTGGGGTCTTCCTTTTACTGCTCTTCTTTTTCTTTGTTCTTCTGTTTAACTGCTTCTCTTCCCTCTGTTCACTTTTTTCAACCAAAAAAAAACAGAAACCGTCAGCAACGGAATTCAAAACCGTGTTCTAACATCCTCCCGTCTCCCTCTCTCTCGCTCATCGACATCCACCTCGAAACCGAATTCGAACTCGAAGAACCGCACGATCCACACCCGAATCGGGGCGTGTTCGAAAACTCACTTCTGGATCGTGCAACTCCTCCACCACCTTACCATCATACCACCTTAAAACAAATTATGTTAAAATTACAAAATGATTAATTGATGGGGTGGAGGACGCACGTAACATACCCCCCCCCCCACAAGACTGCGTGGCATTCTTAGGAGAGGAATGTCACGCCGGAGAGTGGACGGCGGAGAGCAAACAAACAAACAATCAACAAACCAACCAATAAATAAATAAATAAATAAACAAATAAATAATCTAACAATTACATATATATAAATAAACTAGGTGTTAGGGTTAGTAAGGATTATACTACTTATATATTAGTGTTAGTAGGAAATAAATAAATAAATTGTGGTTAAGTGCTACTGTTAGTACGTTTTGGGCTACCTATATACTAGGGTTAGTAAAAATAAATAAATAAATAACACTGATGTATTAACCTAAGATCTCACCTAAATATTAATGTTAGTGTGTACTTCTACTGCTTACATATTAGGGTTAGTAAAAAAAATAAATAAATAAATAACACTTATGTATTAACCTATGAGGGGGAACAACAGACAAGCACTCCACAAAACCAAGGACAACACAAACGCCCGCGGCGGGTCCGACACTTAAACCGATGGTCCGACCGAAAGCTCGACCGCCCACACGATCCGGTTAGGACCCCCAATCCACTCTCGTCTAACCCCCGAAATGCCACCCGGCCGGCGAAAATGTCCTTCTCCTATATATTTTCTTTGATTTAAATTTCCAACTCATGACTTCCCTACTCCCAGTAGGGCTTCAGACGGTTGTTGTGTACAACCACCGTCCTCTTACCTATTAATTGATGATTAATTGATGGGGTGGCGGACGCACGTAACAGTGCGGATATAGGGTCAAGATCCTTTCGAGAGAATCAGACAGAGCATCAAATTCGTTAAAGGATGCGTTTCTATTCAAGTTTGGGCTTCTGTAAAGAAAGCAGTAATGTATGATATGCTTACGAACGTGAAATTTTAGCCAAGAAAAATTAAATTCTGATTTGGAACAGAGCCCATATTATGGCATTAGCTGATAAGCAACATCATTTCGTATGTATGTGGCTATACCACGATATAGAAAGAACAGTGGGACTAAGCTATATCCAGGTAGATTAAAATCGGTAATATCTGTATTAGTAATTACCTGGGTTTCGCTAAGTGGAAGGATAGTTGGTTTCTGGTTAGAAACATGGGGAGACACATAAGAGAAATTGTATCTCAAGCCGCGAATGTTACACAAATCAACGCGAAATTGCCGCTCCATTGAAATGGCCCTACACAGAAAACCAATGTCGCCTCGGGAAAGATGCATATCGGGACCAGCAATAGATAAGCCTGGTCCAACTACAGGTGTTATCCCCCTGTTTAGGATCTCACAGTAAGACTTCTCGCGAGTTATGTCGGAGTCAGCGACCGGCAACACAGCGATCCCCGACGTAATCTTAAGAAGCGATTTCCGGCCAGCAAGCAAACTGCAACGTAGTCTTGCGAAATTGTGAAATCCAGCTTTCCCAGGCACTGAACTTGACACGCCGTGAGGTGCATTGTTCTCCCACCGTATCAAGGTCAGTATTGGTAACGGCATTTTTCAGTTTTAGATTTCGGACTCAGAGGCAGTTCGTTTTTAAACTCGGAAGTACGCAGATCAAGTATTTGAAAATCGAAGTCTATATAAAAAGATAAAAGCTGTTAAGTTAAATAAAGTTTTTAAAATAAATAAAGGAAAGAAAAGAAAAAAAGGAAAATATAAGTTTTATAATTATTTTTGAAAAGGCTACGAGCTGAAGACTCCATTTAACTCGCGCGAACCGATAGTGCAATTGGGTATCTTATGTGTATTTAAGGTTCCCAAAATGGATTTTGGACACAATTGTACCGATGGTACGGATAACTTTCTTCGAAGCACACGTACTGTCTCGTTGGCGGTTTTAAATCGACTCTGTTACTTGTTACAAATATACGAACTTACCTAACTTCGTCCCACCTAATTAAGAGAGGGAAGTTCAATTCATAAGATTTGAGTATTGCCATAAGCCAAAACACATTTTAAAATAATGCAGAACAAGGATGGCTACCACAAGAAAGCAAACCCAACTCTCAGGGCACAACTCTTTTCGGGAAATATATCCCAAAAGCAACCTAAACGGAACACCCTCGTATTATCATTAATGCCATGATGTAAGACATTATGCGATAAGGCAACATTATCAAAATAACAACGAAGGTGATACTTCGCTTAAGTTTAACGCGGGATACGATCTGACGGGAAGATCGTGTCGACAATCGATCCCCAGTATGAGGTCACATATAGTGTAACTTCAATAAACTGTTCGTAAGAAAACAAAAAAACCGACTATAACATAAGTCGGAAAAAAGAAAAAAGTCTTTTGTTTATATTTTCCACGAGACGATCAACTTAACTTGCGCATGCTAAAAAATTTCAAATATTACTTATCGCGTTGCTGGCGTACCGGACAATTTTTAATTACTAAAAATTGATAAAAATGTAGGTGTTTCAGAAAAATTAATATAGAAAAACTAAACAGAACATATATTATGCTTTTATGCATAATTGTTGCAAAATGCAACATGATCCACCCAAAACATAACCGTATCACGTAGATTTGAATTCAATTACGTAATCACGTAAAATTCGATTACGGAAGCCGGTAATCTACAAAAGACAATATGAAACGCCTACGACCGACTTTACTGCCGCCGACGAAATGGCTGCAATGTCGACCAAGGCGAAGACCAAACGAACGTGTGAGGCAAATGAGGAAAATTATTATCCAAACGCTCACATTGCTTCCACAAGCAACAACCAATCGAAAGGTCGGCTCGAATTTAGGTCAACGCGAGAGATATAGGATGGAGAGTTATTATAGAGGGATTGCAGGTCAGTGGCCGAAAATAAAATTGTTTTTTTTCCACACTAACGCGCACACAAAAGGGAATTTTGGAGTACTCTTAAATGTCAGAGCACAGTGCGAGCGGAAGGAGAGGAAGTGGATAAGGCAAGGAGGCATCGATGTACATTGGTCTTAAATGCCCGGACATTACAAAGACGAGGAAACACATGATCAGGTAGATTATTCCACATTCGTGTGGTTCGGCTAAAGAATGACTCTCTATGTCTATTTGTGCGCCTGAAGTTCACTTCGGTGCGGAAGATTGTACAAAGCATGGAAGTATTATGATTATAAGTCGACACCTTTCTCTCATAGAAAAGGTAAAGAAACTCGATAAGTGGGTACCCCATGAATGGAACGTGTCCCAAAAACTACGGTGGCTGAAAATTTGCGCATCGCTTAGATTAGGAAACCAAACTGATCCGTTTTTGCATGGGATAAACACCTGTGATGAAAAGTGGATTCTGTATGATAACTGTAAAAGACCTGGGCAGTGGTTGGATGCAGGTGTAAAACCAAAACACACCCGAAGCCCGATATTCACCCAAAAAAGGCTATGGTGACAATTTGGGGGCCATCGAACGCACCAATCCACTTTTCATTTCTCCAACCAGGAGAAACGATAAACGCTATCAAATATTGTGAGGAAATCGATATATTGGATGTCAAATTGGCTGAAAGCAACCTGTGGCATCTCTAACAGATACACACACAATTCAGAAACAAAATAGTGAAGGACACCAAACGAAAATCGAATAAGAACATACATCAGAGCCGTATACCATAGCGATAACATAACAATTCACATCAGTGGAGTATAGTCGAGTTTAAAAATCAAGTTCTAAAATCGGCCAGTAGCCTGATGGGTAACGCTTAGGTTCAATTTTTGGTGATTCAAACTGTCATAGCGTCAGTTCGAATCACACGTTCTTCTTCACTATTATTTCAAACGCTATAAACCTGCCTTGGTCAATCTACCATCTTTTCCGAAATATGGATTCATTTCGGTGGCAGAAGGTCTTTCGGATCCGAGCAGAGTTCATAAAAGCTTTTCAAGATTTATTTTATTTTATTTTATTTTATTTATTTATTTATTTATCTATTTATTTATTTTAATTTTTTTTTTTAAGTACTTACTTCGGGAGAGCCGAACCTATAACGCCAAGGTGGCGAGACGCCTCCAAATAACTGATGCAGTTTCGGGAACACCTGCACTGGGAGGGAATTCCACAGCTTACTCGCTCTGTACCGGAACGAGTTCTGATACAGGGATGTTCGCGCCGTTGGGAGATGAACCGCAAACTGGTGCGATCAAACGCATTTTCTCGTAGAGCACATAAAAACCGAATTACGCGGAACAGCATCACGAATCTCCGAAGAACAGTACCCGTGGCAATATCTGTAAAACAGACAGATATCAGTTACGCTCCTTCGATGGGATAGCGACGGTAGTCCCGACGTCAGCCCTGAGTCCCCGATCAAGCGGATCGCTCGTCTCTGAATGCTCTCAAGTAGATAGGAGAGTATGTTTAGGAGCAGAGCTCCAAACATGAGAGCAATATTCGATCGCGGGTCTAATTTGGGATTTAGACAGGAGAAGAAGTTGAACCGGAGTAAAATATTTCTTGGCTCTAAAAAGATAACTCCGTTTTCTTGAGGCTGATCTGGCGATGTTCGACACGTGCTTATGCCGCGATACATTCCCACAGACCGTAACGCCGAGCAATTTCATGCTTTCCCCAGATTCGAGGGTCAGCTGTGGAACCGATGATCCACTTTTCTTTGTTAATGTTGTATATTATGTCTTCGTTGGATAGAAGTCGACAAGACTGCCATTTCCCCATTGCAGGATCTTATCCAGATCCCGATTCAGAAAGTCGATCCGCCTGCATCTCAGCTGATGCGACGTTGATGCAATAATCGGCCCATCACTCGAAATAGAGGAAACAAGCGTACTATCAGCCGCAAAACTGAACACTCTGTTATCCGTTGACTCCAGCAAATCATTTATGTGAAGCAAAAACAAGGTTGGAGTCAAAATATGAACACGAGGGGCCGCGGAATTAACAGGATACAGGTCCGAACACTCCCCGTCCACAACAACCCGGATCGAACGATTTTGGAGGAAACTCTTCGTTCAGTCGCAAAGCTGCTGGGAAAGTCCGTATGAACAAAGTTTGCTAAGCAATGCCTCGTGTCAGACGCGGTCAAAAGCCTTGAAGATATCTAATGCGACCGCCCTTGACTCACCACGTCGTTCAATCGCAGATGTCCATATATCGGTTATAAGGGTCAAAAGGTCTCCCGTGGACCGCCTGCCACGGAATCCGTATTGGCGATCATTCCGAAGTCCGTTGCACTCCAAATACTTAATTAACTCGGCATTGGTGACCTTTTCTATTACCTTAGATAACATAGACAATAATACTATCGGACGATAATTTTGTGGGAGACATTTTTCCCCTCTTAGGAATTGGCTGAACTCGAGCGACTTTCCAGCAGGCACGAAAGGTTCTTCGTGCATAAGATAAGCGGAAGAGTCTGCCAAGAACCGGCGATAGTTCGGGAATACAGTTCTTATGAACTATTGCTGGTATCCCATTCGGGCCAGTCGCCTTCCTACAATCCAGTCCACGTAGAATGCCTTGAATAGTACGCGGGCGGAACTTCACATCCCGCATCGAAGACCGTACCGATGCGATCATAGGTGACTCCAAAAGACCAGCATCGACGTTTGTATTCGCGGAAATTAAATTTGCAAACACATTAGCTTTAACTTTTGAAATTGTGATAAACGTCCCGCTGCTCGTCACTAATGGATGATAAGGATAAGAGGATGCGAAGTTACTGCTGACAACCCTTGCCATTGACCAGAAGGGACGCGAACCAGTCGAGCATTCAGAGAGTTTATTGGTCACTCTGTCGTTGTGAGCCTGTGGCGTACGAGGTTATTGTGCCGGCGCACGACACGGGTTCTACCTCGTCTCCACCAGTTCTAAAAGGTTCCCCAAAACCGAATTGATACTGCGCTAAGGAATGCACACCGAGTAGACCGTTCGCACAGTCACTAGCCATTAAGGAACAAGGCAAATAAATGAAATACCGGAATTTATTTGTTCAGTTTATTCTCTTTGTTCTCATCCATTATTAAATATGTTAGTGTTTTTATACTTCACTTAGAACTTATTTTTAATATTAAATTGATTCTTATAAATTTAATACAGGATGAAACACTTTTTTCTCGACACGACTTCGATATATCTACGCTTCTCCGCCGCGCGATGGAGAGCGGGAGCGGCACGACCGGGGTGGTCGGCGGATATAATAAGACTAAGCGATAAACGGCTCGTGGAGAGCCGACTCGCTAATGGGGTGAGTTTGTGGTGTGGTGGTAGATATCCTCTATGTTTTTACTTACCGCCAGAGAAACGTAGTCTCTCTTGGTGGGATAGAAAACCAGATCTCGTAATGAAGATCATGGTGGTATGTGCGTGATCGTTTAGATCTGTGTTGTGTACCCATGCGCGAAGGCAATGGCAAAACAAAGCAGGCAGGCGGCAAGGGCAAAGGGATCGAGAAGATCGATGTCTATGAAGTGCATCGGGTCTAAATAAATAGGCGACGATGTATCGCAGAAATGTGGTGAGAGAAAAGATGAGACGAGGGCATCATAAAAGTCTTAGATGAGTGATGTCCTTGTGTAAATATACGAATAGACATTGGAAAAGGTGCTAATGATTTGGTGGACGAAACGAATCCCTTGCTTGCATTTCTATATGCAGGGAAATTCGTTTGTGGGAAACAGATTCTATATTTGCATTGTTTATGCTTTGAATTCAATCCGGCGGCTATGCGCGAAGTCGATGATTGTTTGCAGATTCAAACGAAGGAGCATTTCTGGGTAAAGTGCTTGCAACTGTAGCGATAGTTGCAAGTCATTGCGAAGCAATGGTGATTACACAATGACGGTTTGTATATACCATCTGTGTCAATTGTACATGGCATCTATGGCGACGCCAGGATCGAACTCTAGTGTGAATATCTACACTAATTGGAAATTCGGTTCTGGGTCGCTAATGCAGAGATGCATTGATACATGTATGAATGCCCATATAGGAAAAATTCTTTGCAGGCATTTCCAGGTAATGCATTGAAAACATTAACTATCCTTGGGAAGGAAATGTTGTTGCTGCCGGGAGATTGCGGTGCAGGTGTGGGAAGGTTGCAATTTGCCTGACAACCGAAGGTACCGAATAGGTTTTGGTTTATGCACCTGTGTAATGGAAAGTGGGCTTCTCGATAGTATAGTGGTTAGTATACCCGCCTGTCAAGCGGGAGACCGGGGTTCGATTCCCCGTCGGGGAGCCTCTGGCGCAAGACTACTGACCTTGCCCGGAAAAAACAAATCATTATGGAACATTTAACAAGCCTCAGGATTTGCTAAATACGGCCAAGACCAGTTCCCGGTTGTAGTGCTGATGATGATGATGATGATAATGGAAAGAATTCTTGTAGGGAATTTGTATGCGAAGAGATGCATGAAAGGTAAGGATTCCTTACCGGGACTTTTAGATTATAAATTGCTCTATTTAATGCGTACAGCATTTAAGGTGCTGATGTGATTGTATTAGCGAACTTTAGGAAGTTGGGTAGCAGTTATGGGGGTTTTTCAGTAAGTGGACCGTTGGGTTAGGCGGAACCGCCACAAGCCTTCTTCGCGGTATCAATCGCCTGGTTGCACGCGTGTGTGATTCTAACAAAATTCGTTCTGTTAACATCGGTGGGATTGGAGCGCCATTGTTTAAAAGCTCTATTTTTGCCGCTGTAATCTGTTCGCATTTTTTATCAAACCAAGGTTTATGAGATGAACTTCGTTTGATTGAATGTGAAATGTGTATCTCCATCCCGGGAAGAATAATCTTTGTCACCGACTCCGCGCATGCGTTAATATCAGAGTCTCCAAAGCACAACTCATTGCCTCAAAAAGTCAGCACTTCTATGAAAAGGGAATATTTGACCTTGTATCACGTTGGAAGAATGTCATAGATGCCATCCTATTTTGATTGAATGAAAATTTACGGAAAATAATATTGGCCTTTAAATTTTTACTATAAAATCAAATATTTCATGTGGTAGAACCCAAATGGATAAAAATGTTACCAACAGTATCAACTTTCATGTGCGATACCAGCGGGGTTGAGGAAGGGCTATTCATAAAGAGAGGGAATGTAGAATATAGAAATGAGTTGGTTTTAAAGCTTGAGATCATATTGACGTTTTCAATGCGAATGGGGAAATTATTTAAGAAGAAACTAGGTAGCCAGGAACCGTCAGCGGTTTTGGAGATGCTAGTGATAGTAAAGGCGGACAGGTTATTATCCAGAAGTGTCTCCCGACTGATCCCACCCCCACTTAACTTCAAATTCCCACTCTCACACGCCGTCTGTTGAAATTCTTCAGTGGGTAGGGTTTGCGGCACGTGCATAATCTCCTTATTTTATAGCCTTTCCTCAAGCTTTCAAATGTAGATACATTGAATCCCTTGCATTAACAAAACAGCATCACGGATGATTGTTATTCTTTTTCTAATTTATTCGACAACGTCTGTCATAAATTTCATTTCACTATCATATGAATCACAGCCTAAAGTATTGGGTGGCGTTATTTGATAGATAGCGCGCTATAATGTTCTATGTTCCTTCAAAATCTCCACCTGTCTTTATTATTGCTTATATAAAAGCACGTCTGTGGTTCCCCACATCAGGTACGAGAGAGCAGGAAGAGGAAACGGTGCATTGATAAGCACCAGACTAGCAATTTCTGCAAATAGAAATGTATAAGAATTCATTGAACTTTTTTCTGTATTCTCCTTATATAGACCTCTCTGATCTTTATCTCTTCCTAAAATTTGAACATTTTCAAACTCGAAATTAAAAAGCAATAAAGCATTTAGCTTAAATGGCTAAGCTCTCTATTTAATATAATAGATTTATTGACATGTAATATATATTAATTGTTAATAATATATATAATAATAACATTTGACATCTTATGTTGCTAAGCAACATATATCTCGAAGGCATACAAATGTAAACTCTTATAATATAAGACCTTTTGGGCAGATCGCTTATCGGAAATATATTGAATTACATTCATTAAATATAAATAAACCGTAGCTGCAATTGAATTCAACTTTTCTAGCAGGGAACGCAATCAGGTAATTGCAAGTCGTCGGTATCGATATTCGTTTGTTTTATTTTAAGAATAGCTAACAAATTCTTGCGTGAATCTACACACGAAATAAAAATTAGGAGTAGTTGCTTCTGCCCATTTCAATGGGATTGCTATTTAGTTAATTAACTGGTCAAATATCTTCAACAAAAGTATTAATTCGAAGGATATTTTATTGCAATATCTTTCTGGCGATGAACGAGGACTTCATCTACTATCTCCTTCGGTTGTTTCAGTTTAATGCCGACAAAATCAATGTAACGAGCACAAGGTGCCAATTAAAAGTAGAATAATTCGCCTTTAGTTGTGAATAACTCGATGTTGGAGTGCGTTGATTATTTACTTACTCACTCCAATTTACTACCCGATAAAAACTGACTAATCAATTACAAATATGTGTGTAATACGCGACTAGCTGCAACTCCACCACATCATTCTGAAATCGCTCCATAGGAAGTAGTTTCTTGTTTTTGCAATAGACAATAATATCTACACCCGCGTTCTTAACCTTCACAAAACAGGGACTTGAATCGAACTGAAGACCTAGCACCCCTACCAGCATCAGTATCTGCCAAGCCGATTTCATGCTATACACCCCAATTGGGAAGGCTATGACAGGCAGCTGTTGAACTTCAGTTTAGTTTGTGATGAGACGCCAGAGTGTAAGCATTCCCAAAGTAATCGAACGCGGTGCACTCTTACAGTAGCTTCCCTACTTCCTATTCTCATCTAATTGAAACTTATCAGAGTTTAGTGTTTAAAATCTTCATAAATTCTTTACGACTTTTGTGTTCAGTTCCACGATTGTTTCTGTATCGTTTATGATCGATCGCTATGGAGCCGTTGAACAATTTGAATAATAGTTCGTTAAATGGAAGCAATTGGCTAGTTTCGGGAATGTTAATGGCTAACACTTCCGGCACTACCGGAATTACAAGTGGACAGCGTCCATATGCGAGATCCGGTATTGTGATTATTATAGTGATTTTATTTTTTGTCCTTGGAGTCCTTGGAAATTTTCTTGCGCTGCTAATATTGGCCCGGAAACGTGCGACTAAAAACAGCAAGTATACACTCATGTTAAGGTACATAAATCATAATAGCTAAACAATAAACTTAGTATAGGTATATTTTTATCTATTCATAAAAAAAAGTTGCAATGTACTTTTATCTGGGAAATCCTTGTTGACCGACATGTGTTACTGATGTTTTTGCTATAGAAAGGCTGTTAGAATAGATCACTTATTTACGGTTATCTAGATATATTAAAAGGTGATATATGAACCAATTTGAGAATGTTAGTCTTCAATGGACTACATTCTTGGGCTCCAAAAGAGCGGTCGTAATTCACATTACAATTTGCAGACACTTAATGAATTAATGTCAATAAATTTATTTCCGGCAGAATATTATGTATGTGCTCCACTGTGTAATAAAACGGCAGGCACAAACTTTAGTTGAAGTTGGCATACGTATTTATTTAAAAGCAATCAGAACGTATAGGTTTCTAGAATGTAAATCTACTTTGGTAAATTGTATAATTAATTTCATTGTAAATTTAAATTGTATATAATTAATTTTATTTTCACATATTAGATTCTTTGTTTTAATATTAATGTTAACGTCTTTCAGTTTACAACTATTGGGGTTTTAGTTAACTTTAAAAAGAATAATAATAAGGAAAAGAGAAAAACCTATTCACGATATTTTTTATCTTCTATATTACTTTAAAATATGTTCATATTTCTTTTTGTAGTTATTATTTGTTACAATGTCAAAAATTACATCATCATCATCATCATCGGCACTACAACCGGGGGCCGGTCTTGGCCTTATTTAGCAAGTCCTGAGGCTTGTTAAATTTTCCATAATGATTTGTTTTTTCTGGGCAAGGTCATTAGTCTTGCGCCAGAGGCTCCCCGGCGGGGAATCGAACCCCGGTCTCCCGCGTGACAGGCGGGTATACTAACCACTATACTATCGAGAAACCCAAAAAGAAAAAAAAATTACATACTAACTTAAATTTAATACTAGATTTTTGGATAGTTGTTCACTTTACAACTGTCTTGCTTTTAGTTTACTTAAAAAAAGGAGAATAATAATACGGAAAGGAGAAAAACCTATTTTAGACATAGCTTTTGTGATTTTTAAAATGTTTTTTACTTTTAAAATTGTTTACCTTTTTATTAATACCTATTATTTGTTACAATGTTACTAAAGTACATAATAACTTAAATGCAATACCACACTTTCGATTAGTTTTTCACAGTACAACTATTGCCACTTTATTTTACTATAAAAAAAGGCGAATTATAATAAGTAACAAAAGAAAACCTCTTTAAGGGGGGAGTACTAGTTAAAGTAGGCAAAGTGACGACATTTTCTCGATTTTTTTTGAACAGCATAATAAATATTTATTTCATAACTGATTATAAGATCGTACATATTTTCATTGGGCTCCTCGATAGTATAGTGGTTAGTATACCCGCCTGTCACCCGGGAGACCGGGGTTCGATTCCCCGTCGGGGAGCCTCTGGCGCAAGACTAATGACCTTGCCCAGAAAAAATAAATCATTATGGAAAATTTAACAAGCCTCAGGACTTGCTAAATAAGGCCAAGACCGGTTCCCGGTTATAGTGCCGATGATGATGATGACATATTTTCATGTATTTGTCGAATTTTTAATTAAAACATATTTAAAAATAACCAAACTACAGCTGTCTTTCAGCAGTGCCTTTTTTGGACATCACTTGTGGTGGACAAGATAATTCGAGAACGGCTTATCTGAACAGGTTTCCGAAAACATTACGGTTAATATTGCATTATCTAGGGTTCGAAGGAAGGATTTATAAAAATTGTAATTTTTAAAAAAATTACACTTTCAACGAAAAATTTATTTTTAATTTTTTTTTATTTTTTATTTTTATTAGGCAGATAATATGGTACATTTATATTTTACAACTAGTATTTAAGAGATTTAGGACAGCAATACCTCTACAACTATAATCTTAAATCTATATAATGACAATAGCACAATTTTAATGAATAATAAATAATAAATTAAGGGAAAACTACAAGAAAAAACCCTTATTGGAATCTTAAGACTAATATTGCACAGGTTTCCGGTTATTTTATGTAATAATGACCTCGATATAATATTCATATACAGGGTACATATGTAGTGATTTAGGATAAAGGTGCTAAATATTCGGTTATCTTGCTAAAAAAAAAGATTTCAACAAAATTGAAAATCCTTCTGACTCCACCTTTTATCATAATTAATCATCATCATCATCATCGGGATTACAACCGGCATCCAGTCTTGGCCTTATTTAGCAAGTCTGTTTTTTTGTTTTTGCTTTTTTTTTTGATTTATATCCACATTTATTTAACAATTCAATTACATATTTTACTTAAGACTAAATGTTAACTTCTATTTCATAAATATCATTCTTACATTAACTTACTGGCTCTTCGCAAGCACTCTAAATGATACATTATAATCTTTTTTATGCCTTTCGGGGTACAATAACTGTAACAATAAATTTATTCTATTTTTTCTATATCTATATATACTTATATTATAATTTTTTATTTTTAAATTACATAGGGGGTTGACGAGCAAAAAAAAAAAACGAAATAAAACGGACAAACATAAACAAGGAATACAAATACAAAAAAAAAAAATAAATAAAAAATTAATATTGAATTAAAAAAAAAAAAACAAAAATTAAAAAAAAATAATAATTGGGAATTGGGGATGGGGGGAAGGAAAGTGGTGCGCCTGAGAGGCATACTATGTTTGGGGACGTATAGTCCTTTCTTCATCATTGATCCACCACCAGTTGGGATGGGATCGATATTTTATTGATTTATCTCTTTCACCGATCACCATAGTAAAACGTAGGCGATCTGGAAAATTAGAGATATCGTTATCGTGGAGAATTCGTTTATCCCCGGCACCACGGAAAGCGTGCGAAATAATAGGGACTCCACGTTTATCTTGGATAAGTGCTTTTTTATCCAAGAAAGGGAACGCTTCTGTGGGAATGAACCCATTCTGGAGAGTACTCTCGATATGCATATCATTGGGATAGAATGCTCCCGAAATGAGATCATTTTCACTGCACATTGCCCTTGTTGTGTGACCACGAATAATCTTGATAATGAAGTTATCTATTCTGTGTAGTCCTGATTTGTTTTGGCGGATTTTTGTTTGTTTGTTTTTATTGCTATGCTGCGCCGAACACTGTCCACAAAAATAAAAGACACCTTTAAATTTTAGTACATGTATTTATTAACGCAGAAGCATAGATATCTATTAACGCACAGTATATGTCTTTATTAACAAGCAGTATAGGTATTCATTAACAGGCAGTATGCGTATATATTAACAAGCGGTATATGTATTTATTAACGCACAGTAAACGTGTTCATTAACAAGCAGTATAGGTATTTATTAACTCCCAGTTCCCTTTATTATTAACAAAAACCTTTTGGACTCAACTAAAACTCGCGGCGACACACTCTTCGTTTTGTTATCGCGGACCCGGCAGGGTGGATGCTGTTACTCGACTCTCCAGGACGATCCAACTTAGACTCCCTGTCTGCCCAAAAAAATATCCCGATTCAGATTTCCGATCTGTATCTGCACAGGAGAAAATTTCCCTTTTCATCTGCTAACAGAATTTTCCACAGTATCTGTTAGCAGCATACCATCTTCCTTTTCATCTCAGAAGGAGAATTTCCCACAGGATCTGGAAGGAGAAATCTTACCTAATCATCATCATTATCACCATTCGATGCTGGTGGTCGGTATCTCGTTTCTTCCTTTGTTTACGGATCGGATGCCGCACATCTGGCATGCGGCAAAGGCTCGCCTGCATTTCGGATGTGTACACGGATTATGGGATGTAAGGCTTTGTTTGCCTTTGCCTTCGTACATCTGGGATAGTGTTTAGAGCTTAAGATTGTTCGCCTGCTAATCAGCGGCGCAACGAATTGATTGTTTGCGCAAGTGTGCCTGGTTTAGGCGCTAATTGCATTTAGTTACGAGCGTATGCATCCTTCGTTCGGTCTATTTACCGAAAATGGTATTTCCTTGGGAAACCTCGCGTTGATGTTTAGGATGGGAGATTTATGACTTGTATTCTGGGATTGGTTTTGCATACGATGAATGGATGCGTTGACTCGATATTGAAAGTTTTTGAACGTTAAGTTCCTTGTTTTTTTGATATCGGGTTCAACATTGTTGCAGCTTCCTATGATCCTTGTTACAGGTATGATTAGGATCTTTGGGACACGTGTCTGTGGGCACGTGTAATGAATAAGGTAAGTATGTTCCTTGAAGGGTAGCAACCTTACCTGGGTGGAATTGTGCGTTCGTAGAACGCTACATTGTCATACAGGACTTGTTATAGTATTTCTTATACTGCGACTCTGGTAAATGTTAAATAAAATGGGAGAATTCACTGCTCCCTGTTGTAGCCCGTTTTTGATGGGGAAGGTCTTGTTAGAGATTATATTAAGGCAATGTTTGTCCGTTTGTTGTGTCCTTCGATCGCCGTGCAGGCGTATGACGATTGGTCGGACTTGTGACCCACGTGTCTGTGTGCACGTGGGGTTGTTGCCTCCCAGATGTATGTTACCTTCGTTTCAGGTGTGGTGGAGGACTTTTGAGGACACGTGTCTGTGAGCACGTGTAATTTATCTATAGGTGAGTGTGTTCCTTGGCGGAACGACGACATCTCGACCAATAGTGGATTGTGTGGTTCGTAGAACCGCCACAATATCTACACATTTCATCACAAATTGCTTACCCATTATCATATCGTAGATAATGTATAATAAATATTCGGGCATACCTAGATTTGATAACTTATATGCCAACCTTTCTAACCATACGGTTTTGAAAGCCTTTCCAAAGTCAACCAAACAGGTCCCTGTGCATTGTCGCTTCGCCTTGCTCCACTGTATGTTGGAAACAAGTTTTATCGCAGCATGAACTGTGTCATGTTGCGGTCGGAAACCAAACTAGTTATTCGGAATAATGCCATACCAGTTAGTCAATGCTTTATTTATAATTTTCTTGAATATCTTGCTGATGTTCGGAAGCAAACTAATGGCTGGATTGCTCCTGTCCTTGCCCTTTTTGGGGATGGGATGGACTACTGCAGATTTCCATTGGGTTGGATAATATGCATTATTTAGATCGTTATTGAACAAAATAGTGTAAACCTTCGCTACTTCAAGAGTTAAATGCTTTAGAACAATGTTTGGAATACTATCTATTCCAGAAGACTTTTGGTTCTTAATCGATCTAAGAATGTCCGTCAGTTCATCCGTGTGTACAAATATGCTAGTGTTTAGATTTCTAAGCGGGGAATCCGTTCTATTATTTGCACTAAAGATAGCGAAACTTCGACTTAAGAGATGCCAATTGTTAAGTTCATTGCGTAGCGAAATATGTCTTTGGATAGCAATATTTTCCAGGGCAAGGTTAGAATGAGCCGATTCGTTCAATCTATACACTGCTTCCAAAAAAGCACCAATTGAGTTCGCCTTTTTTGCGGATCCTCGACTATTATGAAGTCTTCGTTAGAGTTGATGTGTTCCAGGGTAAGTCCTGCGTTTAGCAGAGTTTGACAATTCCCGGGAGTCCGGGGAACTCGCAGACATGGGATGTCATTATAATCTTTCCTACGAAATACTTTATTTGTTTGAGGGAACATATTCGGTTCACTAGCTTTGATGGCTTGAATTCTGTTGTTCCAGTCTTCATTAATTACTGATCTATAGTTGTCACGGATCAGTTTTTGAAGATTGTTAATTAGTGACTTAATTGTTTTCATTTCCTGGCTATTAGAATCCCTGAACTCTCTGTAAAGCAGTTTTAACTTAGAGAGCAGAATACTCTTTTGCCTATACAGCTCGTCGATCGTTGCGTTTCTGTATCGGTTTGTATGGATCTCGGAGTGAGACACTTTTGGGATAGAACGATTCATTGTATTAGTAACAATGTTGTTCATCGTCGAAAGATAATGATCAATTTCGTCATTATGAAGATTTCTGTCAGTTGGTGGATTTATGCCATTGGAGCGTAATTAATATATCAAAGCGCGACCAGTGTACTTTTCCGAAATTAAAAGAATGAATCTGTTTGTACAGAGGCTCCTCGATGGTATAGTGGTTAGTACACCCGTCTGTCACGCGGGAGACCGGAGTTCGATTCCCTGTCGGGGAGCCTCTAAGGCAAGACTAATGACCTTGCCCGGAAAAAACAAATCATTATGGAAAATTTAGTAAGCCTCAGGACTTGCTAAATAATGCCAAGACCGGTTCCCGGTTGTAGTGCCGATGATGATGATGATGATAAATTTGGGATTGATCGGATAAATAGTTTTTTAGTAATCGTGTCCACCGCAATGGTGTTTTTCAAAAAACACGATTCGAGATAACCCCGTATAAATATTTTTTTTTTAAATTTCAAATTGATTTTTTTATTAAATTTGGGATTGATCGGATAAATAGTCTTTTAGTAATCGTGTCCACCGCAATGGTGTTTTTCAAAAAACACGATTCGAGATAACCCCGTATAAATATTTTTTTTTTAAATTTAAAATTGATTTTTTTAAACTTACACCATGTCGTCGATTCCAGGACCATATAGTAGCCCTTCTGCATCTGCTGCAATCTCTAAAACATTGATTTGATGCTGCCTTCGAACCATTCTATCTTCTCTTGTAGCTGCTAGTGTGCGCTGCTCGGCATTCGTAATATGGGATTCATCCTGACTAGCGACAAAATAATGGGCATTTCGGCCACAGGTCACTCCTAGTGCCTCGAAAATCTTGAGTAGGGCTACGTTGCCTTAATTAAATATGCAAGCAGATGCATAGGCTGCAATTTGAATAGTGACTATTCCGTCAGAAAGAGGCTTAGGTGTGATTTTTCAAATAAGTTAATTATAACTTTCGTTATTATTTTGTGTAAATCCACCAACGCATCTTTCAAGGAGTTCTTTCTTCGTAATCCGCTTAATAGCTTTCAAAACATCTGCAGTAAGAGCAGTGTAACTATGTTTAAAAGATGTTATTTCAGTCTTTTTATTTTCGGGTAGCGCTGGGTAAGCTTTCTGCCACTAACACCAGGAGTCACTCCCAAGCGGACTTTTTTTATGCTGTGGATTTTTATCCGCCGAGTGGTAGTGAAGGTGTAGCGTTCTACGAACGCACAATTCTGCGCAGGTAAGGTTCCTACCTTCAAAGAACTTACTTACCTGAGAGCGTTGCACGCGCCCACAGACGCATGCCCCAAAGTCCCACCATAGGGCCTGCAACTCGCAGCCAACGTTGAGACCGACACCAAAAAGCAAGGAACTGAACGTCCCCAAAGCTTTTTAGGTCAAGCTCAACAATTATAACTCTTCATGCCTGAAACAAAGGTATAAACATCCATGCGTTCTATTCCTAAAAAAAAACAATTCCCAAAATGCCATACATGCTGCCTGCGCCCAGGAACATCTCATCGAACCGGCAATTCTGAAATTCAATACAAAAGAATTGCTATCATCAAAGAATGAGCCGATCAACGGATGCACGTGCGAGTAATCTAACGCAAGGACCACCCAAATCCGTTGAACAACAGAAGGCAGCCACGACCTATCGCAATCGAATATATCTCAACGGGATATCCGATAATTTATGAGGAGTTAAGCCAATAAAGGCAATACTCCGGTCCCACGGCCACGCTAGAATTTCGCACCATTATAAAGATCTAATGGATTTCGATTCCGGGTACCAAGTTCAAATAAGTCCCACGGACTGCACGTCAAAACAATCGCCGAATATCTCTGGTCTGGGCGCCAGATGTTCTGTGCAAACAGAAGGCCGTGGAAATGAAATTCTATCAGCGATAATAATGATGTATGCAAAGATGACTTTCCCCTTTCAGGAAACTACAAAATATCCCGGGGGATGTGATAACATGCTGCTAACAGAAATTCGGAAGTTCTGTTAGCAGAGCAAATAGGGAATATTTTCCGGATAGATACAGATGCCAGTTTGAATCTGGGTATCTGTGTGAGCAGGATATTGTTGAGGGCAGATAGACAGTCTAATTGGGATCGTCACCGGGACGAGAGGTCTGTATCGAACGGTCGAGATTGAACTTGCGAGCATCCGAGGAGGTCGAGAACGAGAGAGAGCTCGACGAGGAGGTATCCGTCGTTTCGCCCTTGCGCTAGAGTATCTCACCGCAAAACTATTAAAGGTAATAGTAAACCTTCCGTGTCGTAAAAAGGAAATGTGTGTCGGTTGTCGTGTAATTCGGATTTATACGTCGAAGTTTATGTGTGGCGAAAGATGCTAAAACATTTAAAATAAAATAGAAAGTGAAAAGATCTCTCAGCGTTTTATTTGTGACAATGCCCCTGTGTTCCAGGTTGTTTCTCTATTCGTGAACAATGTTCGGCGGAACAGTTCGGTGACACTTCGACCATACTTAACCGCCAAAAAGGTACTAAGCCCAAATCGCATTTTTCATTGCTGCAGCAGATTCAACGTTTCTACGAATCGCCAAACCGTAGTAAACTGTTAAGTTGTCGATCAATTTTCCGGTTAAGGAGACAAGGAGACTATGTAGAAAAATATAAATACATTTTAATAAAAATTGTCTTGTATCTTTGGTAAGAAACTTTTCAGACCATACTTGTATTATGAAGAATAAGATTAATTATGTTGAGCTTGCACCGTCCAAGTTTTTACTTGAATTAGCTAAGTTAAATCTCAAGTCAAAAAGTTAAAATAAATCCCTTTTTTTCGATTTTTTTTTCCAAAAATGTTAATTATATTCAGAGGTAGTCTTTTTTTTTAATTACACTTCTCTTGGGAGCGGCGAACCTATAGCACCGAGTGGGAGCCCCCGAGATGTCATCAAATAACCGTTTCAGTTCTTTTTGAACAGTTGCAGGTTATAACGCTCCGGGAACACTCGCGCGGGAAGGGAGTTGCACAGCTTCTCCGCTCTGTAACGGAACAAGTTCTGATGCAGGGATGTTTGCGCCGTCGGGAGATGAACCACAAACTGATGGGGTCATGTGACTTATTTTGTGAAAATGGCTGAGATTCCAACTGTTTTTTTTTAATACTTCTCTCAACAGAGGCCACCTATAGGGCCGACACGGCGCCCCGAGATGCCACCAAAAAACTGTTGCAGTTCTTTTTGAACAGTTGCAAGTTGTAACACTTGCACGGGGAGAGAATTCCACAGCCTGCTTGCTCTGTAACGGCACGAGTTCTGAGGCGGGCATGTTCGTGCCGTCGGGATATGAACAGCAAATTGGCACGATCCGGGGGATTGTGGAGCGCATATAAACCAAATTGCGGGAAACAATATCTCCAATCTCCGAAAACCAGTACCCGTGATAATATCTGTAAAACAGACAGAGGTCGGCTACACGATTTCGATTTGATAGCGACGGTAGTTCTGACGTCAGCGCCGAGTCCTCGATCAGGCGGAACGGTCGTCTCTGTATGCTCTCAAGTAAGTCGAGGGTATGTTTAGAAGCCGAGTTTCAAAAATGAGAGCAATATTCGAGCGCGGTTCTAATTTGAGATTTATACAGGAGAAGAAGTTGAGCCGGAGTAAAATATTTCTTGGCTCTAAAAAGATAGCTCCGTTTTCCTGAGGCTGACCTGGCGATGCTCGATATGTGTTTATGCCACGATACATTCCCACAGACCATGACGCCGAGCAATTTCGAGCTTTCCTCAGATTCGAGGGTCTAGCCATTCATCATCAGCTGTGGAACCGATGATCCGCTTTTGTTTGTGAATGTTGTATACTGTGCCTTCGTTGCATTGATATCGACGAGATTGGCATTTCGCCACTGCAGGATCTTATCCAGATCCCGATTCAGGAAGTCAATCTGTCTACATTTCAGCTGGTGCGACATTGATTCACCAATCGTCCGATCCATCGAAAAAGAGGAAACAAGCTTATTATCATCCGCAAAACTGAACACTTTGTTATCCGTTGTCTCCAATAACTCATTTATGTGAAGCAAAAACAAGGTTGGAGCCAAAATAGAACCTTGAGGCACCCTCGAATTAACAGGATATAGATCCGAACACTCGCCGTCCACAATAACCCGGATCGATCGATTTTCGAGGAAGCTCTTCGTCCAGTCGCAAAGTTGGTGAGAAAGTCCATATGAACGGAGTTTGGTCCGTGCCCCGTGCCAGACGCGGTCAAAAGCTTTGGAGATATCCAATGTGACCGCCCTTAACTCACCATGTCGCTCAGTCGCAGATGTCTATATATTGGTTATAAGTGTCAAAAGGTCTCCCGTGGACTGCCTGCCACGGAATCCGTATTGACGATCATTCAGAAGTCCGCTGCACTTCAGATACTTAATTAACTCAGTATTGATGACTTTTTCTATAACCTTAGATAACATAGACAATAATGTGGAAGACGCTTCTTTCCCTCCTTTGGGATTGGCTGAACTCGAGCAATTTTCCAGGAGGTAGGAAAGGTCCTCCGTGCATAAGATAAGCGGAAGAATCTGCCAAGAACCGGCGACAGTTCTAGAGCACAGTTTTCATGGACTATTGCTGGTATTCCGTCCGGGCCGGTTGCCTTCCTACAGTCCAGTTCACGTAGAATGCGTTGAATAGTACGCGGGTGAAACTTCACATCCCACATAGAAGACCGTACCGGCGGGATCACAGGTGACTCTAAAAGACAGGGGTTGAGGTTTGAATTCGGGGAAAATAAATTCGCGAATACATTGGCTTTTTCTTTTGAATTTGTGACTAACGTCCCGCTGTCCGTCACTAATGGAGGGAAAGAGGAGGACGCGAAGTTGCTGCTGACAGCCCTTGCCATTGACCAGAAGGAGCGCGAACCAGACGGGCACTGAAGGAGTTTATTGGTCACTCTTTCGTTGTGAGCTTTCTTCGCGGCATCAATCGGCTGGTTGCACGCATTTCTGATTCTAGCAAAATTCGTTCTGTTAACATGGGTGGGATTGGGGCGCCACTGGTTAAAAGCTCAATTTTGTGCCGCTGTAATCTGCTCGCATTTTTTTATGAAACCAAGGTTTATCAGATGAACTTCGTTTGATGGAATGTGGAATATAGATCTCCATCCCGAGAAGAATAACCTCTGTGACCCACTCCGCTCAAGCGTTAACATCGGAGTATCCGAAGCACACCTCCGACTATGGAAAGGATGCGAAGAAATCTCGCAAATCTCCTCAGTTAGCCGCCCCATACTTCCATACTTCAAGCTGTCTAGGCCGGTTATTGGCTTGAAATGCAAGTGGTTGCGCGACAGATACTAAGCAGTGATCTGAGTTTCCCAGTGGCCCAGCAATCTCCACGGGATAAGTGCTCAGCTCGGATGTTAAAAACAGATCCAGGGTGTTCGCATAATCGCCTCAGGCATCCGGCACTCGGGTGGGTTCCTCCACGAGTTGAGTCAAGATGTGGCTAACAGCAAGCATCTCCGCCAGCCTCCCAGCCTCGTCGGTTCTTCTAGAATGTATCAACCAGCCGGAATTGTGCACATTAAAATCGCCAAGGACAACAAATTCAGAAGCTGGGTGATTGATCTGTATCCAGTTGACTGTATGTGAAAGATGTTTGAAAAATGTCGCCTGTCCATCGTCATTCGGGGAGCGGTAAAGATAACAAAGAAATTAAACAGAATTTCTCAGCACGAACCGCAACCATATGATATTATTGGGTTCCAACGCCTCCATCCTCTGGCAAGCTAGATCAAACCGCGCAAAGACGCAGACTCGGCCCTACAACGGAATCTCGAATGTAAGTCGTATCCAAAGCAACGAAGATATGTCGAATCAGTTGAGGAATCTATCTGGATCTTAGTTAGGGCAAGGACATCAGGTTTCGCTGTGTGTAAATAGTGGTGGACGGCGTTTAGATTCGTATTGGTGAAACCGATGACCCTGATGTTACAAAATGCCGTTACTAGTCGAGCACGGACAGAGGCTCGAGAGCGAGCCCGAATGTGCGATGACGTATTTCTTAAAGTTCTGTTACTTATCATAATATTTGCATGATGTTCCCCCTGACGTAGTCCCCCCTGGCTATCCGAATGGGAAACTAGTTTACCTCCGGAATTCTTTCTATCAGAGGGTGCCATCATGATTTATCTCCGTGTCAGTCCGGGCCATCAGCCACACATCCGAAAGACTGTCGAAGACTTCTCTCGACGATATCGCGGAATGTATAGCGTGACGGAGTGGTATCTCACCTTGGGACCGACTACCACCTAAACCAACCTTTTCTCGAACCGGCCCATCAGCCAATGTCCGAAATATGGCCAGGGATTTTTCCCGAGAATTTCACGGGGCCTATAGCTTGATGGGGTGGTATTTCACCAGGCGCACAGGGTGTTGGGACTCCGGCTACCACTCGGCCTTTAGTCGCCTCTTACGACAGGTCGGCCTAGCTGTGAGTATATTCTAACGCCCTACTCGCAGGGCACTATTTATGTGCAACATATATAGAGTGTTCTAAACAATCATAAATTAAATGTATTACAATACATTATTGAGGTAAGCCTTCGAATTTATGTAAAAAAAAATTGTTATTACTATTTATTATTAACAAGTAATTTAAAATGACAATTAATCACATATTAAGTATATTACAATACATTATTGAGGTAAGCCTTCGGATTTGTGTAAAAAAATCATCATTATTATTTATTATTAACAAGTAATTTAAAATTACATATCAATAAAGTTAGCAAATAAAAAACATAGTAGCAGAGATTATTATCTTGAAAAAGAAAAATTAACAATATGGGTAATGATATATTAAGTATTGTATTCCATAATGGCTTACAATACATTAAAAAAAAAAACGAAAGTAGTATAGGCTTTTGAAATTTATTTCGAACAAGAATAACGAAATAGTATTTAAGTGAAATAAGTAAACGCTAAGAAAAGAAAACGGAAAACCATTACGTGTTACTTCCCAGCAAATTAATATTTGTACAGTATCTGAAACAGGGAAAAATTGTTAGTCATTTTATTTGCTCTGATTCAATTATCCCTTGAATCAATGTTCTCATGTATGGGTTCATTTATTATTTGCGGTACTACACGCAATTTCCCTCTAAGGACCAGAAGTAATTGCATTTCTTAAATGCTAAAAGTATCCATAAAGCAATTAGGTTTTAAGTAATACCCTGGGGAGAAGTATTAAAGATAAGATTTCACACCAACAAGATTTTTCCCAGAAGAATAAAAGATCGAACCATTATCTGCGTTAGCATTAGACTGGAAATGGTTGTTCTATTTGTAATTGCTTTTAAGTACAGACAATATGCTGGCATCGCCCTTTTGCCGAAATACTTCCCTCATGAAGGTTTTCTTGGCTTTATAGCGTCAGTATGCCTTTAAAATATGACTCTTATATTCTTTCACACAATCATTTGGTACAATAGTTGTCAGATACCACATCATAGTCTGGCAGTAACCTCAAGATAATTTTGTTAAGAATGAATCAATTATTGCGATTTCTTTTTCTCTTATATATAATCCAAATAATGTATTTGATAATGAAGATGTAAATAAATCGGGCAAATAAATGAGTACGATGGATAACAAATTCATAACCATCAATATATAATCCGTACGTAATGTTAAAATATAAAAAGATTTTATTTGCTTCTGGCAGAGGCCAATTTTCATAAATATCTAGGCAATCTGAAACTCACCCTATTTTTTCAGTAGCTTTTGTAGCCTAAAGGTATTGAGAGCAGACAAATTTGCAGCGAACTGTGTGTTTAATTACGCACTAAACTACAAATACAAGACGCCAGTCGTGAAGAACTGGTGGAATTCGGATTGCGTTCAAGTTATGATTTTCCCATATAAAGCTTCGCTATTTACACTCATATTTGAATTGTACTTTTTTCTATAACGAACGGTCTTTTGAAAGAAGAAGTTTTTTATTCCCTTAAATGTAAAATGTTAATGTGAATGAATGTAATCGCATGTAACAAGAGTTTGTAGCTAATGGAATTCATTTCGAAGTATAAAAATTTAAATTTATATAAAACACAAGAAACTAATTTTATAGACCACAAATCTGACTTTATTTGAACGATAATTGAATTCCATTAATGTATGATTTCTGACATGTGTGCACTCTGGAGTTCCAGTTTTCGATCACTCTTCGGAGCATTTCTGGTCGTACTTCGGTAATAAAGCGTCGAATGTTGGCTTCCGAATATTGAATAGTCACTGGTATATCAGCAGATCTCCAAAGAAAATAGCCCGGCGGTGGGCAATCATACAGACGCGGTCCATTTCTCGATGTTAATCGTTCATCGAATGTTTCTTTCAGTAAATTAATTGTATCGTGCGAGTTAAATTTATCAATCGCACAAAAGGCAAAAAGTAATATTTTATAGGGCCGGGGTTCTTTATTAACTTCACATCTTAAGGCTACTTTTCTTATTGGGTCTATGAACCTCGTTCTGGGTTTTACATTCGGTATTTATACTTAGAGCTAAGTCTTATCTTGGTTCACAAGAGATTCGTATCATGGGTGGTAGTTTCCATAAGAGTCCAAATTCCTGTGTTATCAAAGAATGGTAATTTCCATAAGAGTCCAAGTTCTTTTGTTATCAAAGACACGCACTAAATGTGTGATGTCTGTATGGTGTCCTTGTGGTGGTCGTTAACTCGCGCTGTATGGCAATGTGGCCCCACGTTGTGTTATATAAAGTCACAATTTAGATAATATAGTGGTGTGGCGATCCTAAATCGCTACTCCTATCCAAATCCCCAACATTATCATTAACTTATCCAAATCCCCAATATTATCATTAACCTACACCCAAATCCCCAATATCACCATTAACCTACATCCAAATTCCAAATTGAGTCACATGAGCAACGAATTAAACCAAAAGTTAATTCGTCGCACATTGACTGAATTCCTAAAATCCTGACATCATGAAATGCTTAATTCAAAACGCATTTCATGATTCCCCTTCCAAGAACCTATCCAACCAAACCTCTAACCAATTCCCAGAACACAATTCCAATTGAAGCACACAAAGTCTTGTGTGTGCCTCTTGGAATTTTGACACTAAAATAGTTGACAATTCTCAACTGAAAAAACAATAAAAGGGCGACCAATTTCAATTTCGTGATCAGTCAAGCTTCAGAGGTCGAACCGCTGATCAACCAAAAATCAGTAGATCTCCAGAGGCCGAACCTACGTCAGTGATCAGTCGAATTCTAGCAATCCAATATATCAAGCTAAAAGAAGAATAATCGAAAAAAGTACAATAAAAAAGGCAGCCTAACTTACTTCTAAACCCAGACCTTTTCATTTCCGTGGGATATAATATCGGTGAGAAGCCCAATTTTCAAAGAAACCTTGACACTGTATAGCGGGCCCTGGTACGGGAACCCCCAATTTTACCGAGATGACACCTCAACAGTGGTAAACAAGGGGACTTACTTGTTATTTGTTGTCGGGCCTCTTATTGGTTGACCGGTCCGCTGTTCTGGGTGCAGGGGTTGAAGCTTTTAGGTCCTTGTGACCCCCTGTTCAGCTGGTTAGTTTCTTTATCACTTAATCTGTGGCGGTTCCGCCTAATCCCACCGTTCGCTTTCCTAAAAAAAACCCCATGACTTTCACCCAGTCCCCATAAGCTTTCGCTAATGCCATGGCATTAGCATCTTAAATGCTTCACGCATTAAAGAGAACAAATTTGTAATCAAAAAAGCCCCTGGAAAAGAGAATTCTTACCTGCATGCATAACTTCGCATTTAAAATCCCCTATAAGAGTTGTCTCCAAGCTTATCATAACTTCCCTGAAAGAAAATTCATCTGTTCGCGTATCATACGACCGCATGTCAGGGAATCTGAACCTTGAGTTGGCTAATCCCAGCCCCAATATGTGTACATAAAATCTATCTATGCACACCATGCTGTCGACCCTTTTAGCCAGCAATAAAATACCCAAGCAGCTGCATGAAATTAGCGCAATCGACGCTGAAGCCAATTTCCCCTAACTCGCACCAAGTGCAAACAAAGAACGCTGTTCCTCCATAGGCTTCCTGGCGATACCATAAACAATCCATATCGTCTGTGGTATCCTAAACGCAGTTTTCATTTAATGAGTGGCTGCTGCAGCTGACCCTCATTATCGAACGATGCATAGGTCGCTTTACCCTTTGTATTGTAATAGCCCTAAATACATCCCTCATAGGCGCGACGGACATCTCAAACAAAGATCCAATTAGTATCCGACGAGTTTCGGTTTTGTTTGCTTTACCGGACTCGGATCCCATGAATGCACATTTTCCCTTTCTTTGGTTAGATTTTGTCCCGTGGCTTTGATCCATAAAAGAACCAATGTACACACATACATGTGTACCGCGGCGATCTTCTGTATGAGATCTGTTTGGTTACCCCAAAGAGAGCCTTTACGTCGCTCTTGGAACAGGAAATGCATCCTTAATTTAAGAGAGTCAATTTCACTGGGTGAATTTCTTTCGACAACGATTGAATATCGTTGAGTCGAATTCTATCCGCTGACCGCAACGGTCATGCCGCTCCTGCTGTCCGTAGCGCTGCGGACACGCGTGTTGTACCCCGAGTCGTGGCTAGTGTTGTGTCGAATACGGTAGTTTTAATTATAATCGATTAGTGTAATTCAAGTCCGTTGCCTGTAATTGAGTGTACTTAGAACCGGTCTTCTGTAATCACCAAATTCAATAAATAATAAACTAACTCGAGCGTTTCATTTGACTGTCTTGTGGCGGAGTTTTACTCCTTGTGTTGGTGTACAAACATGGCGGCGTTTCGCTCTTTTGTTCGGTGGAACAGTTAATCTTTGTGTTAGTGATGAGGTTGGTTGGTAGTAGAACTCTCGCCCATGCAGGCGTCGCGACTACCTACCCCACAAATCTTATATCATTATTGATAATTATTAATATGGGACGTAAGTCTTCCACCACGAAACTTAATCTTATATCATTATTAATAATTATTAATCTTGAACGTAAGTCTACCACCACGAACTAATGAAAATAGGCTTCGTTGTTTTCTGATCTTGATTGATTATTATTTTCTGTCTGATAGTTTTTAGCCTTCTCTCTGGTATTCAATGGATATATTTCATGCCGTTGACGTTTTATTTTCTATTCGGCGCCAACGCCTGTTTTTTGTTTATTATATTTTCTGCCAAGTAAAATTTGCTTAAAGTAGTTTATGCAAATTAGCTACTTGACGATATTTATTTCCTTTACAGGTAGAGAGTGGAAGTTTGCGGAAATTAGTGGGTGTTGGGCGAGAACATGGACGCGAGGTCCGTAACACTTATTGAAACCACAAGTCTCCGATGCCAATACCATTCATGAATTAATAGAATACATATCGGAAGATACGCTGTGGCGTTTCTAACAGATACCCACACTATACCAAAGCAAATAGTGAAGAACGCCGAACAAAAATCGAATAAGAAAATGCATCAGAGCCGTATACCATAGCGATAACATAAAAATTCCACATCAGTTGAGTGTACTTGAGTTTAGAAATCGAATTCGTACACACGGCCAGTAGCCTGATGTGTTACGCATTGGTTCAATTTTTGGTGATTCTAACTGTCATAGCGTCAGTTCGAATCACACGTTCTTCACTATCATCGCAAACGCTATAACGCCATCTGCAACAACCCGGATCGACCAATTCTCGAGGAAGCTCTTCGTCCAGTGGGAAATTTGTAGGGAAAGTCTGTACGAACGAAGCTTGCTTAGCAACGCTCCGTGCCAGACGCAATCAAAAACCGTGAAGATACCCGATCTAACTGCCCTCGATTCACCATGTTTTTAATTGTAGATGTGCAGGTATCAATTTCAAAGGTCAAAACGTCTCCTGTGAACCGCTTGCTGCGGAATCCATATTGACGATAATTTAGAAGCCCGTTGCATTCCAAATATTTAATCAAGTCGGCATTGATAACCTTTTCCATCACCTTAGATAACATAGACAATAATACTATCGGCCGGTATTTTTGTGGGAGACACCTTTTCCCCTTTCTTTGGAGTTGGTTGAATTCGAGCGGTTTTCCAGCAGGTAGGAAGTATGTGCATAAGATAAGCGAAAGGGTTAACCAAGAACCGGCGACGATTCCGAAGCACAGGTCTTAAGGACTATTGCTGGTACTTTATCCGGTCGTTTTCTTACAGACCGGTCCACGGAGAATGCGTTGAATAGCTTGTGAGCGGAAGTTGACACCTGGCATTGAAAATTGTACCGGCACGTTCGCAGGAGGAGGCAAAAGACCGTATTCGAGGCTTGAATTCACGGAGAATAAATTCGCGAACACATTGGCTTTATCTTTTGAAGTCGTGACCAGTCCCACACTGCCTGTCACTAAGGGAGGAAAAGATGAAGAAGTGAAGTTATTGTTGATAGTCTTTATCATTTATCAGAAATGACGTGAACCAGTTGGGTACGCAAGCAGTTTGTTAGTCACGCTGTCATCGTAAACCTTCGTCGCGGTAACAATCGCTTGGTTCCATGCGTTTCTTCCGCTTTAAAACTATATTTCCACACAAGAAACCCCTTAGCCCCCCCCCTCCCCCGCCCCCACCACATTATTCACCCAATCCCTCAAATCAACCTCACCTCTCCTGCTCTCCAACCCCGTCCCCTGCCGGCTCCTTCTAAACGGCTCACTTTCTCTAACTTACACAGGCTGCACTTACATACATTTTTTATGACCACGCGTCCAAAATGGCAAAAATTTTGTTGAGTAACTGTCAAAAGATGCACAACTACATTCGTTAGCTTTTATTGGCGAGAGCCACTATCTTCACGTTGAGGTCGGAAACTTTTCAACACACCCGTACACCCACGCCTGTCCAACCTCTTATCCCTCCTTTCGACAATCTTGATTTTTTTTGTTTGCTTTTTCTTTATTTTTTAGATTGTACGTTAGTTCGTAAGCTTATTTATATCGCTTGCATTAAGCCAATTAAATGGGGGTTCTGCCCTCACCAAAACAGAAAAAAATCGTTCTGCTGACCTCGGTGCGATTGGGGCACCAACGTTTAAAAGCTCTATTTTTTGCTGCTGTAATCTGCTCGAATTTTTTACTAAATCGAGGGTGTTAGATTCTGTGTCGCAGTGTTCTGTTAGTGGGCTGTAATTTCTTTCTTCAATTCGAAATGTAGGGGGCTCCTTAGCTGGTCATGAGGGCAAGTGGTATGCAACCAGATTGGCCGTGTAATACCAAAAGAAAAGGTATCAACATAGATTATCTAATTGGCACCGGCTGTATGTATGCCAGCTGCTCCAAATAGTGAGGTTATCAACTTAACCCTTACCTGACTGGTTGAGAGTGGTCCGCCCTTGTTGTTCCGGATCCCAGCGGAGAGTCCACAAGAGTAGACGTTTACAGTTTGTTGTATTAGTTTTATTCATAGATTAACTTATTTAGTTACTATTTTATTTTATTGAGAACTTATTATATTATTTTATTAAGAGCAACAGGCCCGCTGTACCATGGCAGGCTGCAACCTGTTACTCTTGTTTTACGACTGGTCGTGTGCCTCTAACAGAACCCATTTTGCATCCCTAAAATCAAACCTGCTTTTTCACTCCTTCCCACGATCGCATCGTTCACCTTGAGATTGTTACCCGATGCCAGCCCAGTCGCAGATCATGCCAACCACGATGGGAACTGCAACGTTGCAATATTATTGCCATTCACCCTGAGATGGCAACTTTACACCTACTCTGGCTGCAGCTTTACCCCAAAGCTATGGGAAAATTTCGGGCACGTCTCCAGGGGTCAACCGATTCACGGTGATGCGAACAGAAGGCATGTCCTAGGATGGAACGTTTGAATTGCAGAATTGCAATTTTAGTTGTTACTTGATGGAATGCGGAAATTGCAAAATTGCTATTTTAGTTATGGGAATGGAGAATGTACGTGTAGTCATGGCATATGCTATTGCATGGTGGGCATTTATGTCTAGCAAATGGTAGGGGTGTCCTCGATAGTATAGTGGTTAGTATACCCGCCTGTCACCCGGGAGACCGGGGTTCGATTCCCCGTCGGGGAGCCTCTGGCGCAAGACTAATGACCTTGCCCAGAAAAAATAAATCATTATGGAAAATTTAACAAGCCTTAGGACTTGCTAAACAAGGCCAAGACCGGTCCCCGGTTGTAGTGCCGATGATGATGATGATGATGATGGTAGGGGTGTCTTAGGGTTTCATGGCCACACTGAAAGAACTCTGTCGGTTGCAACAGGAAATTAATTTTGATGCCACACCGAAAGAATTCTTCTGGTTAAAAATTTTAAAAACTTTAATCTATGATATCTTTTGGTCGAGAGTTCAATGTATGACCATTAATGTGATATATGGATGCAACAGCAGTATTACGTTGTTGTTCTTTTATTTTGCACCTTTGTAGAAACTTCAGATGGCTGGCGAAGTATTAGAAACTTTCTGTAGTTTCTCTGTGGTTCTCGGAACACGACTCCAACTCTTCTTCACAGGCAATATTCGTGGGAAAGTCAAATTAGTTCACTTGCTTTGGTATCTTCATAGAATTTTTTTGTCGATTAAGGACATGCAAAATTCCAGAAAGTAAATCACAAAGTCCGAATTTGAAGCTAAACATATTTTATTCACTTAACGAGAATTCACAACTTTTCTATGTTCCTGGTGTAGTTCCTTGTTCTGCCTTATCTCGCGGATCTTCATCCGAATAAGATTCCTTCAGGAGATGTCTCAATCGACACTCGTCGCAATCCTTTAATCTGTATCCCTTTTGATGAAACTTCCAGTACCCAGTTTTATGTTAAATGGAATTAATTAATGAAATACTTCACTTAACTACCGAATGTCTACAAAGTACGCATGGTATTAATCTGACACTTACGTCATTTTGTTCGTCTAAGATTTAACTACAAACACACGCAAGTTGAGTTCGCCAAAAACTGGCGTCCTCGTTTTATCGGTCGGCTATCATATCGAGTTTGGTGCCTGAAAAAGAACACTTGCGAAGATGCATTGCTTTTCTAATTTAATCAAAACAAAAAGGCTGTTGAAAGTCATCGTTTGCTGGTAGAAACATATGGTGAACACCCTCCATTAATAAGAACATGTGAGACATAGTTTCGACAATTTAAAAGTGGTGATTTTAATGTGAAAGACGGTGATTGCTGTAGTAGACCACAAAAATGTGAAGATGGGCAATTGCAGTAGTTATTGGATGATGACCCACCTCACACTCAGCGGCAATTAGCAGAAGCATTACATGTGCTACAAGAAACAATCAGTAGAGGTTTACGAGCAATGGGGATATATATCAATACCTATGCATACATTTTTCCGGGTTAACTACAGATGGCGCTAGCGAAAAGTACGCAGCACACAGCAAAACTAGTGAAAGATACTATGAAATCGCTTGGATGGGACATCCTTCAGCACCCACCGTACTCCCCAGACTTGGCGCAATCTGACTATCACCTCTTCGCATCAATGATTCACGCGCTCGCATAGGAGTACTTCATCGATTTCGAGGAAGTTGGAAAAGGGCTCGACGAATGGTTTGCCGCTAAAGACAAGCAGTTTTTCTGGCATGTTATTGATACATTACCTGAAAGATGGGCCAAATGTGCAGCCGATGGCCAATATTTTGAATAAAAACAAAATTATTTCCCTAGAAAATTACGTATTTTTTTACCAAAGAAACCGAAACAAAACGTATCCATACATCTAGTAAATGCCCGAGTCGGATGTCAGAAGCAGATCCACGGTGTTCGCAAAATCACGACGGTCATCCGGTATTTGCGGAGGTTCCTCTACGAGTTAAGCAGAAATTTCGACTAATAGCGAACGTCTGAGACAGTCTCCCAGTCGCGCCAGCTCTGTTAAAATGTACCAACCAGAGGGAGTTGCGTACGTTAAAGTCGCGGTGTGATCGTAATTCGGAGAGTGGTGGAGACAACAAAAAAACTTGACAGAATTCTTAAGCATGATTTCATCCAAATGATGTCCTAGTTGGCTCATCGATAGTATAGTGGTTAGTATACCCGCCTGTCACGCGGGAGGCCGGGATTCGATTCCCCATAAGGTGTTACAAAATGCCGTTTCTTATTGAACATTAACAGTGTTTCACGAGTGGACCCGATTAGGCGGCAACAAGTTGTTTGATTCGGTTCTTTATCAAAACAATTGCCTGATGTTCCCCCTGACCTAGCCCCCACCGGAGATCTGAATCGGGAACTAGTTATTTCCGGAACTTTTTATCTCAGAAAGTACCAGCATGACTTATCTTAATTTCATTCCGGCCATCAGCTAAAGTGTCCGAAACATAGATGGAAATTTCTACCGAAGGCATCGCGCAACATACAGCGTGACGAGGTGAAATCTCGCCTTGGAACCAACTTACACATACACCCACTGTAGCTCCGAAAATGACCAAGGATTTTACCCGACTATTTCACGGATTCTATAGCTTGATTTTCAAGTATTTCACTCTGCGACAGGGCGTTAGGACCCTACCCTTCACTCCGCCTTTAGGCGCCTTTTATGACAAGCCGGCTTAACTGTGAGCATATTCTAAGACTCGGGACTTAAATATTAAGTGCACAGGGCTTAAATATTAAAGTTGGGAAATGATGTGAAGGTATAACAGTTTTGCGGCGATATTGAAAAGCCCGTTTCGCACGAACGCTATGGCAGATAGAATCAGAGCAAAAGATAAAACAAAAGCCTCAACACTTTCTCGTCTACTATACACTGCTGTGAGATGTGTTCCTATTTGCTAACTATACAATTCTGATGAATTATTTTTCGATTTTCGTATGCTGCTGTTCTTCACTATGGTTTGTGTATTCGGGCGTATATGATGGATACGCCACATTGGTATGTAATGGAGATAAGGAAATCCACACTAGTCTCACATTCGTTTATTCGGGGCGACTATCTCCAGGGGAGGGCTCCTCGATAGTATAGTGGTTAGTATACCCGCCTGTCACCCGGGAGACCGGGGTTCGATTCCCCGTCGGGGAGCCCCTGGCGCAAGACTAATGACCTTGCCCAGAAAAAATAAATCATTATGGAAAATTTAACAAGCCTCAGGACTTGCCAAATAAGGCCAAGACCGGTTCCCGGTTGTAGTGCCGATGATGATGATGATCTCCAGGGGAACAACAACAAAAGACTAAATAGGAAACAAGTCCTCGATGCAAAATCAGGTTCGTTTCCGAAGAACTGTCACCGTTCAACCGTTTTTTTAAATATCAAAAACCTTCTTTCACTCATACGAATATTAATATCGTTCCTCAATACCCGAGTTCGACATTTCAGATCTAACATACCCTCAGATTGACTTGTCAATTGACTCAAAGTATCTTCGCTGCTACAACTAAATAAACGTGTGAAATTTCTTTGTAAAAGTTAAGCTTTCTGCGACACACACACACTTTTATAAACAACAATACACACAATACACTTTCTTAACTCAAAATTGTTTCCTTTATTTCAACACAATAGAAATCACTCCTATTGTTGCAAATGTTTTTATTGTTGGCAAACAAAAAATAAATAAATAATTATACTCACGCTTGTCCGTTGGATGGATGTAATACGAGAAGGATTCAAAACTTCAAAGGCGGGATTTCCTTTACTTCGCTGGTTGTTTTTTCGAATGTTGTTGCGTAGTAATGTGGGTATTCGTTGGGTTTTGTCGATTATATATTTTCGCTGGAATGGTGTTGTATTTCACCCTGTTGAACAATTCTCTAGTCCAAAACGGTTGAACCAAATGGCACAATTTTACGTTCTTTATTTTACAATTTTAAGTTCGATATTTCACAATTTTAATACACCACGAGTTTACTTTCACAATACAACAGCGCCCATGACGGTTTTAAGTACACCCCAGAGACTAAATCGCCGCTCATCCGCGCCCTTTTATACTGGAAGACAAATTTATCCCCAAACTTACCAAATACTGATTCATGGGAATTTGGTTTCTGATCTCGCTGACCTAAACCCCCTTCTAGTGAATCGTCAGGTGTACAAGTATATAATGGTAAGGTAACCGCAAATTTGCTCGGTAGGGTCACTGTACTTAAAATATGTGTGAAAATATTCAGGCGGCTCGTTAGGAGAATTTTGTAATTTTTTTGGGGTAAGAATTACGTTGCGAGATAGGGGATAAAAAGGGTGGACAAAGTTTGTATGTACTTGTTCTCTTTGAGTTATGACTTTTTCTTTTGAATAGACTGTACATGTTATGTACTATGGAAAGTTTGGCCATGAACCGCTTTTGGGCTAGGATTAACTTCGGGAAAAACATTTTCAATATGATTTGAATCTATAATGAAAATGTGCTATTGAGCCATGGGAAAATGTTGTTTTTGGCTGGAATGTGTGTAATTGCGGGGTAAGGACGAGAATTTGCGTAGTTAATCAGATGGAAAGGGGGTCTGGAAATTATAATTGTTAATTATGTAACACGACTTAGTATTTCTATACAAAGGTCAGACTAAATAAAGCCACAAACCGAACTGTGTATTGTTTCATTTTCTTTTGTTTTTATAAATTGAAATAATTTAATTGTTGGGGAAAATTGGAAATATTATTAAGTAATGTGACCAAGTACAATACTTGACTTTTTATTTTGAAAACCCAACTGACCATCTTTTTGGATGATTAAATCGGACCCTGCTTTTATATTTAATAACGCGACCATCTTCAAAACAAGAAACGGTGCCGTAGCCGAGTTAGTGATTTGTGATGTCATGAACTTTCAGATACCTGCAGGCCAATAAATACATAGATAAATAGACCGTCTGCAAAACAGAGATGGTTTCGCTCGGCTCGAAATCGAAACATATGGAGAAACTATTAGGTGTACAACTTTGCTTCCCCTGTTTTTTTTTTCCGAAATTCGAGGCTTTATTGTAAAAAACTGGTTATACATTTATGATTCAAAATGTTGCCCATCGCTGGCCACTACTTCCTCCCATCTTTCGGGCAGCATACGAATCCATTTCTTCATATTAAAGCAGCAAATTAAAACCTCCTGCAAATGACGAGAATGTGGCTCGTAAGCTGACATGTTTAATCGAGAATAACCCTCTGGCGCGGACACAAATCGACTAATATTTCGATGGGGTTATGTTTACAAATACCTAAGCTTATTGTATGACATCTATGATCTATTTATGATCGACTACCACTTACCGCTACAGCCATCTATTGCCAAACGGCGGAAGCAAAGTTGTACACCTAATACTTTTTTGCCTTGCGGCCTAGAGATAGTTATCTTCAAACGATACAGGTGACTTGAGTCTACTTTCATGCCCGATTCACTTCCATTACGATTATCGGGCATTGGATATGAACTAAACTCCCCCGAATTTTCCAAACCATTCCTGTTTCTTCTCCTGGGTACCGTCTTGGACATTTCTTCCGGGGGCAAGGGTCAACGTACTATACTGTATAACGTCTTTAAAGTTGTTGCAGTTCTTGAAGGTTATGGAGTTTTTACATGATGTTGTCTAACCACGCGATAATGAGTTTGTAGGGGGTGAGGTAGATGTGCCAACGTACGACATTGGCTCACTCTCACCCACCGACGGGAATACCTTGGGTCGACGAATAGTTGCAGGTAACAGCACCGGTGATGGTAAGCTCGTTCGCACTTCGTGTTTCTTCTAATTTTCTCTTCTCATCGGGAACTCACAGTCAAGGAACAGTCACCATCGGGTCAGTTTAGGTCGTTTGCAATTATTTCGAAAGTTTGATTGATTGGGGCATACATTGAAGTTATTCACTGGCAGCCATCGATTAGAAGATCGCACTTCGAGCACGTTGCCAGCACTTGAAAGCCTGATGCGAAACCGTCATCCGCAAGGAAGAAACACCACAAAATGAAACACCCGGGCTTCGTTAAACTCAGTCTTTTATTTTCTTCAATTTCTCATATAATCACATTCACTTCTTCAACTTACATAAATGTCTAAGTTAAGATCTAACACCCGCAGTAATACATTCCGATAATCAAATAACGAAATAAAATATTAAGTCCGCCGTAGTACTATTTCCAAAACAGTTCCCGCTTGTGTTTTAACTATGAACCGAGGTTGTATCGTTTATCAAGTTTTCTTTCTTTTGATCAATACAATGGCGCGGGTTTCTTACTCGACTCGACTGGTTACTTTCTCTTCACTTGGGATGAGTTAGGCGCTGTGGTGAGAAAGACAATGAAATTTTCCTGCTGGCTCGACCAATAGGAGTGGATCTCCAGTACATAGATCCTATCGAGGGTGTGTCCATTTGCGCGCGGATCACTTTGTTTGCTCGTGATGCGAGCTCATGGCTGGTCGAACCGTGGGAATGAAAATTCGTGAAAGAGCATCTTTGGACGAAGTGTTTGCAGCTGTCTAAATATTGCGCTGGGAATTGGGATGCGTTTCGGGTGATTATACAATGATGATTGTGTTTACAGCCATGTTAATTGCATATTGCATTCATAGGGAGTCACGGGTCGATTTCTAGTGTGAGTATTTACACTGGCAATGAATTCGGCTCTTGGCAGCTAAGCGCGAGCTGCGCTGGTGCTTGGAAGGTTGCATAAAAGCCGCCCTGAGTACTGGTACAACATGAAAATCTGTCGCGCACGTGTGGGACAGTAAACGCAGGCAGACAGGGGTTCTGCTGATTGTTTCTATAATCCACTTCGGTTATCTCGTATGATAACCGAGATGTTTTCTTTTTAGAACAATGCTGAGATGCATTGATGTATGCGGTACTGGCGTGCCGAATTTTTCCAGGGAAAACGATATTACGCATTGAATGCGTGAATGTCCTTGGTGAGGAAAATGCCTTCGGTGTTGGATGCTATTTGCATAATCGAAAGATGATTAAATCGGTGGGAGAATGCTTGGGGGAGTTAATGTGCTTGCATAAGCGACAAATGGTAAGGTTACTAAAGCTTAGAGCAGGGAGATTTGGGGGTAAGTTGAAAAGGTTGCAGTGGGGTTAGTAGAACCGCCACAAGTTTCCACCCATAGCTTAACCTTAGCGCTGTTATGTTGATTGTGTCTACTGCTCCATTGACTTGCTCAGCAAGTGTACTGCGCTGCTCGTGGAATCAACTGTGTTCGGTTAGGAAATATTTTGAGTTTCTACATATTCCTTGCAAGGTGGGCAGTGCGTGTCGTGAAAGCCGTGTGGTCTGTTTGTCCACTTTCTGACGTTCGGTATGATTTCATGGGTCCATCTTCGGCTATGTACCAATTCTGTTGCCATTGGATAAGGCTTCGTTCTCGAATAGCCGCGAATTCGGGTTTGTATGCAGGAATCTTGTGTTGTAAATCTCCGCCACCGATCTTATTTCTATGGGCACTGAAAAGGATTGACTGTCATCAGTCTCACCAATGTTGTGTGTGTTGGTTCGATTTCTCAGAGGGCTCTTGCTGTTGTGACCATTGCTAAATAGTTCGCATAACCTACAATCACTACTGGTTTATTTATGTTTAGTGCCCTGTTGTCCATCATCGTCCATATGAGTGGTCCGAGAACTATAGATCTGCTCTCTTTACGTGGTGTTTCCTTGGCCACCCCCTTGTCTCATATATTAATATCCTATCTGTGAAAGATGCAACCGCGGCTTTTAGGAGAAAAACCCAATTGCTGCAGAAACCAAATACGTTGTAGAGCCTAATAAGTGCATAAAAATACCAATATCAATTTTTCAAATTTGAATTTCTTCACTATCATTATTATTATCCTTATTACTATCATCATTCCCATTACCATCATTACCATTACCATCATTATTATTATCGTCATTATCATTTTTATCACTATCGTCATTATTTTTTAGTTAATTCGTCCCATTAGTCACTTGTTATTATATACTTCCCCCAGTAATTGAATTAAAATAAATTGCAAACTGCGAACACACTACGCCGCGAAATAGTTGTTTCAATCAACAGGAGGGAAGCAAAATAAATTCGTCATATTTGCGATACTTCCTACAGAAAATTGTTTTCCTGCTTTTGACGGAAATCTGATAGTCATTATCAAATTACTTCCATTAGATGCCATTGCTAAAGATTAATTGAAGTAATCGCCATATAAATTTACTGATAGAAGTTTGGTATACATTTCAAGGCCACGAAGAAAACCATCATGTTGTCCTTCACAGAAGAAACTTTGAATTGCGTTTCATAATTTACGATTTACTTTTTCGTTCGCTTTCTGTTTGTTTTAATTTCCATAATGTGAACGTGTGTCTTTTCAAAATGAAATTCCCAGCAGATTTATTGCTGCTCATTCAGCTGAAGTCCATTATCCTTCGAAATGCCCATTACAAAATATTTTCTTCCACTTATCCTATCTATTTCTATAAAGCCAAATGCCGATGGTTTTATTATTTTCTAATCTAGAGTTAGGTATTATTAAGACCTACTTATAAATTCACATTTTCCCGTATTAATTTCTTCAAACACTGGAGGTGTGAGTAGAGCTGAAGATAGTCGGGATTTATTCGAATCTAGTGACGATGGTAAAGTCTTTAAGCTGCTTAAGCCAAACACTTTGTAGATCCAATCCCTTTTTTTTTTGTTCTATCCCAAATGGAGTGAAATTTGTGGTGTTTACACGATTGAAGGGTTGGGTGAGCTTCAACATTAGTTCGATAAGCTGGTTCACGCGTTCTATCAGTTTATCTATTTCGCTATGTGATAAATTTGTATCAGCGGGAATATTTAGGGAGAAAAGACTAATACAAAACCTTAGCGTAAAAGCCCAATCGGTATTTTTGAAGCTTTTGTATGTCACTAGAGGTAACAATACTGGGATACAGTTCCGAAGTTTAACTTTTAAGATTTTCCCATAGTCATTAGACACTGCCGGAAGATTCTATCCCCCAAATACACAATTGAAGTTTCTTCGCCCTTGGCGACTTCAGACCACTGTGTCGTGTCAACTAAATTTGCTCTAACCCACAGCAACGTTAACGAGAAAACTCTTAAAAGAACAGGGGTTTTTTTTTTTTTTTGGTTTCGGTAGGAAGGTGGAAATCTTCAAAAGATACCTCTAGACCGATCTAGAGGCATGCCGGGTTTGTTTCCCCGACCGGTCCGACACAAACCTCAGCTGGTGGTCACCGGCAGCGCCAAAATTGTTGTGGTTTATTCACACAATTTAGTTAATCACAATATATTGTAGTAAAGTAATATATTTAAATGGTAAGTGGAAAACGGACATAAGAAGACAGGTAAAAACTGCCCTTAAGAACGTGGAAGACGGAGAATGGCACCACTACACCCACCTGTACAGCACTATTAAACAGGACACCAAACCCGTTACTTACCCAACAACAGTCTCAAATAGAAAAATAAAATGCTTCCTACGACCTCGGCTAGGACACACCAAAATCACACACCAACACATCCTTACAAAAACCAGCCCCCCACAATGCAGCAACTGCAACAACCAAACCCCACTTACTCCACATTACATCATATTCGACTGCCCAAAAGTACAAACCATCGCAAACCAACTATTTGGAAACGACCCCTTCAGAAACATTCTGGCAAAACCATCAGAACAACACTTACTAACCTCCACAACAAAATTTAAAGTAACTCGATATTAGCCGAAAGCCCTAGCAGCTCGCGCTATTTAGAATTAAGTTACTGTGTAATTAATTACATCGTAATAAATAATAATAATAATAATAATTATTATTATTATTATTATTATTATTATTATTATTATTATATGGTAAGTGGATTGACTTACTTGTATTGACCGTGGAGCGGTCGCTGTAGCTGCTGCTGTCTCTGCTGCTGACAGGTTGCAGGGGGCGTTGAGCTTTGTGCTCCCCTGTTCAGCTTGTTGGATTATTCGTGGAGGCAGGCGTAACTGCTTTGTAATTAGTTATTTTAGGGCTATTAGCCGATGTTGTCGTCTCGTTCTCTTCCAAGATACTTTGAATTGCGATATTTAAATCTTCATTTCATGGTTGCTCTTTCATTGGTTGTTTAATCTGCGCCTTAGCTACAATTGTATCTGGCATAGACGAATCGGGTAAAGGTCGGATACGTGATCGACCAACTTTTCGTCGTATTGTAAGGGAATCTTCGGAAGTTGTTGAATGTTTTCTACTCTCTGGAACAATATTTTAACGACGAATGAATATTTTTTTGTTTTCGCCGTTGACGTTTTGTTTTTATTCGGTGCCAACGCCGTTTTTTATTATTTTTTCCTGCCAAGTAGAATTTGCATAAAGTAGTTTATGCAAATTAGCTTCTTGACGATTTTTCTTCCCTTTGCTGGTAGAGGGAGGGGGGGGGGGGGGGTTGCCGGTCTTAGTGGGTGTTAGGCGAGGACATGGACGCGAGGTCCGTAACACACATCCTAACTGCTCCTCCTGGCGATTCTCCTAGCTCAACGCGGGATCGAGGTTCGAGTGTTGGTGGATATCTGCTCAGAAGCCACCTTCATCTCGGAATCCCTCGCCCAACGGGTGCCTCTCCGCCGCCGGGTATCGTCCATCCCAGTTTATGGAATCGGAGGTGCTCGCTGTCAGACGGCGAGAGCGCAATCCTCAATCACAATACTGCCTCGCCACGACTGCTCGTGAAGCTGGACAACCAACGCCCTCAGCCGGCCCCACCTCTCAGATTACGCGCCACCCCCACGACTCTTGTGCGGAGATCTCTCCATCATGGCAGGCTTGGAACTTTCAGACCCTAACATCCCATCGACAGACAGTGTGGAAATCATCATCGGGGCCGATCTGTACCCATCCCTCATCCTGGAGGGGATGAAGAAGTCCAAAACCTCAGGCATCATTGCGCCGACTACTCACTTAGGATGGGTCTATGGGTTTATGTTGTTTAAAGGCTCTCGCTATGGTGCAAGCAGGTGCCTGGTTCCGCGAGATTCCCACTGCCTTTCCGGTTCGCCGAAAACTGTTACCAATGGGGTGGCCTTAATCTTCAGTGTCTCTGAGAGTCTTCCCGGGTCCAAATCTTGTACAGGTCTCCGTGTAGCATGAATGAGGACAGACGGATTAAAATTTTCCACAAAACTGCATGTATTTAAATAGACGACACCAAAGTTATATTAAACTTTAATTGATTTTATTTAATTCATACATTATTTATACGTATAACTAGAGGTAACACAGTTGATTTTCTGCCACGAACTGTATGTATTTATATAATTGTAACTAAAGTTAATTGAACTTGAATTGATTTTATTTAATCCATGCATTATTGGTACGTATGATCCATCGCTTCGGCGATCAATAAGGGATGATCTTAGATACCCTGGTCACGGAGAGGATGTGCACGCACACAGATGCGGTTAGCTCTCGCGCTCATGCTGTGTGTCCATGAGCATGCGAACGGCGGATATTGTAATTCCATAAAAGGAAACCATACTTCGACGCCTTGATGCGTATTTAGAATACGTCGCCCACTCGTGCGACAAGGCATGTATATTCAATTGCAACACCACTTGGTGTTCCTTGTGTATGTTGCGCACTGGTAATTTCCTATAAGGAAATTCAGTGATGCTACTATACGCAAATGTTAATTTTGCCTATTGGGAAAATTGATGGCGCCTTGCGAAGATTTCTCTTTCAGGTAGGTTTCGCAGATGCATTGCATGCATATTATGGGGGGAAACCTGTAAAGGGAGAACGCCTGCAGGTGGTTGCAGTGAACGGTTGGGCATGCTATATTGCCAGGTGAGTAATGGCGTTCAAATGGAACTGCCATAACACTTGTTTTATAGGGTTTTCGGATGCTCTAGGTGGGAGTTTTAAAATTATTGATGGGAAGGAAAGTAGTGGCGTTCGGAGGAACCGCCACATGTCCTAACAGGCACAGCACTCAGCACGTCATCCAGTGTCGGAGTGACGAGATCCTTCACTAGTTATCACGTGGCCATTGATCGTGGGTTGGGACCCTACAACTACAACCCAGATCAATTGGCTGGCATCTTCAGTGTTTCCCATGGCGGGCGGCATCCCTCAGTGAATACCCATCTCATGACATTGCTCTACCCTGCACACAAAACCACAAGGACCCACAACATACGCCAAGACGAAAGTTCATTCAGCGAGGAGTGTAATAGAATATCTACGAGTTATTCTGCTAATGGACCTGGTGTACTTATAGACCAAACTCAGCATAGCAACACATACACCTCAAGTTTCAATAAACGGTTTGTAAACACAAGCTCTACAGAGCAATATAAACGCGATGGATCCCACCGAATGGAGGGGAGGTCCTGTGGGGTATGAATGATGTGCCAACGTATGGCACGCTGTTCTTTCGTATCCCCATCGAGTTCCTCTGCAAGAATTGTTCACCCGAGAAGATGAAATAAATAAACGCACTGCAAGTTATTTTTAGGTTAATCTATTTTTTATTTCACTTATTAATATTTTGTTTTTATAAATATAATCCAAGAATACTGTTGACATGAAGCAGCAGAATGTAAGGCATACCAACACACGAAGTGAGTACGCCACGGTGGCTTTTCCACGAGTTAAAACTGTGTGCATTATAAAATCGAACAATGAAGACTTGCTGACCGAACAGAATTGGAATGGATCTAATTTAAAATCAAACTCTTTGTAACTCTTTAATGGGAATGGTTGTTGATACAGAAACTGCCGACAGACATGTCTTTCGTTTTCTCTTCGCGCGCGAGCGTATGCATCCGCATGCAACCGTGGTGATGGTTATGAAATGACTGATTCGAAAAGGGATGAAATTGGATAATTTAATTTTTGCACTTGACAAACAAAAGAGAACATACTTCTACTCTCTCATTGCCACGCTCGTCGATATGTGGTGGATTACATCGGTAAATTGATGATCGAAGAAAGCGGGAGAATGAGAGAACAGAAACTCGATGTATGATTATCTTGGGGTGGATTTGGTTGTATGTGTATGAATCAATGTAGTTCTGAACGAAACCCAGTGACCCAATTCGGTAATATGGTGGACTCAGAGTACATTGATCTGTACGAAGACAGAACTGTGAAGGAGGGGAAAATTAAGCTGATGCTGTTCACCTGCGAAAAGAGAGCATTGATCCCCAGCGAATGAAGTGTCTGGAGAAAATGGAGAGGACGCTAACTTGGCTAGGAAAATCTGATCATGGGAACTAACTTAAATGCTTTAATAATTTCCCCAGTGGTCGCAAGATTAAGCAACCGCCGTTCGATCAGACTATACCGTTGCTAACCGACAATATGCGATTTCCTGTGGAAATCTCATGGGTTAGCGAAATGGTATTGCCATATCGCGAAAATGGAAGCTAAACTCAATTATGCATTATCTGTATAGAATAATGAGTTTAGCTATGCGTCCTTGGAGAATACATGCTATTTCAGATGAATAGCATATAAGGGGAATGGGTAGAAATGACGCGCTGAAAGCGGTCGAAATGAGATATGTAATTGTGGTTGGAATTGTGGGTTGGTTCTCCATGTAGTATAGAGAACCCCCACAGTCCCGTCGCCGTCGGCCCTATGGGCCATCCTAGAGATTCACGAAGCACACCACTATCGATCACCTGCGTGACACGACCACCGGATACATCCCTACTGCGGCGAGTAATCATAGGGGGGAAGGGTGATCTCAGGCCACCAAGAACCTCACAACACCGTCGGAGTCAACCACCATCGCAGTGAAAAATAACAAACACAACCGAAGCTTTCAGCCTCCTTGTGGTGGGTGGCCTCCACCCGTAACTTCCCATCCACCTCATGGAAACATCGTCATCCTACCCAAGCCAACAATGCATTTCGACAGATCACCTCACCGGCACCAATCACAACCTCAGTCTTGTTGTCCTCCCCCGCCGACGAGGATGATTCGCCGATAATTGGTGCAGGCGGGCGGAATGTCACAGATTCACAAATGAATGTTCTGGAGAAATCTAGTACGTTCACATCTGCTTGCCATGTGCCAACTGTCATCAGCCAGCTGACTACGCGTCAGTGAAAAAAGGGAAGCCAGTTAAACGTCACCCGCTTCGGAGGATCTCAACGGTTGCTTCACCAGTTCCTATTCGTTTTTCATGACATCTGCACCAGCCTTTTTTTACTTACTGAAATTGTATCGAAATAACCGCGTTTATCTCGTAATTTACCATCCGTTTTAACTAAAATAATAAACTTACAGCTTTGACTAGATATATATACATATATATTTAAGTAAACAATAAACAATTTTTGGCAAAAAATTCTACAAAATTGTGGTAGAGTTATTCAAACAAACAAAAAAAGCACTTAATCTGCAAGAGATAAATACGTCAGGGAATTTGAAAATACTCATTAGTACTGGAAATAATTAAATCCAATTTTAGATCAAAAACAGATCAGGTATTTGTCAATAAAGAATGTAAAAATACGTATCGTAAATCTTTTACCTACATCTCGTAAAAATATTGTTTAGAAGATACGGTAAAAAATTGAATATAAAGTAAGAACATTATTTCATTGGGTTCTACTAGATTCAAAGTATCTAAGTCAAGAAAAAAAAAACCAGATTTTTTGAAAATTCTACAGCGACGTTACGTGTTAAAAAAAAAGAAAAGATTATGATGTGTTAGCATAGCGTTGCTAATTCGATTTACGTTAGAACAAACCAAATTCAGGAGCAACGTTTTTTTTAATAATTTGTTTTTAAGTTTTATATTTTAATATATGTCAAATATTAATATATGCCCAAAGATAGGTTAAGGATAGATAATGGTTTGAGTCTGCTTTCAAGTTATATTTAGTTTAAAGGGCTCGGGCAAGGCTAGTGGGCTGGTTACATTTCTGTATAGGTCATATAAGATCATTTTTAAATATTTCTCTAAACTCTAAAACACGTAAAAATATTTGAAAAGTAATAAATTAAAAATAAAATTTCGTATAAAAGCACTGCAATTATATATGTGTATCACAAAATGTATTCACATATGTTTTGACGTAACGTTACTGGAAGTCCACAGTTTTCTGAAGCATTCTTCAGATTAAAAAGCAAAAAAAAAAAATTGTGAATCGTTTGCAGTTTCAAACTTACTCATCCGCTTTGTAAGCGAATAGACAGATCAATGTTCCATTGCCATTTTTTTATTTTCCCATTTCCTTATTCCATTCAGTTTACGCGTTATTCATTTAAAATACTAAATCAACCAGCAGAGGTACAGATCAATTTTGATATGTACCTCGCGCTGAAGTCGAGAACATTCGGGCTATAAATTTGAATAGAGAAATTCACATGTGTGAAATCAAATATCCTCAATCTATATAATTTCATAGAGTAACGTAAGGAAAGTCTATTTGAAATTCGTCGCGAAACATTTTTGAATGTTTTTAGGACGTGCATAAACTTAAATAAAAGCACTTACCATGTATGTGGTCGGAACACGTTCCGCTCATGCCTTTAACGCATGAAATATGCATACGCCACTAGCAACCTTGATTTTGAACTGTAAAAGACCTGTGCCTGTGTACATTCAACTGCCAATCTAGGAAAGATTCTTGAAATGGACTGTGATTCAGATATTTGAGGTATGTACTGTATTAATATAAAACATGAAAATACGCCATGAATTGAGTGAAAACGTTTCTGTATAAATTTGAGATCTTTTAACGAGTAATCTTTTAAGAGGCTCTTGCCAGAGCGCGTGAACGCGAAAGGTAGGCTACGGGAAGCTGTTATTCGCGCATACTCAATTCAAGTCTAAAATAATTTAAGAGATAACAACACTTCAACAGCTTTAAAAAAATTTTTTTTTTACAATTTTTTGGGTTAAAATAAAATGTACAAAGATATTATTATTAAAGGAAGCTGCTGACCATATACGAGGATGGCCTGACAAGTTTTCAACCTAACAAAAATACAAGACATTTTTTTAAATTTATTTTTATTTTTCTACATAGTCTCCTTATAACTCTACACACTTCTCCCTTCGGTGCTCCCATCTCTCTAACCCGTCCAAATAGTAGTCGGCGTTTTTCTCTGCAAAATAACTGCTCACGAAGGTGATTGCTTCCTCATTTGACGAAAATCTCTGTCCTCCGAGCGCAATTTTTGGATTAGGGAACAAAAAGAAGTCGCTTGGGGCTAGATCTGGTGAGTAGGGCGGATGGTCAAGCAGTTCAAACCCTAATTCGTGGATTTTCGCCATGGAAACCGCTGAGGTGCGAAACAGGATTTTCTTTTTTCGCAATTTCTGCCTTTAGTTGGTCAAGTGATGATGCGTAGTATGCTCCAGTAATGGTTTTTCCTTTTTGAAGATAATCGATTAAGATAACTCCAAGACTATCGCAACGGCGCAAGGCTAATAATCTTGCCCATAAAAATTAATTATTATGGAAAATTTAACAAGCCACGAGACTTGCTAAATAAGGCCAAAATCGGATCCCGGTTGTAGTGCCGATGATTATGATGATGAAGACTATCCCCAAAAAAACAATCGCCATCACTTTCCCAGCCGAAAAAACAGTTTTTGCTTTTTTTGGAGTCGATTCCCCCTTTGCAGGCCACTGTTTTGACTATATTTCATCGGCAGTAACTACTTGGCGCCAAAACTCGAATTTATTGCGTCTAAACTGCGCCAACAGAGCGTTGGAAATGTTCATTCGAACACGTTTTTGGTCTAACGTAACCAAACGCGGCACCCAACGCGCGGACAACTTTCTCATGCCTAAATCTTGATTTATTAGGTGACAAACACGTTCTTTGGGCATTTCCATAGCCTCTGCTATCTCCCTCACTTTAATTCGGCGGTCGTCTATCACCATTTGGTGAACTTTAGCGATTTTATCGTCAGTTGTTGCAGTTTTTGGACGTCCTGAACGTTCATCGTCTCCCAAGCTCTCACGGCCACGTTGAAATTCAGCTGCCCAAAATTTCACTGTGGTAAATGATGGTGTAGAGACCCCATACACAGAGTCCAACACATATTTGATTTGCGTAGCCGTATTGCCTTTCAAAAACAAAAATTTAATGACAGGTCGATACTCAATTTTGTCCATTTTCACAAAAAAAACTCACATCGACTCACTCAAACGACTGTCGAATAAAAACTACGCGTCCAAAATGGCTGAAATTTTGGTGAGTAACTGTCAAAAAATGCACAACTACGGGGATTTATGGTTGTTCGGAGAAACTCCAAACAACCACCCGGTCGATTGACCTTACAATTTTTCGACAGGAAGTTGTTACCCAGAAACCCGTCTTCCAATAAGTGCAACTTGAAATTCCCATGGCAGCATGCCATCGACAAGTGTCCTACAAAGAGTTGTGTGCACAGGGTAATGCTGCAACTCCCTGTGGAAGGTACCACAGGTTTTGTTTCCCGGGTGAATCAGGCCATTGTGCGTTGCAGGAGCATTCGTACGAACAGGCGAATGGGGCCGTTTTCGCCGTCTAGATAGAAAGGATGGCGAAGTCCGGTATAATGGGTGGCGTTAGATAGGACCACTTCCACATTTGGCGATGGTCCTCTCGATGATATATCAACTAGGCTCTTCCAGGTGGAACGATCCCAAAAGGAGATGTTACAACAGTGCGACTCCCTTTTCTTAGGAAGTTCGGCCGTGGTTGGCAATCTTTCAGTCGTTTCATCGGCTTTCAACCCAGCCATTCTTCAACACTCGTGCCCTAGACAATCCCCCCGACTCCTACTCAAGCCTCCGCATCGACCTTGAACCCGCAGGCCACTCCTTTTACTCAGGCCCCACTGGTTCCATCTTTCGGTCCTCTACGCAGAACAGGCTTACGGTGACCAGTTCCACCACAGCCAGCCTACCCAGGTCCTTGGTACTCGGTCGGTGCATCCTTTAGTTGCCCGTATGGTTTGCAGCTTTTGCAATAAAAAGGGGGCACCTATAAGACGACTCTGAAAAGGCGAAACACTCTTGGGATTACAGGCAATATGGGCACGACATTAAGGATTGCCGTGCCCACCTCGTACATCCACAACGCAATCCTGGATCTCCAACACAAAATAGGGCACCGCCCCAGCAGAAAGAGGAAAACACATCCGTGACCACACCAACCCTCTGCTCCGAAGAAACCAGCAACATCAAACGCCGGGATGTATAGCATCAGATGTTGCTGCGAATTCTGTCTCTTCTAATGGCAACGCATGGGAAAGGTGTGACCACAGGGTGAGGTGGGAAAAAACAAGAAATTCCTGAATAATACCCATCCTAACACGCACCCAAGTGGCCACGACGCCAAAACCCACAGACCTCCATGATCAATCATCGGTGGCAGAAGGTCAAAAAGAAAGGCCACGGAAGCACCGACCACAACACCATCGGCCAAAGCAAGCCGAGCCGATCTCTCGATTAAGAGCGCCCAACGGTGTGAACTCTGTGGTCGACACACGGTGGTAGTGTGCCGACAAGAAACAAAGTGATCGGAAATACACATGGGCTTAGTAAGCCGGAAACATCACACGGGTCTAGAAAACCGGAAGCTAACTACGGAAGCAGCGACCCCAACGCCGCTGACTCAAGCCAGGTCAAAGCCGCTCTAGCTCTGCTAGCACAGAGGCTAGCAAGCGGGTCCTTTTGGAGCTATCTAGGAACATTGAAAGTCCACTAGCTGCGTTAGAACCATTTTGCCCGGAGAACACCGGGGTCGTCTTTAAGACGAGATCGGGAATCCTGTCCACACCTAACATTGTCCATGAAGAAACTGATGGATGAATCACGTCCAAACTGTCAGATGGGTCCGGTGTAGTTGGGGAAGACTCCTGATTTCTTGGCGTAATCTGGGGAGGCCAAGAAGGTAGGGCTTTAGGCGAAGGAGGGCTCGGTTGGTTTCCTTTCAGCTGCTTCCTTGTTTTCATCTAAGAAGCACGTTGCCCTTACCTTTTATTTTTATAAAGTATGCTACAGGAAACCAGACGGGAGCAAACACCGGAGAGTCGAAGAACCGCGAGAAAGAAGAACAAAGTGTTGTTAGAAAAAACAATAGAAAACGAAACACCTCTCTTTCCAAATGGTATTCAAACTGTAATAAAAAAGAAATAAGGGACTTCGTCAGTTCCCGGGTTGGGGGCCAAAACGACCAAGATCAAGAGTCTGGGAAACCGAGTCGGTTCCCAGACTGAGTAGAAAAGAAAGAAAAAAATAATTCAAATGGGGGACTTCGCCAGCCCCTAGACCAACCAGAACACATCGAACGAGAGAGAAGGAAAGACAAACCCCAAAAAGAAAAATGACACACACAAAACAGGGGGACGTCATCTCACCGTGTCTTTTTACCCTGCTGCTCGAGTAACTCATTAGAAAGGTACAAGACGACAACATGGCCGGTTCATCCCTGAACGGGGTTTTGGCAGATATTTTATAGTTGGCGATCGGGGTGGGTGTTCCGCCGAACATTGTTCACAGGTAAACACAACGGAGCGAATCACAGTGAATTTGTTTTTAAGAATCGTTTATTGTTTTCCTTTATTTCTTTTGAAATCAATTAGAACGAATTACAAAATATGACTGGGGCAGAACACTCAAACCTTGATTTTATAGTTTCTGGTAAATTATTCCTGTTTCTATGTGAACTGAATTCGCGATTATTTGATTTGGAATTGATGCGATGTGTCAGCACCGTTTCCGTAGCACATCAAAAATGAAAATCGAATCAACCCGATATCCGGCACGCATGCACTTTCGACGACACGAAAATTATTGTAATTTTTGTTATATGTATATATGTTATATTTGCGATAGGTATCGGTATCTAATTAGGCATGCGCGTCTTACTGTTCGCGCCACTTCCTATCGCCCTACTCTTCGGGATTCTCAATGTAGACTGTCCTAACTTCCCTGGGGATGATCCTATTCACCCCATAGTTGTCTCTCTCCTTTGGCCTTTCCTGGGTGGTGACTTTCTCTCAATCGAGAATCTATCCACCAGTGAAAATCGCGCTTATTGTCTGCATGCTGTAGATCACTCTGTGATCAGAATTTCACACCTCTAATGGATTGGTTACGTAAACAATCGAGTGTGCGTTTTATTCTAGGTGATCATGGGATAATGTAATTATCGTTGTTTACATAGCCCTATGGGAACAGCATTTTCATTTATTGCTGTTGCATCGCAATGGCCTTTGTTTAGGCGACGTACATTGCGGCAGGGACAAAGGTTTTGTCGGTGGATTGGCTTTCCGGCAGCTCGCTTATCGCCGGAGATGTGATGTTTGTCGACATCTGGCGCAGCTGTGCCAACCGTTTGTGTACATCCAGTTAATGGATTGGTACACAATTTCTATGCTGGGTCATATCCTTCGATCGCCGTGCAGGCGTAGGAAAATTGGTCGGACTTGTGGTCCATGTATCTGCGGATACGTGGGGTTGTAGACTCCAGGATGCATGTTACTTTTTATTTTAGCTGGAAAGGAGGACTTTTGAGGATACGTGTCTGTGGGCACGCGTAATTTGGATATAGGTGAGTATGTTCCTTGGTGGAACGAAGCCATCTTGACCTATAGTGGTTTGTGTGGTTCGTAGAACCGCCACAGGGTCACATAAGCACTCGCATATGCTGATGACATCGCCGTTCTGGGCGATAATCTAGAAAACGTAACTAAAAACAATGAAATCGTCATGCAAGCGACAGAAGAGGTGGGCCTAGAAATAAATGAATACAAAACAAAATATATGATTACAGCGAGAGCAGGTGGACCTCAGGGAACACACATAACCTCTGGGGCAAGTTATTTGAAAAAGTTAAAGAATTGAAATATCTGGAAACAATACTGATGGCCAGTAACGAAATGTCGAAGGAAATTAACAAAAGACTACACTCCGGCAACGCTAGTTGGCACGCAGTCAGTAAACTGCTGAAAACCAAACTGCTATCACGTAATATAATGCTCCGTGTTTACAGAACCATAATCAAGTCGATTGTTCTATACGAATGCGAAACATGGGCTCTCACAAAACGGGAAGAAAACAAATTCCACGTATTCGAGAATAAAGTCCTAAGGGGTATCTTTGGCGGTAAATATGTGGCGATTCCGCCAGATCCCACGGCTCGCCTTCCTGAAAAAAACCCCATAACCATAACCCGGGTCTGCACCAGCTTTCGCTAATGCAATTCGCATTAGCATCTTAGATGCTTCACGCATCAAACAGACCCAATTATTATAACCCTAAAATCCCTATAAAGAAAACTTACCTTCATGCATCCCTTCGCATACAATTTTTCATAAGATTTCTTTGTTTTCCTATTTGGTATTCTGAACCAATTCGGTACCAGACAAATACCATAAATATCGCGCCGTCTATTTTCCCAGCCGCGCCATATACCTTTTCATATACATTGCCTGGCAACCCTTTTTTGTTTGTCTTACCAACAAACAACCCAAGCAGCTGCATATAATTAGCGCAATAGACGCTGAAACCAAATTCTCCAGCATTTCCTAATGCAAATATGAACCCGGTTTCTATTGCAGCCAGAGATGCCATAAACATCCAATTTGCTTTTAGCACCTTTTTCTCCTAACGTCGAAAATAGCGACGAGGCATCGTATAAACATGACCCTCATTAAAGAGCGAACCATTTGGTCGCCTTTTCTTTTGTCTTTGCCGCCTGCCTGTTTCGCTGTTCCACTGCACGTGTGAATAGCATTGATCTCAACGATCCCACACATACCACCATGACCTGTATTACAAGATCTGGTTTCCTATACCACCAAGAGAGACTTTACGTTTCCCTGGTGGTAGGTAAAAAACGATATCCTTATTGGAGAGGATATCGTTTGAGTCTCATTCCATCACCAGACCAAGTCGGTCGGGTCTCCACTACGCTACCTTTGCGCTCGGTACGCGTAGATACGATGGGCCACCCTTTTACCATCGAGGGGTGCGTCGGCGTTCGCACCCCCGTGAGTCGTGTGTGTTTTATTTTTCAACTCTAGGAAGTTTTAGTTTATTTTTCCACGTAAATTTATCCGTGAATCTATGAAATAACGTAAATTTATTGATCCCAAATTGTTTATTATTGAAAACATATAGTGCGGCAAAAAAAAAATCGGTATACAATAGTCTCTTTGATAAAACAATATCCTTAAGTTCATATGAAGTGTTCAATAGTTTTTGTGAAAACGTATAAATCATACAAAAATGTAAAAGACAAACAATAAACAATTTATAAATTTCATTTAACTGTCTTGTGGCGGAGTTTTACTTCTTGTGTGTGACAATTTTTCGATTTGTTAACTGGTGGACTTTGTTTCGGTGAGGATGGGGAGTGAAGTGAACCGTGTGCCCGTGTCCGGCACTATACTTCTCCTCCCCACAAATATGACGAGGAAGCAGGACAATGGAGGAAACTCGACAACCACAAATTGGAAGAGCTATACCGCAAATCTACAATAGTGAGAGTCATCAGGTCGCAAAGATTAAGATGGGCCGGACATGTGACGCAAATGGACAGCGATAGGACCGTGCGTAGAATTCTTGACGGTAGACCAACGGGAAAGAGATCGACAGAACGGCCGCGACGGAGATGAGAGGATAGTGTTAGGTGTGACCTTGAGGAGATCGGATCGGATGGTCAAGCGGGGAAGGAGAGCGAACAGGAGGGGAACGAGGGTTCCATGAGGCCATGAAGTTCCGGGTTCCTACAGGCTAAGAAATATTAATAGAAATAGTATAGTAATAGGGTTTAATGTGTTAATTCTATACTTTATAATGGAAAAGCATGAATGCTTAATATAAAATTATATTCTATTTTAAGTGTATGGTAAATTTTTGTTGTGTTTAATGTTTTAATTTTATGTCTGTAAAAATGTTAAATTTAATTAACGTGTTATGTTTTGGTTTCTCGGGGAGGGCAGGTGGTGGGGACATTACTAAGTAACAGGTATACAAACCTGCAGTTTGTGGTGGAAGGAGTCCAAGCAACACAATGTTTGTGGAATACGAATATTTCTTGGTTGCGAACTTTCGTCAGTTGTTAAGTTATTAAATAAGTAGTACTGCACACAAAATCGCAATTTTAAGAGAAGGAATTATATTGTTTTTGTACACGTATTGACGCCAGACTATTTACTACTAACTTCGTTTGAAAATGCTTCTAACTGAACATAAACACTTTCAAACGACATGTATTAGAGAAATTATAAATCAAAAAATAAGATATTAGGCTATAGTTTCTCATCAGGCGGTTACTTGAAGCGCACAGAACACTCCGAGGTGCTTGGGAAAAAGTTAGAAGTTTCAAAAAAGGACATGTGATAAAGTTTCAAAAGTTCTTTTAGGGCAATAAAAAATTGATGTTTCGACCCATAATGTTTCCTCAATAACCATACGACCGGTGATCTCCCACCACCTAGAATGATATTAGAAAAAGTACACGGAAGGAGAGGCCTAGGCAACCGGAAACACATTTTTATGAAGACTTAGTAAGACGACCGACAAACCTAATTTTGGTAATCCACCCTCACATTATATCCTACCCTGTAGCTGTTAACTGATCCCCTCTGACTACAGGTACAAACTACTTGAAGTCGTCTTTAATGCCGCCCTTGATTTTAATTAAACTACCCCCGCAGAGCCAACAAACCCCCATAATCAATTATTTAACACATATTCTCAGGAGGGTTGCACTTACAAAGTAATTGTATTGATGATATTGCTAATGTTAATTGATTTCGTGATATTAAACGCCTCTTTCCCTCTGCGAGTGAACTAAAAAAACAAAAAGAAAAATGTGACAATGAACTAAGATAAACGAGGTCGTGCATTGAGTTTTCCAACTTAGATAATCTCTTGAAGGTAATTCAATACTTATAGTAAGTAATGAGGACGTTTAGCAGTAGAATGTACTTAAAAACATTAAATTTAATCAAGGGTAGCTCATTAACTGTTGCTAGCTGGTTTAGGAAATTGAACGAACCCCTAACGACTGATTGTCCGATTTAAGAAATATTAAGGAATACGTTAAAAAAATGCTTAGAGAATGAAAAAGATTAAATGTGTAAGTAGGGCTTCGGAGACAATGGCAATCATATAAAATAATGGATCTTGAGTTTAAGTTTCACTCTAATAACCTTTTTCCCATAATAATCGAAAGTAAAACGAATGAAAAAACGTCAAATAATTTCCGAGTGAAGTTGCAAACATCTAAAGAGAATTTCAGGCTCTGCAGTGAAAAGATTAGATTGATGGGCTTCAGGTGCATATGCCGAGATCCCGTATACCCCTCTTCCTTGCTGAATTGGTATCCGTACGATGCAAGCTTCCAGCACCTGGAATCTGCGCACATCTCCACTATATATATAACCTTATGTTGGAGACTCTTTTAACCAAGATGGCAACCCCTCTCCTTTGAGAGGAGTTTGGTTGGACTCTTCGTATGATATGGTAATCATTGTGCCATATTTCATGCCTCTAGTTTAGTTTCGTTTCACTACCAGCAGCACGTCAGGGTTTTCGTCTTGCAACAATTTGGATAGAGAGGCTTGTCTCTCGATTCTAATTACCGAATTCACATTTACGGCAAGCACCTTAATCGATTTTTTCTCTTGGGGAGTTTATTGGTTGGTATGATCGGCTTTCTGTAGAAGTTGAAGTAAATAAATGGATTTCTTCACATAAGTTATGTTTTCTTAATTCCACTTAAGTGAAAAGAAAAAAAAAACACTTTTTAAATAAAATTTATTTTTATTTAATTTCCACGAGAATAGGAACCGTCTGCTCTTCGGAGAGTCGTTTCTTAAACTAAATTTATTCTAACATAAAATCTTATACCTAGGCTTATCTCTCTACGTTGCAATATAGTATCTTTTTCACAGTTTCTTTCTCTGTGTGGTCAGGAACACCAAAAGCAGCCCGATTGATTAGTAGGAGACATTAATATTACAGTTCTGTCATTGTCTGTTCTTGTTCTACATGTATTACCACTAACATTGTTTAAGTGGGACGAGAAAGTAATCGTGTGCGTGCCGCTTGTGCTTGACCCGCGCAGTATAAAAATAAAAAATTAATAAGTTCCTACGAAAATGTGTAATAGTTTACGTGAAAACAAATCAATCCCACAAAAAACAAAAGGACAAACAATAAACAATAAATTTAAATTTCATTAACAGTTAATACGAAAGTGTTTAATAGTTTTGGTGAAAACAAATCAATCCACATCTGACGATCATTCAGACATACATGTAACACGATATTTGCATCGGTCATAATGCTCCTTTTCGGTTAAATCCGGTACTAGCTAATAATAATCGCATACCTCCGAGATTTCCTCTTTTTTCTTTCACTTGATTAAGCATAATCAAGCAAAAACGATAAATTGTTTTCAGTGACATATTAAAGTGCGCTGCTTCACAGCAATAATAACACTCAAACCAAATTAATAGAACGAAAAGTGAATCAAAAATAATCGAAAATAAACAAAAATAAAAACAAACAAACAAATTGAAGAATAAAAAAAAGGTGCATAACAAAATCCCCTCAGTGAGGTGCGACAAAGAAACTATCAATTAAAATATATCACCTCGAAAGCGTGAAAATTTAAACAGACAATATATTGCTCATTAAGCAAGTGGTTTTTAAGGCAGCGTTTGGCGCGAGTGCAAGTTCACTGACTCTTAGCCCACGGTAGCCCAGTTCAAGTCGCCGTGCGGAAGAAATCGACTTCGTGGTTCGTATTGCGGTCGCCTTTGTTTTTTTTTTTAATGAAAACAAACTGGAAAGAACCCGCATGAACACGGAGGAAGACAAAAACGTGACAAACAAACGAAAAGGTACACCGAAAATCTCGATTGTGACGCGAAGTAAAACCGCGAAATTAACAATGGAGAAAAAAGGTCAGTAAATGGAGGAGGACAGTGAGCGTCCCTCTCCCTACAATTTTAATATGTATGGGGCAAACAATTCGTTCGCTTCTCTTGCATCCTCAGAGTCTGAGGATGAAGAGGAGGAAATAACTGAATTGGAGGCGAAACTTGCGATGGCAAGAGCCCGTCTAGAAGAGAGACGCCGAAAGAGAAAAATAGCGGCACTCGAAAAAGAAAAAGACACCGAACAACAACAAAAGCCGAAGCCAAAAGTCGGCCAACAGCAACAGCAACATCAACATCAACAGCAACAATCAACACAAAATCGACCACAGCAAGCAACACAACAGCGGCAAAGCAACAATAACAACCAAAAAATAAAGATGCCACCAGTCAACACCATAGATATTGAGTGTAAGGAATTGGTAAGTCTTTGTAAGCTAGGGATAGGAAACAATTTTGTAGTTAAAAGACTGGCTGGTAATAGGCATGCCATTCAAACCTATAGCGTTTGAAATAATAGTGAAGAAAATCGTGTGATTCGAACTGACGCTATGACAGCTCGAATCACGAAAAAAATTTTACCTAAGCGTTACACACCAGGCTACTGACCGAGTTTAGAATTTGATTTCCAAACTCGACTATATTCCACTGGTATGAATTATTTTTATTTTATCGCTTGGTATACGGTTCTGATGTATTTTTCTTATTCGATTTTTTTTCGTTCGGTGTTCTTCAATATTTTTGCTTGTGAATTGCGTGTATCTGTTAGAATCGCTACATACTCCCGCCGCAGTAACTTCGTTACGATCAGATTCGTATGCGGACGACGGACGAACGAGAGAGAAGCGAGAAAACGTCGGAAGTCGTGACCGTGTGTGAAGTTCTGCTTTACTATGGGAAGTGGATGCTGCGTGTTCAGATCACGTCGGGGTCACCAATTATAGCGTTTGAAATAATAGTGAAGAAAATCGTGTGATTCGAACTGACGCTATGACAGCTCGAATCACGAAAAAAATTTTACCTAAGCGTTACACACCAGGCTACTGACCGAGTTTAGAATTTGATTTCCAAACTCGACTATATTCCACTGGTATGAATTATTTTTATTTTATCGCTTGGTATACGGTTCTGATGTATTTTTCTTATTCGATTTTTTTTCGTTCGGTGTTCTTCACTATTTTTGCTTGTGAATTGTGTGTATCTGTTAGAATCGCTACAAACCTATGCGGTGGCAGACCACGATAAAATTAAAGAGGTCTTAAAAAGGGCCACCGCGGAATTCTACTCGTTCACGCCGAAGCAAACAAAGAGGGTAACGGTTCTATTAAAGGGTGTCGACCCTGAGGTGGAACCGGAGGCTCTGCTCGAGATGCTTCAAATGTTGAGGCACGACTATCTCGAGTTTATCTACGTAAAACCGTTCACCACAACCAAGGCAAGAAGGGAAAACCGCAAGCTACCCTTCTTTTTGGTTCAACTAACGCCCAGCAGCAGAATTGGTGGTCTAAGAAAGATTACAGTCTTGGATCATCAAAGTGTCACATGGGACAACTTGAAAAAAGGCAGAGACATCCTGCAATGTGTCCGCTGCCAAAGGTTTGGTCACGCGGCGGCGAACTGTGAAATGCGGCACCGTTGCGTAAAATGCGGAAAAGACCATAAGGCAGAAGAATGCCCTCTGGGAAAAGAAAGGGTAGAAGACGAAGCCCTTCTAAAGTGCGCAGTGTGCCGGAATGAGGGACACCCCGCTAATTATCGAGGATGTCCTAAATTCCGTGAAATAATGGCAAGAAGTGTGACCCGGCAAAAAAACACAGAGCCAGCTCGTACTACAACAATGCCCGTAACATCGCAGCGGTCGTACGCACAAGTTGCGTCGGGTGGGAGACCATCAAACCAGGCTACAACATTGGTAGCCACAAATACTCCCACACAGACTGAAACAACATCGCAAGCAGGCGTGGTCACGGTTCTGCTTAATCTGCAGAGACAGATGACACAGCTACAAAATCAAATAAACGAGATCTACTCGTACTTGCCCAATCTAAACAAAAAGTCAATATAAACCCTCTAACCACAACATCAATAAAAGCTCTTGTCGTTAATGTAAATTCACTAATAAGAACTGAGAGAAGAGCCAATCTTTTCAACCTGTTGCAAGTTGAACAGCCTGATGTACTCCTGGCGGGGGAAACAAAGTTAAACCAGAGACACAAGATATGGCATAAAACGATATTATACGAAGAGACCGACCTACCTCCTCTCAAGGGGGGGGGGGGGGGGGGGCGTGTCGCAGTCTTTATTAGAAAAGGGATCCCTCATAAAGTTATATATAGTGGAGAAGTGAGCAGGTTCCGGGTGCTGGAAGCCTGTATCGTACACATACCCCTTCAGCAAGGAAGGGGTTTGTATGCGATTGCGGTCTACGCACCTGAGGAGCACCAACATAATCTATTTATAGCAGAGCTCGAGACTCTCTTCCGATGCTTACAATTGCACCTGGGCAAAAATTACTTTATTCTAGGGGGAGATATGAACGCCAAGCATAGAAATTGGGGAAATTATATATCTAATGCCAGAGGAAATCAGTTGGCTGGCTGGCTAGATCAGTTTCATATTGAATATAGAACTGACCTGCTAGCTACCGAATATCCATCGTTCCCTAGAGGTAGATCGTTCTTAGATATCTTGCTAATCGACTCACGACTGAGATTACTTAACACCAATAGACGAAACACAAACTGTTTACGGACAATTGAATACGATAGTGTCCACTGTGCATTCAGGGCAGTAATAGAGCTTCCGAACGAGCTCGCAGATCTGGAGGAATTCGTGATCCCGCAACCCTATAACTACGGGGCAATGCGATGGCCGCGGTTCACCAGATCATTAACAAGAGAACTTCGTTCGAATGACTTTAATCTGCCAGTAAACAGAAACCTGACTAATGTCGAAATCGACAAATACATTCAACAAATGGACGAAACCGTAAAACGAACAATGGACAAAACAATTCCCAAAACAACAGTTACAGATCACACTAACATGTACAGAATCGCAACAATAAACGCACTCCACAGGCAAAAGAGCAGACTGCTATCGAAATTAAAACAATTACACAGACAGTTTACAGACAGACAAGACCAGGAGATAATATCACTGAAATCCCGATTAAAAAACCTCCAACAATTACTTAAAGCTAATTATAGATTAGCAACAAATTTGTATTGGAACAACAGAATTCGAGCTATAAAAACTAATAACCCGAATATGTTCCCACAAATAAATAAAATATTCAGGAGAAATAATCAAAATGAGATTCAGTGTCTCCAAATCCCACGTACTCAGGTAAACAAGCAGCTGCTAACCAACATTGACATAGATACAGAGAACGCGATCCTCAATAGTGAGCTCTTCGTGATCCAAGATCCTTTGGAAAAGGTGAACGCTTTGGGAGCTGTCTTTCAGGAAATGTACAAGGTGAATGAAAGCATTCACCGAAATCACGACCTGGAGGACAGAGTTCTACTCAATCACCTGCACCTCCGGAATGAAATTTCACTTTGGCAATCGGAGAATCCGGGTTTTAACGAATTCAGTGAAGATAATCTGTCAATTGACATTAATGCCAATGGTGTAGTGGCTAATAGCCTTTTAATAACAAGGTAAGGAATCCAGAGTATCTTCGACTCATTAAGAAGCAAAAAGTCAGTGGGAATAGATGGAGTACCTAACATCGTACTCAAGAACCTGCCCCCAATGGCAATAGATATATACACGGTCCTGTTTAACAACGCGTTGAATAATGCATATTATCCCGCGCGTTGGAAAACGGCTATCATTCAGCCCATCGCAAAAAAGGGCAAAGACTGCACAAACCCAATGAACATGCGTTCGATAAGTTTACTCCCAAGCATCAGTAAAGTATTTGAAAAAACCATTAACAAAGCTCTGGTAAAATGGGTAGACGTCAACAGCATTATTCCAAATAACCAGTTTGGCTTTAAGGCGGGTCATGAAACCACACATGCCGCAGCTAAACTGGTCTCCGACATACAATGGAATAAATGTAGGAACCAATGCACAGGTGCCTGTCTGATCGACTTGGAGAAAGCCTTTGATACCGTCTGGATTGAAGGGTTGTATTACAAACTGGTCAGACATGGCATACATAGGCCTTTACTATATGTACTTTACGATATGTTAAAGGACAGGAGGTTCGTGGTCAAAAGTGGTAATGCGACCTCTAATAAAACGTATAATATCAAGAGTGGCTTGCAACAGGGCGCGGTACTCTCTCCGATTCTTTTTAACATTTACATTAGCGACTTATTAGATGCACTTCCGCAGGCTATTGCGTACGCAGACGATCTCATAATTTACAGAACAGCTCCGAAAGTTGCGATCATAAATAGGTTAATACAGCGAGACTTCAACAAAGTCCAGCGCTATTGCGATGACTGGAAACTTAAGATCAACTTCCAGAAATGTGAAGCCATCCTATTTAGAACTCCATTATATAAAGCCACGTACGACACAAGGAAAAACTGGCGAAAGCTAGTTATCGTGGGACCGCATGGAGATAAACTGGAAACCAAGAGTTTAGTTAAATACCTGGGCATCTGGCTAGACCAATATCTGTATTTCAACAGACATGTAGAGGCTGCTTTGCTCAAAGCGAGGAAAACTTTTGCTATGACAAGGAGGCTATTTCACAGTAGCCAACTTGACAGCAGGGTAAAAGTCATATGCTACATGACGCTAATCAGGCCAATGCTCATATATGGTTGCCCAGTATGGTTCAACATAGGTCCAAATTTGATGGAAAAGATTCGGGTGTTCGAAAGGAAGTGTCCCAGAAGTTGTCTCAGATTATATCGGACACCGGAATCGGACTATAAAAAGTATTACTCAAATGAGACTTTATATAATGAAGCGTACATAAATAGGGTGGATAATTTTATGATTAAATTAATCAGAGGACATATTGCGAAAGCAATAAGGTCGTCCAATGACCTAATTTTCGGGGCCTATTATCCAAACACCTTGTACTATGAGAGCGTACGTCGCAACGGCTTTGTTCCACCAGAGGCGTTCCTTGACTTGGATATGAAAGGGCTTATACAGGATAGATCCGGAATTTCGCTGATCTATCATGTAAGTAGATCATCTGTAGACGGGCGATTGTGCTACGAGCGGAAAGTAACGCGCATCGAATAAGAGCTCTTGCGTTTCAGTAGGGCTATCTCCCACAGAGACCGGGACGATAGTATTAGACAGCGTCAACAGTTCTGGTGGTTGAATAGCATATAAAGACCTGGATACCAAAGTCGGTATAGAATCATAGTATCATCAGCTAGCTTACATAGACTTAGCTTTTCTAGAATTAGGGTAGTATAAGATTTAAGTTAAGTTAGGTTGTGCTTCTACATTTAAAAAAAAAAAAAAAAAAAAAAAAAAACAAAGTAGGTAAGTTAAGTAAGTTAAATTTTAAGAAAAAAAAAAATTGACAAAGTTTTTCAAATTTTTCTTTGCATTCCAACTAATTATCAGTACTGCCACAAAGTTCTGTCGCCGAAAGGCAAATTATAGGAATGTTAAGTAATGTTTAGCTTAGAGCGTCTGCGAAGGACCAGTAAGTTATTAATAATTAAGCTAGAATTTAAGCATTTTTTGTCTAGCCTTTAATTTAGAAATTAAGAATTTAAAAAGAAAAATAAAAAATGTTTTAAAAATTAAAAAATTAAATTAAAATATAGTATCTTTCTCACAATGGATATTATATTGCAATTTGCTTAATATCTATTTTCGTGTTTCCACGAATTTCTTGTTAATTACCTTTGAGTTTGTTCTTAAGGAATTGTATTTCCATCTGCAGGAAATGTGTAATTAGGTAACATATTGATGGGTTTTTTGGTATTGTCGTAACATATGTTGCGATAGACATTATATTGTAATTTGGTTATTCTATATTTTCATGTTTATTTGTTACCTTTTGAGTTTATTCTTAATTATATTTCTGTCTGGAGGAAATGTGTAATTAGGTTACACATTTCGGTTGATGGGTTCTTTGGTGTCATCGAAGGATTCTTTGACGTAACACACATGTGCCACAGCGCTTATTTTTAGTAAGGTGAAAAAAAAAATAATATACATAAATATACACATGTTATGTGCAGAACAGTGTTGCAAATTTGTAATTAGTTTTTTGCACACAAAAAATATAAATGGAATTGAGTTTTGGGTTACTCACGGTTGCTGTTGAATGTTTAATAATGCCCGTGATCGAACCTCCTACCTGGGTTGATGTTGGATCCTATCCTATCCTGCCGGGGTTGATGTTGGATCTAATATAATGCATGTGATCGAAACTATATCCGTGCGACCCTTCACTCCTTGTTCAAATTATTTGCTGATTATATAGAATGTTCACATCAAACAGGGTATTTATTGTTGTATAGAAAGTTCACACCAGAAAAGGTATTTATTGTTGTATAGAATGTACACATAGGAAAAGGTATATTATTGTTGTGTAGAATGTTCACATCACTTCATTGTTAAAGTTGAAATTTAAATACTAAATATTGTAGCGAGCTTAGGGTTCGCTGGATTAATTATTTTTAGTAAATAAATAAGAGCCGTTAAATCGATTTTGAATTAATATAACACTTTATTAGTCCGTAATACAACCGTTGCTTATACCGTACACTTGACGATTTCTTTACTTATCGCTTCCGTAATTATCGCGTCTTTTACTGCTTACTTCTTACTTGAGACTTTCGCTTGCTTCACTGTCTTACTTATAACTCTAACTTATTCTTCCGCTCTGCGTGCGACGTATTTATACCGTTTTTCCTCATTCTGATTTGGTGTATCGTTTCCGTCCGTTCCATAGTCTTGAATGTTCTATTCCAGTTTTCCAGTACTTCCTAAAATAATCTAGTACTTTGTTTCGGACTTTCTCGAAGATTCCAATACTGATTGTCATATGCGTCACAATGTTATTCGGCCCACCGCTTGGTAAACCTTGACGTGGTCGGGGGCTTAAACTACAACGAATCACTCAGGATATGCTGACGGAAGCATACGCTTCCAGTAGGGCCACCCATGTCAGACAGGCTAGCGCGGAGTAACACGCAAAGATCTACCACCCCTAATCCAGGGTGTTACGCGTCACCGTGCCCATTGGATGGTTTGCAGCCAGGGGTATACCGGTGTTACGTGGTGGCTTCCCCCATTCCCATTGCCCCACCGAGTTGGGAGATCTTATTATTAATGTACAATTTGAATATGGTAAAGTAAGAGAAAAACACATGATCCACATGTTGAATGTACGAACATACATTTGTTGGGTTGTGGATCGTGTGGAAGCTGGATTCCTTTTCGGAGTGGAAGGAGATTCGGAGAGGGTAGAGAGAGAGTCTTGTCTGGTTCGTCAGAGAGAAAGGTCACAAAAAACTAGTGCGGGCTGTCGTGATAAAAAAACGTACAAGTAAAAGAAAAATTATATTTGCACGATGCGCGAGAATTTCCGCAAAAAGTAAAAGTCCAAAAAATCGGTCAACAGTATCAGTACGTAAAGGATTAAATATATGTAAAGTGTTTTTTGTAAAAGTCATAAAGTTTGCCATTTCATGGTTGGGCCGAAAGATGTTGAATAAAATTGAATTACGATTGAATGCGCTGTTTCTGTTTGCTGTTCCATGTTGAGAAACACAAAGATTTGAGCCACAATTTGAGGAATTCCGGCCCGGCAGCGGTTTACCCGGCGATACAGTTACATATGACGTTACACCCAGGTAAACGGTGAATCTTTAACGCTTGTTTCACAGGTGATAGAATGCCACAATAGTGCCTCGCAACCACGTTAAGCGACAGGCCAACGGTTACAGATATAGAAAGGTGATTTCAAGTTTCGACACTGCTACGACTCAAAAAGATATAGTCCAACTTTGTTATTTGTTCATACAACCATTCGCGCTGTCGGTTCTTGCTGCCCCAGAGGAAATATATACATAACACTGAACAATTGCATCCCCAAAACAAAACAGAATAACTGGTGTTTAACCCTTTGACTACAGCAACTTCTGACACTAGTACGTCAATTCAGTCGCCGCTTCGAAGACACCGGGGATTGTTCTGAATGATACCTAAATTAAGATGTACAACAATCAGTAATATAAATACGACAATTTGGCGACAGCAATAACAAATAATATCACAATTGGCAAATGAAAACCCAGTAATACTACGATTGACAATAACCCATCACATCACAATTAATAACCGAAAATATTACAATTGGGCTCCTCGATAGTATAGTGGTTAGTATACCCGCCTGTCACCCGGGAGACCGGGGTTCGATTCCCCGTCGGGGAGGCCCTGGCGCAAGACTAATGACCTTGCCCAGACAAAATAAATCATTATGGAAAATTTAACAAGCCTCAGGACTTGCTAAATAAGGCCAAAACCGGTTCCCGATTGTAGTGCCGATGATGATGATGAATATTACAATTGCCTGGCGCAAGACTAATGAACTTGCCCGGAAAAAACAAATCATTATGGAAAATTTAACAAGCCACAGGACTTGCTAAATAAGGCCAAGACCGGGTCCCGGTTGTAGTGCCGCTGATGATGATGATGAATATTACAATTGACGATTAGCAACAACATATAATACTACAAATATAACAATACAAATCAAGTGGTAAAAACATATAATACCACCCCGGCTGTATTATAACGGCGCCTCTCTGACACCGGGTCCAATCAGAGCAGTAAGCAGAACTTACCATATCAAAGAGGGGCTCTGATATGGCGGACTATTTGAAACCCCAAAACTCTTTGGAAACAAAAATGAATAATCAATACACAAAAAACAATCCGACGAAAAACCCGGTAGGCGCAGGTGTGATGAGACGACACTACTGTGGGGGTTCTTTAAGCATTATAGAAGAACCACCCATCTTCCTAATCCAACTCCCCGTCCCCAACCTGCAAATACCTGCACCATCCATAAGCAGCTTACCGTATACGAGGATTACAAAGCTCGCTTCAACAATTCATACCTGAAACATAAGTCCACGGCAAGATTACCATCTTGCCATGGCATCAAATACATCGAATTGGGCGTGATCGTAGTTTGTTTTTCCTAAACAATCTAGCAATGATCACGTCCCATGTTTTGTTCACTAATACAAAGCATAGCGCAACTCGCACCTAAAACCAAGAGCGGAATTCTTTGCCAGTGCAAATATTCACACTGGAATTCTTCCCTAGACTCGCTATGTATGCAATGCACAATTGACGTGGATAAATACACAACCGGCATTGTGTAATCATTCCGATCACCAGGTCAGGTCCCACGGTATCATTCTCTTAAACAACTGTCGTACCATTACCCAAGGCAAGCGAACGCGTATCTTAACGTTTGAACCCCGAAATAGCGTTTCTGTTGACATAATACTCAGAAACCTATATCGGCATCCACGAATCGCTAGTTCAAACATAGCAACCTTTTCCGAGCGACCACCTATTTGCACAGCTGACCTATTTGAATTCAAATATCGTTAGTCAGTTTTTGTTGTCGTTTTTCCTTATTCGACTGCAGCCGATATATGAAATACTGTTCTTCCCCATGTGCAGGCCCTCTTCCTGTTTGTAAGGATCTTGAATTGTGAGATCCGCGCGAAACGACATCTAGAATCGTCAAGAGAGTCAGATTTTATCCCCAGTCAGGTGCGAAACTATGTTTTCAGGAGTGCGAGTTATCTAACGAGATACATCTCGAGGTCGTGTGTTGGTCGAAGTAGCAAAATATAAAAGTGTCCGATTCTAGCGTATTAATACATCTAATTAAAATCTAGAACACAGTGTTAACTCTCAAACAAATATTAAATGACTTAAAAGAGGAATGTATATATCTAGTCTAGAGGAAAACTATTATATGTGAAATACAAAATAAAAAGATCAGTGGACTGTCAAACAAGCCACAAGTGTTTTCATTTTTGTTTCTTCTTGGTGGGCAGTTATCGGCGGAACAGTTCACTAGTCTGTTGTGGAATCCTGGTGAACTACCTTCAGCGAATTAGACTGTGGAAGTTTAGTGAACCCTGCGCCCTTGCCGGCGCCTCGACTAAACCTACCCACACTACCATAAGTGAACAAATCATCAAGAAAACACCGACTCGGCAAAAAAAAAGACATAGGGATATACGCGTCGGGACGTGGAATGTTCGAACGTTATATAAACCAGGTGCGATACAGACGGTCGTAGAAAACGCGAAACAATATAAAATGGACATCGTCGCGCTTCAGGAAGTCCGACTCCCACATCAAGTAATCGAAACAAACGGGTTTACACTGGCGTGTGGAGGTACCGATACACATAACCTCGGGACTTGCTTCATCATAAGCAAGAAGATTACGCCCCATATAAAAGATGTGAAATTTATTAATGACCGAATTTCGGTGCTAAAAATACAGGGCCCATGGTACAATTATGTATTTATAAACGTACACGCCCCAACAGAATCTACGGACGAAGAAACGAAGGACACATTCTACGAGACCCTAGAGGAAGTATTCGATGGGATCTCATCATTCGATGTTAAAATCCTCCTCGGGGACCTCAATGCGAAAATTGGAAAGGAAGACATATTCCAACCAACTATAGGTAAAGAGAGCCTACACGACGTTTCAAATGATAATGGAATTCGAATTATCACGTGCGCAGCGTCAAAAGCTGAGGTAGTGAAAAGCACGATGTTCAAGCACAAGCAAATCCATAAAGCCACATGGATATCACCCGACGGAGTAACACGTAACCAAATAGACCACTTCCTCATAGACAAAAGACTCCACTCGAATATCCTTGACGTAAGATCATATAGAGGAGCAGATTGCGACTCCGATTATCTTCTAGTGATGGGCAAAATTAGAAGTCGGCTCGCAGCAAACCCACACGGGCAATCACGGGAGACGAGCAAAAAGTTCGACATTGATAAACTAAAAGACCTACGCAAAAGGGTTGAATATCAAGACGAACTAATGAATAGATTTAGCATCCTAGAGAATGGGAGCAGTGAGGACGAGGAAACCAATAATCTGGGCACTAAAAGACTTCGTTTAATTATTGTGGGAAGTTGCCATGTAATGATATGTATGTGATCGCCTTTAAGGGTAATTGGCTGGAAAGATATAACCTTCGTAATCTATGATGGTCTACGATAAAACTTCCCTAATGGTTTGCTGTTTAAGCGCAGCCCGCTAAATGGCGATATCGCCGTAGTTGGATGAATCAAATTCTGCAATAGGTTTTTGATTGATTTATTATCGAACTTGCTGGGGTATTTATATTCCCAATTGTCATGATACATGAAGTGCCACCTAGCGTAAACATTCTATTGTATCTGTCATGATATATGAAGTGCCACCTAGTGCGAACAATCTATTGTATCTGTCATAATACATGAAGTGCCACCCAGTGAAAACGATCTATGTCATTGGGACAATTTTCATGGCTAGCGCTGCCCACGTTTATAGTTAGATTAAATGTTACTTAAAATATAAAGCATACCTTAAAATACAAAACGAATCATAAAGACCATTTATTAAAACATAACATGGCGCAGTCGATTAAAAAGTGTTAAAAAAGGAGGATCCAGTTGATAAACCCAGATTCGCGGCACGTGGCGAAACCGACGACGACAGTACGCCACCACTAGTAGATACGCAACGAGGAGAATCAAGTTGAGAATCCGTTAGAGATCCCTCAAAATCCTCCTGCTCTCATTGAAAACTAATAACTCGACCAAGGAAAAAACCCAGCGGGAAACCAGGCTCAAGAAAAAGACGTGGACGGCCAAAACGCTGCGATGGAGTCGTCCATGCGGCCACCCACCGCCCTCTCGTTTGAAGGAAAGCTCAAAGAAAATTGGCGCAAATGGAGACAACGTTTCGAGCTCTACCTGAAGGCAACAGGACTCGATACGAAGCCCGCAGAACGACAAGTTGCAGTTCTCCTTCACGTGATAGGAGAGGAAGCGTTGGACCGATTCGACACGTTTGGCCTGACGGACGATGAGAAAAAAGTGCTACAAACTGTAATTGATGCTTTCGAAAACTTTGCACGCCCAAAGCAAATGAAAGTGTGGATCGTCACATTTTTTTCACACGAAAGCAGCAACCAGGTAAAACCTTTTCGTCGACTTGCGAAAGCTGAGCAGTGTATGTGGTTTCGGTGATCTCCGTGACAGTCTCATAAAAGACAGTGTGATCTGTGGTGTGCTTGACCAGGACTTGAAAACAAGATTGTTGCGAGAGGACGATCTGAACCTGGAAAAGTGCATAAACATTTGTAAAGCAGCCGAGCTATCACAAACACAACTCAAAACATTGAAAGCTGAGTCAAAAGTGAATGTGATAAAAGCATCGGCAAACCAACAGAAGCAGAAAAAGAAGGGGAAGCAGCCAAGCAATACGCAGCAGTGCCAACAAATGGCAGCACATCAGTCAACTCGAAAGCCGTGTCATCGCTGCCTAAAGTTTCATCCCATGAATCAGTGGCGGAGTCGAGTCAGTGAGGTCATGAACTTTCGGGTTCCTACAGGCCAATGAATAGTAATAGTATAGCGAATAGAGCTGGTAATAAATTAGAGCTGGTAACGAATTAGAGTTGCTGGCGAACTAGAGCTGGTAGCGAATAGAGTTGGTGACGAATTACTGTTGGTAGCGAACATAACTGGCAGCGAATAGAGCTAGTAACGTATTAGAGCTGGTTGCGAATAGAGCTGGTAACGAATTAGAGTTGGTAGGGAATGGAGCTAGTAGCGACTAGAGTTGGCATCGAATAGAGCTAGTAACGTATTAGAGCTGGTAGCGAATAGTGCTGGCAACGAACTAGAGCTGGTGCCGAATAGAGCTGGTAACGCACTTGAGCTGACAGCGAATAGAGCTAGTAACGAACTAGAGCTGGTAGCGAATAGCGCTGGTAAGGAATTATGGCTGGTAGCGAATAGAGCTGGTAACGAATTAGAGCTCGTAGCGACTAGAGTTGGCATCGAATGAGAACTGGTAGCGAATAGAGCTGGTAACGAACTTGAACTGGTAACGAATAGAGTTGGTAACGAATTACTGTTGGTAGCGAACAGAACTGGCAGCGAATAGAGCTAGTAACGTATTAGAGCTGGTAGCGAATAGGGTTGGTAGCGAATAGAGCTGGTAACGAACTTGAGCTGGTAACGAATAGAGTTGGTAACGAATTACTGTTGGTAGCGAACAGAACTGGCAGCGAATAGAGCTAGTAACGTATTAGAGCTGGTAGCGAATAGGGTTGGTAGCGAATAGAGCTGGTAACGAACTTGAGCTGGTAACGAATAGAGTTGGTAACGAATTACTGTTGGTAGCGAACAGAACTGGCAGCGAATACAGCTAGTAACGTAATAGAGCAGGTAGCGAATAGATGTGGGGGCGAATAGAGCTGGTAACGTTTTAGAGCTGGTAACGAATTGGAGCTGGTAGCAAATAGAGCTGCTTGCAAAGGCCAGTGCGCATTTTAAATCGTGTGAGGCTTTAATCTATTTTTTTTCTCTGTCATTGACGCGTTTTCAGCTGGTTGCTGACAGCTGTCAAATGTGGGTATTCTAGAATTCTCCATTGAATTTGCGAATCCGCAACAACTAGTAAAAAATAATCTGAAAAAACAGTTTGTTGATATAATGGAAAAGGGCTCCCAAATACTTGCGCAATGATCCCTCCATTTTTCTGGCGTTGATCTCGCCTACAATAACTAATCGACTCTCCCAAAGTTAAATCACTTATCTACAAACAGATAATCAGACCCACTCTCACATATGCATGCCCGATATGGTACCATATCACACCCGCCCAAATGGAGAAGCTACGCATCTTCGAAAGGAAGTGCTTCAGACTTATCACTGGCCTCAACCGACATCCCAACTCCCACAAATATTACAATAGTAGTTCGCTCTACTATGCCGCTAATATTGAACGTATAGATCGACGCTTCCTCGAACTGTCCATCAAATTTATCGAAAATCTTCCCAATAATCCCAACCCGAAAATAAATGCGCTCACATCGACTCCGTCAGATAACCGAACTGTCTACCCGAACTGTCTCCACATCAGAACGTTCTTCACCTCTGGCAGGTTGGTTAATAACTCTAATGAGATTGTATACCACAATACAGAGCTTTCACCTCACCAATTTAAATATAGTAATATTCAAGCCTTCTCCAATATTTTGCGTTTCAACGAACAAACGGAAAGTAGTTCCCCAACCCACATCCCTGACTGACAATATCCTCACTAAACCATTGATCACTATGCTACCCCCTTCCACACCACACTAACTTATTTCAATAATAATTAGGTAACTAGACTAAGTTAAGATAAGTTAAGTTAAGTTAAGTAAATTAGCATAGGTTAAGTAAATAACTATATCCTGGTTTTCTGACCTTTTCCAGGAAGCTCTACTTACTAAAATCTTAATCCATTACCAATATATAACTTTTATCATATTGTTTGAAAAATGTACTAGTAAGTATATGTAAACAATTATAGCTAAGGTATCATAAGTTATCTGTATTGCTTATTGTAAAAATTATTTATGGTCAATAAATACAGAAATGTAAAAAAAAAAAATAACTAATCGATATTTTGGATAACGTTCTTCTTTGCAGATGTCTAGCCACGAACAACTTAATCGGTCTTATGGGTATGCTGACGCAATTACTATTGAAACTCTACCTACCGACTCATATTGTGAAGGAATATGTCAGGTGGAATTGCATTGGAATGGTTATATGGCGTTTCTTTGGACTTAGCTCTGGGTGTATTGCTGCAGTTATGGCTATCGAGCGATGGATGGCGTTGGCAAGACCCTTTACCTATCACACGGTTAGGAGCATTTTTGACGCACTCGTATAATAATGAACCTAACAAAACTACTAAACTTTTAGCACATTACTTACAATGTTGTTCGAAAAACCATCAATGGATTGGTATCGGTTGCAACGGTTATAACGTTCCTGCCATTTTTCGGCTTTGGCACCTATTTTGATGAAGAGAATCGCCAATGTCAGCGTTATCGGAATGCAGTTACTTTATGGGATAAATCTTATGCAGTTTTATTTATGGCTTTTGGTAAAACGAAAATCATTGCAAATTGATTTCAAGTATTGCTTCATAGATCTACATTTTAGGTACACTTCTCTGTGTTGTTATTGTTGTTTGCAATTTGTTCGTTACACGGGTACTTTGCTTTATTGGTCGAAGCAAAACAAATACCCGATCGGTGCATTATGATTTAGTTAATCGGGAAAGAGGCAAGGATACTGTGGATTCGCTATATCACAGTAATGGCCCGATTTCTACCTCTTCGTCGCCAGATGAAATCAAATTTGCTAAACTTATGGCCTTCTTGAGCATATCTTTTGTCGTCTGTTGGATGCCACAAATGGTAAGTTACAATGATGATTTTGAATTGAAGAATTTTGCTTATTTAAATTTATCTCTAGATATCGATACCATTTGCATTAAAGCCGAACCCTCTACCAAAGAATCATTGGTTCTTCCGTGTTGCTGATATTTTAATGGCGTTACACTTCACATCGGATCCATATGTGTATGTTCTAAGCAGAACGAAACAGCCCTTTCTGTTGGGCTTCATTAAACGTTGGCGAACAGGACTAAAACGAACTCAGAGCGATCAAAGCAGGCTGCGACCGACCATTGATAATACAACAGAATATGGATTGAATACATAGTTAGGGGGGATCTGTGCCCTCATGAACTTGTGGCAGACATTTAATTAGATCTACAAACTTAACTAAGTCATTCAACTCGAAATTGGTGGGCACCAAGAAAGACGATTTTCGAACAGAAAGTCGATTTATACTTATATTTTATAAATGTGTTTCCGAGCTTGCAAATCTTACGAACTTAGCTTAGAGAAAATCGTGTACCTTTATAAGAAATACATACTCATTATTTTATTAAGCGCACGAAAAACTTATTAGTGTTGTAGATAAAGTGGAGATTTTTTCAAACATAATTTCGACGTAAATTGTCTTCAAATGAAAAACTCTGGAATGTGTAATTAAAAGCAAAAACTTTTTACAATCACAGAAAATCTTCTCTTTTTTTTTGTTGTAATTATTATAGTATTTACAGGGTAGCAGTGACCTTCGGAAGGGTTTATGGTTAGGGTCCTACACATGAAATTTAAATTGTCATAGATAAGAGCAGCTAATATCACACAATATATACTATTGCATATATAGATTACATAGTTATTTATGGATTAATGCAAATGTTGACACAATAAATAGGTCTTTATAAGGCCTTACATACGTCCAGGATTAAAAAAATATAGTTCTCCATATTCCTGGTAGGCTCGAATTTGTGACCGTCCGACAGAAGTTTGCTGCGTGGAAGTGGTCTTCGTTCGCTGGAGCCGACTGACTTTTATTTATGGCCAGACCTCACTCTACCGTTCGTCCTTGTACTCCCGTCTTAGTTTTCCTCTTTTGGCATAGTTCATTCCTATACTTTATAATTTCTAAGATTTCAACTTACTTAATACTTATACTTCTGAATCCTAATTTTAAATTAATTTTTAAGTTAATTATAGTTTATACACTAAACTAAAGAATTGGGGGTTCTCCCTTCACCAATTGTTAAAAAATATCTGAAAAGGTAACATTATGTTATGTATTTTTTATAAATAAAACTATCATCTATTTTTAATGATTCCCTATTTTATATTTATTTTAACCAGTTCTTTTATTTTTGTCTTGTCTTGTTTTTCGGTTTTTCTACTGCTGCGGCTTCATAGTTATACCAATTGAGAATCTGCAATTATACCAATAGAAAATTACCTTGGGCAGTTTTATAATCATCACGTTTTGCCTGCTGCGACCGAGACAACCGTCGTCGATGAAAGGAAAAAAAAGGAGTTATTTACGAGGAAAAAGGGTGATAGAAAAACCTGGAGTTAGCTGATTGAAGAACCATAGAATGAGAATCAAATGTGTAAATTATTGTGAAAATAAAAACATAAAACCGGTGATTGCGCAGCTTGTATTTTTCTCATTCTGGTATAAGTGTACCTCGATGCACGCGAAGTTCATCGAAGCTCGATACACGCTCACATCAGACTTCCCGGCACCATCAACAGCTTCTGCAACACTCTCTTCCAGATCCTGCGGGATGGACGACCGATGGATCCCGATAGTAAAATAATGGCGCAGAACACCATATTCGGCTGGGTGATCGCAGGGAGTGGACCAGCTCTGCTCGATCAGGAACAGCATTGCTGCACTGTCACCCAACAAGTCGACCCATTAGACGGGCAGCTGAGGGCCTTCTGGAAGATGGAGGAGGTACCCGAGATGAAGGAGCGCCTAACCGAAGAAGAGAGGAGGGCAATGACCCATTTTGCGGACACTCACCGGCGTTCAGCAGAAGGACGTTTCGAGGTGGAGATACCGTTCAAACACTTCCCGCCGCCATTGGGACATTCCATGGAAGCCGCCATCCAAAGGCTTCTGTCCATGGAGAGGCGATTCAGGCGAAACCCGGAGCTAGGCCATCAGTATTCGGAATTTATGAAGGACTACCAGGACATTGGCCACATGCAGTGGGTGGTCGAAGAAACACCAAATTTACCGACCAACCAATGCTGCTATCTACCGCACCATGCAGTAATCAAGGCCGAGAGCGAAACCACCAAGCTCAGAGTGGTGTTCGATGCGTCTCTGGCCACCAGTAATGGAACATCTCTCAACGATCATTTGATTGTCGGACTATCCTTGCAGTCAACCTCATCTCAATATTGACTCGGTTCCGCATGCATCCCATAGCGTTTGCCGCGGATATCGCCAAGATGTTTCGCCAAATTCGAGTCCAGCCTGTGCACACCGACTTCCAAAGAATTGTTTGGCGGGACAACCCAGAGGAGTACCAAACATTCAACCTGCTAACCGTGACATACGGAACGGCGTCTGCGCCATTTATGGCAACGCGTTGTTTGGTCTAGATTGCGGAGATCGAACAATCGTGTCCTAAGGCAGCGAGAATCATCAGCGAGGACTTTTACATGGACGATTGTATATCTGGAGCGCAATCCGTGGAGGTGGCGATCCAGTTGGTGAATCAACTGACGGAGGTTCTTAAAGGCGGCAGATTCCCGCTACGTAAGTGGAAATCAAATTGCCACAAGGTACTGAATTGGCTGTCCGCCGATTCACCGGGTTTTGAAGAAGTGTACCAGTTCATCACGAGCGAAGAAACGAAACTACTTGGAGTGAATTGGCATCCCGGACCGGACTATTTGAGCTACAAGGTGCAGAAGAAGCTGGAGGTATCACCAAGAGGAAGGTCCTGTCACACGTCTCCAGGCTATATGATCCATTAGGATTGGTCGCTCCAGTGGTGGTGACAGCCAAGCTGGTATTGCAAAAACGGTGGCTTAGAGGTGTCGATTGGGATGAACCACTGGATGAAGAGATCCGGAGAGAGTGCAAGGAGTACTTGGAAGGATTACCAGCGCTGGAGTCGGTGAAGATCCCACGTCAGATTTGAGGAGTGCTTTCCAAGTGCATATCATCATAGCAAAGGCATCATTAATAAATAAATAAAAAAAAAATATACATAAATAAATAAAAAAAAACAATTGGGAACAGCTCCAAGGCCAATCGGATCTCTTCCAGTGAGCTGCCCTTAGTGCACCTACCGACGTTCTCAGTACAGCAGGTGGCTAAAGAACTGCTCAGCCTTGCAGTTAATCACCAAGAAGGAGCCAACCCCAAGGCCATCGCGGATCCAATTATCTCTAGTTTGAAGTCATTTGCAAAGGTGCCGCGCATCTCTATCAACCCCGCGTTATCATCATCGCGCAAGCAACAGGCTCCCTATATGATCTGCAGAGTCTTGTCTCTATATCACTATATCTCCACCGTCGAGGGCTTTCGATCGTTCACACATGATATGCGGAAATCCTTTGCAGGCATGGAGAGACTGCGCTACAACAGCTTAGGTCGAGACCGGCTGCGCGACTGCTCCTCCAGTAAGGACATCACTCCTTGCTGCACGCCAAAACAACCTCTATCTACAGGCCGCCAACATCATCATCTCCAAGACTAAGTATAGGACCCGTTTCACAGTCAACGCCGTTCCTCAACCATTGTTACTGCTGGCAACCGCTCGAGTTATCGCTAAATCCGAACTCCAACGGAAGGTTGAAGTTCGTACTCTGGTGAACCCGAGTTTTAGGGCCACCTTTACATCAGACTCGTCCGACGGTTGCACCTTCGACGCCAAATATCGTCCGTCCTGTTTCCGATATCGGAGGTACCCACTGCCCAACTGCGAAATTACAAGCAACGATCACCATACTGTCTCGCCTCCACAACTGTCAACATTGGACTCTGAAAGCGTCTCTCTGAGTATGTGCCACCACCACTAACGATGGCATGGGATCTTTCATTTGTGACGGATCTGGATCTTGCAGATCCGAACATCGAATCTGGCGACAAGATGTACCTCATCATCGGGGTGGACCTCTAACCCACCATTATATTCGAAAATTTGAGGAAAAATGAGCGCTCCGACCTTATCGCGCAGGCCACTTAATTGGGATGGGTGCTAACAGGGCCAGCACCCTCCACATCATCCAGTTCCAGTGTGACGAAATCCTTTCCCAATCATCATACGACCAATGATCGCGGATTGCGAATTTACAACTACAAATCAGATCAACTGATTGACTCTGCAACTGCAGCTCGCAATGTATCCCAGCGGAGGGAGAAAAGGTTTCGTCAGTATCAATTCCATGAGGCATTCATGAGGTTCATCGACCAATCCATCATCATGCTTAACCACCTGTGCGAAATGACCACCGGACACACCTCGAGTGCGGCGGATCATCGTAAAGGAGAAAGACGATCACGGGGTATTGTGGAGTTTACTTTAAAGAAATAAGGCCTGACATAGAAGAGGGAAGAAACTAAACGGTAGTGTGATCTCAAAACCATTGCTTCGTGAGCCAAATTGAGAAACTCAGCCTCAGTAACAAACCGCGTTGGGAGGCGACATCTTTAATACACCATTCAATTAAATCGAATCCACGTGACTTGAATGCAATGGACTCTTCGACAAACAATGTTGCCTCACTCAGTAAATACACGCCCTCGAAAAGCTACCTCACCTAAATCTAACAGTGTGTGACCCGATCATGTCAGGTCCACCCATAAAATAAAAGCTCGAAAGGTGCGATCATATCGTCCCACCACACCATCTGTAACAAACATCAACCCAAATGTTTTGTATCATCATCATCATCCTCGGCACTACAACCGAGATCTGGTCTTGGCCTTATTTAGCTGCATGCATTGGTTCACTACTTGGCGGGTGCCAAAGTAGCTATCCAGAGGTGCCACGTGGAGACTGCATGTCAACTTGGATTGAAAAGGGACAAGGATCGTTCTGGCCTTCGCCGGGTTGAAAGCAGAGACTTTACCCTGTATGTTCGCTCCCATCCCCCAAAATGTTTTGTATAGAATATGAAAAGAAAAAAGGAAAGTGAAATGGAAAACCAAAAGCTATAAGAAATTGAGACTATTGTTTACATTTATAAAGGAATATAAGTAAAATGAGAAGCCAAAAGTTATAAGAATAAATAGTTTTTTGCTTTCGTGAAAATAGGCAATTACCAATAGAACGCGAAACCGTGAACGTTGCACGGAAACAAACACTTTCTACAGACAAACTGCGTTAAAAATGTAAAGTGCGTTATAGAACATTCAATTTGTCGCTTTTATAATAAAGAGTAAGATAAGCCAATAAAAAGCTCAGTTTTAAACTCCGTGGCCATTGGGTTCCACTGTGTCTAGAGTGCTCTTACGTGGAAAACTAGCGAGGGAGGATCATCGATTTAAGAAGAGAAGAAAGCCCGGCTAAGAAATTTCAATTCTTCTCGAATTATATCAATCCAGTAAACGACCGTGAGTACTCTTCTTTATTTTATTTATTTTTTGTTGGCACCAAATAGAAAGTGCAACAATTGGGGCAACCGGTAGGATGGGCCGAATGAGTCGGAAGCAAACTACGAGCTTAACAATGCGGAAGCACCGACCACAACACTGTCGACTCAAGGCTGGCCGATGCCGCTCTAGGTCTGCTAGCACGGAGTCTACAGGAAGTCCAAGACAGAGCGATAACTCACATAAGAGCGGCAAAAGTAATATGGGAGAGGTCAGAAAACTCCCAGAGAACCGGTCGGGAGAGTCAATCCCGATCTCACTAAAGTCGCAGTTCAGCAAAATTAGAAAAAGCTGTCCTCATCTTTCGCCAAACAAGGTCCCCATTGTCCAAATCCTTGGACATTGGCCATAGAATCACTACGCGCCTAATCGTGGACACCGGCGCTGAGATCAGCCTCTTGAAGCTGAAGGCATTTTACCCGACATATGTTGTGGATGCTCAAAAATCCAAGACCCTCCAGACGCTTTTTGGCAAAAGCTAGTCGAGGGTATGCTGCCATCTGAATTTCAAGTTGCACCAAGAAATTCTCTGCAGATTCTAAGTAATGGACTCCTTGCCAGGGTTATCGGAAGACGGGTGTTGGGTAACGACTTCCTGTCGAAAAATTGCAAGGTCAATGGACCGGCTAGTTGTTTGGAGTTTACCCAAACAACCATAAATCCCGAAAGTTTTTCCGTTGACTATGTAAATAATAGGACGGGAAGGGGTGAGCATAAGGCAGCCGAACGGTAACGGAACCGTACCAAGGCGACCTGGGAAGGTCCAGACCGCCTTCAGTATTCCGTATACCCGGAGACCCTACACGCACAGGGTGGGAGGGCTGCAAAACTATGCTGGACCCCGTTATTCCAACAAGGCCCTACTCCGAAGTGCCAAAAGGCGTTAAAAAAAGGAAAGCTTCAGTAGGACGCTTTCAAACAAACTCTTCCGTGGTCGAAATCTTTCTGAGCAGACCGGTCAGACTCAGGCTTCTCTTCAGTATCGGATGGATCTTATTCTTTTACTAAAGACTTCCGCCGAGAGGGAAACTAACTGAGTCTAAATGAAATGTTTTTAAAAACATCCGAGATTGCACCAGCACCAACACAAAAAATCTAAAGAAAAGGAAAAGGTACGGTGAGTTTTCGCCACCAGGCCACCAAGCTCCAACTTCACTGCCTGAAGGATCTTCGTCTTCCGCTTCATCGAAATCATCATCCTTCAGACATTCGTCATTCATTAGACAAACATCATCATCGTCAAGCAGCTTGGAAGGTCCCCGTTCCACCGAAATCGACACCGAAGTCACCGACCATCGGGCAATCTTTTTCCTTTTCAAAGATCTGGTGAGGCTGCTTCCGAGTCCAAGCCCTTTATTATCGATAGAATTATACGCTCTTACACTTTTTATCTAACTCCAATTTCCCCATTCATCACTAATCTTGCCCCATCCCTGCTTCCCCCTCCTCACGTCCCAGTTACACTGTTAACGTCTATATTCTGCCGTTGTCATTATTGTGAAACCCTTTGTTGTTGCCTAATCCTTGTACAATAAAATAATATAAATAAATAATGGGTACTCACTGTTTCTCTTCTTTTTCCTGCTGGGTGACTATTGTGGATGCAGGGGCACGACACCCACAAAAAAATTGTCATGTTTTTGTCTTCAACAGTTTATTATATTTAGCTTTTACTTTTATTCATATTCTATTTTACTAGATTTAAGTTTATTTGTTGTTTTATTTTGTTTTTAAGACACCAGGCTTACGACGGGGGCCGCACCACTCACCACTGCCAACAGAAACTCTCCCCATTCGCAACCTTTTTTTTTGTTTTTTACATATAGGGCCGAGTGGGCGCCCCCAAAAATACCACCAAAAAAACGATTGCAGTTCTTCTTGAAGAGCTGCAGGTTGTAACGCTCCGAGAACACTCGAGGGATGGGCGTTCCGTAACTTCCCTGCCCTGTAACGGAATGAGTTTTGATGCAGAGATGTTCGCGCCGTCGGGGGATGAACCGCAAACTGGAGTGATCCGTCGGATGAACACTTAACAACTAAATACTTGCGTGCCTTTTCATTTTTCTGCTTGCTCAAAGTTTGGTTTACTTTGTGGACAATTTACAGTGAAACGAATGGTTAGTGTTGGGGCGTTGAGTGGACCTAGTGCCTATGCCTGGTACATACTACAACACGCACAAGCCTACTATGGTCTATCAAGGCTCTTTAAATCCCGAAATTTATCCAGAACATCAAAGCTACTACTGTACAAGACCATGATCGTACCAGTACTCATGTACGGATCCAAGGCCTGGGTGCTCAGTAAAAGTCACTCTGAACTCTTAGCCGCGTTCGAGAGGAAGGTCTTAAGAAGAATTGTTGGCCCCGTATGTGAAGGAGGAAGATTCCGGAGACGCTACAATCATGAGTTGTACGCGATCTATCTTGAAGCTAATGTTGTAAGAAAAATCAAGCTGGGTAGACTCCGGTGGGCGGGACACCTAGCTCGAAAGAGCGAAAAGGAGCCTGCCCGGAAAGTCTTTAGTGACAGAATGTATGGAAGGAGACAGCGCGGCAGACCTTGTCTGCGATGGAGGGATGGCGTAGACCAGGACGCCCAGTGCCTGGGAGTGTCAAACTGGATGATGGCTCGAAATCGGGACAGGTGGAGAGATTTGTTAAATAAGGACAAGACCGGATCCCGGTTGTAGTGCCGATGATGATGATGAAAAGTACTTGGATTGAACGGCGAAAAGGATTGGCTCTTATCCATCTAATCAGGGATTGTCCACTCCATAGATATGTAATTTCGACAAAAGGCATGAATGCCAACCTCTATCGAATACTTTTGAAATATCCAATACGACAACCTTGCTTTCGTCTAAGAAGTGGATGGAATGGCACCACCTTTTGATAAGGTACGCCATAAAATTTCCTGTGGACCTGTTGTTACGAAACCTATATTGGCGGTCGTTGAGGAAGTCATTTGATTCCATTTTGAAAGTTGACGATTAATTAGTGATTCCATTACCTTCGAGAGAACAGAAGTTAGTACTATGGGTTGGTAAGAAAGGGGGGACGATTTATGTCCTTTTTGGGAATTGGGTAAACGTTTGCTGACTTCCATCTATTTAGGAAACGGCCAGTAGAATAAGACAAATGGAAGAGTTTTTGCAGTGGTTTAGCGGGTGAAGAGGAGCATCTGGCTCATGGTGTGCTGCTTACGCTCAAGTTGAGGCGAAACTGATGTGGTATCAGGCAGCGTTGAGTTCGCTGCAAAATGTGCAGCAAGTAGATTCACTTTCTTTATTGTACTGGTGACTGGTCTGTTATCGACTATGATCGATGGAATGGATGAAGAGACCGAGTTTTGAATACTTTTCACGAATGACCAGAAGTTTTGTGGGTATTCTGCTGATGCATCAGCACGGACGCGGGTTAAACACAAAACACCACCGATGAATCCTCCACTAAAATAGTCCGCCAAGGAAGGAGAAAATAAAACACACTGATTTTCTTTACATTCACTTAGATATTTATTTATCGATTAATTTCCCTTTTTTGTAACTCCTCTTCCTCGTTTTATGGTTGGTTCTATCAGCAAAGCGAGATTCGTTTTTCTGCTAGATATTTTGTTACAATTTTTTTACTATTGTCACAACCGATTTGCGTTTTAATCACGTTAAATCAACTGGAAAATTCAGTGCAAAATGACGCGGCGAACAATAACAAACGGAAAACACTACACGGACTTCTCAGCTTGGCCGGTGAAATTTTGACTCTATTAATCTTGGGATTACAAAAACCGGATACCGCGACAGCAGGGACTCGACTTCTCCCCTTGATGGTGGTATTTTGACTCTGGTTGATTTCGCCGCCGACATCCACTAGTGGTGATCGTGATGAATTTCCCGATCTCGGTGTAGCCAATCGACGAGCGAATTGGGATTCCGTGGGAGGGTTTTTCGTATGGCCATACGGTCAAGTATGATGCCCCTTTCGCTCGAAGTATCGGCAACGAACGATACTGCACCTGAATAAACAAAAGAACGAGCATAAGGGACTGCGGGCAATGTGGTCATAACTTCTCGATGACCCACGGCTGAGAACGAAATAGGTTTTTGCTTTAAGGTAAACAAAAACGCAATTTTAAGGGTCAAATGATGGGATGTATATCGTTCAAGATCTGCCTATGTTGCATAGGGTCGTCATGTATTTACCAAAGAGTCCAAGGGAAATGCCGTTGTATGCGATATCTACTGGTGACGATAGTCCAACCAGAGATTTGGGATATTGTTTGCTTTAGCCGAATGACTCTGTAGCACATGGGGGAAACTTGTTCATGTACGTTAAGTCTACAGAAGCCTCAGCGTCGGTGACTATATGGCTATCTGTTTGGATTTGGTGATGGGTCATCATAGGGCATGAACATGGGTAAACAACGATCATATCCATGGCCAAATCCCATGCTCGGTTGAGTGCCGATAACAGGAAATTGGTCGCAACTGTAACGAACCTTAGGGGATAGGAGGAATGCATGTTTATTCATTGGCCATTGCGTACAGCATCAATTAGCTTGTATGCAGATTGCCAACGTCCCGTCGGTCGGTGTGTCGGGTGTGTTGTTTGTGTTAAAACAACACTGGAAATTTCTATAGGCGGCCAGCAATATCTGCGCTGTAGGCTGCTGTTTGTACAATCGACTGATGTCTTGGTGATGAGAATGAACATGTCATGCACATGTAAGGGAAAATACTTCTTCTCATAGAGCATTGGCATGTGCATGCCTTATTGTTGGTTACCTGATGGGGTAGCCGAATTAGCTTTCGGGGACATGATGCGTTGGATGCTCGAGTTATTTTTGTGAGTTAATAATGCTAAAAATAATTAAAAACTTTTCTTTTCGGGAGTCTGGCTCCTTTTTTTATTATTTATTCACAAAAGAAAACGAAAGTTAAGTATAACACCGTTCGATCCGCACTCTCCGGGTGGATAGGTTTAGATGAAGATTTTTGTCTACATCTGCTATTTATATACATTTCTTGTTTTTACGTAAAATGTAATATTTCTAAAGATAATAGAATCTACCGCAGGTAGTCACAAAATATCTACCTGTATATATGTTAACAGGTAATTAAGGGAAATATAGTTACACTATACCGACATGTAGCGTATACATGTTAATTAATTGGTCTATGAGATGCGTAAGTTATTTTTGTTATTGTTTATGAATCAAGGTCATGTTGTCTATCGGTTTCGTATGTTGTAAGGGTCATGGGTTGGGATTGTGTTAACTCGCGCATGCCCCGACGTGAAAGTCTGATGTGACGGCTAGGTTATAGTCTTGTCGTGGACCTATGTTTTCAGCTGTGAGAAAATGCGAAGCAGCTTATGCTGCTCATTTGCAGGTAAGTAGGAGACAGGTAATTTGGTAGGAAATGGGTGGTTCTTATGGAGTGAGGGGAAAGGCAGATTAACTTGAGGAAGTGGGTGGTTCTTAGGGAAAATTTTAAAGAACCCCCACAGTTTCTACGACCTGTGGGGAAGTGCCGTATTTTCTGTCTCACTCTCTGGTCATGCAAGAATTTGGCGCGTTTAATATGTGCATTGCAGTCATTTCTAGCCCTCTTAAATTTTTTCCGGTTTTCCTCAGTATTGTTTGATCTATACAACCGGCAGATCAACTTTTTAGCCTTAATGGCTTCTCTGCGCCCGGAATCGAACCACATATTTCTCTTGGGTGTGATACTCTTTACCCTATGCGGAATAAAGGTCCGCATACCAAATAGAATCGTCTCTGTCAATGTGTCCGCTATAATGTCAACATCGGTATCGAGGAAAAATAACAACCAGTTTAACTTACCAAAAACGTCATTCAGACCATCCAGTTGGCATTCTCGTAGAACCATCCTCTTCTTTTGAGAGTTTTCTCGTTAACGTTGCTGGTTAAGACCAAATTTAGTTGACACGACACAGTGCTCTGAAGTGCCCAAGGGCGAAGAAACTTCAATTGTATATTTGAGCGACAGGATCTTCCGGCAGTGTCTAATAACAACCAAAAAAAACCGGAAAAATCTTAGAAGTAAAACTTTGGAATTGTATCCCAATATTGTTACCTCCAGTGACATACAAAATCTTCAAAAATACCGATTGGGCTTTTACGCTAAGGCTTTGTATTAGTCTTTTCTCCCCAAATATTCCATCTTATACATATTTATCAAATAACGAAATAGATAAACTGATAGAACGGGTTAATGAACTTATCGCAACTAATGTTGAGACCCACTCAACCGTTCAATCGTGTACACACCACAAATTTCACTCCATTTGGGATAGAACAAAAAAAAAGCGTATGGATCTACAAAGTCTTTGGCTTAAGCAGCTTAAACACTTTACCATCGTCATTCAAGTGACGAATAAATAATAAATCCCGACTATCTTCAGCTCTACTCACAAGTTCAGTGTTTGAGCAAATTAATAAAGGGAAATGTGAATTTATAAGTAGGTCTAAATAATACTTAACTCTAGATTAGAAAATGAAGATACCAACGCCATTTGGCTTTAAAGAAATAGATAGGATAATTGGAAGAAAATATTTTGTAACAGACATTTTGAAGGACTTCAGCTGAATGAACAGCAATAAATCTGCTGGGATTAACCTAATTTCATTTTGAAAAATGCACGTTCACATTATGGGAATTAAAACAAACAGAAAGCGAACGAAAAAGTTAATCGTAAATTATGAAACGCAATTCAACGTTTCTTCTGTGAAGGACAACATGATGGTTTTCTTCGTGGCCTTGAAATGTATACCAAACTCTATCAGTAAATTTATATGTTGAATTACTTCAATTAATCTTTAGCAATGGCATCTAATGGAATTAATTTGATAATGACTATCAGATTTCCGTCAAAAGCAGGAAAACAAATTTCTGTAGCAAGTATCGCAAATATGACGAATTTATTTTGCTTCCCTCCAGTTGATTGAAACAACTATTTCTCGGCGTGGCATGTTCGCAGTTTGTATATTAATTCAATTACTGGGGAAAGTATAAAATAACAATTGACTAATGGACTGAATTGAGTCAAAAATAATGACAATAGTGAAAAAAATGATAATGACGATAATAATAATGATGGTAATGGGAATGATTATAGTAATAAGGATAATAATAATGATAGTAAAGAAATTCAAATTTTGAAAATTGATATTGGTATTTTTATGTACTTACTAGGCTCTACAACGGCTTCCTTTTTGTGTCTGGAGCAATTGGGTTTTTTCTCCTAAAAGCCGCGGTCTCATATTTCACAGATAGGATTCTAATATATGAAACAAAGAGGTGGGCAAAGGAAACACGTAACACGTAAAGAGAGAAGGGCCACAGAGCTCAGTCCTCGGTCTACTCGTGGGGAAGATGATGGGCAACCGGGCACTAAACATAAATAAACCAGTAGTGATCGTAGGTTATGTGAACTATCTAGCAATTGTCACAACAGCAAAAGCCCTCTGAGAAACCTGTCAGAAATCGAACCAACACACACTACGCTGGTGAGACTGATGGCAAATGTGATCTGCTGCGAGCAGATTAATCCTTCTGTACGTTGCTCCTATATGAGCTTACAACTCATACACCAAGCCTATGGAATGCATAAAAAAAGCCAAAACCCGAGCCTCCAGAACGGCGTCCACGGAATCGGCTATGGTAATTGTCCTTTTCAATGCCCCTAGAAGTCAGATCGGTGACGGGGATTTACAAGCTGAATGCACGACACTCCAATGCATACAAAGCCGTACTCGCGGCTTTTCGAGAACGAAGCCTTATCCAATGGCAAAAAAATTGGCACATAGCCGCAGATGGACTTATGAAATGATACCGAACGTCAAAAAGTGAACAAACAGACCACACCGCTTTCACGACACGTGTCGTAATATAGATTTTTTATGATAACCCCCGCCAATTGTGATTATATTATGTACAGTAAATGGGAATACTTCCACTCCACAGTAACTATACAACATATATTATAATACAGGGGGTACTCACTATTTCTCGGCTGGCTAGTTGTTTCCGGGTATCCTCCTTGCACTCTACACCTGATTCAGTTGCCCTTTTTACACCAGTCCTCCTCCGGCTTCAGGCGGTATTTTAGATCCACCAGTAAATTTGAATGAAACACCGTATACGGTCAATCGAGGCTTGCCCAGTACAGCCTAACTTCGAGGGTAAAATTGACAGGTTTCGATCATACAGATAAAAATTTTCTGGCGCAAGACTAATGACCTTGCCCGGAAAAAATTATGGAAAATTTAACAAGCCTTAGGACTTGCTAAATAAGGCCAACACCGATTCCCAGTTGTAGTGCCAATGATGATGATGATTAAATATAAAAGCAGGGTTCGATTTAATCATCCAAAAAGATGGTCATTTGTGTTTTAAAAGGTCAAGTATTGTACTTGGTCGCATTACTTAATAATATTTCCAATTTTCCCCAACAATTAAATTATTTCATTTTAAAAGGGCGTTTCTGGGGTGTACTTAATACCATCGTGGACGCTCTTGGGTTGTGAAAATAAGCTCTTGGGGTATTAAAATTGTGAAATAAATAACTTAAAATTGTAAAATCAAAAACTTAAAATTGTAAAATAAAGAACTTAAAAATTTTGGAGTAGAGAAATGTTCAACAGAGTGAAATACAACACCGTTCCAGCGAAAATATTACTATTCGATAAAACCCAAGGAATATCCACATTATCAGGTGGTAGCATCAGAAAGAACAACCAGCGAAGAAGAGGAAAGCTCGGCTATGAAGTTTTTAATCCTTCTCGTATTACATCCATCCAAGAGACAACCATAAGTACTCAGTAATTTATTTATTTATTTTTCGTTTGGAACAATAAAAATATTTGCAACAGTACGATTGAATTCTGTGTGGTGAAATAAAGGAAACAATTTTGAATTAAGAAAGTGTGTTGTGTGTATTGTTGTTTATAAAAGTTTGTAAGTGTCACAGCAAGTTTCTCTTTTAAAACGATATTTTGCACCATAGTTTAGTTGTAGCCTGTGCAACGAAGCAACGAAGAAGATTCTGTGGGGGTTTTTTAACTCTACACAAGAACCACCCACAATTTCACCCCCAAACACCCTTGGCAAAAATGCCCTTCACCAAGGACATTTCCCCCAATAAGGTTTAATCCCAAGTCCCTGTAAAAGAATTCGCTAGCATTCATGCATTCAATGCATCATTCTAAATGTCTGAGAAGAATTCTTTATAGGCAAATCATTAAGAATCTTATTGATTCTCTTCGCCGGCAATTGCTGTCCTACACGTGCACAGTAATTTTCCGTACACGCACATTGGTCGCCGACCCTTTTGTCCAACGACAAAGCAACGCCAAGCAGCTTGTTTGCTCAGCTGCAATAGACCCAACCCATGATCGGTTTGTGTAACTGACAAACAATCACCATTCTCGCGCTTACCACCGAAAATCGAATTCTTCTGCATACACAACATGCAAACAAATTTCCTACGTAAGCATCGCAATCCCTTTTAGCACCTACATGCTTTCCTAATGTGTTATAGCTCGTTTACTCAGCTGCACCCCTCATTACACACAATGCCCTTGGTCGATTTTCCCTTTGTCATCTTCTCTTGTCTCAATTTCGTTTTCCCATGAGCTTCGTGCATGAGTCAAACAATGTGATTTACACGATCATGCACACACACTACCAGGATCCATTCCGCGAGATCCTCTTACTGATTACTTACACATTAAGCAATTAAAACCACTTTGTTTATTAAATGTACACACATTGTCCTTTATTGATTTATTATAATATAACCGCACTGCGCGTCACACTCATTTTTTCCTTCCTTCTTCGAAGACGACGGGTAATTCACGACTTTAGAAACGCGATCGGCTTTATATTTAACGTGTCCGTCTACGATCACGGTTGTCTACAGACTCTTCATAAAATGAATTCAAAGCGCGACGGACTTTATTAAATTACGTCCGTCTAGGTCGATGGTTTGATTCAGACTCTCAATAGAATGTCCAAACCGGACGACGTTCATACACAGACACTTAGTATATCTCCTTCGATCGTGCAAGACCGCACAATAGATCTTCGCAGTATATTTTTTGTTTATCTAACCTTGAAAATGTTTACGATCTGCAAGACCTGATTGTGTGGATGCGTGTGATACAATTCTTAGAACCTTGTATTTACACAAGTGTTCATTTATGGTCAACGATGGCAAAGATATTTTGTATACCTTATTGCTTCGTTACCATGGAATTGTTCTGTTTTGAGTAGCACATTATTTTCTTTGTGCCGTCATAGATTTTTCCCAGATGTGGTATCTGGAGTCGATGATTCGACCGTGTATGCATTTTGTATCTAATGCACTTTTACAGGTATTCATTGTATTGGATATGTTGATTGGGATTTATCAACATATGGGGCTTCACGTGAAGGTGAATCCTGTTAACGGTGGGGGGTGGCCCCAAAGGGGTGATAATTAGAGGAGAGTGGGCATTGCGCTTACCACTATTTCCCTGTATGCCCCTTATTCTCGACATAGGATATCGGTTTCATCGATTCCATGATACCACCGGAATTGGTCTTCCATTCCAAAGCATTCGAACTTACGACTGATGCCTTCAACACATTAAGCAAGATAATGTAATTCAAGATTAACGAGATCTCCCTTCATTTGCTAATGACAACGCTATTATCCCAAATTCCCAGTTTGGCTTTCGCTCACAACACTCCACCTGTCCTGGATAATGCGACATTCCTAACAGCACGCGAATTATCTGAATTTATAACATCACGCAACAACAAGAAGTCGACAGGTTTAGATGGAATTCCAAACCTTCTTTACAAAAGACTTGTAGCGATTCTAACAGATACACACAATTCACAAGCAAGCAAAAATAGTGAAGAACACCGAACGAAAAAAATCAAATAAGAAAAATACATCAGAACCGTATACCAAGCGATAAAATAAAAATAACTCATACCAGTGGAATATACTCGAGTTTGGAAATCAAATTCAAAACACGGTTAGTAGCCTGGTGTGTAACGCTTAGGTCAAATTTTTTTCGTGATTCGAGCTGTCATAGCGTCAGTTCGAATCACACGATCTTCTTCACTATTATTTAAAAAAACGCTATAGACTTCTCCCGTCAAATCTAGTTCCTATTCTCGTTCTTCTCAACCACATAATTAACGGATCACATTTCCCAGATAACTGCAAAACCACGGTTATAGTCCCTATCAGTAAGTCCGGTCCTTCCAACAACCCCAGCAACTATCGTCCGATATCGTTATTAAACGCACTAAGCAAGATATTGGAATGCAAGATATATCGAAATCTCCTTTCATTTGCTAATGACAACGCTATTATCCCAAATTCCCAGTTTGGCTTTTGCTCACAACACTCCACGTTAAAACTAACGCACAATGTCACAACTAATCCTCAAAACCAAAGCCCGACGGTCTGTATCTCTCTCGACATATCTAAAGCATTCGACTGTGTTTGGATCTCAGGACTGCTTTACAAGCTGCACTACATATTTGGATTAAACACCCACACCACAAAATTTCTCACTTCCTACCTATCTGGTAGAAAACTCATGGTCAAAATAAATTCTTCTCTCTCCCAATCGTAACCGGCCAATTGAAAAGTCCCCGGCCTGATACATAGATGGCGGCACTGGAATTAAATCCATATGATTTTTAGTTAGCCCTAACCTTCAAAAGACGCGTGCATAAATTTGACAGATGTCGGCTCATTAGTTTGTGAATTATAGTATTTTGAGTGAAGCAACTTCTGTTATTGTGAAAAAAATGGATAAAAAGGAATTTCGCGTGTTGATAAAATATTGCTTTTTGAAGGGAAAAAATACAGTTGAAGCAAAAACTTGGCTTGATGACGAATTTCCAGACGCCGCCCCAGGAAAATCAACCATCAAGGATTGGTATGCTAAGTTTAGACGTGGTGAAATGAGCACCGAAGACGGTGAACGCAGGGGACGCCCAAAAGAGGTTGTTACCGACGAAAACATTAGAAAAATCCACAAAATGATTTTGAATGACCGTAAATTGAAATTGAATGAAATCGCAGGCACTCTAAAGATATCAACTGTGCATGTACATCATATCATTCACGAATATTTGGGTATGAGAAAGCTCTGTGCAAAGTGGATGTCGCGCGAGCTCACTTTTGACCAAAAACAACGACGAGTTGATGATTCGGAGCAGTGTTTGGAGATGATCAAGCGTAATAAACCCGAGTTTTTGCGTCGATATGTGACAATGGATGAAACATGGCTCCAACATTTCACTCCGAAGTCCAATCGACAGTCATCCGAGTGGACTGCACACGATGAACCCGCCCCAAAGCGTGGAAAAACGCAACAGTCGACTGGCAAGGTTATGGCGTCTGTATTTTGGGATGCGCGCGGAATAATTTTCATTGACTATCTTGAAAAAGGAAGGACCATCAACAGCGACTATTACACAGCGTTATTGGGCCGTTTGAAGGACGAAATCGCCGAAAAACGACCGCATTTGAAGAAAAAGAAAGTGCTGCTTCACCAAGACAATGCACCGTGTCACAAGTCAGTGAAAACGATGGCAAAAATCCATGAATTGGGCTTCGAATCGCTTCCGCATCCACCATATTCTCCAGATCTGGCCCCCAGCGACTATTTTCTGTTCTCAGATCTCAAAAGAATGCTCGCTCGAGTCCTATTTGGAAGCAAAGGACAAATCGTACTACAAAAAAGGTATCGAAACGTTGGAGGGTCGCTATAATCAGTGTATCACCCTCGAAGGGAATTATGTTGAATAAAAAAAACGAATTTTGCCAAAAAAAAGTGTTTTACTATGGCAGGCCGGGGACTTTTCAATTGACCTGTTATAATATAACCGCACGGGTGCGTGCGTATCATATAACAGCAGCCCAAATGGAGAAGCTACGCATTTTCGAAAGGAAATGCTTCAGGCTGGTCACTAGCCTCAACCGACAACCCAACTCTTACAAGTATTACAATAACAGCTTGCTATATAATGCCGCTGATATTGACCGTCTCGATAGACGCTTCCTAGAGCTGTCTATTAAATTTATTGAAAACCTCCCAAATAATCCGAACCCCATAATAACTTCACTACTACCAACTTCTCTAGATAACAGGGCTCACTATCTGAATTGTCTCCACACCAGAAGTCTCTTAACCTCTGAAAGATTAGTTAATAACTCCAACGACGTAGTGTACCATAACACCGAGCTGGCACCCAATCAGTTCAAATACTGTAACATACAACCGTTCTCCAACGTTCTGCGTTTTAACGAACAACCGGAAAGTGTTACCGCACCCGAGACTACTAACTGACCATATCCCACGCCAACCTACCCCCTTAACCATCAATCCCTATATTCTCCAACTCACATTACATATTAAGTTATTATAATATTAATTAGGTTAAGCTAGAATAAGTTAAGTATTAGATTAGATTAAATTAAAAAATAAAAATCCTGGCTTTTCCAGGAAAACTGTAAATATTAAAACCTATATCACAGATCGTCGCGAATTGTCTTCAGTACGTGTAACATCAGTCCTACGTAACAAAATTATATTACATCCCCTTTGTGTAATAGTGCAGTGAAAACAAACAAAAAACCAAAAAAAAAAAAAAAAAAAAAAAACAGACCATACCCTTGTGCAGTGTGCTGTGTTTATAAGACAAAAGAGTAGTGTAAAACAATTGTAACAAAATGGCCTGCGGGCCAAATGTGAATAGTAACCGGTTTAGCGATCTTACGGAAGATACAAATAGTGATATTCGACCAAACAAAATGAGAAGGACACTTATGAAAACAGAGGAATTTTTTCCTAGCTTACCAACAATGAACAATACAAAAGATCCAACATTTCTAATTATATCATCCAAGGAGAGTGGTAAGCATATTTCATCTCTAAGCCCATTTTTAATTAAAAAAGTGATAGACGATGTTAGCAAAGACTATGAACAAATCACGGTTCTACGAGACGGACAATTATTAGTAAAAGCTAATTCTCAAAAAATCGCAGACCGTTTTCTTAAAATAACAAACTTTGGCAACGTGTGTCCCGTTTCTGTAAAATTACACGAAAAATTAAATGAATGCAAAGGCATAGTGTACGCCCCTTGTCTCATAAACATCTCGGAAGCGGAAATAATAGCCGAAATGGGTCAACAAAAAGTCACAGATGTGTACAAATTTACCAAAGTAGATGACTGTAAAGTGCGAAGACCCCCCGGACTTATGTTATTTACTTTTAACCTATTCCAACCACCAAATTCGGTTGACATCGGTTTTTATAAAGCTAAGGTCAGCGAATATATCCCCAACCCCATGAGATGTCGCAACTGCCAACGACTCGGCCATACCACAAAACGCCACAATGTGCGAAAAGTGTAATCTGCACAATGTGCGAAAAGTGTAATCTGCCACCTCATAGCCCCGTAAATTGCAGTCGCACTATGTGCGCAAACTGCTCGCTCCCTCACTCGGCCGCGGATAAAACCTGTCCCTTGTATATCCAAGCGAAAGAAGTTTTAACAATAAAAACCACAAACAAATGTTCAATGGGAGAAGCCAAACGAATTTATAAGGAAAAAAATATCCACAAACCTGATCAACTTTCAGGAAGCTTTGCAGATACACTAAAATCGAGCCAATTACAAGGACCCTCAACGGAACAAAACAAACAAAAAACTACACCCAAGGAATCCCTTCCAACCAGCTCCTCCTCATCTGCTACAATCAACAGTATTCAAATTGCATTGCCCCACAAGCCAAAAAAGTCAATAACACATAACCCAACCAAACCAATTTCGTCTATAACACCACTAATCCAACGAAAACCATCAATTCAATTAACGCCATCAACTCAACAAACATCATCAACTCAACTAACCACATTCGAACCCTCACAACTACAAACAAGTTCGCCAACAAACAACCAAACTGAAACCATTCCACAAACCACGACAAGCTGCTCTGCTAATAGCCATTCGCAACGCGCCCCTTCACCCAAATCAAAGGTAAAAAGTAAACCGTCTCTCACTAATATAAATATTAATAAAAATGTACACACCTTAGTAGATGATGATATTACAATGTAACTATAAAACTAACAACCAAGCCCCTGACTCTGCTGTTCCTGAGGTTGGACACTTGAACTCAATCCAGAGTTCAAGTACCCAACATCCGGAACAGCGGAGTCTTGATCCTAACAACATACATCCCGCCCACCATACCTTCCAACACCTTAATACATTAAAGAATATACAACCACATCCCTCTGCAAAATCAAGATCTAAGCACACTAGCACGGCTGAACGCTCAAAACTCACTCCAAACCAAAAACCATTCACCATTCTACAATGGAACATGAACGGTTATACCAACAACTTTGACGAACTAAACATGCTAATTAAAGATTATAACCCACATATAATATCACTGCAAGAAACGCATTGCCCAGTCAACACCACACCATTCATCCCTAAATCCTATGTAGGCTACTTCTACAATTCACCTGCAAACACATCACACAAGCAAGGAGTAGGATTACTAATCAAGAAAGGTACTTCCCACAAAATCCTCCTCATAATTACAAATATCCAAGATCTCGTTGTAGAAATACAACACCCTTTAAATTTTACCTACATTGCCTTCTATCTCCCCCCAAATCAACCATTAAATAAAAATGATCTTCAGGCTATACTCAACCAGACAAATGAGCCCAGAATACTTGGAGGCGACATAAATGCCTGGAGTACACTCTGGGGTTCACCTTCCACAAACAAAAGAGGGGAAGTAATTGAAAACCTCCTCCTCACCTCCAATCTTATCCTACTGAATGACGGTTCCCCTACTCACCTTTCTACACACAATACCCTCACTCATATAGACATCACTTGTTGCTCCTCAGAAATGGTTCCGAAAACTTCATGGCAAGTTCTAAACGACCTCTACAATAGTGACCATTTCCCCGTTTTAAGCATAATAAATAATCAGCAACCGATAACCCATCACAACAGATCTCCAAAATACAAAACCGATTCCGCCAACTGGGCACTTTTTGAAAGAAAAGTTGACGAATTTCTTTCAAGCAATTCCCCCACACCTGACACGAATCACGAAGCTGCGCTAATCAGTAAAGCAATTAGATTCGCTGCCAATCTCTCAATGCCCCAAACAAATATCACAATCAAATCAGAAACCAGGCAACATGTACCTTGGTGGAACTTCGACCTAACGCTTCTCAGAAAAAGCAAAATGTCAGTCCTCTCTGAATTTAAAAAAAGACCAACGCAGGTTAATTTAGTTGCATACAAAAAAGCGAATGCACAATTTCGTAGGAAGATGAAAGAAAGCAAAGCAAAAAGCTTTCTTCAATTCACTTCCTCAATCAATCCAACATCCTCCACAACCACAATATGGCATAAAATACGCAGCTTAAGTGGTAATCACAATCCGACAATTATCTCATCCCTTAATTCCGAAAATACTACAATCTCAGACACAGTGGAAATAAGCCAACTCTTCGCCAAAACCTGGTCGCAATTCTCAGACAACAATAATTTTCACCCCGAATTCAATCGCAAAAAAATTGAATCCGTTAACAATGCACTATCTTTGCAAACTCCTAACTCTGCAGCTCTACGCATAGAATAACCCATCTCATTTATCGAATTCGAGTCAGCACTTAGTATAACTAAGGGAAAAACTCCAGGGAGAGATCGAATATCTTACCCAATGTTAAAAAACCTTTCGCATTATGCAAAACAAAGAATTATAAAATTATACAATAAAATACTTAAAACATCACACATTCCACAAATATGGAAAACAGCGGTCCTAATACCTATTCCCAAACCGAACAAAGATAAAGATACGGTGGATGGCTACCGCCCCATATCCTTAATTCCTTGTCCCACAAAGGTATTAGAAAAAAATCGTAGCCAAACGTCTACTCTGGTTTATGGAAACAAAGAAATTGACATCCATCATCCAAGTAGCTTTCAAATCCAATAGAGGTTGCACAGACGCCTTACTCCACATTGACCACTACACCTCAAAGGCTCTATCCGCCAAAAATCACGTCACAATACTCTCTCTTGATTTTGAGAAAGCATTCGACAGAATAGGCGCTCACACCGTACTTAATAAATTGTTAAAAAGGAGAATCGGCAACAATATATATAGGTACGTTAAATCATTTCTAAGCAATAGAAAATTCCAATGTAAAGTCAACCACGTTTACTCCAATACATTTCCATTACACAGCGGAATCCCTCAAGGATCCCCACTGTCAGTTGTACTATTTATGATCGCCTTTGACGACATAAGTACAATAATACACAAACAGAAACATCTAGATCATTGCATTTACGCCGATGATATATACATCTTAAGTAAATCCAGTGATCTAACTTTCTGCAAAAACATTTTAACTAAAGCAGTGAAAGATATCTTAGAATGGTCAAATTCTTCAGGTGCCAAACTGTCAGTAGATAAATGTAAATTATTTCATGTGTGCCGACGACGACTTTGTCCCCAAATACACCTCAACATAAACAACAAAACAATCCAAAATGTCCCCAACCTCAAAATCCTAGGAATAACATTTAACAATAAGTATACCTGGAAACAACATTGTTCAGAACTCAAAGTATCATTAGCAGCGAGGCTCAATATTATTAAATACTTAAGCAACATGAAAAGTAACGTACACATTAACACTCTATGTAAAATTACTAAAGCTCTAATTTTAAGTAAAATAGACTACGGGATCTATATCTATGGCAATACTCCAAAAACGACTCTAAATATAATAAAGCCCATCTATCACCAAGCCGCTAGAAGAAGCACCTTTGCATTCAGAACGACACCAATAAAAAATATACTGGCTGAAGCTGGGCTTCCAACAATCGAGGACCGGATGGAAATCATATCATTAAAACTAATAGCTAAATTAGCGTTTTCGCGACATTCCATAATTGACAAAGACATCAAACTAACAATAGGATACAAAAACACCAACCGAATCCCATCTGCAATCAGTCGCATTTTAGATAAAGCCAAGCAATTGGAATTGGATATTAAAACAAACTTTCAAATACCCCGCAACTTACCCGCCGTGGCTTCTAAATAATAATAATATTATAGCGTTTAGCAAGGATAGTGAAGAAGGTGAATTGAACACACGATGAAACGATTGAAAAGCGAAGCAGTGAAGCATCAGACTACTGACCGTGTTAAGAATTTGATTTCCAAACTCGAGTATATTCCACTGGTGTGAATTATTTTTATTTATCGCTTGGTATACGGTTCTGATGTATTTTTCTTATTCGATTTTTTCGTTCGGTGTTCTTCACTATTTTTGCTTGTGAATTGTGTGTATCTGTTAGAATCGCTACAATATCATAACAACACTCTCAATATTTAAAAAACCAAACACAAACAAAGAAATATACGGTGCACTATTCTGGTCAGTCGCCTCAAAATATAAATCCAACGGATGGCGCTTTCTGTACACAGATGGATCCAAAACAACCAACTATACTTCCTTTGCGGTCACATCCGAAGAAGGTGCAGTAAAGAAAATCGGACTATTACCCGAATTTTGCTCCATTTTCACGGCGGAAGCCTTCGCGATTTTACAAGCCGTAACATTCGCCACCAACCACAGAGAAAAATATGTCATCTGCACCGACAGCCTGTCGGTACTCAACTCAGTAAAAAACACCAACAACACTGATGATATTATTTCCAATATTCGGAATAATCATTAAATATTGCAATAAAATAAAACTAATGTGGACTCCCAGTCACGTCACCATCAGCGGTAACGAGAATGCAGACGCCGCAGCCAACTCAGCCAAAAGAGCTCCAGTCCATAAATTCAACATCTACACAAGAGCCGATCTACTGTCAATTATCAGCAATCAACAAAAACAAATAAACCAAACAAACTGGGATACTCACCACCATGCCTATAAAATGGTAAACCGTTTCAAAACTCACCCTTCTTACCCAACTAACTTGTCCAAATCCAAAATCACAATTTTTTGTGAGGCTGGGATTAGGTCATACAGCTGCTACCCACCTCCACCTGCTCCACCGAGCTACAGCCCCAATCTGCCCAAAATGCAACACAACGCTTACAATCACTCACATATTGAAAGACTGTCCTCATCTAAAACCCTTGAAAGACAAACTATTTCGCAATACAGATATTTATACAATTATAGCAGATCCCACTACCGACAACATAGAAATTGTAAATAGCATTAAGATTAAATTGTAAATTAGAAATACAGAGCCAATAGTCCCCGCTGCTAGACTCATTAGGTTAAGTTATTGATATGTAATTTTACATTACTAATTGATAATAAATAAATAAAATAAATAAAACCTATATATAATACTCAAATAGTTATTTACGCATTCAGTTATGTTTGAAAAATGTGTATGCATGTAAACAATTGTACCATCACTACACATGATTATGCTACCTTTGCACAGTTAAAATACTGCGGCCATTTAAATTTCGGGGAGCAAGTCAAACTTTAAATACAATTCTAAAAGACATGTACTTAATGTAAAAATTGATTAGTGGTCAAATTAACACACTATGTTAAAAAAAACGAATGGATTCAAAAAAACGAATGGAATGGCAAAAAACTTTTGCTGACAATGAACTAATTGTTTGATTAAGAGAAATATTATTTAATGAAAAGTAAAAAACAATAAAATAAAATTAAAAAAAAAATAGCAAAAAGGATGTAGTCTGATCATATCGGACGGGCTGACAGAGGCATTCCACTCCGGTACGCTATCCCACTACTGCTTACCACGGGGACTCTTGGCTGCTGGCTTTCGCCCCTGGCCCGGTTCATCCCTCCTTGGCTAACCTGAATACCTCGGACTCCTCCGTGGTACCCATATTGATGGCAAGCTTAGTGCGGACGTTCCGTCAACATGAACTGGTCCACTGCACAGTGCTCCCACCCTCAAACCATCCTACAACCCGACCTCCGAGACGCCGGATTACAGGAGATGCCAAACTCCCAGTCGAGGTGATTTGTTTAAAACTCTATCAGTTGATACTTGAAAAGGTTATTTTCAATATTGTTCTTAATAATGTAATACGAAACTTGTGTTTTACATTTTTCTACAGTTGTTTGAAACTGCATTAGTAATTATCTTTACTAATAATGCAATAAAAAGCAAACTATATTAATATAATTTGTGTTTTGTATATTATATTCATTCCTGTCGCCGCGATTGACGGAATTTTGTTTATTATGAATTATGACGTCTACTACATGGGGTTCGTGTCTTTGCTCGAATAACGGTTTCTGGCGTGGCAAAAGCTTCTCGTTTAGCTGTAGATGGTTGAATAATTATCTGTTGTAAAATTTCCTTTTTTGGACATTTGTTCCACACATCCTAATCTGAAGTGATTTCATACCTAGGATATTACTATATATCTATACCTTGCATACGAAATTTATTTAACACAACCTAAAAAAAGTAGATAGGTAGATAATTAGAGGCCAGTGAGGAAATTACACCGCGAACGCATGTTTTACTGAACAGCTTTTCAAAGCTGGTATACCGTACACGTCGATGCGGATTGTCTCGAAGAAAAGAGATTTAATTGTTTCTTGTATATATTTTTAGGTTCTTAACATCTTCAAAAGCTGAAAGAGTTACAAATATTTTCGTGAAAAATAACATAACCAAAAACGATAAAAACATATTGCCGTGGAAATTCGAATTTGCAGAAAAGCATGATCTAATTGTTTTAGGAACAACAAAATCCCCACCATCCACAGGCATTTAATTGTTTCTCTCTACACTTCATAAATATCAGTTCAACCAGCTCGACATACATTGGAATTTAATTTACTCGATTGTGGTCGAAACAGTCAGAGAAAATTCAATGCGCTCAATAAAGTGGGGTGTGAAATTTGGAAGGAAGGAACAACGAAACTTTTATGCTTTTAGATTGATCCCGTCAACACCACTTAGGTAGCCACCATACACTCGCTTTGTTAAATAACTATGTCTGGTTCTCGGTGACGAGGAAACCTTGCCACGGCACATTTATAGGATGTACGTTTTCTCCTTTGCTTCTGGTCATTTTGTTTATTTCTTACTTTTACGAGGTTTTACACAATGTCTTTTAATGCTACCCGAGTACGTCACATAATGTGACGTTACGTTTTGTTTACTCAATCCCAGCCATCTGCAACTCTTTGTTGTTCAGCGCACCCTACGTGAGCTGCCTCCTCAAGAACCGTCTGCAAGGGATATATATACTGGATTTGTTGGCGATGCATCACGAATTCCCAGGAAAGGCAAGGCAAGCGCTAACATACCATTTCCAGGGAAACGACGATCAGCGGCGCACCGATTCCAGGAAGCCACTAATAAAAGCAGATCCTAGGAAACGAGCGAAGGAGGGGACAACTGCGGGCCTATATACGGCGGGCACATTCGATGAAGCAGCATTCATCGCACCAAATACCCTACAGAGCCTGGTTAAATCTCGAAAGCCTAAGAAATCACACGGTATCGACAACATGTCATACCACTCATTGCGAAGGCTTTCTGCCTTATTTTTTATAAAGCTTTCCATTCTGTTCAACCATGCTTACAACATGGGGTACTTTCCCCAAGCTTGGAGGCACGCTATTATTTGTCCAATAGCAAAAGTTGGGAAACCAACGTATCACCCCTCAAGCTTTCGCCCTATCTCGCTTCTCACTTGCATCAGCAAAATATATGAAAAATCCATATACGAGAAACTAAATAATTTTGTCAGTACCAGGCACCTAATACCTGATTTCCAATTTGGGTTTCGAAGAGCGCAGAACACCACTATGGCTCTCAACTTATTTCAAAACCACGTCTGCGTGCGGCTCTTTAATAAGGAACCCACCGTTGCGGTGAGTCTAGACATTGAAAAAGCTTTTGACACGACTTGGATCGAAAGTCTCGCTTTTAAACTATTGACTACTGGCCTCAGTAGAGCGCTATGTAGTATCAACTACCAGTTCGTTCGAAACAGAACCCTCCAAGTTAGAGTGAATGGAAAGCTTTCCCGAACTTTTCACGCCGCTGCAACCGTACCACAGGGCATCATTCTAGTCCCCATCTTATTCAATATCTACATCTCCGATATTCCTCGCCCTGTCGACGGGAGAGTAAACCAGATATGCTATGCGGATGACGTCCTAGTGTACACGTCAACCAAAGGCCCTAATCTCGCAACAAATCGACTCAACCGTCACTTGGACGAACTGTATGAGTATTACAGACGATGGAAAATTCGACTGAATCCATCCAAAGCAGTAGCCATAATTCTGAGTAGTAAACACTCCCAACCTGCTTCTCGATATTCACAGAATATTCGAATAAAAATGGGAGATACTACGATTAGACCACAGGACAAGATGAAATATCTTGGGGTCACTTATACCCCAAAAATGAATTTCATCTAACATGTGACGCACATTCTCCAAAGGGGCCTCGGTCGGTCTAAGCAACTGCACAACATCTTGAAATGGAGGAACAAAGTTGACACCAAAGTTAAGCTTCTCTGCTATAAGCAGGTAATCCGATCTGGAATATCGTACGCCTTTCCCATATGGTGCTGCATATCTTCGGCTCAAATGGAAAGACTTCGGGTTTTCGAAAGGAAACTTCTCAGAAGATGCACCAATCACTCTAGAAGGCCTGACGGTCGCCATTACCCTAACTCTCACCTATACGAAGGCGCCTCCATTACCCCTATCGATGAGTACTTGCTTCAATTAGCATACAAGTACCTCGAAAGCATTCAGAACAGCGAGAACCCACTTGTGCGGGACTCTTGCGTTCTTGACCCTTCTCTCTCTCGATCTCTTCGGATCAAACCCCCACAATTTCTCCTTCAGTACAAAACTGAAGAAAGCACCCGCCCCAACAATATTCCCCTCTATAATAGAGGATTCCTGGATCCATCCCATAGGGTCTACTGTTAACAAACCACACACACACGGACGCACAGTACAAGACGGCACAAACACAAACATACACACACCGACCAAAGCACAGATCATCAGACGCCAAAGATGTGATCTGCGTTTACTACCGCACCCAAGACCTACCGGTCTTGTATGATTTCTTTCCCACCATCCCTCTATACAAGTAGTTAGAGAACACCTGGACTAACACTGTCCCCCCCCCTTTTTTCTTTTCTTTTCAGATATCGTAAGACCGAGCCCAACATCCTCACGGATGCGGGTGAAGTCAGAGACAAGACAAGGGCACATCTGTCCTTGTCTCGCTAAAGTCGGCACTCTCGCCAACCCATTTTTTTGGAGTTGAGCCATCCTGGTTTTCTGATCCTTTCCAGGAAGACGAAACGATACTAAATGTATAAACACACATGTATCCTGTAACTCTTGAAACATTGTTTGGAAAATGTATATTATTATAATAATAACATGTAAACAGTTAATACAAAATTAATTTTAAGTCACTTGTTGCGGATTGGCAATTGAATGTGCTCGGATGTGCTGGAGAAATCGCAGTGTATACCAGTTGTGCGGCAGCTGTCACGGACCAGCTGGCCGATTTTCACCAACGATGAGGTCAGCAGCGTCCCTTTTTTGAATTTGCAGTTATGCCCACTGAGTGAGTCTGCTACCAGCTATTAACGCGCGCACACCTTCCGAGTCATTGTTGCTGATCCAACATAAATTATGAAATAAATTAACTCAATCTCATGTAGAGAAATTGAATTGTTGTGCGTTGTTACTAAATTATAAATCAAGTCGCATCCGACTCAAACAATAAAAACCTAAAGATCCACCTCGAGTTCAGTTTTGGTTTTCTTGTGCTTCCGCTTTGCTGCCAGTTTCATCGGGCTCCTCTCTACACGGGAACAGTGGACAACTCCAAACATTCCCGTCACACACTGTATCACTTAATTGTACAAATTAAAATTATTGTTTATAAATACAGTTTAAAAAAAAAAAAAGGAGCTGACCCAGGATTCACTCGCCGATCGTTCATTCACTCAGTCATATTCATCGTGTGCTCGTTCATAAATACAATTGAATTCGTCGGCATTAAGTCGTCCTCGATCTGTCGCGGTTCACATTAAACCTTGTGACTTTGTGTAATTTTTGTGTGATATATTGCGTTTATTCGGGAATATTGCGACAAGTTCTGATTACAAAAAAAAACTATACAAACACGTGTAATTTTCGCTGAATGTCGTAATGGAAATCTTTCTTCACAGATGCCAGACAACGATCCGAACACTACCCGGGGCTCCATATTAGAACGGAAACGAAGAGCCATCGAAACTCTACAGAAGACCACAAACATGGAAAGTCAAGCGAAACACCTTGGCTACGAAAAAAAAATTCCACGAAGCCGTGGAATACATCAAACCACTTGCAACACAGGTGAAGCAACTCCCGGAGGAAATTCTCTCCCTATAGCAACCCACCAACAACAGTGACGATGCCATTATGGAAATAATGCCCTCTCAACAACCCTGGTTAAACCATCAAACATCTCCCCCCAAACAACTATCACCAATCCGTAAGGAATCCACTAAACAAGCCAAGACAGCACAAAAATGTCAGACCACCATCAATCTACATCAAAAACGTAACCAGCCAACCAAGGAAATGATCATAATAGTAGAAAATGACTTAGGACACCGCAACTTTACCACAAACACTAAAGGCTCCTCTATCTCCATTGCAACAACAACTCTGGTTTATCACGACAATACCGTTAAAAAACTTGCGGAACTACGACACCATTTTTTTACGTTCCAACATCACCAGCTTAAATCAGCAACATTCATCATTAAGCACATTGACCCAACTTGGACCAACGAAGAACTAGCGACAGAGATCTTCAGGATTTGCCCAAAGCTGAAAATCCACAGGCTAGACTATTTTCAAGCTCCGTACATGCGTGACAACAATTTAAGAAAACTACGGATTATTCAGATCCCTCCAAATGAAGACACCAACAAGCTCAAATAAATTAAGTATTTGCTTACGCATAAGATCAGTATCGAGGAGCCCCATAAAAAAAGCATCCTTCATTGTAAGAGATGCCAAAGTTTGGGACACTAGCGGTAGCTTGTAATCTAAATATACGATGCAACAGATGTGCCGATGAAACCCAACCAGGAGAATTCAAAGTCAGTCCACAGGGTATGGAACCAGGAAAAATCCAAACCACAAATCACGATGGATACATTACCATTAAGCAAATCGCTGTGACATGCTGTAATTGCGGAGGTCCACGTCCAACCAATTTCTCCTAGTGCCCTCATAAATTGAGTATTCTCCAAAGAAGAATAAAACCAAGTACAACCGACCAATCCTCACTAACCAAATCCATACCGCAGAACACATTACCACGACCTACAAAACCAGGAACGTCATATGCGTATGTCATCAAAAACAATCCAAACACGCCGACGTCACACAGCCACAACTACATTGGCCTCAACCTGGACATCATGGACTATATCAAGAGTCTACAAACTATGGTTCCTACATTGAAGCATATGTGGGATATCGAAAAAAATGTCAGATTCCCTCACTTATAACTTGCCATATTCTTTCCCTCAAGGGCTGAACTAACTAAAGTTGCCCTCAACGCAGAGTCTATATACTGCAACATCCGTAAGCAACACTTATGGTTGTTTGTTAAAACCTTCTCCCCAGACATCCTTCTTCTCCCAGAAACGTGGCTTAAGTCCACCTCCCGAGTATCCATCCCCAATTACACATTTTCTTAAAGCCCAGAACTACTGGATCCCATGGAGGTACAGCCATCCTATTACACAAAAAACTCAAATTCCCGAAATCAAATTCGCCAATGTTTTCAATATCGAATACACAGCAGTTAAACTTTTTTGTGAAAACAAAAAAGTAATCATATTGTTACGGATTTTCGGCTTTACGTTTAGCGGCTCCCGAGGTCCGATCTCTGGATCGCGAAATAATTTAAATCAAACTGCTAAAGCTCGTTCTTCCTGGTTTAATGGATTTTCTTTATTTTTACTTATTATTCTAGACGTGTTATTTACACTTCCCTTGACATCGATCCTCGTGTTCGCTGTCAGTTCTCTTCTTCTTGACTCTTGACTGACACTTATTGTTCCGCTGTCAGTTTGCCTGTTTCTCTATGCCGTCTATCTGGCACTAGATGGCGTGCTTCATGTTCGTAAATTCGTCACGCTGCCCTCCACTTAAGACACCAAATTCTTTGATCCATACGAGGCTAGTCTCTCCAAGTGGACGACTTTCATTTTACCTCATCTCTGCGTGTCGGATTGTATGCGATACACAACATCGTTCAGTCGCTTTAAGACTTTGTATGGCCCTTCCCACGATGTCTGCAGTTTTGGAGACTTACCTTTTTTCCGTTGCGGGTTGTACAGCAACACCAAGTCGCCTTCCTGAAATCCATCAGAATTCATAGCTCGGTCATATCGATCCTTCATTTTATTGCTCATCAGCTGTGTTCGCTGCCTCACGTGTTGGTGTATGTCGTCCATTTCGGTCTGAAGCATTTCCCAGTAGCTGCCTCCAGTTTCAGTAAGTTCGTTGTTTCTTCCAAATTTTAGATCTGATGGCAGTCTCAATTCTGTACCAAAAATAATCCTCGCAGGTGACTGGCCGGTAGTGTCATGGACTGCTGATTGGTAAGCTAACAAAAACATTTGAATATACTTGTCCCAATCGCGCTGACGTTTGTCTACTAATTTTCGCAGATGTTCCTCTAATGTGCGGTTAAACCTTTCTACCATGCCATCCGATTGTGGGTGTAAAGCCGTTGTTCGAGTCTTCTTGATACCCAACAGTGAGCACATTTCTCGAAATATAGCGGACTCAAAGTTCCTCCCTTGATCTGAATGCAACTCGATTGGTATACCGGATCGCGTGACCCAATTCTGCACAAAAGCTTCGGCCACAGTTTTTGTCTCCTGATTTGGTATAGCGTATACTTCTGGCCACTTACTGAAATAGTCCATAATCACCAACACATATTTGTTTCCGGAGTCACTAGTGGGAAATGGGCCAGCTACATCCATTGCAACGCGTTCGAATGACGCTCCTGTGTTGTACTGTTGCAGTCTTCCTCTGCTTCTAGCTTTCGGACCCTTAGCTGCCTTGCACTGCGCGCAGTTTTTAATCCATTCGGCACCTGATTCTCGGCAATTCGCCTAGTAAAACCGTTGTTTAGTCTTCTCCGGGGTTTTCGCAACGCCCAAATGTCCTCCACTTGGTCCGTTGTAGAACTCTTCCAACACGGCTGTTATTCTAGACCTTGGTCATCATCATCATCATCATCGGCACTACAACCGGGAACTGGTCTTGGCCTTATTTAGCAAGTCCTGAGGCTTGTTAAATTTTCCATGATAATTTGTTTTTCCGGGCAAGGTCATTAGTCTTGCGCCAGTAGACCTTGGTAGGACAATCAAATCGTCGATGTGTTTACCATCCTTGCTTTCCCATGAACGATGCAGCACTCCGTTTATCAATTTAAGGCTATTCCATTGCATCCAATACGCCTTGGCCAATGGACTCTCTGATGCCATTTCTTCTTTGGTTGGTCTTTTACCCATTTCCTTCGCTCTAATGACCTTAGCCAAGTCTGTATCCTCCAGTTGGCTTTTCCTTAAAGCGCTGGATTCCCATTCATCACCAGGTTGCAGATTTGTTAATCGGATGTCGACTATACCGCTGCATCTCTCAGCCTTAGAGCAATGCTTACACTCCAATGCACATGGGCGTCGAGATAGTGCATCGGCATTTCCATGTTGTCCACCTGATGTTGTATTTCGCAATCGTAATTCTGCAACCTTTCAATCCATCGCGCAATCTGCCCCTCCGGATTCTTAAACTGGAGTAACCATCTGAGTGCTGCATGATCTGTCCTCAGAAGGAAGTGCTAGCCATATAGGTATGTGTGAACATGTTTTACGCATTCGACGACTGCCAAGAGTTCTCGCCTTGTGACGCAGTAGTTCCTTTCCGGCTTTCTAAGGACTCTGCTATAGTACCCAATTACTTTTTCCTGACCATCGATGATCTGTGATAGTACACCTCCTATTCCATGTGCACTAGCGTCTGTGTCCAGAATGAACTTTTCGCCAGGAACTGGATAGGCCAACATTGGAGCTGTACAAAGTAATTCCTTCAGCTGCTGAAAGGCATTTTCTTCCTCCTCTTTCCACACAAATTTGCAATTTTTCTTTGTCAAATTGTGTAACCTTCTTGCAACATTGGCAAACTCGGGTACAAAGCGTCGGTAATACGTACAGAGCCCAAGGAAACTTCGCACTTCATGAACATTTTTGGGTCGCGGCCAATCTCTTATCGATTTTATTTTGCCTTCATCTGTCTGAATTCCTCCGGTAGTGATTATTGTCCCAAATACGTTACTTCGGTTTTAAACAAATTACATTTCTTCGGGTTCAACCGTAATTTGGCATCAAAAACAATCCAAACACGCCGACGTCACACAGCCACAACTACATTCGCCTCAACCTGGACATCATGGGCTATATCAAGAGTCTACAAACTATGGTTCCTACATTGAAGCATATGTGGGATATCGAAAAAAATGTCAGATTCCCTCACTTATAACTTGCCATATTCTTTCCCTCAAGGGCTGAACTAACTAAAGTTGCCCTCAACGCAGAGTCTATATACTGCAACATCCGTAAGCAACACATACGGTTGTTTGTTAAAACCTTCTCTCCAGACATCCTTCTCCTCCCAGAAACGTGGCTTAAGTCCAACTCCCGAGTATCCATCCCCAATTACACATTTTCTTAAAGCCCAGAACTACTGGATCCCATGGAGGTACAGGCATCCTATTACACAAAAAAATCCAATTCCCGAAATAAAATTCGCCAATCTTTTCAATATCGAATACGCGGCAGTTAAACTTTTTTGTGAAAACAAAAAAGTAATCATATTGTTACGGGTTTTCGGCTTTACGTTTAGCGGCTCCCGAGGTCCGATCTCTGGATCGCGAAATAATTTAAATCAAACTGCAAAAGCTCGTTCTTCCTGGTTTAATGGATTTTCTTTATTTTTACTTATTATTCTACACGTGTTATTTACACTTCCCTTGACATCGATCCTCGTGTTCGCTGTCAGATCTCTTCTTCTTGACTCTTGACTGACACTTATTATTCCGCTGTCAGTTTGCCTGTTTCTCTATGCCGTCTATCTCGCACTAGATGGCGTGCTTCATGTTCGTAAATTCGTCACACTGCCCTCCACTTAAGACACCAAATTCTTTGATCCATACGAGGCTAGTCTCTCCAAATGGACGACTTTCATTTTACCTCATCTCTGCGTGTCAGATTGTATGCGATACACAACATCGTTCAGTCGCTTTAAGACTTTGTATGGCCCTTCCCACGATGTCTGCAGTTTTGGAGACATACCTTTTTTCCGTTGCGAGTTGTACAGCAACACCAAGTCGCCTTCCTGAAATCCATCAGAATTCATAGCTCGGTCATATCGATCCTTCATTTTATTGCTCATCAGCTGTGTTCGCTGCCTCACGTGTTGGTGTATGTCGTCCATTTCGGTCTGAAGCATTTCCCAGTAGCTGCCTCCAGTTTCAGTAAGTTCGTTGTTTCTTCCAAATTTTAGATCTGATGGCAGTCTCAATTCTGTACCAAAAATAATCCTCGCAGGTGACTGGCCGGTAGTGTCATGGACTGCTGATTGGTAAGCTAACAAAAACATTTGAATATACTTGTCCCAATCGCGCTGACGTTTGTCTACTAATTTTCGCAGATGTTCCTCTAATGTGCGGTTAAACCTTTCTACCATGCCATCCGATTGTGGGTGTAAAGCCGTTGTTCGAGTCTTCTTGATACCCAACAGTGAGCACATTTCTCGAAATATAGCGGACTCAAAGTTCCTCCCTTGATCTGAATGCAACTCGATTGGTATACCGGATCGCGTGACCCAATTCTGCACAAAAGCTTCGGCCACAGTTTTTGTCTCCTGATTTGGTATAGCGTATACTTCTGGCCACTTACTGAAATAGTCCATAATCACCAACACATATTTGTTTCCGGAGTCACTAGTGGGAAATGGGCCAGCTACATCCATTGCAACGCGTTCGAATGACGCTCCTGTGTTGTACTGTTGCAGTCTTCCTCTGCTTCTAGCTTTCGGACCCTTAGCTGCCATGCACTGCGCGCAGTTTTTAATCCATTCGGCACCTGATTCTCGGCAATTCGCCTAGTAAAACCGTTGTTTAGTCTTCTCCGGGGTTTTCGCAACGCCCAAATGTCCTCCACTTGGTCCGTTGTAGAACTCTTCCAACACGGCTGTTATTCTAGACCTTGGTCATCATCATCATCATCATCGGCACTACAACCGGGAACTGGTCTTGGCCTTATTTAGCAAGTCCTGAGGCTTGTTAAATTTTCCATGATAATTTGTTTTTCCGGGCAAGGTCATTAGTCTTGCGCCAGTAGACCTTGGTAGGACAATCAAATCGTCGATGTGTTTACCATCCTTGCTTTCCCATGAACGATGCAGCACTCCGTTTATCAATTTAAGGCTATTCCATTGCATCCAATACGCCTTGGCCAATGGACTCTCTGATGCCATTTCTTCTTTGGTTGGTCTTTTACCCATTTCCTTCGCTCTAATGACCTTAGCCAAGTCTGTATCCTCCAGTTGGCTTTTCCTTAAAGCGCTGGATTCCCATTCATCACCAGGTTGCAGATTTGTTAATCGGATGTCGACTATACCGCTGCATCTCTCAGCCTTAGAGCAATGCTTACACTCCAATGCACATGGGCGTCGAGATAGTGCATCGGCATTTCCATGTTGTCCACCTGATGTTGTATTTCGCAATCGTAATTCTGCAACCTTTCAATCCATCGCGCAATCTGCCCCTCCGGATTCTTAAACTGGAGTAACCATCTGAGTGCTGCATGATCTGTCCTCAGAAGGAAGTGCTAGCCATATAGGTATTTGTGAACATGTTTTACGCATTCGACGACTGCCAAGAGTTCTCGCCTTGTGACGCAGTAGTTCCTTTCCGGCTTTCTAAGGACTCTGCTATAGTACCCAATTACTTTTTCCTGACCATCGATGATCTGTGATAGTACACCTCCTATTCCATGTGCACTAGCGTCTGTGTCCAGAATGAACTTTTCGCCAGGAACTGGATAGGCCAACATTGGAGCTGTACAAAGTAATTCCTTCAGCTGCTGAAAGGCATTTTCTTCCTCCTCTTTCCACACAAATTTGCAATTTTTCTTTGTCAAATTGTGTAACCTTCTTGCAACATTGGCAAACTCGGGTACAAAGCGTCGGTAATACGTACAGAGCCCAAGGAAACTTCGCACTTCATGAACATTTTTGGGTCGCGGCCAATCTCTTATCGATTTTATTTTGCCTTCATCTGTCTGAATTCCTCCGGTAGTGATTTTTGTCCCAAATACGTTACTTCGGTTTTAAACAAATTACATTTCTTCGGGTTCAACCGTAATTTGGCATCAAAAACAATCCAAACACGCCGACGTCACACAGCCACAACTACATTCGCCTCAACCTGGACATCATGGGCTATATCAAGAGTCTACAAACTATGGTTCCTACATTGAAGCATATGTGGGATATCGAAAAAAATGTCATATTCCCTCACTTATAACTTGCCATATTCTTTCCCTCAAGGGCTGAACTAACTAAAGTTGCCCTCAACGCAGAGTCTATATACTGCAACATCCGTAAGCAACACATACGGTTGTTTGTTAAAACCTTCTCTCCAGACATCCTTCTCCTCCCAGAAACGTGGCTTAAGTCCAACTCCCGAGTATCCATCCCCAATTACACATTTTCTTAAAGCCCAGAACTACTGGATCCCATGGAGGTACAGGCATCCTATTACACAAAAAAATCCAATTCCCGAAATAAAATTCGCCAATCTTTTCAATATCGAATACACGGCAGTTAAACTTTTTTGTGAAAACAAAAAAGTAATCATATTGTTACGGATTTTCGGCTTTACGTTTAGCGGCTCCCGAGGTCCGATCTCTGGATCGCGAAATAATTTAAATCAAACTGCAAAAGCTCATTCTTCCTGGTTTAATGGATTTTCTTTATTTTTACTTATTATTCTACACGTGTTATTTACACTTCCCTTGACATCGATCCTCGTATTCGCTGTCAGTTCTCTTCTTCTTGACTCTTGACTGACACTTATTATTCCGCTGTCAGTTTGCCTGTTTCTCTATGTCGTCTATCTCGCACTAGATGGCGTGCTTCATGTTCGCAAATTCGTCACAATATCTACATCCCTTTACATCCACCCAACGCAAGAACCGGATTTCCCTTACTCTGGCATATCTCGAATAATCAGACAATCTCTCCCCACACCATTTATAATCGATGGAGACCGAAACGCTCAGCATACAGCATTCAACATCAAGAATAACAAATACGGTTGCCAACTTTTGGACCTCCTCTCATTTCACCCATATAGGTACATCGACAGCCCACTGTAACCAACTCGTGTCACCAACTCGACGCAGTCGACAATCGACATCTTCCTCAAGTCCGCTGATGTCTACTCAACGAGATGCGGTAATTGTTTGTCGATTGGACAAACGAATCCCGGGTCGGTTTATTGCAGCTGAATAAACAAACTGTCCGACATTGCATTTTATCTGATGACGAAGGGTGCCGAATGGGTTTGAACTTATGATGCCCGTATGATATGGAGAATTCTTTTCAGCGAATTTAGGAAATGCATTTGCATGAAAGAAAGAATTCTTGTATGGAATTTTATGTAATGCGTTGAATGCATTAATTGTCCTTGAGAAAGGAAATGTTTTTGATGCGAGGAATGTTTGCAGGCGCCAATGCAGTTGCATTAGCAAAGAACAATGGGGCTATGGGAGCTTCAGGACTGGAAGCTTTTAGGTAATTTGGGAAGGTGAGTAGTGGCGTTTAGTGGAACCGCCACCAGTTACGAAAAGATGACCCTGAAGAATTGATCTGGAACAAAGCAATGATAGTTTAATTAAACCACGTAAAGATAATCGAGACAGTGATTGCCGTGAAATGAATATGGATATTGAACCCCGCGTGATATTTAACGGTGGACTACTACGATCTCAGCATGAACTCACATCAATTAATTTCGACCCGCAAAGTGTTCGAGATCCAGCCAAAGTTCTATGTCGTACTCGAATGAGTGCTTTCGAAGACGCATGTTATACCCGAGACGAAGCCAACCACTATAAAGAAATTTCAAATACGAATCTAAACTTAGACTTTATGCCATCACGGCCCAGCAGTTAAGTAATTGTGGGGTTTTGATGTCACTCATACGCCTTCATGGGCGTGGGTTCAGCGACACCTCCACTAAATGTTGCGAGAAAAATAATAATTGCCCAACACAAGAAAATGAAACGAATAAAAAAAAAAAACCAGATACGTTCCTTTTTATTTCACAGATTTTATTGGTTCGTTTCTACAGCTTTACACTTTTTCCGTTTTTTTTTTCGCTGTTCCTTTATTGTTGATTACGGTTTCAGCGCATACATCTAGATCACTATCATCATCATCATCATCGGCACTACAACCAGGAATCGGTCTGGGCCTTATTTAGCAAATCCTGAGGCATATTAATTTTTTCATAATGATTTGTTTTTTTTTTTCGGGCAAGGTCATTAGTCTTGCGCCAGAGTTTCCCCGATGGGGAATCGAACCCCGGTCTCCCACGTGACAGGCGGGTATATTAACCACTATACTATCGAGGAGCCCGCTAGATCACTATAATTTGTCCTTAATATTCAGTGTTTGACGGAATTCCTTCTTTATTTGATATTGTTTAATAAAATACACTTGACACCTTTATAATGGTTTGGTGTTTCGATAACGCTTAATCGACTGAGTAATTCCGCGTATAACGACTCGACGAACATTAACCAACGGAAGAACAAAAGAAGAAAACTATTTTCCAAATAGCTTGTAAAATTTGACTCGCGGCTATGACTCCTGACCGCACTTGACGGGGATGAATTTGGACTCTAGGACATGTGCGCACCTCTAAGAAGATGAAATCTGACTCCTCGTTTGGACGACATTGACCCAGCCTCAGTGCTTGAGATGAGTTTTAACTCATGTCATCGGCGGGGAAAGCAACGCCCCAACGACCAATGAAAAACGGTTTGCACCCCATTGGAAGGTTCTCCTGGACGTCGTCCAGATACGTTGAATGTATTTTTCTTGGAACGAAAGACAAACGAAACATGCGTTGGGCGAAGGAAAGGAAAAACAAACATGCAACAGGGCAAACATGATGATCGGTGTACGGGTTGGGTATATTGCCACCGTACGATAAAGGATAGGTTTTTGATTGACGTTAAGTCAACAGAAACTTTGACCACGATGGCTAGGGACCAGAATGGATGTGAGCATGTTTGTCTTAGAGGAAGATAACGGGGGACACGATCGTGGGTATGATTGTATCCAATTCCATGGTCGGTTGAAGGCCGATCCTGGGAAATTTATTACGGCTGCTGAGAACCTAATAGGCATAGAAATATTGTATGTTTACTCATTGGCCACTGCGTACAGCATCAATTCGCTTGTACGCAGATTGCCAACGTCTCATCGGTCGGTGTGTGTTTATGTTACAACACTTGAAATCCCTGTAGGCAGCCAGCAATGGGCTGTGCTGTAGATTGTTGTTTGAACGATCGACAGATGGTTCAGCAGATAAGGCGAGGATGAACATGTCATTCACGTGCATGAGAAAATGCTTCTTAGCATTGCGCATTGACATGTTCGGGGATTCATGTTGGTTACCTGATAAGGTAACCGAATTAGATTTCAGGGGCATGATGCGTTGGATGCAAGCACGCTCCGAGGTGAAGGTTTGATGCCACGGCAAGATGAGTAATCTTGCCGTGGGCTTATATTTTCAGGTGTAAGGTGATGTGGGATAGCTTACGCTGGTAAGTGTGAGACAAGTTAATTTGAAGGGAATGGGTGGTTCTTTGGAAATGCCTTAAAGAACCCCCACATAATCAACGAATAAAATACAGTCCAGGTAAGCGAGGTTATTATTAAACACCATTTGAGTTGGCCAAAACGATGAAGAAAAGCAATTCGCCATTCCAACACCACCTGTTTATTCCTGGCTTGATATCTTCAAAATTGATATGTTCAAATGATGCATCTATGTTGAACCAGCTTTCAGTTTTGCAATGCTCGAAAAGCCAGTCTCTACAGCCCCCTGTAATAGAGGAAGCCCTCAAGTTTCATAAGAGAAGTAGAAGTACATCCCTTTTAAAATATGGAACAGAATTCGGGTATAAGTCCCTTTCTGATTACTATTATATACTACTATCAACATATCAAAACCAACACCGCCAGTGGAACCTACTTTTCACCGACGGATCCAAAACAGAGGACGGCACGTCATTTGCGATAGTCAACAGCGCAAAAATAGTAATTAGAAAGGGACTTATACCCGAAGTCTGTTCCATATTTTCGTCCGAAGCAACCGCTGTACTGGAAGCAATTAAGTTAGTAAAAAAGGACAAGACACTTATTTGTACAGACAGCCTATCAACCATCCAAGCAATAAGGAACCCAAACAATAGAAACCGAATAATTCACTTGATCCAGCATAGTTTATTCTATAAAGAAAACAAAATAAAGCTTCTCTGGGTGCCAAGCCATAGTGGGATAGCAGGCAACGAAGCAGCAGACGCTGCTGCAAAACTGGCCATCAAGGAACCCCTAATAACGTTTTTCGTTGAAAACAGCAAGGACTTACATAGATACTTTAATAGTGAGCTCCACAACTTAGAACAAAAGGACTGGGCAGACTACAGGCATATGTATGCAGTAGTAAACCCCAGAAGAGAACCCATCACATATCCACCAACAGCCGCAAAACATAAAATCAGGTGCTTCCTCCGGCTGCGCCTTGGGCACACATTTATCACCAACCAACATCTCATCAACAGGAGTAATCTCCCTACCTGCCACATCTGTACATCCAACTCCAGCCTATCCTCCAAACACATACTATTTGAATGTGCAGGGGTAAAAGACCTCGTTCGCCAACATTACAACGACGACATCCTCAACATCATATCCCAACCATCACCATCTAATATCGATAAGCTCTACAAACTACTAACCTTAGTTAAGCTACAAAATCTAGTGTAAGCAATATTTAATATTTATATTCTAGCCGAAAGCCTTAGTCGCTAGTGCTATTAGTTTTAAGTTACCATGTAATTTACTTGCTTTGTAATAAATAATAATAAATAAATAAATAACATTCCTTTTAGGCTGTGCACATTATAACAGAAAAGACAATGATCTCCATCACTCGGGCCAACGAAGTAATAAAATAATTGCCCTACCATTTACAATAACCCTTCCATTATCATTCCCACCAATTCGACCCAAGTGAAAAGAATTTACAAACTACCAGCCGCTTAATCAAACGTACCATTGTTCTTTTATTTAACATTTACGATATTATATATAATAAAATTCTAGCTGGCTTGTTTGGCTGACTTCTTTTTTAGGAGCTTGCCTTTGGGTTTGTTCCGCTTCTGACCTAATGGAGATAGGCCGTTTACCTTCTTTTGTTTACTGACTGACGTTGTAACTTGGGTTTTATTTTTGTTTTTCTGTTTCTTAAGATTTTTAGGTTTTAAAATCGTCTTCTTCTCTTGGGGCTCTGCAACCTTGCTTTTTTTCTTAGGAACCGGGGATACTTCTTCAGCCGGTCGCTTAGATGCCTTCTTAGAGTTGTCCGACCCAACTGGCACCTTTTTACCTTTCTTCTGATTTGGAGGTGTGGATGCGTTGCTATTAGCAACTGAGTTCTTATTCGGATTTTTCTTGGCATCCCGTTTTTTAGACTTTACTTTCTTTGTCGTGGGTTCCGGAACTTTAGGCTCGCTATCATTGGTTTGTGGTTCGTTCGACTCCGACAACTTTTTATTTTTTTTATCGTTATAGAAACGAATGTTTAATTTCGATCCCCCAAGTGATAATTTGCTCTTCACCGCCTTACGTGCGTCTAGTGTGGATGGTAGTGTGATTGCAGCTACTTGGAATTTACTGGCGTGATTACGCTTTACATGAACATCTACTGCATCCGGAAATAGTGACTTGATCTGCTGTATGGACGCCGAGAGTGGCACATTGGGAATTACGATTGTTGAAGTGAATCCCTTCTCCTTGATGGCTTGTATCTTTTCCTTCTTTATCAGTTTCTTAAGTTTTTTTTTCTCCTTCTTTTTTTGTCTCGACTCTACGATTTTTTTAACGACCTCTTCTTTTGTAACGCTAGCAAGTGCCACGACTATTTTTTCGTCCTTAGGAAGCTTTTTAAGTTTTTTGAACTCCTTATCTCGGTCTTCCTTCGTAGCAAAGTCCACTAAACAGTGGCGGGCATGTTTCTGTCGGGGCTTGATAACTTTTACAATAAGTGGTGATAGCTTCCTAACTTTCCCCTCGAACTCCACTGGATCTCGTTCGTTTGCTTTTGGAAAACGTATGAAGAGAGATTTGTCCCGGCGATCGCTGAATCGTTGCTTCACTTCTTCAACGCGTTCATCGAAAGACTTCTTTTTGGGAATTTCTGGTGCAGTTTCTTCACTAAATGATTGTGTGGCTTTGGAAACTGAAGACTCATCTAGACTAATTTGATTGTCGTCTGATACATCTGCTTCGCTATCAGAATCATCTTCTGCTGTACCTGGCTCTGAATCGTCGCCTTCAGATTCGTTGGAGGATACTTGCGATTGTAGCTCATCTTCTTCGGACGACATTTCGTTTATTTGTTTAGAATCAACTTAAACCTGTTGATGGAAAGGAAAATATAATTTAGAAACAGTTGCACAAATATTCCTAATCAAAGTTGTATTCCTACCACGTGCGGCAAGAAAGTATAACGGAAGCAACGTCAACGAACTGTCAAAACAAGTTTCGATTTTCACCACAGTTGTTGCTACAGTGCCCACAAGAATTTTCTGGATTATGATTTTGTGTTCAACAAATCTTGGTTTCTTTAAAATTTTAAAATGTTATTTATTAATTTTTTTTTTGTTATTTCGATCAATATGTACACTCTTATAGTAATGAAATATGCACATTTATGTAACCATTAAAAATCTAATATTTTTATATTACATAGTTTTTTCCCTTATGTTTTTTTCAACTTAATAGTCAAACTAAAAGTGTTTTAACTCTAATTTAGTTAATTGCTTATTCTAGCTGTAAAATAAAGTCGATCGTTTCAAAACCATTGCACTTTTAATTACAACATTTTTGTGCACTAATGTTAACCAATGTTTAAGTGATAAACTTCGTTTGATGGAACACGGAAATGTAAATGGATCAGTTATAACCGGTAATATTACTTTTTTGCTTAGCAACAAGTTGCGAGCTAGATAATCTTATGCGTGGCTGTTGTTTGGTTTATGAAAAGTAGGGAAACCGGTTTGGCTAGTGGTCGTGCTCGACTTTGTAGTCAGTACAGTCATGAGCAAGCGAGAGCTACATACAATGGTGGAAAAAATAATAGAAACAAGCTTGTTCTTCGAATTAATCGTTAAGAAAAAATGTATTTGGGGAAAAATAAGAATTAAAAATATACTGTAGCGAGCTTAGGGTTCGCTGGATTAATTATTTTTAATAAATAAGAGCCGTTAAATCGATTTTGAATTAATATAACACTTTATTAGTCCCTTAATAACAACCGTTACTTATACCGTACACTTAACGATTTCTTTGCTAATCGTATCCGTACTTATCGCGTCTTTTACTTCTTACTTATCGCTTGCTTCACTTTCTTACTTATTACTTGTCTTGATCTGCGTGTGACGTATTTATACCGTTTCCCCACTCTGATTCGGCGTTTCGTTTCCGTCCGTTCCATAGCCTTGAATGTTCTACTGTTCCTAGTCTCCAGTTTTCCAGTACTTCCTACAATATTCTAGTACTTTGTTTCGGACTTTCTCGAGTATTCTAGTACTGATTGTCATATGCGTCACACTACCCTCCGCCTAGATTAGTTCGTCCCGAACTAAGTGCACTGGTCTCCTGCGTTAACAAAAGTCGCCAGTCGGTCACGATGTACCACTTTCATCTTGGCGTTCGGTCTTCGCTGAATCCTATAGACAACGTCGTTAATTCTTGTGAGAATCTTATACGGTCCTTCCCAATGTTGCTGCAACTTCGGATACCTTCCTTTTTGCCGAAGAGGGTTATAAAGCCACACGTTGTCGCCTGTATTAAATCCGGATGTGTTGGCGCGAACGTCGTACCTTGTTTTCATCCTGTCACTGGATACCTTGATTTGCTTTCGAACCAAATGATGAATCTTGTCGAGGCGATTTCTCCGTTCGGCTACGTAGTCTTCGGTCTTGTCTATGGCGTCTGGAGGTATTCCGAATCGCAGATCGGCTGGTAATCGTATCTCTCGTCCAAGTATAATTCTTGCTGGAGAATGGCCTGTCGTATCGTGATTAGCCGATCTATAGCTCAGGAGAAAGGTTTGTACATATTTGTCCCAATCTCGTTGGTGATCACTAACGACCTTCGATAAATACTCTTTCATTGTTCGGTTGAACCTATCGACCATTCCGTCTGACTGCGGATGTAAGGATGTGGTCCTGGTTTTCCTTACGCCCAGTGCCGCACAGATGCCTTGAAATATCTGTGATTCGAAGTTTCGGCCTTGATCGGAATGCAGCTCACAGGGAACTCCATATCTGCTGATCCAATTATTGATAAGCTGCTCAATGACGGTTGTTGCTTCTTAGTTTGGAATTGGAAGGACTTCCACCCACTTGCTGAAGTAATCCATGATGACCAACATGTATTTGTTGTTGTCGTTGGTTTTTGGAAATGGTGCTGAGATATCAATCGCAATTCGCTCGAAAGGGGCACCCGCGTTGTACTGCTTCATCGCGCTCCTTGGGTTTTGCTGTTGGTCCTTTGGTCGCAGTGCAAGTTGTGCACTTCCTACACCAAGACTCGACGTCATCTCTCATGTGAAGCCAGTAGAATCGAGATCGTAATTTTGAAAGTGTCTTATTAACTTCCAGATGTCCAGCGGGGGCTCCGTCGTGCATTTCTTTTAGTACATCCTTCACCTTTGATGGTCGGACTAGAATTTGCATTCGATGGGATTTTCCGTCCGCGGCTTCCCATTTACGCTTTAGGATTCCATCTTTCACCAGCAAGGAACTCCATTGTGCCCAATATGCCTTCAATGTTCCACTCTTGTCGGAAATATTGTTCAAAGTTGGACGCTCGTTCTCTTCTTTGTGTTCCAGGATTAGCGACATATCTTCATCCTGAAGTTGAGCTGCGCGTATAGCATCATTCGTCCACCCATCTAGTACTTCTACTTGTACATTTCGCAGGTCGTACGCGTCTTCTTTCTCTTCCGTTCTATGACAATGTTTACAATCTGGCTTACATCGTCTTCTTGATAGAGCATCAGCGTTATTATGCACCTTCCCTTGACGGTGGGAAATTTGGAAATCGTACGTTTGAAGTCGTTCGATCCATCGAGCTATTTGTCCTTCCGGATTCTTAAAATGAAACAACCATTCCAGGGCGGCATGATCCGCCTGAAGGTGGAATCGACGTCCGTAGAGGTACTTATGGAAATTCTTAACAGCTTCTACTACAGCCAACAGTTCCTTTCTTGTTGCGCAGTAGTTTCTCTCTGGCTTAGATAGAACTCGGCTATAATATGCGACAACTCTCTCTTTACCATCGACTTTCTGTGACAACACTGCTCCGATTCCTGTGTTACTTCCATCAGTATCCAATATAAATGGGCAATCCGGTCTTGGGAATGCCAATGTTGGAGTCTTACTTAACTCGGCCTTCAATGTGTTGAATGCTCCCTCACACTTTTCTGTCCAATTGAATTTCTTTTCTTTACCCGTTAGTTCGTTTAGGGTTCTAGCCACGTTGGCGATACCTTTAACAAACCGTCGGTAATATGTGGCCAATCCCATAAAGCTTCTCAACTGTTGCTTATCTTCTGGAGTAGGCCACTCTTGGACAGCTGCTATCTTATCAGGATCCGTTTGAACTCCTGCAGATGAAACGATGTGTCCCAGGAATTTTACTCTCCTTTGGAAGAGTTCACATTTCTTCGAATTGAGCTTCAGGGTGGCCTGTCTTAGTCGTTCGAAGACGGAGCGCAGATTATTGATGTGTTCTGGTAAATTCCTTCCAACAACGATGATATCGTCCAAGTACACAAGACACGCCTTCCATGTAAGTCCCCGTGGAACACTTTCCATTAATCGTTCGAACGTTGCTGGAGCATTACACAATCCAAAAGGCATCACGTTGAATTGATAAAGTCCGTTTCCGGTAGTAAACGCTGTGTTCTCATTGTCCTCCTCCTCCACTTCCACTTGCCAGTGACAGCTTTTTAGGTCCAATGTTGAAAACCGCTGAGCTCCAGAAAGGGTATCTAGTGTGTCGTCGATACGAGGAAGCGGGTAACTGTCTTTCTTTGTAATGTCGTTTAACCGGCGGTAGTCGACACAAAATCTAGTTGTCCCATCCTTCTTCTTGACGAGAACTGCCCACGAAGCCCATGAGCTCGATGATTTTTCGATAACTCCTTGCTCTTCCATCTCTCGAATCATGTTGCCTACTTCTGATTGTTTGGCCAACGGTAGTCGACGAGGTGGCTGCCTTATAGGTCTTGACTCACCCGTGTCAGTGCGATGTTTAACTATACCGGTGCGTCCAAATTTATCATTTCCTGTCACAAAACTATCAGAAAAATCGTTCAGAAGTGATTTAACGCTTGCCTTTTTTCTGTCTGTTAATTCGATTTTCGGAGACATCAACTTATTAACCACAGATGATGCACCCGCGGACTGTTGAATTGAATGGTTCTCTCCCCTTGTCTGAATTGAGCTTATTATTGACACAGGTGCACATTCTGCGATTACCTCTCCTTTTCTTATTGCGACCGGCTCTTCGGACGCGTTTAGTACTCTGACGGGTACGATGTGCTTCTTCGCATCGATAAGGTCTTTCCGAACAAGGATGTTCCCCTTACGCTGATTTTGTACAGCTTCGGTGATGTAAAATCGATTGTCACTGGGATCACTCTCGAGACTGGTCCAAATCACCGAGTCTGAACGAGCTGGGATCTCATCCTCCTCACGCGCATAACATTTCAGTCAGTTCGCAATTGTTCGTCCTGCAGTGTAATAGCAACCTCCAAGTTACCAATTCGCAGTGTTCTTGGACCGATAAGTAGAACGACGTGATGCTCCTTCATGAAATCCATTCCAAGAATGCATTCGTCCGTAATATCGGCAACCAAAAATTGGTGGGAGATGGACTATTATGCTCTCCACTTCTCCGTAGACTGTAGAACATTCTCCCGTGGCAGTCCTCAAAGCGTATCTTCTATTTTTATTAAGGGTTATTTTGCCGACGACATCCGGCCGAATTATGGATCTCGTTGTTCCAGTCTCGATTGTCACTGTTGTTGCCCTTGCATTAACAATCGTAGTTATAACCCAACTTTGGTTATCCCGTTGGAGTTGTGATACAGTTACGATGCTGGGGCTGTACATTACACCAGGCGACTTTCGCCCCGTAAAGTCTGCCCTTACATGTTTCCCGAGTTATTGGGCTCAGGTTGGTCCGTTGATAGTCTCCTCTTATGATTAGCGCATGAACAACAATTCTCACTTTATGTTTCATTCATTCGTCGACGTTTCCTACAGTCAACAGAGATGTGGCTGACTTCGCCGCATGTCCAACACTTCATATCAGGTCTCGGGGTTCTCCGTTGTACATGCCCGATTCTTTGGCAAGAACATTCCTGGACGGACGTTTCTCGGGCTCTATATGTAGTCCTGGTAGCCAGTTTAGCAGATTCATATGCCAATGCGAACGCCAGTATTTCATTATTCGTCTTCTTTCCCGCTAAACGAACGGCTTGTTGTAAGTCCCGATCTTGGAGTGCGTTTATAAATGCATCCATTGCTATCTCGTTCAGAAATTCCTTAGTCATATTTGAATAAGACAAGTTTGCCAATCGTTCAATGTCTGCCTGTAACTGTTGAAGATTTTCTCCAGGTTTCTGCATTTTGCTCCGCAGTTGCATGCGGTAGACCTGCTGCATGTGGTTGTCTCCATACCTAGCTTCAAGGCCATCTCTTACCACTTGGAAATCTGTTTGCTTCTCTGCTGGTGTGGTTTGTAGCAATCCTGCAGCTGCCCCGCAGAGTGACAATATTATTGATGTTGACTTTTGCTCATCCGATCACTTATTATAATTGATCGCGGCGTCAAACTGACGTATAAATACGGAGAAGGGTCCCGTTCCATCGAAGGTTGGCGGTGGCATCCTTGTATCTTTGTAGTCATGTTGATTGCTAGGCGATGTCTTATTTCTCCCAACACACTCAAGTCTCTTTTCGATTCGCGTTATTTCATCGGTGACTTTCTTAAATTTAGCTTCGTTTTTTAGATCCAGATTTTCTACTTCGCTTCGATTTTTTGACTGAATTTCTTCCTTAAAGTGCTGAAAATTACATTTCATCCACTGCGTTTGGGCATCCAATTTTGCATTCAGATCTGCAGCTTGTGCGTCGAATTTTGAATTTTGGGCATCCAATTTTGTATTAATGTCTGTAGCTTGCGCGTCCAATTTTATCATCATCATCTTGAGCATCTCCGAAATGTCCAACTGTGGCGAACTCTTCTCCGTTACAATGGCACAATCTTGACTCGCTGTTTCTTCTCCATCCGGACAGTCTGGCCCAATCGTAAAAACATATGTGTCGACATCCACGCCCCCTTCCTCTATTGCTGCTTGCAGACGCTGGCGAAGAATTTGCTTCTGTCCTCTGCTATCCAGATTCCGGTCCTCAAGTTCCTTCTTCAACTCAGGAACGGGAAGATCCTCCAAATGTCGATCTGACATAGTCACAACACACTTTCACAGACTTATTTACTTCACCAATAATTAATCCCACTTCTGACACCAATTGTAGTGAGCTTAGGGTTCGCTGGATTAATTATTTTTAATAAATAAGAGCCGTTAAATCGATTTTGAATTAATATAACATTTTATTAGTCCGTTAATAACAACCGTTACTTATACCGTACACTTAACGATTTCTTTACTTATCGCTTCCGTACTTATCGCGTCTTTTACTTCTTACTTATCGCTTGCTTCACTTTCTTACTTATTACATGTCTCCATGATCTGTGTGCGACGTATTTATACCGTTTCCTCATTCTGATTCGGCGTTTCGTTTCCGTCCATTCCATAGCCTTGAATATTCTACTGTTCCTAGTCTCCAGTTTTCCAGTACTTCCTACAATATTCTAGTACTTTGTTTCGGACTTTCTCGAATATTCTAGTACTGATTGTCATATGCGTCACAATACTAATAGATTTGGTGCACTGTAATACATAAAAGAAATACTAAATTTTTAATAAAAAAAAAAGCGAGAAATAGTGAAAAAAAGATATTGATTCCGATTTTCCTTCGATTCGCCTAGAAAAAATAATAGAAACAAATCAGTTTTTTGTTTGTGTTTTGTGAAGAATTAATTAAAATTTACAGTAAAAGTGTTTCATATCCTTATGAGTTAGTTGTTGCACCTTTGTTTTTAATGACTTCTCCGCATCTTCGTCCCATGGAATTGACTAGTTTGGTACAAGTCGCGGGCGGTATAGAGCACCATTCATCTTTTATCATTATTCATCAAAGATCTTCCTTAGGGATTTATTTCGTCCAACAACCAATTACCACATTTCCACATCGCTTCGCTGTCTCTTTGTTTAGCCGCACATGTTCCAACAAAGATCCCTTTAGCATCCGACGATTTCGGTTTTATTTGCTTTACCGAAATCGTATCCTAGGAGTGCACTTTATGCCTTTCTTTGTTCTAGGCACACACACCACTGCACTGAAAGAGTGCATCTCTGTGGCGGCCACACCCTTAAGAGAAATGTTTTTCTCTCTCTTCCCTTTCCTTAACCCTAACCTAGGATGGAATTCATGTCAGAGTTCTATCCTCGGAGAGTCTTATTCCATCTGTTGACCACGCTGGTCGCATCACTTCAGCTCCCCATATCGCTGGGGATGCGTAAATACCATTGAATGTCGTGGTCGGGTTGCCTCCTATAGCTAATCTTTCAGTCGTTTGTTAGTGCCAATGTCGTGAATCAAAAAAATAATATGTCAATACATATCGGAGCTAAGTGCTCAACATATATACGTCAGTGCCAATATACATCTCAACAGTCACAATATATAAAACACCCGATGTAGACGTGCAATTCAGCGCTCTAAGTAAATCGTTATCAACCGCAGTGAATTTATTATGAAATTCGTGAAATATTAATCGCAATCAACCCATTAGACTATTTACTCATTTATCGTGCATTTATTTCGGTTTTGTGCACACTTAATACACTTTTTCATTGACAAATATACAATTACATTACTAATTAAATTGCTGTTTGTCACATAACCAATGTGCTTTAATATCACGAAAACATCGGCTTTCACTCAGTGATTACTCAGTTTCAAAACGTGTGTTTATAAAACGATATAATTAATCTAATTCATAAACAAGAACGAAGCCACGAAATAGAAAAACAGTGACGTGACGTGTTGTGACAACTAAAACAAAGTGCAACAACAACAAACAAACAAAACGAATGGTAAAAGTGACAAAAAACTCACAAAATCACTTCAGTGAGGTGCAAAAACAACATAAGACAATTAAAATATATCACCTCAGTCGTAAAAGTGAAAATTAAAATACACAATATAATGCTAGTTAAGCACAGAGTTTTCAAAGCATCATTTGGCGCGAGTGCAAGATTACTGACTCTCTCCGAGTTCGAGTCGGCGTACGGAAGAAACCGACTTCGTGGTTCGTATTGCGGTCGCCTTTGTTTTTTTTAAATGAAAACAAACTGGAAAGAACCAGCATGAACACGGAGGAAGATAAAAACGCGACAAACAAACGAAAAGGTACACCGAAAATCTCCGTTGTGACGCGAAGTAAAACCGCGAAATTAACAATAGAGAAAAAAGGTCAACAAATGGAGGAGGACAGTGAGCGCCCCTCCCCCTACAATTATAATATGTATGGGGCAAACAATTCGTTCGCTTCTCTTGCATCCTCAGAGTCTGAGGATGAAGAAGAGGAAATAACTGAATTGGAGGCGAAATTTGCGATGGCAAGACCCCGACTAGAAGAGAGACGCCGAAAGAAAAAAAATAGCGGCACTCGAAAAAGAAAAAGACACCGAACAACAACAAAAGCCGAAGCCAAAAGTCGGCCATCAGCAACAGCAACAGCAACATCAACATCAACAGCAACAATCAACACAAAATCGACCACAGCAAGCAACACAACAGCGGCAAAGCAACAATAACAACCAAAAAATAAAGATGCCACCAATCAACACCATAGATATTGAGTGTAAGGAATTGGTAAGTCTTTGTAAGCTAGCTATAGGAAACAATTTTGTAGTTAAAAGACTGGCTGGTAATAGGCATGCTATTCAAACCTATGCGGTGGCAGACCACGAAAAAATTAAAGAGGTCTTAAAAAGGGCCACCGCGGAATTCTACTCGTTCACGCCGAAGCAAACAAAGAGGGTAACGGTTCTATTAAAGGGTGTCAACCCTGAGGTGGAACCGGAGGCTCTGCTCGAGATGCTTCAAAAGTTGAGGCACGACGATCTCGAGTTTATCTCCGTAAAACCGTTCACCACAACCAAGGCAAGAAGGGAAAACCGCAAGCTACCCTCCTTTTTTGGAGCCCGATTACAAGAGAGACGCCGAAAGAAAAAAATTGCGGCGCTCGAACAAGAACAAAACCCGCAACAACTACAAAAGCTAAAGCCAAAAGTCGGCCAACAACAACAATTTCACCATCAACAGCAACATCAACTTCAACATCAGCAGTATCAACAGCAACTACCAACACAAAAGCGATCAACGAACCAGCAAGCAACACAGCAGCAGCAAAACAACAATATCAGCGGAAAAATAAAGATGCCACCAATCAACACCATAGATGTTGACTGTAAGGAATTGGTAAGTCTTTGTAAGCTAGCCATAGGTAACAATTTTGCAGTTAAAAGACTGACGGGTAACAGACACGCCATTCAAACATATACGGTGGCAGACCACGACAAAATTAAAGAGGTCTTAAAAAGAGCCACCGCGGAATTTTACTCGTTCACGCCGAAACAAACGAAGAGGGTAACGGTTCTATTAAAGGGTGTCGACCCTGAAACGGAACCGGAGGCTCTGCTCGAAATGCTTCAAAACCTGAAGCACGAAGATCTCGAGTTTACCGCGGTAAAACCATTCACCACACCCAAGGCAAGAAGGAAAAACCGCAAGCTACCCTTCTTTTTGGTGCAATTAACACCCAGCAGTAGAATTGGTGGTCTAAGAAAGATTACAGTCTTGGATCATCAAAGTGTCGCAATCTTTATTAGAAAAGGGATCAATCATAAAGTAATATATAGTGGAGAAGTGCGCAGATTCCGGGTGCTGGAAGCCTGTATCGTACGCATACCCCTTCAGTAAAGAAGGGGTTTGTATGTGATTGCGGTCTACGCACCTGAGGAGCACCAACATAATCTATTTATAGCAGAGCTCGAGACACTCTTCCGATGCTTACAATTGCACCTGGGCAAAAATTACTTTATCCTGGGGGGAGATATGAACGCCAAGCATAGAAATTGGGGAAATCATATATCTAATACCAGAGGAAATCAGTTGGCTGGTTGGTTAGATCAGTTTCATACTGAATATAGAACTGACCTGCTAGCTACGGAATACCCATCGTTCCCCAGAGGTAGATCGTTCTTAGATATCTTGCTAATCGACTCACGACTGAGATTACTTAGTACCAACAGACGAAACACAAACTGTTTACGGACAATTGAATACGACAGTGACCACTGTGCATTCACGGCAGTAATAGAGCTTCCGAACGAGCTCGCAGATCTGAAGGAATTCGTGAACCCGCAACCCTATAACTACGGGGCAATACGATGGCCGCGGTTCACCAGATCATTAACAAGAGAACTGCGTTCGAATGACTTTAATCTGCCAGTAAACAGAAACCTGACTAATGTCGAAATCGACAAATACATTCAACAAATGGACGAAACCGTAAAACGAACAATGGACAAAACAATTCCCAAAACAACAGTTACAGATCACACTAACATGTACAGAAACGCAACAATAAACGCACTCCACAAGCAAAAGAGCAGACTGCTATCGAAACTAAAATAATTATACAGACAGTTTACAGACAGATAAGACCAGAAGATAATATCACTGAAATCTCAATTACAAAACCTCCAACAATTACTTAAAGCTAGTTATAGATTAGCAACAAATTTGTATTGGAACAACAGAATTCGAGCCCTAAAAACTAATAACCCGAATATGTTCCCACAAATAAATAAAATATTCAGGAGAAATAATCAAAACGAGATTCAGTGTCTCCAAATTCCACGTACTGAGGTAAACAAGTATCTGCTAATCAACATTGGCATATATACAGAGAACGCGATCCTCAATAGTGAGCTCTTCGTGATCGAAGATCCTTTGGAAAGGGTGAACGCTGTGGGAGCTGTCTTTCAGGAAATGTACAAGGTGAATGAAAGCATTCGCTGAAATCACGACCTGGAGGACAGAGTTCTACTCAATCACCTGCACCTCTGGAATGAAATTTCACTTTGGCAATCGGAGAATCCGGGTTTTACCGAATTCAGTGACGATAATCTGTCAATTGACATTAATGCCAATGGTGTAGTGTCTAATAGCCTTTTAATAACAAGGGAAGGAATCCAGAGTATCTTCGACTCATTAAGAAGCAAAAAGTCAGTGGGAATAGATGGAGTACTTAACATCGTACTCAACAACCTGCCCCCAATGGCAATAGATATATAAACGGTACTGTTTAACAACGCGCTGAATAATGCATATTATCCCGCGCGTTGGAAAACGGCTATCATTCAGCCCATCGCAAAAAAGGGCAAAGACTGCACAAACCCAATGAACATGCGTTCGATAAGTTTACTTCCAAGCATCAGTAAAGTATTTGAAAAAACCATTAACAAAGCTGTGGTAAAATGGGTAGACGACAACAGCATTATTCCAAATAACCAGTTTGGCTTTAAGGCGGGTCATGAAACCATACATGCCGCAGCTAAACTGGTCTCCGACATACAATGGAATAAATGTAGGAACCAATGCACAGGTGCCTGTCTGATCGACTTGGAGAAAGCCTTTGATACCGTCTGGATCGAAGGGTTGTATTACAAACTGGTCAGACATGGCATACATAAGCCTTTACTATATGTACTTTACGATATGTTAAAGGACAGGAGGTTCGTGGTCAAAAGTGGTAATGCGACCTCTAATAAAACGTATAATATCAAGAGTGGCTTGCAACAGGGCGCGGTACTCTCCCCGATTCTTTTTAACATTTATATTAGCGACTTATTAGATGCACTTCCGCAGGCTATTGCGTACGCAGACGATCTCATAATTTACAGAACAGCGCCGAAAGTTGAGATCATAAATAGTTTAATACAACGAGACTTCAACAACGTACAGCGCTATTGCGATGACTGGAAACTTAAGATCAACTTCCAGAAATGTGAAGCCATCCTATTTAGAACTCCATTATATAAAGCCACGAACGACACAAGGAAAAACTGGCGAAAGCTAGTTATCGTGGGACCGCATGGAGGTAAACTGGAAACCAAGAGTTTAGTTAAATACCTGGGCATCTGGCTAGACCAATATCTGTATTTCAACAGACATGTAGAGGCTGCTTTGCTCAAAGCGAGGAAAACTTTTGCTATGACAAGGAGGCTATTTCACAATAGCCAACTTGACAGCAGGGTAAAAGTCATATGCTACATGACGCCAATCAGGCCAATGCTCATATATGGTTGTCCAGTATGGTTTAACATAGGTCCAAATTTGATGGAAAAGATTCGGGTGTTCGAAAGCAAGTGTCTCAGAAGTTGTCTTAGATTATATCGGACACCGGAATCGGACTATAAAAAGTATTATTCAAATGAGACTTTATATAATGAAGCGTACATAAATAGGGTGGATAATTTTATGATTAAATTAATCAGAGGACATATTGCGAGAGCAATAAGCTCGTCCAATGACCTAATTTTCGGGGCCTATTATCCAAACACTGTACTATGAGAGCGTGCGTCGCAACGGCTTTGTTCCACCAGAGGCGTTCCTTGACTTAGACATGAAAGGGCTTATACAGGATAGATCCGGAATTCCGCTGATCTATCATGTAAGTAGATCATCCGTAGACGGGCGATTGTGCTACGACCGGGAAGTAACGCGCACCGAAGAAGAGCTCCTGCGCTTCAGTAGGGCTATCTCCCACAGAGACCGGGACGATAGTATTAGACAGCGTCAACAGTTCTGGTGGTTGAATGGCATATAAAGACCTGGATACCAAAGTCGGTATAGAATCACACTATCATCAGCTAGCTTACATAGACTTAGCTTTTCTAGAATTAGGGTAGTATAAGATTTAAGTTAAGTTAAGTTAAGTACTTTGACATAAAATTAAAAATTAAAAAAAAAAATAAATAAATAAATAAATAAATAAATAAATAAATAAAAAATAGGTAAGTTAAGTAAGTTAAATTTTAAGAAATAAAAAAAAAAACAAAAAATTACAAAGTTTTTCAAATTTTTCTTTGTCTTTCAAATAATTATAAGTACTGCCACAAAATTCTGTCGCCGAAAGGCAAATTATATAATGGTTAAGTAATGTTTAGCTTAGATCGTCTGCGAAGAACCAGGAAGTTATTATATAAGATAACTAAGCTAGAATTTAAGCATTTTTTGTCTAGCCTTTAATTTAGAAACTAAGAATATAAATAGAAAATAAAAATGTTTTAAAAATGAAGATGAATGAAATGCCAATATACATCTCGCGTTTAATTTGTATTATCACCGGTATTAAATAAAATCGAAAATCACCAGTCATAAATAAACGTAAAGATAAACATTAAAAATAGCATTTTATTTTTCCTCTCTCCTCTGGCGAACGGTTCGTTGCTTGATTATTTCAGTGTCACAAACAGTGTTTCCGGGAGCCCGTGGTGAACAATTTGCAACGGAATTTTGTTTTTGTTTATGCTGGAGGAAGAAGTGAACCGGGAGCCCATGCATGGCACAATACTGCTTCCCCACTCGGCATCCCGAAGAAAATTGTGTGCGACCAAGGATTTGAGTTTGTCTTAAATATTTTCAAAGGCTTCTGTAGACAACATGACATAAACCTAGATTTTACATCACACCAACAAACGAGTAGCAACGCCCCACTCGAAAGATTAAACTCAACCATGACTGGAATATATAGACTCATTCTTACGAAAAGAAAAGGAAATAAACCTACTATAAACTATGATGAAATCCTATCCGAAACATTCATTACAAATAATAATGCTATACATTTGGCTACAAAGCACACACCGAAAATATAACAAACGTAGTGTTGAAGACGAAGCAGCACACAACTGCCGATTGGCGGAAAAAAAAAATTGTGGCGAGAAGGCCGAATTTAGCGAGACAAGGACATATGTGTCCTTCATCTTGTCTCTGACTTCTGGTCATCTGGCGATAACCAGAATCACCCACATCCGTGAGGATGTTGGGCTCGGTCTCGCGATCTCTGAAAAGAAAAGAGAAAAAGGGGGGGGGGGGGGGGGGTATCCAAGGATTGTGTGGACAGTGTTAGTCCGGGTGTTCTCTAACTACTTTTATAGAGGGATGGTGGGAAAGAAATCGCACAAGACCGGTAGGTCTTGGGTGCGGTAGTGAACGCAGATCACGTCTTTGGCGTCTGATAATCTGCGCTTTGGTCGGTGTGTATGTTTGTGTTTGTGCCGTCTTGTACTGTGCGTTCGTGTGTGTGGTTTTTTAATAGTAGACCCTATGGGATGGGTCCAGGAATCCTCTATTATAGAGGGGAATGTTGTTGGGAAGGGTGCTTTCTTCAGTTTTGTACTGAAGAAGAAATTGTGGGGGTTTGATCCGAAGATATCGAGAGAGAGAAGGGTCAAGAACGCAAGAGTCCCGTACAAGTAGGTTCTCCCTGTTCTGAATGTTTTCGAGGTACTTATATGCTAATTGAAGCAATTACTCGTCGATAGGGGTAATGGGGGCGCCTTCGTATAGGTGGGAGTTGGGGTAATGACGACCGTCAGGCCTTCTAGAATGATTGGTGCATCTTCTGAGGAGTTTCCTTTCGAAAACCCGAAGTCTTTCCACTTGGGCCGAAGATATGCAGGACCATATGGGAAAGGCGTACGATATTCCAGATCGGATTAGCTGCTTATAGCAGAGAAGCTTAACTTTGGTGTCAACTTTGTTCCTCCATTTCAAGATGTTGTGCAGTTGCTTAGACCGACCGAGGCCCCTTTGGAGAATGTGCGTCACATGTTAGATGAAATTCATTTTTGGGGTATAAGTGACCCCAAGATATTTCATCTTGTCCTGTGGTCTAATCGTAGTATCTCCCATTTTTATTCGAATATTCTGTGAATATCGAGAAGCAGGTTGGGAGTGTTTACTACTCAGAATTATGGCTACTGCTTTGGATGGATTAAGCCGAATTTTCCATCGACTGTAATACTGATACAGTTCGTCCAAGTGACGGTTGAGTCGATTTGTTGCGAGGTTAGGACCTTTGGTTGACGTGTACACCAGGACGTCATCCGCATAGCATATCTGGTTTACTCTCCCGTCCACAGGGCGGGGAATATCGGAGGTGTAAATATTGAATAAGATGGGGCCTAGAATGGAGCCTTGTGGTACGCCTGCAGCGGCGTGAAAAGTTCGGGAAAGCTTTCCATTCACTCTAACTTGGAAGGTTCTGTTTCGAACGAACTGGTAGATGATACTACATGGCGTTCTACTGACGCCAGTAATTAATAGTTTAAAAGCGAGACCTTCGATCCAAGTCGTATCAAAAGCTTTCTCAATGTCTAGGCTTACCGCAACGGTGGGTTCCTTATTAAAGAGCGGCACGCAGACGTGGTTTTGAAATAAATTGTGAGCCATAGTGGTGCTCTGCGCTCTTCGACATCCGAATTGGAAATCAGGTATTAGGTGCCTGGCACTGACTTATTTAGCTTCTCGTATATGAATTTTTCATATATTTTGCTGATGCAAGTGAGAAGCGAGATAGGGCGAAAGCTTGAGGCGTGATACGTTTGTTTCCCAACTTTGGCTATTGGACAAATAATAGCGTGCCTCCAAGCTTGGGGAAAGTACCCCATGTTGTAAGCATGGTTGAACAGAATGGAGAGCTTTATAAAGAATAAGGCAGAAAACCTTCGCAACGAGTGGTGTGACATGTTGTCGATACCGGGTGACTTCTTAGGGTTTCGAGATTTAACCAGGCGCTATAGGGTATTTGGTGCGATGAAACCGTGACCATTATCACGTGTGTCATCGAAGTATGCACTGTTAGTTGGGTTAAAGACAACAATTGGCTCGTTGAAGTCGTCCAACTTACTGTGGATCTCTGAACTAACGATTGCATTAGTATCCGGGTCGCCATCTTTGTGATTGTTTTTGAAGGTCTCTCCGATGATATTTGCTTAATTGGTGTCGTTATTGACAACAACACCATTGTGCATAATTGGCCCAGTGATGCAGGAAGAGCCACATATCTTTTTAACATTTTTATAAACGTTCTGGTCCATCTGAACACCCTTCAGCTTGTCTTCCAATTGTCGGGTACGATTGTTTTGGATTCTCTGTTTTATCAGTGTACTAATATTGTGAATAATGGATCGCAATAATGGCTCCCTTTGCGTAAAGCGGTGACGATATCTCATTCTGCAGAGCTTTTTACGCTCCCGGATGAGACGAAGAGTGAGGTCGTCTTGGGGAATCTGATAGGTCTTTTCAAGTTTGTACTTCGGGACATGAGTCTCCGAGGTTTCAACTAGAATCTCGTGAAGTCGTTTTGTAGCGTTGTTTATCTCAACCGTCGTAAGGTTCCTGTCAGTGGGAAGAGAGAATTGGTGTTTATCGTTTAATGTAATATTGAAGTTGTACCAATTTGTCCGCCCATAATCGGGTATGTATCTGATATGAGCCCGGGATGCTCGATAGCCGCGAATGAGTGTGGTCAGATACACCCGCTGAAACTTGAGGAGGAGTGATTTGTGATAGTATGTCTTTGGACACAAAAAATATGTCCAGAATTGAGTCACATCGGGTACCAACCGTAGGTGTGACTATTTCGAAGTTGAGGGCATGCGTGCTTGCGGTGTACCATTGGTACAGTTTTGTGCCATTTGGGCAGGAGATAGAGTTGTTCCAGTGGGGATGTCTGGAGTTAAAATCGCCGCCTATGATGAAGGGTGTAGCCCCGAGGTCCTTATTAGTTTGCCCTACTTGTCCCCATGAGTTGTATGCGACGTATTTATACCAGTTCCCCACATTCTGATTCGGTATTTCGTTTCCGTTCGTTCCATAATCGTGAATGTTCTATTATCCATAGTCTCCAGTTCTCCAGTACTTTGTTTTGGACTTTCCCGAATATTCCAGTACTGACTGTCATATGCGTCGCAGTATTAATCGTCTTTTCTGATGTCTTTCAGTAGAGTGTCTTCAGTATCAACTGTCTTGGGTATGACCTCGATATGATGGGTATGAACTGTCTTCCAACTACAGCATGTTTTCGTTTGGCTATCCTAAATATGCGCCTGGTGAACAAGGTGTCATCTTGGCCTTCCTTCGTCCAAATCCCCTCCTGTACGTTTACTGCGCGGTTTCTTCAATGGGACAAATCATCAACAGTGGTGCACAATTCGAGGTGATACAAGATTCGTAGCTGCGAAAGATTGTTGCCTGCGTTATCAAAGGCGAGCGGCGAGGCAAACAAAAATTTACTCCCAGCAATTATCCTGCCGAAGACGAAGGCTCCACAATCAAGTTGAACCTAATGCTTCAAGCGGGCTTGTATGTCGCGTCGTGCATGAAGAAACCGTTGTTATTAATTAGCACATTTAGATTATTCGCACTATTTAGAATTATTCGTATTGTTAGTATTTTCTGTTATTAATTAGTATAGTTATTTTTATTCGCATTGTTAGTTTTATTCATTGTTGTTATAATTTACAGTTAATTTGCATGTTTGGCAGCACTTGCCTTTCTTGTTGTCGTTTGTTATTTAGTTTCTGTTATTGTCAGTTTGCTTTATGAAAATGAGGAATTAAACACAATATACTTCCTCCTTGCCAACACCCACCTTAACACGTACTGAAACTTTCCCGCGTAATATAATGGAATCGATTATGTTTTATTACTATTCTCCTCCACAAAAAATACAGTTTTCGATTATGCGAGGATAAAATTGTTTAGAAGATCCAATCAATTTCCTCGCCAACATTTCAATCTTATAATGGAGATTCTCCCGCCTATGGCCTAACACAATTCCATGTTGTAGCCGAATTCTACAGATGTAATTAGTATTATTAATACTTTATTAATATATTAACTAAAGTTACAACTAAACGAGAATTGAAATTCTATTGGGCCGATCCCGACGGTACTGCAATACCGGGCCAACCCGTGACAGAGGTGGAGCAAGCCCCTAGCACTCCGTCTTTTTCCAAAAATCAGTTTAACATTTGTTGTCCCCCGATGGGGGATCTATCAGATGTTAAGCTGATAAGAACAGATACTACACTTTGATCTTAGCCATAAGGCCGAGAAGCGATAACATTTCTGAGAATTCCCACTACTATATTATGCAACCTATGTTCCAAGTAACTGTGACGCATAGTTCCGAGTAAAAATAGTTTTACTCGAGCATCTATCAGCTGTTTGGGAGAGGGTATGCAGCATATGTTCTTTTGCAGTGTTGCCGCAGTGTATTTACTTCTTTTGGAAAATAATACCAATTTATACACACGTGAAAAATTAAAATGGAATTTGTATCATAGCGAAGAAATGGCAGTAAAACGAAAGCGATTTTTTTTTCATTTAATGTATAATACATTGATTATTTTATTCTTTCTCTTACTTTTTTTATTTACTTACTAGAAAAAAAATGCTTAAATTCTAGCTTATTTGTATTAAATGTTAACTTACTGGTCCCAAGTGGACACTCTGAGGCGAACATTAGGTGACATAGGTTATTGCCTTTCGGACTTATTCCTTTTCTACTTAATTATAGCTTTATTAGCTATTAATTGAAAGAAAGAACATTTAGTTAAAAAACGTTGTAATATTTTTTCTTTCTTATACACCTAATTAAACTTACTGTTAATTTAAGTATTTTCACCATTTTGTATTAAATCATAGGATAAGTTCATTTCATGTATCAATACGAACATCGCACATCATTACGCGATTACAAAATTATATATATGAGATTTTAAGTACTTCTTCACGAGATACTATTTCTTATGACAGTTCTCTTGTCTACGGCAATTATCTTAGCACATAATTCCCGTTCCCATGACATGACCTCGGTACACACATTTTATGATGCATGCAAAGGAATACTTCATTGAGGGTTTTTCCTGGATGCCGCCTCGGCGATATCGGTTTGTATTGATGCATGAAATAGACAAAGGATTTAAGTAATTAAGAAAATGTTCGACCCGTCACTTGATGTGGTGAGAAAATGTATGTCTATTGTAAGGATAATGCTCTGAGTAGTTTTATATTGTTATTGTAGGTACATTGGAAAGATTTTGGTTTTCCAACTGTTCAAAAATAACGAGAAATTGTTAGGTAGTAAGTTTTGTTAGATTTGGTAGATAAAGCAAGACATTTTTGAAACAAATGTGATTCTACTGTCACTGGTCGAAAGTTGAACATTAACGTAATTACGTTATGTTGTTTGAGTCATCATTTGTGGCGGTTCCATTGAACGCCACTACTTACCTTCCCATCAATCATTAAGAAACTTGTAGCGTTCTACGAATTCACAATTCCGCGCAGGCAAGGTTCCTACCTTCAAGGAACTTATTTACTTGAGAACGTTGAGCGCGCCCACAGACGCATGTCCCAAAGTCCCACCATAGGGCCTGCAACTCGCAGCCAATGTTAAGCCCGACACCAAAAAGCGAGGAACTGAACGTCCCCAAAGCTTTTAATGTCAAGCTCAACGAACGTAGTTCTTAATACCTGAAACAAAGGTAAAACCATCCATGCATCCTGTTCCTAAAAGCTATTCATGAAAATGCCAGACATTCTGCCTGAGTCCAGGAACACCTCATCGAACCAACAATTCCGGGTATCGATACAATGAATTGCTATCACCAGCAAATTAGCCGACCAACGGATGCACGTGCGGGCGGTCTGCCACAAAGACCACCAAATCTATCGGCAAACATGCAATAAAGCATATCGCCTATCCGCTGCCAAACTGTAGGCAACCGTAATTATCTCAACGAGATAATTCGAAAAATGTATGAGCTTAAAACCTACAAAAGGAACTATTTCGATCCCACGGTCCCTTTCGAATTTCACACCATTAGAAAGATCTAATGGATTTCGGTGTGTACAAAAGTCAAACAAGACCCACGGACTGTACGTCCAAGCAATCATCTCCGTTCTGTGCGCCAGATGTGCTGTGCAAACAGAAGACCGTTGAGATGAAATGCTTTCACTACCACCGATGGTGATAATGATGTATGTGATAAGCGACTTTCTCCTTTTCAGGAATCTAAAATTACCCCTGGGACTAATTAACATGCTGCTAACAGAGATTCGGAAATTCTGTTAGCAGATCTAATGGGAAAAGTTGTCTGTACAGATACGGATACAATCTGGATCAGGATATTTTCCGGTAGGATACGAATTCAGTAGTCTAATTTGGATCGTCAACGAGACGACACGTCGATATCGAACATCCGAGTAGTTGTGACCAGACAGTCGACTTACGAGGGATACTTTCGAGGAGGAGCTTGAGTCGCGTTAACGTGCATTCACTGCGTTGAAACTTAGAACGTTATAGCTTATGTTGTCATTGCTAGTATGTCCTTCGCATTCACTGTGTTAAAACTTAGAACGTTATAGCTTGTGTTGTCATTGCTAGTATGTCCTTAAGATCATACCTTATTTTATGTTAAACTATTAAAGGCTATGCCTAAGTGACTTGTTAATTAATTCTTTCGTGACGTTCACCTCATCGAGGATTCATCCTAGTGTAAAACAAAACAAAACGATTTGTGCGAGAAAATAAAGTTAAATTCAAAGACGATTTCCGTGTTTTATTAGTGACGGCATTCGCTCCAGTGCATCGTATTTTCCGTGTTACGTACTTCATCGACAATTCGAATAGATAAGTAACTCATCATCATAGTGGCAACAACATCCACGCCAAAAACTGCTTCATAGAGCACCAAAAACCCTGGAAAGCATTTACTTACCTTTCCATCATGTGCCCAAATTATCACCTGAAACGCCTTGAGTCTAAAATTTCCGCTGATGCAGTTCCATCAGCACCAACAGGGGCATGCCTGCATACAACGCAGCATGTTCCTGAAATCTTGGGTGCGGTAGTAAACGCAGATCACGTCTTTGGCGTCTGATAATCTGCGCTTTGATCGGTGTGTGTATGTTTGTGCCGTCTTGTAATGTGCGTCCGTGTGTGTGTGTGGTTTGTTAACAGTAGACCCTATGGGATGGATCCAGGAATCCTCTATTATAGATGGGAATGTTGTTGGGAAGGGTGCTTTCTTCAGTTTTGTACTGAAGAAGAAATTGTGGGGGTTTGATCCGAAGAGATCGAGAGAGAGAAGGGCCAAGAGCGCAAGAGTCCCGTACAAGTAGGTTCTCTCTGTTCTAAATGCTTTCGAGGTACTTGTATCCTAATTGAAGCAAGTACTCGTCGATAGGGGTAATGGAGGGGCCTTCGTATAGGGGAGAGTTGGGGTAATGGCGACCGTCAGGCCTTCTAGAGTGATTGGTGCATCTTCTGAGGAGTTTCCTTTCGAAAACCCGAAGTCTTTCCATTTGAGCCGAAGATATGCAGGACCATATGGGAAAGGCGTACGATATTCCAGATCGGATTAGCTGCTTATAGCAGAGAAGCTTAACTTTGGTGTCAACTTTGTTCCCCCACTTCAAGATGTTGTGCAGTTGCTTAGACCGACCGAGGCCCCTTTGGAGAATGTGGGTCACATGTTAGATGAAATTCATTTTTGGGGTATAAGTGACCCCAAGATATTTCATCTTGTCCTGTGGTCTAATCGTAGTATCTCCCATTTTTATTCGAATATTCTGTGAATATCGAGAAGCAGGTTGGGAGTGTTTACTACTCAGAATTATGGCTACTGCTTTGGATGGATTAAGTCGAATTTTCCATCGACTGTAATACTGATACAGTTCATCCAAGTGACGGTTGAGTCGATTTGTTGCGAGGTTAGGACCTTTGGTTGACGTTTACACCAGGACGTCATCCGCATAGCATATCTGGTTTACTCTCCCGTCCACAGGGCGGGGAATATCGGAGGTGTAAATATTGAATAAGATGGGGCCTAGAATGGAGCCCCGTGGTACGCCTGTAGCGGCGTGAAAAGTTCGGGAAAGCTTTCCATTCACTCTAACTTGGAAGGTTCTGTTTCGAACGAACTGGTAGATGATACTACATAGCGTTCTACTGACGCCAGTAATTAATAGTTTAAAAGCGAGACCTTCGATCCAAGCCGTATCAAAAGCTTTCTCAATGTCTAGGCTTACCGCAACGGTGGGTTCCTTATTAAAGAGCGGCACGCAGACGTGGTTTTGAAATAAATTGAGAGCCATAGTGGTGCTCTGCGCTCTTCGACATCCGAATTGGAAATCAGGTATTAGGTGCCTGGCACTGACTTATTTAGCTTCTCGTATATGAATTTTTCATATATTTTGCTGATGCAAGTGAGAAGCGAGATAGGGCGAAAGCTTGAGGGGTGATACGTTGGTTTCCCAACTTTTGCTATTGGACAAATAATAGCGTGCCGCCAAGCTTGGGGAAAGTACCCCATGTCGTAAGCATGGTTGAACAGAATGGAGAGCTTTATAAAGAATAAGGCAGAAAGCCTTCGCAACGAGTGGTATGACATGTTGTCGATACCGGGTGAGTTCTTAGGGTTTCGAGATTTAACCAGGCTCTATAGGGTATTTGGTGCGATGAAACCGTGACCATTATCACGTGTGTCATCGAAGTATGCACCGTTAGTTGGGTTAAAGACAACAATTGGCTTGTTGAAATCGTCCAACTTACTGTGGACCTCTGAACCAATGATGGCATTAGTATCCGGGTCGCCATCTTGGAGAGTGAGTTTGTGATTGTTTTCGAAGGTCTCTTCGATGATATTTGCTTTATTGGTGTCGTTATTAACAATAACACCATTGTGTATGATTGGCCCAGTGATGCGGGAAGCGCCACATATCTAATAAAGGGGATGACAAACCCACGGGAGTTAATAAATGCAGTCACGTAGTGAAGTAAAAAATGTAATATTTTATTTTTATTTTCTTACACTAGTAAACATTTATGGCTTAACTTCTAATCGTGGGTGAGAAATTCCGCGCCGTCTCAGTTTAGTCTTTGTCTTTTATAAATTCTGTCTTGTCTTTATCCTCTAGGAACTACTGTGGTGTCAGGTGCAGTTGGGGATGGTGTGGGGGAGGAGTAGTCGGTGCGCCTACATGGGCGCTGGGTTTTACCACGTCTCCACAAATTGTTCGTTGGTTGGTGTACTGCTGAGAAGAAGGCATAGAGCGCTGGTCACTGACATTACTGAGGGAAAAGAATAAAAAAAAAAAAAACACCCAGGATACCACAGCACGGAAAATGAAACACACTAGATTGTTGTTTGTTGAAGATTCTTTATTGTTCTCTGCTTGTTATTACAAGTCCACTTCTAATATTAAGTTCGTCTTAACTGTATGTTTAAATATTATGTTGTATTGAATTTTTGGTCCGATTTGTACAAGTTATAATTTTACGTTAGACGGCATTTTTAAGCTTAAACACAGACGACTCTGGGATGTACGCATCCCCGGCGCGCTACGGGGAGTGGAAGAAGAATCGACCGGCTCGGTCGGTGGTTGGAAAACAACTCTAGCGAGGGTTGAAATCCGACTCTTGATCCAACCCCCAGTTCGATGGTGAGTTTGCGGGGAAAGAGAAAATTTCTCTCTTTGGTGAATAACCAGGGAGATGAACTTGGTGATGTATGTGTGTGTGTGATCGCGTAGATCACATTGTTTATCGATGCATTTCGGCAAAGGATAAACGAAACCTAAACAAGGGAAAAAGAACAAAGGGGAGAAAATCCACCAAGGGCATCGTAAAGGAATGGATGAGTGATGCAGCAGTGTACTTAGCTGCATTGCTATTAGAAAAAGGTGCTAAAAGCAAATGGGATACTTTACACAATAGAAATTGTTTATCGTATCGCTAGAGAAATCACTTTAAACCTCATTGTATTTTGTTTTGCTTTTTCGCATTAACTCGTATCATCAATCCGTGTTTTTTTGTTTTAGTTTTGTTCTAGGAAATGATTAGCAAGTAGTGAGTGATATATATATGTCGAATTGAAGACAACATCGGTGTGGAGACTAATATTATCCTGGACAGAATTCAAGCGGGCTTTTATTCATTTATATCGTAGGACATGGCTGAAAGGAGATTCAGGCACATGACATGGTACGCTGACGAAATTGGTCGCGTGCCATTATGCTGTACGATCAAATACTAATGCAGCTGTCGAACACCACGAGTGCTCTATCCAAAACACAGAATGATAGTCAAATCGCGTGTCTTCTTGGAAGGTGTGAATGCCTTTTGGAACTAGCCAAATACGAGAACTGCTTGCGAGATACTCGTAAAGTATTGTCCTTATTAACGGCTGATCAAAACGGTTATTGCCAGTGTGTCGAGGACGCGCAGGTGGTTAATCCACTCTTTATATAAACTCAGAAAGTTCGCAAAAGCTGAGCAAATAGCAAGGGATTGGTTGAACGAAATATCAGGTCAACCGAACTTTGCAGAGATCTCCAAAACAATAGAACGATATCACACCATTATACAAATGGTTAGCGGGCAGAAATCAAATCAAAAAGTAGCATCTTCACGTTTAGACGACGAAATGTCAATGTTAGATACAAAACTTGACCATTGGGCAACGAATAACTTGCCATTGGATAACTTTAGTAAATTATTGAGTAATAAAGGTCTAAAGAAGCGCGAATCAATTCATAACGGTTCACTTAACAATGGCAGCAGCAGCAGTAGTAATATCAGTTGTCAAAGCGGAAACGGCAGTAGCCATGGAAATGACTGTAGCACCAGCATGAACAGCACTAACGGAAGCATCACCCCCACCAAGAACAATACCGCATTACAAAAGTCATCAGAAATTAAAGTTGAAAATAACGACGGTACTATTTCGTGTACATACTGTGCGATATCATGCCTTAGTAAGAACGACCTGCGTCAGCATTGCCAGACCGAATGTTATATGACCAAGGGCGGGATTGGAAATGGCGACCATCTTCACGAGGTTTCACATTAGATACATATATTTTATGCGAAAGTTTTTCCGAATTAAATTCGTGCCATTATGGCAATCAATGCGTTGAAGCCCATGGTATAGAAGAACTAAATGAATGGAAAGACAGATTTGAGTATCGTAAAATGCGTCTGCAACGAGCCTGTGAAAAAGAACTATACGGGAAAAGTACCCCAAAGTATTCTCTATCCGGAGAACTCTTCGCACTTATGAGCTTGGGTAAGGATATCTCAGAAGATACTTCACCCGGCCGATTGGTACTCTCAAATTGTTTGAGTGTTTTTATATCAGGCATCCAAACACCTGAAGAAAAAGACTCCGACAAACAGCAAGATCGAGGCGTTAATCGAAGAAAGGGAAAAATTTAATATGTCTGAAATTATCAGCCAAGCGCGTTGAAATTATGCGTTTAAGAGATGATACCGAAGCGGAGGTCGATATACAATTCCAATTAAATCGACTGCCTTATTGTGAATGGCACAATGCTGTAGACAAGATTACCGATTTCAAAATTATTTTTCCGGACATTGATGTCGAACCCAAAATCCCTTGGCCTCCGAAAAAACAATGGTCAGAAGTAAGTGATACAAGACTCAATGCAAAACAGCGAGACGCTGTGAATGCTATAACTACATCGTTGAGTGTCAAACTGCCATCGATACTACTCATTGGTCCCTTTGGAACGGGAAAGCAATCAGACAACTACTTATGCAGCCGAATGCGAAGATATTAATTTGCACCCATTCCAATTCCGCTGCTGATTTGTACATAAAAGAATACCTGCATCCATGAATCGAAGACGGAATAGAGGAAGCGAACCCCTTAAGAGTGTACTATCACAAACGCTGGGTTGCGACAGTTAACAGTATCTTACGATCTACTATGCGATCGCCCTATATGTCTCCTATTCTCTTCACAGGTCATCGGTATTATCGCCGCCATGGTACAACCGCACACTCCGCACTCTTCAGAACAAGAGAAATAACTTGTGGAATATTTTCCTCAAAACGCGTTCCTTTCAAAACTACTCCAACTATCTCGGTTCCTTTTATAAATTTTCCGAGCTCTACAACTCCCTCTACTCCAACTACCTCACAAAAACACAATCCAATTTGATCAATCACCCCAAATCTTTTTTCCACTTTATAAATTACAGACGTAAATTCGACGCCTATCCTAACTCCCTTTCTTATGGTGCGACTACTTCAACCGACGCCCTAACTATTGCCAATCTATTTGCTTCGTTTTTCAATAAATTCTTCACAGACATATCCTTCGAGCCCAATCCGTCTTACTTCAAAGACTTGCCCGAATTCTCCTCGGCCCCTTCACCTCTCAAATTATACAGCATCACGTAGTTGAGGAGAAATTAAACTTACTCAAAAACGAATTCAGCCCTGGACCTGATGGACTCAAAGCTGTATTTTTAAAGAAATGTTCCTCTTCTTTTTCTCTCCCCATATCAAAGATATCAATCTATCCCTTTCACAACGTATCTTCCCTAGTATCTGGAAATCCCCCTATGTCACCCCCATACACAAAAAGGGACCTAAAAACGATATAAGCAACTACCGTTCCATCGCCAAACTGTCTCAAATCCCTAAACTGTTCGAAGGGATTGTTTACAACGCGTTATATTTCCGTCGTAAATCCATCATCTCACCCAACCAGCATGGTTTCCTTTCGGGTAGGTCGATCACAACGAATCTGATCGAGTTCTCATCCCATACTCTCCGTGCCTTAGAGAATGGCAACGAAGTCGATGTAATCACCACCGATTTCAGCAAGGCCTTTGACAAAATCTCCCATAATCTCATCCTTTTTAAGCTGTCCTCCCTAGGTTTCGAACCCCTATTGATCAAGTGGTTATCTTCTTATCTGAAAGACCGATCCTACCGTGTCAAACGCAGATCCTCCCTTTCTAATCCCTTTCTTCCACGTCAGGGGTTCCGCAAGGCAGTCATCTAGGTACTCTCCTATTTATCTTTACCATCAATGACGTCGACTACATTATTAACTACTCATCCATCTCCCTCTATGTGGATGACGCCAAACTCTACAAAACGATCATCTCTCCTCTCGACTCCTCACTTCTCCAAACGGATCTCAACAGCTTCTCAGCCTGGTGCCGTAATAACTGCCTTGAACTTAACGTTGTCAAATGTCACTCCATCACCTTCTCCCGCAAACGCCCAAACCCCCCTCGTCCCTACTTCCTGCTAAACCAGCAGATATCATCTGTACCCTTGATACGGGACCTCGGGATCTTATTTGACAGGGAGCTTAGCTTCATTCCGCATATCGATGATATTATTCTTAAGGCCAACTCCGCCCTTGGGTTTGTGAAACGCTGGTCTAAAGAATTCCCTAATCCTTACGTTTCCCGTTTTCTCTACATAGCCTTCGTCCGCCCCCTTCTTAAATACGCCAGTCAGGTGTGGTCTCCACACTATTCGTCCCATATTCGCAGAATCGAAAGCGTGCAACGTAGTTTTCTGCATTTTGCCTTCCGCGGACTGAACTGGGTGAATCCTCGGATTCTCCCCCCATACACAAGCCAGCTCCATCTGATTAACTTCAACACACTTAAGGGGCGCAGAACTCATGCCGATATCCTTTTCATCCACCGTCTCCTTTCAGGCACGATCAACTGCCCAAGCCTGCTCTCTATCATTGCACTTTACACTAACCCCCGTAACCTGCGAAACTCCCGTCTCTTCTATCGGCCCACCCACCACACTTCTTACGGCTCTAATGATCCCATTTCGCGAATGCTGAGGTCGGCTAATTCTTACCCTACCTCCTTCGATTTCCACCTTACATATACTGCACTCAAACGTCGTCTCCCCTCTTTCCCCACCTGACTTTGCGCCGCCCACCGTCTATCCCCCCACAACCCGTACACATTCCAACACATTTGCCGTACACTGTTCGCTGTCTTACTTATGCCACATTTGCCACCCCCACATACACTCGCTCTTCCCCAGCCCCCTACCTCCCCCACCCCGAAGTCCTCTTCTCCTTCCGCGTTTTTTTTTGTCATTGTTTTTGTTTTTTTTTCTTTTTAATTAAATGTTTTTTTTTTTTAAATTATAAATATATATAGTTTTAGTTTTTTAGTCTTAAGTTAGTTTATAAGGATTATAGTTTTGTAAATAGCTTGAATTAAGCCGAATAAACCATCATCGAATTTTTAGAATGTCTGCGGAAGAACCCAATTCTTTTGTTTGCGCACGTGATGCAGAATTCGGTATCGGCGATAATGCGCGAGATGCGGTAATTGTTTGTCGATTGGACAAAAGAACGCGGGTCGGTATATTGAAGCTGAATCAATAGTTGCAAGTCATTAGTAAGCAATTTAGATAGTTACACAATGACGGTTGTGTATAACATCTATGCCTATTGTATATGGCATCTATGGCGACTCAAGGGCCGAATTCCGGTGTGAATATTTACACAAATAGAGAATTCGGTTCTTGGTTGCTAATACTGAGATGCATTAATGCATGCGAGAATGCCCTTGCGGGAGAAATTCTTTTCATGCATTTTTAGGTAATGCGTTGAATGCATTAATTTTCCTTGAGAAAGGAAATGTTTTCGTTGAAAGGAATGTTTGCAGGTGTTAATGCAGTTGCATTAGCGAAACGATGGGGTTTTAGAAGCTTCAGGACAGGAAGCTTGGGGTAAGTGGAAAGGTAAGTAGTGGCGTTTAGTGGAACCGCCACAATGGTTCTTTTTTATTATATGGCATTGGTCGTATGGTGCATTAACTTGGGCAAGACGATAATCTTTTCCATATAGAACAGCTTCTAGCTGTAGTGATCCTAAATCTCCACCGGCACCCAATTCCTAATAAGCCTCAACCTAATTCCTTTTCCCCAAACGATGCGCCATAGTGCGAACCTTAAGTTCATACTGTGCGTTGAGCAATTCCCTGGAATGATAGCATCATGAAATGCGTATCTTCAAATGCATTTCATAGTTGTGCCTTCCGCGAAATCCGTCAACCGAAATCCCAATATCTTCCCCATATGAATCATATGAGCGACAAATTAAACCAAAAATCCATTTGTCGCACATTGATTCAATTCCCAATAACCCTAACATTGTGAAATGCTTAAATACATTTCATAATGTTTCCATCCGGGAATATCCGGTGGTTATCGCAAGATGATCAGAAGCCAGAGACGAGATGAAGGACACATCTGTCCTTGTCTCGCCAAAATCGGCCTCTCGCCACCAATTTTTTTTGTTGATTAATGATCAGTTCAAATCCGGAGGCCGAGGCAACGGCCACAAAATATAATAAACAACAAGAACTCAAAAAAATAAACAGTAGTAACTCGCCTTTTCGTTTTGGGCACCCTGCCAGGAGACTTTAAGGGAAGACACCCCATTGAGGTAAGCTAAACTTATTAAAAATATAACCCTACACAGCAGTAGGAACAAAAGCTTTGGTTAAAAAAAAAACCAGTGGCGGGAAGCTGATTTAAACAAGACAGGGACAAATGGGTACTTCGTCTTGTCTCTGGCTTCTAGTCATCTTGCGATAACTAGAATCACCTACATCCGTGGGGATGTTGGGGTCGGTCTATAGGCTAGTGCCTACAGGATTAGTTCAAATGGTTTCTAACTACTTGGATGGAGGGATGGTGAGAAGGAAATCATACAAGACCGGTAGGTTTTCGGTGCGGTAGTAAACGCAGATTACGTCTTCGGCGCCTGATAATCTGCGCTGTGGCCGGTGTGTGTGTATTTGTTTGCATTGTGCGTGCGTGTGTGTAGTGTGCTAGCAGTAGACTCTATGGGATGGGTCCAGGAATCTTCTATTAAAGAGAGGAATGTTTTTGGGAAGAGTACTTTCTTCAGTTTCGTACTGAAGAAGAAATCGGGGTAGCAGGATCCGAAGAGATCGAAGGGTCGAGAACGCAAGACTCCCGTACAAGTTGGTTCTCGCTATTCTGGATGGTTTCGAGGTACTTGTATGCTAATTGTGGCAAGTACTCGTCAATGGGGATAATGGAGGCACCTTTGTATAGGCGGGAGTTGGGGTAAGGGCGACCGTCAGGCCCTCTAGAGTGGTTGGTGCATCTTCTGAGGAGTTTCCTTTCGAAAACTCGAAGTCTCTATTTGGGCCGAAGATATGCAGGATCAAATGGGAAAGGCGTACGATATTCCAGATCGGATTACCTGCTTATAGCAGACACGTTTAACTTTGGTGTCATGGGGCCTAGAATGCAGCCCTGTGGTACGCCTGCCGCGGCGCACACAAAAGGGGATTTTGGAGCACCCTTAAATGTCAGAGAACTGTGCGAGCGGAAGGAGAGGAAGTGGTTAAGAATAGGAGGTATAGATGACCTGTAGCGTTCTACGAACGCACAATTCTGCGCAGGTAAGGTTCCTACCTTCAAAGAACTTACTTACCTGAGAGCGTTGCACGCGCCTACAGACGCGTGCCCCAAAGTCCCACCATAGGGCCTGCAACTCGCAGCCAACGTTGAGACCGACACCAAAAAGCAGGGAACTGAACGTCCCCAAAGCTTTTTAGGTCAAGCTCAACAATTTGCGGTTCATCATGCCTGAAACAAAGGTATAAACATCCATGCGTTCTATTCCTAAAAAAAACAATTCCCAAAATGCCATACATGCTGCCTGCGCCCAGGAACATCTCATCGAACCGGCAATTCCGAAATTCGATACAAAAGAATTGCTATCATCAAAGAATGAGCCGATCAACGGATGCACGTGCGGGTAATCTAACGCAAGGACCACACCCAAATCCGTTGAACAACAGAAGGCAGCCACGACCTATCGCAATCGAATATATCTCAACGAGATTTCCGATAATTTATGAGGAGTTAAGCCAACAAAGGCAATACTCCGGTCCCACGGCCACGCTAGAATTTCCACCATTATAAAGATCTAATGGGTTTCGATTCCGGGTACCAAGTTCAAATAAGACCCACGGACTGCACGTCAAAACAATCGCCGAATATCTCTGGTCTGGGCGCCAGATGTTCTGTGCAAACAGAAGGCCGTGGAAATGAAATTCTATCACCAATGATAATGATGTATGCAAGGAATGACTTTCTCCTTTCAGGAAAATAGGAAATTACCCCTGGGATGAAATAGCATGCTGCTAACAGAGATTTCCGGAATTCTGTTAGCAGATCGAATAGAAAAAATTTTCCGTACAGATACGGATACCGGTTTGGAATCTGGATATCTGTGTGGGCAGACAGACAGTCTGATTTTGATCGTCACCGGGACGAGAGGGATAGTTCGAATATCCGTCCAGAGAGGAGAACGGTAGAGAACTCCATCGAGGAGGTCGACGGGAAGCTGCGAGGACGTGAGGATCAAGAATTCTGCCGAACTGCCACCGACGGCAACATAAAAATTAAGTGTTCAGTTTTTCTTCAATTCGCGAGTTAATTTTATTTAATCGGACGCGGCACAGGAAAAGGAACGAACGGTCGAGCGTGTGTTATCGGATTACGTGTGCGTCGAGTCTCGCAAAGACTAAAGTAATGTTTAAATTCGATATAAACACGAAACAATAAAGATTACAATTCAAAGTTTCAAAGGAACGTTTTCACGGTGTTTCATTTGTGTGCCGAAATTCTTTGGTGTTAGGTATTGGACGGTGTTCGGCGGAACACTTGCGACCGAATGGAAAACATCACCCAAAGACCCACAGATATTTCATCTTGTCCTGTGGACTAATCGTAGTACTTCGTATTTGTATTCGAATATTCTGTGAATATCAAAAAATAGGTCGGGAGTGCTTACTACTCAGAATTATAGCTACTGCTTTAGATGGATTAAGTCGAATTTTCCATCGACTGTAATACTGAAAGACTTAATGACCTTGCCCGGAAAAAACAAATCATTATGGAAAATTTAACAAGCCTCAGGACTTGCTAAATAAGGCCAAGACCAGTTCCCGGTTGTAGTGCCGATGATGATGTAATACTGAAACAGTTCGTCCAAGTGACGGTTGAGTCGATTTGTGGCAAGTTTAGGGCTTTTGGATGACGAGTACACTAGGACGTCATCCGCGTAGCATATCTAGTTTATTCTCCCGTCCATGGGGCGAGGAATATCTGAGGTGTAGATATTAAATAGGATGGCGCCTGTGGTGGCGTTGAAAGTTCGGGATAGTTTTCCATTCACTCTAACTGAAAAAATTCTGTTTCGAACGAACTGGTAGATGATACTACACAGCGCCATACTAAGACCAGCGTTCAATAATTTAAAGACGAGACCTTCGATCCACGTCGTGTCAAAAGCCTTTTCAATGTCACCGCAATGGTGGGTTCCTTATTAAAGAGGCGCGCGCAGACGTGGTTTTGAAATACGTTGAGAGCCATAGTGGCGATGTGCGCTCTTCTAAATCCAATTTGGAAATCAGTTTCTCTTTTTACACTAACGCGCGCACAAAAGGGGATTTTGGAGCCTTAAATATCAGAGCACAGTGCGGGCGGAAGGGGAGGAAGTGGTTAAGGAAAGGAGGTATTGATGTATATTGGTCTTGATTGTCCGCACATTACAACGACGAGCAAACACATGATCAGGTAGAGCATTCCACATACGTGGTTGGGTTAAATTCTATGTTTATTTGTACGCCTGAAGTTGACTTTCAACGTGAATTGACCCGCATTCTCAGATTGACGGGTATCGCGGGAAAATGCTTGAAGAGGCGGAACATATTCAGAAAGTTCAGTTGAACAACGACGTACAGAAAAGAGATAGCCATTATATGTTGCACTTATGTTCTAACGACGGAATTGATGGACCTACGGCTGGGTGCCTGTTATATAATTAATTTTACTATTATTACTATTTATTGGCCTGTAGGAACCCGGAAGTTCATGACCTCACTGACTCGACTCCGCCATCGTTCCCTGTCCTGTGCGCTCTCCTTTCACACTTGACTAAACCTAACATTGTCCTCCCATCTCCGTCGCGGCTTGCCTGCCGGTCTCTTTCTCGTTGGTCTACCGTCAAGAATTCTACGTACGAGCCTATCGTTGCCCATTTGCGCCACATGTCCGCCCCATCTTAATCTTCGCGACTTGATTACTCTCACTATTGTAGGTTCGCGGCACAGCTCCTCCAGTTCGTGCTTGTGGAGTTATCTCCATTGTCCTGCCTCCTCGTCATATTTACCTCCAAAGATACGCCTTAAAACTTTATTGTGGAATACGCGGAATTTGGTTTCTTCCCGTTTTGTGAGAGCCCATGTATCGCATCCGTATAGAACAATCGGCATGATTATGGTTCTATAGACACGGAGCTTTATGTTACGTGATCGCAGTTTGGGTTTCAGCAGTTTACTGATTGCGTGCCAACTAGCGTTGCAGGAGTGTAGTATTTTGTTAATTTCCTTTGACATTTCGTTACAGGCCGTCAGTATCGTTCCCAAATATTTAAATTCTTTAACTTGTTTAAATATCTCGCCTCTGATGTTTATATGTGTTCCTTGCGCTCACCGTAATCAGGTATTTTGTTTTGTCTTCATTTATTTCCTGCCACTTGCACGATGATTTCACAATTTTTACTTACAGTTTCTAGATTATCGCCCAGAATTCAAATAAAGCCCCCGGAGCTGATGGCATACCAGCTGAGCTGATCAAACAAGGAGGGACAGCGTTACATCACGCAATTCATGAGATCGTGGTGCACGTTTGCGAGCAAGAGGAGATGTCGGAAATTGGCGTCGTGGTGTAATTTTCCCCATACATAAGATGGGAGATATCACACTGCGCAGCAACTATAGGGGTACTGTCTATAAGATACTCTCCTCTATCCTACAAGACCGATAGCCACATACACTAAAGACATCATTGGTCAATATCAGTGTGGCTTTATCCCAGGCAACTCAGCGATTGATCAGATATTCACACTTAGGCAGGCAATGGAAAAATGTCAGGAATTTAAGATTCCATTATATCATCTACTTATAGACTTTAAGGCCGCCTACGATAGCATAGCCAGGGTAGAACTAAATAATGCAATGAATTCCAAACAAATTGATACGACTTTGTAGGTTGACCATTATTATTTTTATTTATTATTATTTTTTTTATTTATTGGCCTGTAGGAACCCGGAAGTTCATGACCTCACTGACTCGACTCCGCCATGTAGGTTGACCATGACCAACGTAACTAGTTAAGTCAAAATAGCGGGATTGTTGTCCAAACCGATAAACAATTTTAATCGACTCCGACAAGTGGACGGTCTGGCCTGCCTCCTCTTCAACCTGGCGTTGGAGAAAGAAATCCGTGACTATTGTCACCAAGTCCAGCCAGATACTTGCATACGCAGATGGCATCGACGTCATCGGTAGAGCCGATTCGGATATACAGGACTCCTTCACCCAGATCTAGCTGGCGGTACAAAAACTGGGACTACACATTAATGAGGCGAAAACAAAGCACATGGTGGCAATTTCTGCGAAGAGAAGATCTAACGCTTGTCAAACTTTCAGGGTAGTGGAGCACGAATTTGAAGTAGTGCAATCCTTTAACTACCTTGGGTCAATAGTATCAGCCGATAACAATATGGAAGAAGAAATACGCGAATGGCTGGTTAACAATCCAACAAAGCCGACTATGGTATATCAAGGCTCTTTAAATCCCGAAATTTATCCCGAACATCCAAGCTACTACTGTCTTAAGTCTTACCAATACTCATGTATAGATCCGAGACCCGGGTGCTCAATAAAGGTACTCTGAACACTTAGCCGCGTTCGAGAGGAAGGTCTTAAGGAGAATTGTTGGCTCCATATGTGGGGGAGGACGATTCCGGAAACGCTACAACTATGAGTTGTACGCGATCTACCTTGAAGATAATGTTATAAGGAAAATCAAATTCGGCAGACTCCGGTGGGCGGGACACCTACTCAAATGAGCGAAGAGGAACCTGCCCGGAAAGACCTTTGTGGCAGGATGTATGGAAGGCGACAGCGCGACAGAACTTGTCTGCGATGGAGGGGTGGTGTAGACCAAACTGGATGACATCGGATCAAAATCGGGACCGGCGGAGAGATTTGTTAAATAAGGGCAAGCCCGAATCCCGGTTGTAGTGCCGACGATGGATTAATTATTTAAAACAAATAAGAGCCGTTAAATCGATTTTGAATTAATATAGCACTTTATTAGTCCGTTAATAAGAACCGTTACTTATACCGTACACTTAACGATTTCTTTACTTATCGCTTCCGTACTTATCGCGTCTTTTACTTTTTACTTATCGCTTGCTTCACTTTCTTACTTATTACTTCTTACTTTCTGTGTGCGCGTATTTATACCGTTTCGGCGTTTCGTTTCCGCCCGTTCCATTGCCTTGAATGTTCTACTGTTCCTAGTCTCCAGTTTTCCCGTACTTTATAGAATATTCCAGTACTTTGTTTCGGACTTTCTAGAATATTCTAGTATTGATTGTCATATGCGTCACACTACCCTCCGCCTAGATTAGTTCGTCCCGAACTAAGTTCACTGGTCTCCTGTGTTAACAAAAGTCGCCAGTCGGTCACGATGTACCACTTTCATCTTGGCGTTCGGTCTTCGCTGAATCCTATAGACAACGTCGTTGATTCTTGTGAGAATCTTATACGGTCCTTCCCAATGTTGCTGCAACTTCGGAGACCTTCCTTTTTGCCGATGAGGGTTATAAAGCCACAGTTATCGCCTGCATTAAATCCGGATGCGTTGGCTGGAAAGTCGTACCTTGTTTTCATCCTGTCACTTGATACCTTGATTTGCTTTCGAACCAAATGATGAATTCGTCGAGACGATTTCTCCATTCGGCTACGTAGTCTTCGGTCTTGTCTATGGCGTCTGGAGGTATTCCGAATCGCAGATCGGCTGGTAATCGTATCTCTCGTCCAAATATCATTTTTGCTGGAGAATGGCCTGTCGTATCGTGATTAGTCGATCTATAGCTCATAAGCAAGGTTTGTACATATTTGTCCCAATCTCGTTGGTGATCACTAACGACCTTCGATAAATGCTCTTTCATTGTTCGGTTGAACCTATCGACCATTCCGTCTGACTGCGGATGTAAGGGTGTGGTCCTGGTTTTCCTTACGCCCAGTGCCGCACAGATGCCTTGAAATATCTGTGGTTCGAAGTTTCGGCCTTGATCGGAATGCAGCTCACAGGGAACTCCATATCTGCTGATCCAATTATTGATAAGCTGCTCAATGATGGTTGTTGCTTCTTGGTTTGAAATTGGAAGGACTTCCACCCACTTGCTGAAGTAATCCATGATGACCAACATGTATTTGTTGTTGTCGTTGGTTTTTGGAAATGGTGCTGATATAATAATCGCAATTCGCTCGAAAGGGGCACCCACGTTGTATTGCTTCATAGCGCTCCTTGGTTTTGCAGTTGGTCCTTTGGTCGCAGTGCAAGTTGTGCACTTCCTACACCAAGACTCGACGTCATCTCTCATGTGAAGCCAGTAGAATCGAGATCGTAATTTTGAAAGTGTCTTGTTAACTCCCGGATGTCCACCGGAGGCCCCGTCGTACATTTCTGTTAGTACATCCTTCACTTTTGATGGTGCAACTAGCATCTGCATTCGATAGGATTTTCCGTCCGCGGCTTCCCATTTACGGTTTAGAATTCCATCTTCCACCAGCAAGGAATTCCATTGTGCCCAATATGCCTTAAATGTTCCACTCTTATCGGAAATATTGTTCCAAGCTGGCCGCTCGTTCTTTTCTTTGTGTTCCAGGATTAGCAACATATCTTCATCCTGAAGTTGAGCTGCGCGTATAGCATCATTCGTCCACCCATCTAGTATTTCTACTTGTACATTTCGCAGGTCGTACGCCTCTTCTTTCTCTTCCGCTTTATGACAATGTTTAAAATCTGGCTTACATCGTCTTCTTGATAGAGCATCAGCGTTATTATGCACCTTCTCTTGCTGAATTGAGCTTATCATTGATACGGGTGCACATTCTGCGGTTAACTCTCCTTTTCTTATTGCTACCGGCACTTCGGACGCATTTAGTACTCTGACAGGTACAATGTGTTTCTTCACCTCAGGTTGTTCCGTTGATAGTCTCATTTTATGACAAGCGCATGAACAATAATTCTCACTCGATGTTTCATTCATTCGTCGACGTTTCCTACAGTCAACAGAGATGTGGCCGACTCCGCCGCATGTCCAGTATTTCATAACAGGTCTCGGGGTTCTCCGTTGTACATGCCCTATTCTTTGGCAGGAACATTCCTGGACGGACGTTTCTCGGACTCTATATGTACTCCTGGTAGCCAGTTTAGCAGATTCATATGCCAATGCGAACGCCAGTATTTCATTAGTCGGCTTCTTTCCCGCTAAACGAACGGTTTGTTGCAAGTCCCGATCTTGGAGTGCGTTTATAAATGCATCCATTGCTACCTCGTTCAGAAATTCCTTAGTCATATTTGAATACGACAAGTTTGCCAATCGCTCAATGTCTGCCTGCAACTGTTGAAGATTTTCTCCAGGTTTCTGCATTCTGCTCCGTAGTTACATGCGGTAGACCTGCTGCATGTGGTTATCTCCATACCTAGCTTCAAGGCCGTCTCTTACCGCTTGGAAATCTGTTTGCTTCTCTGCTGGTGTGGTTTGTAGCAATTCTGCAGCCGCCCCGCGGAGTGACAAGATTAGTGATGTTGACTTTTGCTCATCCGACCACTTATTATAATTGGCCGTGGCGTCAAACTGACTTATAAATACGGAGAAAGGTCCCGTTCCATCGAAGGTTGGCGGTTGCATCCTTGTATCTTTGTAGTCATGTTGATTGCCTGGCGATGTCTTATTTCTCTCAACACACTCAAGTCTCTTTTCAATTCGTGTTATTTCATCGGTGGCTTTCTTAAATTCAGCTTCGTTTTTTAGATCCAGATTTTCTACTTCGCTTCGAATTTTTGACTGAATTTCTTCCTTAAAGTGTTGAAAATTACATTTCATCCACTGCGTTTGGGCATCCAATTTTGCATTCAGATCTGCAGCTTGTGCGTTGAATTTTGAATTTTGGGCATCCAACTTTGCATTAACATCTATAGCTTGTGCGTCCAATTTTATCATCATCATCCTGAGCATCTCCGAAATGTCCACCGTGGCGAACTCTTATCCGTTACATTGGCACCATCTTGACTCGGTGTTTCTTCTCCATCCGGACAGTCTGGCCCAATCGCAAAAACACATGTGTCAACATCAATACTCTCTTCCTCCATTGCTGCTTGTAAACGCTGTCGAAGAATTTGCTTCAGTCCTCTGCTATCCAGATTCCGGTCCTCAAGTTCCTTTGCGTCTTTTACTTTTTACTTATCGCTTGTTTCACTTTCTTACTTATTACTCCTTACTTTCTGGGTGCGACGTATTTATACCGTTTCGGCGTTCCGTTTCCGTCCGTTCCATTGTCTTGAATGTTCTACTGTTCCTAGTCTCCAGTTTTCCAGTACTTTATATAATATTCTAGTACTTTGTTTCGGATTTTCTCGAATATTCTAGTACTGATTCGCATATGCGTGACAGTATGTATAATTGGATTTTGACTTAAAATAAATGCAGACGTAAAAAAAAGCTTTCAAATTGATTCGGCAGTTTAAGAGGTACCGGCCAAAATATATGAGAATCGTCGATTTCTTGGGCTAAAATAAAAACCGAAAATTCATTCCGGTCCCATGTAAAAATAAAAAACATAATGTAGCGAGCTTAGGGTTCGCTGGATTAATTATTTTAAAATAAATAAGAGCCGTTAAATCGATTTTGAATTAATGTGACATTTTATTAGTCCGTTAATAACAACCGTTACTTTTTACCGTACACTTAAGGTTTTCTTTACTTATCGCTTCCGTAATTATCGCGTAATTTACTGCTTACTTATTACTTATTACTACCACACTTATCACTTGCTTCACGTTCTACTTCTTACTCATCTCCACGATCTGTGTGCGACGTATTTATACCGTTCCCTCATTCTGACTCGGCGTTTCGTTTCCGTCCGTTCCATAATCTCGACTTTTCTATTCCAGTTTTCCAGTACTTTCTAAAATAATCTAGTACTTTGTTTCGGACTTTCTCGAAGATTCCAGTACTGATTGTCATCTGCGTCACTATAAGTTATGTTCAGTTCGTTGGGGTTTATTTAGAGATTGTCTTTTTACCAAGAAAACAAAATATTGATGAAGAAAATCCATGCATAAATATCGAAACTATGAGTAATTGAGTGAAGGTACTGGAATTGAAGAATTTCTTTCACCGAAATCAGTCCATAATGAAGTTATTTAATACGATTTTTGAGTTTAGAATATTTAAACATTTAAGCAAAACACAAAGGCATTGAATTTAAATTTTGGTTGTAAATGAATGTTATTAATTATATATTTTCAATGTTTGGGAGTAGAGTTGAAAGGTTCTTTAAATGACTTTTTAGCCTTTTTGCCAAGTAGTGAAGGAATATGTAAATAACATGTTTACTGTTAAGTATTACAATCATGTCATTGTTATTACTCACTTTTATGCTAATTTTGTTTATTACTGTTGCGGATTGGCAGTTGGATGTTGGATGCTGGGATGTACTGGAGAAATCTAGTACATTCGCAGTATATCAGTTGCGCGGCAGCTGACACGGACCAGCTGGCCGATTGTCACCAACGTCCCTTTTTTAAATTGGCGGTTATTCGGCGTCATTACTCAATCTCAGTCTGCAACCAACCTTCTCCGCGCTCACACTGTCAGGGCAAACATCACAGGTACCAGTTAACCGCAACAAACCAAAGTGTATAGGAATTAAATAATAAGAGAGATAAAACTTAATCTCCCGCAATAAAGACTTCAGACTTTGCTTGTGCTTCCTCCTCGCTGTCTCCACCGACTTCCTCCCATTATTGCGCTCTCGGCTATCTTCTTGGATACAGCTCACCGTTCCTGGACTCCTTAAACGTGGAACGCTTTCCTCCTGGATGCAACCTCATCATCGCTCGTCTCTCTTATCAACAATTACACATTATTTTTCTTTATTATTGTGACGCATATGACAATCAGTACTGGAATCTTCGAGAAAGTCCGAAACAATGTACTAGATTATTTTAGGAAGTACTGGAAAACTGGAATAGAACATTCAAGACTATGGAACGGACGGAAACGACACACCAAATCAGAATGAGGAAAAACGGTATAAATACGTCGCACGCAGAGCGGAAGTTAAGTTAGAGATAAGTAAGACAGTGAAGCAAGCGATACGTCTCGAGTGAGAAGTAAGAAGTAAAATACGCGATAATCAGAAAGTGTTTACAAAGAAATCGTTATGTGTACGGTAAAAAGTAACGGTTGTTATTAACGGACTAATAAAGTGTTACAGTAATTCAAAATCGATTTAACGGCTCTTATTTATTTTAAAATAATTAATCCAGCGAACCCTAAGCTCGCTACAATTGGTGTCAGAAGTGGGATTAATTATTGTTTAAGTGAATAAGTGTGTGAAAGTGTGTTGTGGCGATGTCAGATCGACATTTGGAGGATCTTCGCGTTCCTGAGTTGAAGAAGGAACTTGAGGACCGGAATCTGGATAGCAGAGGACAGAAGCAAATTCTTCGACAACGTCTGCAAGCAGCTATGGAGGAAGAGGGTATTGATGTCAACACATATGTTTTTACGATTGGTCCAGACTGTCCGTTTGGAGAAGAAACAGCGAGTCAAGATGGTTGCAATGTAACGGAGAATAGTTCGCCACTGTTAGACATTTCGGAGATGTTCCGGATGATGATGACAAAATTCGACGCACAAGCTGCAGATGTTAAGGCAAAGTTTGATGTCCAAAATTCAAAATTCGACGCCCAAAATTCAAAATTCGACGCCGTAAATTCAAAATTGGACGCGCAAGCTGCAGATGTCAATGCAAAGTTGGATGCCCAAACACAATGGATGAAATGTAATTTTCAACACTTTAAGGACGAAATTCGAAACGAAGTAGAAAATCTAGATCTAAAAAACGAAACTGAATTCAAGAAAGTCACCGATGAAATAATACGAATAGAAAAGAGACTTGATTGTGTTGAGAGAAATAAGACATCGCCAGGCAATCAACATGACTACAAAGATACAAGGATGCAACCGCCAACCTTCGATGGAACGGGACCCTTCTCCGTATTTATACGTCAGTTTGACGCCGCGGCCAATTATAATAAGTGGTCGGATGAGCAAAAGTCAACATCACTAATCATGTCACTCCGCGGGGCGGCTGCAGAATTGCTACAAACCATACCAGCAGAGAAGCAAACAGATTTCCAAGCGATAAGAGACGGCCTTGAAGCTAGGTATGGCGACAACCACATGCAGCAGGTCTACCGCATGCAACTGCGGAGCAGAACGCAGAAACCGGGAGAAAATCTTCAACAGTTGCAGGCAGACATTGAGCGATTGGCAAACTTGGCTTATACAAATATGACTAAAGAATTTCTGAACGAGGTAGCAATGGATGCATTTATAAACGCACTCCAAGATCGGGACTTGCAACAGGCCGTTCGTTTGGCAGGAAAGAAGACGACTAATGAAATACTGGCGTTCGCATTGGCATATGAATCTGCTAAACTGGCTACCAGGAGTACATATAGAGTTCGAGAAACGTCCGTCCAAGAATGTTCCTGCCAAAGAATCGGGCATGTACAACGGAGAACCCCGAGAACTGACATGAAGTGTTGGACATGCGGCGAAGTCGGCCACATCTCTGTTGACTGTAGGAAACGTCGACGAATGAATGAAACATCAAGTGAGAATTGTTATTCATGCGCTAATCATAAGAGGAAACTATCAACGGACCAACCTGAGGTCAATAGCTCGGGAAACTTGTAAGGGCAGACTTTACGGGGCGAAAGTCGCCTGGTGGAATTTGCAGCCCCAGCATCGTAACTGTATCACAACTCCAACGGGATAACCAAAGTTTGGTTATAACTACGATTGTTAATGGAAGGACAACAACAGTGACAATCGACACTGGAGCAACGAGATCCATAATTCGGCCGGATGTCGTGGGCCAAATTGCCCTTAATAAAAATAGAAGATACGCTTTGAGGACTGCCACAGGGGAATGTTCTACAGTCTACGGAGAAGTCGAGAGAATAATAGTGCTGGGCAATATTTCCATTTCCCACAAATTTTTGGTTGCCGATATTACGGACGAATGCATTCTTGGAATGGATTTCATGAAGGAGCACCAAGTTGTTCTAGATATCGGGCAAAGAACATTGCGAATTGGTAACTTGGAGGTTGCTATTACACTGCAGGACGAACAATTGCGAAGGCTGAAATGTTATGTGCGTGAGGAGGATGAGATCCCAGCTCGTTCAGACTCGGTGATTTGGACCAGTCTCGAGAGTGATCCCAGTGACAATCGATTTTACATCACCGAAGCTGTACAAAATCAGCGTAAGGGGAACATCCTTGTTCGGAAAGACCTTATCGATGCGAAGAAGCACATCGTACCCGTCAGAGTACTAAACGCGTCCGAAGAGCCGGTCGCAATAAGAAAAGGAGAGGTAATCGCAGAATGTGCACCTGTGTCAATAATAAGCTCAATTCAGACAAGGGGAGAGAACCATTCAATTCAACAGTCCGTGGGTGCATCATCTGTGGTTAATAAGTTGATGTCTCCGAAAATCGAATTAACAGACAGAAAAAAGGCAAGCGTTAAATCACTTCTGAACGATTTTTCTGATAGTTTTGTGACAGGAAATGATAAATTTGGACGCACTATAACTATACCGTTAAACATCGCACTGACACGGGTGAGTCAAGACCTATAAGGCAGCCACCTCGTCGACTACCGTTGGCCAAACAATCAGAAGTAGGCAACATGATTCGAGAGATGGAAGAGCAAGGAGTTATCGAAAGATCATCGAGCTCATGGGCTTCGTGGGCAGTTCTCGTCAAGAAGAAGGATGGGACAACTAGATTTTGTGTCGACTACCGCCGGTTAAACGACATTACAAAGAAAGACAGTTACCCGCTTCCTCGTATCGACGACACACTAGATACCCTTTCTGGAGCTCAGTGGTTTTCAACATTGGACCTAAAAAGCGGTCACTGGCAAGTGGAAGTGGAGGAGGAGGACAATGAGAACACAGCGTTTACTACCGGAAACGGACTTTATCAATTCAACGTGATGCCTTTTGGATTGTGTAATGCTCCAGCAACGTTTGAACGATTAATGGAAAGTGTTCCCCGGGGACTTACATGGAAGGCGTGTCTTGTGTACTTGGACGATATCATCGTTGTTGGAAGGAATTTACCAGAGCACATCAATAATCTGCGCTCCGTCTTCGAACGACTAAGACAGGCCAACTTAAAGCTCAATTCGAAGAAATGTGAACTCTTCCAAAGGAGAGTAAAATTTCTGGGACACATCGTTTCATCTGCAGGAGTTCAAACGGATCCTGACAAGATAGCAGCCGTCCGTGAGTGGCCTACTCCAGAAGACAAGCAGCAGTTGAGAAGCTTTATGGGATTAGCCACATATTACCGACGGTTTGTTAAAGGTTTCGCCAATGTGGCAAAACCCCTACATGAACTAACGGGTAAAGACAAGAAATTCAATTGGACAGAAAAGTGTGAGGCAGCATTCAACACATTGAAGGCCGAGTTATGTAAGACACCAACATTGGCATTCCCAAGAGCGGATTGCCCATTTATATTGGATACTGATGGAAGTAACACAGGAATCGGAGCAGTGTTGTCACAGGAAGTCGATGGTAAAGAGAGAGTTGTCGCATGTTATAGTCGAGTTCTATCTAAGCCAGAGAGAAATTACTGCGCAACAAGAAAGGAACTGCTGGCTGTCGTAGAAGCCGTTAAGAATTTCCATAAATACCTCTACGGACGTCGATTCAACCTTCGGACGGATCATGCGGCCCTGAAATGGTTGCTAAATTTTAAGAATCCGGAAGGACAAATAGCTCGATGGATCGAACGACTTCAAACGTACGATTTCCAAATTTCCCACCGTCAAGGGAAGGTGCATAATAACGCTGATGCTCTATCAAGAAGACCATGTAAGCCAGATTGTAAACATTGTCATAGAGCGGAAGAGAAAGAAGAGGCGTACGACCTGCGAAATGTACAAGTAGAAGTACTAGATGGGTGGACGAGTGATGCTATACGCGCAGCTCAACTTCAGGATGAAGATATGTCGCTAATTCTGGAATACAAAGAAAAGAACGAGCGGCCAACTTGGAACAATATTTCCGACAAGAGTGGAACATTTAAGGCATATTGGGCACAATGGAATTCCTTGCTAGTGGAAGATGGTATTCTTAAGCGTAAATGGGAAGCCGCGGACGGAAAATCCCATCGAATGCAAATTCTAGTCCCACCATCAAAAGTGAAAGATGTTCTAACAGAAATGCACGACGGGGCCTCCGGTGGACATTTGGGAGTTAATAAGACACTTTCAAAATTACGATCTCGTTTCTACTGGCTTCACATGAGAGATGACGTCGAGTCTTGGTGTAGGAAGTGCACAACTTGCACTGCGACCAAGGGACCAACGGCAAAACCAAGGAGCGCTATGAAGCAGTACAACGTGGGTGCCCCTTTCGAGCGAATTGCGATTGATATCTCAGGACCATTCCCAAAAACAAACGACAACAACAAATACATGTTAGTTATCATGGATTACTTCAGCAAGTGGGTAGAAGTCCTTCCAATTCCAAACCAAGAAGCAACAACCGTCATTGAGCAGCTAATCAATAATTGGATCAGCAGATATGGAGTTCCCTGTGAGCTTCATTCTGATCAAGGCCGAAATTTCGAATCACAGATATTTCAAGGCATCTGTGCGGCACTGGGCGTAAGGAAAACCAGGACCACACCCTTACATCCGCAGTCAGACGGAATGGTCGAAAGGTTCAACCGAACAATGAAAGAGTACTTATCGAAGGTCGTTAGTGATCACCAAAGAGATTGGGACAAATATGTACAAACCTTTCTCATGAGCTATAGATCGACTAATCACGATACGACGGGCCATTCTCCAGCAAAAATTATATTTGGACGGGAGATACGATTACCAGCCGATCTGCGATTCGGAATACCTCCAGACGCCATAGACAAGACCGAAGACTACGTAGCCGAATGGAGAAATCGCCTCGATGAGATTCATCATTTGGTTCGAAAGCAAATCAAGGTATCCAGTGACAGGATGAAAACAAGGTACGACGTTCGAGCCAACGCATCCGGATTTAATGCAGGCGATAACTGTGGCATTATAACCCTCATCGGCAAAAAGGAAGGTCTCCGAAGTTGCAGCAACATTGGGAAGGACCGTATAAGATTCTCACAAGAATTAACGACGTTGTATATAGGATTCAGCGAAGACCGAACGCCAAGATGAACGTGGTACATCGTGACCGACTGGCGACTTTTGTTAACCCAGGAGATCAGTGAACTTAGTTCGGGACGAACTAATCTAGGCGGAGGGTAGTGTGACGCATATGACAATCAGTACTGGAATCTTCGAGAAAGTCCGAAACAAAGTACTAGATTATTTTAGGAAGTACTGGAAAACTGGAATAGAACATTCAAGACTATGGAACGGACGGAAACGATACACCAAATCAGAATGAGGAAAAACGGTATAAATACGTCGCACGCAGAGCGGAAGTTAAGTTAGAGATAAGTAAGACAGTGAAGCAAGCGATACGTCTCGAGTGAGAAGTAAGAAGTAAAATACGCGATAATCAGAAAGTGTTTACAAAGAAATCGTTATGTGTACGGTAAAAAGTAACGGTTGTTATTAACGGACTAATAAAGTGTTACAGTAATTCAAAATCGATTTAACGGCTCTTATTTATTTTAAAATAATTAATCCAGCGAACCCTAAGCTCGCTACATTATATTCTTTATTCTCTTTCACCATATTTAACCACAAACTCAGCCTTTGTTAGGAAATATTTTCGTACAGCTTTCATTTTATATACATGTTTGAATTCCTTGATATAATGTGATTTAAAAAGAATTATCCTAATATTATATATAAAAGATTAATATTAAACATAAAACCGTTATAATTTATATAAATTATTCCCACGCTTGTCAACTGTCATAAATTTCCCATCTAAATGTTCTTCTGGTGAATGTCAACACATGCAACTGTCAAATTCATAGAAAACGCAAATCGTTTGAAGAGTCTTTGTGCTGCTTTCTTTCAATCAATTGTTTTCTTCTTAAACAAAGCAAACACATAAATTCAAAATGAGTATTTTGGATAATGTCCGTGATTGGTTTACCAGTGATACTTCGCGGAACAAAAATTCAGCTTTATTGGCGGGGTTTATGGTAAAGCAAATGAAATCCGCTGTGCTCCGAAATTGACATCATATATTCTACTTTCTTTTCACAGTTCTTCGCAGGATGGTGGATCCTTATTGATGCCATGGCAAAGGATAACCAACACCAAATTACTACTGGGATGGTTTTCATTGGCATTTTCGGAACAATTAGCTGCTTCATGGTGAACACAGTCAGGAACTCGCATGTACGTTGATTGATGTGAGGCAGGACATGTCACTAGTCCTTTGAAAAATTTTTTTTTCTAATTTCTATTACAGGTAACCGACAACCCGAGTGAGTCCAGAGCCCGTTTTGCTCAGATATGGCTTCTCATAGGCTTTGTGATAGGCTTCGCTTCTGTAATTGCTGCTGTTTGGGTGATGATTGATGATTTCATCAATGTCCGTAAGTGATCAGTCATTCTGTTGTGTGTCTTCACTATATCTCTAAAATGTCTGTCTTCTAGCATCTAAGGCCAATTGGATGGGAGTGGCGTTGTTGATGGAGAATATTTTGATATTAGTCGCTAATCTTGTTTACAAGTTCGGACGTAGTGAAGAACATTGGAATGATTCTTAGACTGGGTTACATCTCATGGAAAATTGTTCTTGTAACCATTTAGTTTACAATGCTTGGAGTTTATTGTAGCGAAGCTCGAAACGCTGAAGTGCAATTTCTCATAATTTAAATATCAAATTATTTCCAAGGGATTGTTGATTGTTATAGAAACGTAAACAACATCCCTTAATCAATAATCAGATAGCCTTGGAAACAAAGCTAGCAATTAGATGATCAGGATAAACAATAAATAGTCAGGTAAAAATAAACTGTATTCTTGTTTCTGGGGGTGGTACTGGCTACAGAATGCGCTGACAAACCACCGCTTTAGTAAACAAAGTGTTGGTCGCAGAGTAGTTCTGTATAAGGTCATTGGTACTTGCTATTAACAAAGGTGACAGTTTAAAAGTAGATTTATTTTTATTTGTTCGTTTGAAATCTGCCTAGTTATGAAAAATTTAAGAATTTTTCTATAATAAAATTGTGCGAAGAAAGCACCTTCGCCAACGGATACGTATGGGAAGTATCCTAACTCGGAAGAGGTGTCTACCAATCAGCGGAAAGGTCGGGTTGGCATAAAGTAGGGATCATCGTCAACAAGGAAGTGTGATGGAATAGGCCTTGCTAAACGCCTGTATGAAGACATGAACTATTATCCCATCAACACATTGGATCCGTTCCTCACGTATAATCTTAATAAATACATTGTTAATGTAATAGTGGCGGGCGATAATGTGGTCGCGTCCAGAGGAGAAAAGCGTTCCAAGAGCGAAGTCAAACGATGGAATCAGCGTCCAAAAGGATGAACTCGAACGGTAGAATTAGCACATAAGAAGATGAAGTCAAACGATGGAATCACTGCTTGATATTGACTTTTATTAATTAATGTATGTTGTTGATTGGCCGAGAGCCGATGGTGTTTACTCGATGAATGTTGATTGTAGACTGACGAATTGGCATAACTGCCAATTCAAAAGGCGACGCTATGACATCATCGTGGTGACAATGATCGCCAGTTGGTGCCAGCTGCTGCGCAACTGGTATACATGTGATTGTACTAGATTTCTCCAGTACATTCCAGCACATTCAATTGCCAATCCGCAACATTCCGCCCGCCTTCGCCAATCATTGGCGAATCATTTTGTTCCAGGGGACGGTGGCTAGGGGCCGGGAGTGTGCGGTCTGCTGGTGGCGGTTGGTCTTGGTCGGCTGTCCACTTTCACCTGGACGATCGGTTGAGAGGGGACCGCCCGCCCTGAGGAGCGCTGGAGGCTTGGGGGTCTGGGATGGCCCGTATGATCTATGGCGACAGGAACCTCTTTCCCATCGCTGAAGTCCGTTGCCTTTTGTGGTCGCGGGACCGGCCAGTTGATCTGGGTTAGAGTTGTAAGGTAGCAACCCACGACCGATGACCACGCGATGACTGGTGATGGGTCTCGCTATGTCGAGCCCGGTGGTGGTGCCATGTACTGCGCACGTTGGCCCCCGTCTGGAGTGAGTGGCCGGCGGGATGCGACCGTTGGGGGTGTGTGCTGTAACGTGGAGTCGGGTGCGGTGTCTACCCCGCCACTGTCCGCGTGTCCTTTCGTAATGGCAGTGACGGGCCAAGTAGTTCCCGGGGTCGTCGCAATGCAGCCTCTGTAAATGCACAGAGGGGCGTGCTTTCTTGCTGGAGTTCGAGAGACCGCTGGTTGCTGGGGAGCGCCGCACGCCAAGCGGGGCATTGCGCGCTCTTGGTCCTGTTGTGGTGGCTACAGGTGGTAGCGGTTGGCCTGGGTAGTTTTGGACCCGGGCAGGAGCTTGACCGCGTGGTGTCCTGGGTGTGGTGAGGTGCCTTGAAGTGTTCGAGTGGGTAAGCTCCTGGTTCCTCGATTGCTTCTTGCCCCTGCAATGGTTCATCGGGCGGGGGGTATGTCTTGTAGTTGGGTCGCGCAAGTGATCGGTGGCTGGTAGTTGCATGGGCCTCGTAGGTGGCCCCCGGGGCCGCCGCCGGCGAGACCTCCTTTTGGTCTTCTGATGGGAGCTGCGACCATCAGTCGTAGGGTCGGCCAGTTCCTCTGGGTCGGAGTTGTAAATTCGCAACCCACGAGGAATGGCTATATGATGGCTGGTGACAGGCCTTGTCACCTTTAGGCTTGATGATATGGTGGGTGCTGCTCCTGTTAGCACCCATCCCAGTTCAGTGGCCTGCGCGACGATGCCGGAACGTTGGTCCTTCCTTAGGGCTTCGAGGATGATGTTGGGGTACACGCCTGCCCCAAGGATGATGTCCACCTTGTCGGCGAAGGCGATGTTTGGATCGGCTAGGTTCAGATCCGCCACGAACGAGAGATCCCTTGTCGTTGATTGTAGTGGTGGTGTATACTCTGAGAGCCCTGACAGGATGAAGGGCCTTAGTGTCCATTGGCTCGAGCCGTGGAGGCGAGGAGTGATGCTGATGGCGGCCTGAGTCCTGGTGGCAAGGCCACGAGTGCCCCCAACAGCGTAGGTGGGGACGGATGATGCTTGGCTTCGGAGGTTTAACCTTCGGGCGAGTGATGCCGAAATGAAGGTGCCGCTGGAGCAGGGGTCCAGCAGAGCACGGACTTCAATCCTTCGTTGGTTCTCCGACGTCACGATGACTCTGGCTGTTAGCAGCAACGCGGAATGCTGTGAAGAGGTGCTGATGGCGTGTGCGCAGCCCCCTTCATGGCGGTCGATCCGGGGGGCGGATTCTTTGGCTCGTTGTGGCGGTGATGTTGTCCCGTCGATAGCGGTAGACCGGACATGCAGCAGGGTGTGATGTCTCCGCTGGCATCGACGGCACGTCTTTCTGGAGTGGCAGTCGCGTAGGCGGTGGCGACCCAAACAGTTGGTGCATAAGTTCCTTTGTTGTGCGAAGGACTTCCGACAGCCGGGTGTGATTGATCGGAATCCCTCGCAAGCGTAGATCGTGTGCGCGGTCCTGCAGATTGGGCAAGGGCCCTGTTGCCTTACGGGTGCCGGCGATGTTTCGTGCATCGGGACACGGGGCTGGCTAGTCATCGGGCCAGCTACTGTTGCTGGAACAGTCGAAGGCGGTTTTGTGGGAGGCATTGGCGTTGGTTCTGCCACGGATCCTAAGTGCGCCGTGCCCACTGCTTTCTCTGGAGTCCGCGTGAAGGTAGCCAGTTCCTCTGGGTCGGAGTTGTAGGTTCGCAACCCACGAGGAACGGCCATGTCATGTTGTGCCCCACAATGCGTGCGCGGCATCGTCTTCTGTAGGGGCTTCGGCTGGTCGATCATCGGGACCTTGAATAGGTTGGGCTTTGGGCAGGCGGCACTCTGGTCGGCGGCCTGCTCACTCTTATCCACTGTTCTGGGGTGCGGTTCCGTTTCTGATGGCTTGATGTCAGCTATTGGCAGCTGCACTGGGGGCAGCTCGCTAGGTTGAAGGCGATTGGTGCTGTTGACCATGGTTGGGGAGGCTGACTTGAGCGCGTACTGAGCATCGAGGAGCTTCGTCTGTTCCTCCAGGTATATTTCTTCGGTTTCGCCGAAACAATCCTCCGCTAAGTATGTGTGTTGTAGATGGTCCGGTGTCGCCGTGACGAAGATGTCGTAGTGCCGCTTGGAGAAGACTTCCCATTCGGCGCGGAGTGCATGTTTGGTTGCCTCGATTGCTGTCGGACTTGGTTGTCCCTTTTCCTGTATGTTGAGGAAAGGGCCGGAGATGGTGGCCTGTGCCGCGAATTGAGCGGCGATGAGTTCCTTAATCGTGGTCGGTTATTGTACGAGAGCTGATGTTGAAGGCACTTTGGTTTGAACTCTCGTTAGAGAAAGTTCGTCGTCCTGCTTTCGTTTTGCGGCAACAGCGGTTTCCGACTCATGTTGGTGATGAGCACGTGTATGATCTCTGCCGACCGAGGAATGTCGTCGGGGAACCGTTGTCAATGTTGTCGCCGTCGCCGCCGTCGCCACCGTCACCACTGTTTGATCCATTGTCGGCTCCGTTACGCACCGTGTGAAAGCAGGTATGATCTCTTCCGAGCGAGGAATGTCGTTGGTCTAGATCTTTGGTGTTCCGCCGACCGAGGAATGTCGTCGGGGAGCCGTTGTGTTGCTTCGTCGATGTCTTTGCCAGCATTCGCTTCTGCACTAGGCGCAGCTTCGGTAGATCGGTTTCTCCCTTTACTATAGGGTGATCGGGTCGGCGATTCGTTCTTTCAATTCCTTGGAGGTGGCAATGATCTCGTCCGCCCTCTTCTGGTGGCAGCGGTTCTAATATAGGATCATGATCGGCCGCTTGCCCCGCACTCCTTTGTTCAAGTGGCTCCTCATTCTCATTGAGCGATTCACCTAACAAAGGTGATTCAGAAAAAAAATATTTAAGGGGTGATCTATAGCTGGCATGGAATGAAGGATATAGCGTTTTGTCTCTGCCCAGCAACTTCGCCTCTTGGTCTGGGGGAGCATTTTCCTTATTATCGAGAAGACATGAAGTTGAGTCGTTAGCTTGTATAATAAGATCACATGCAATCCCCTCTAACAAGATCGGAGTAATTTCGGCACTGTTAAGCAACTCATCTGACGGGTTGTCTACCAAAGCTTCTTTGTCATTATTATCATTAAACCCAGCAACCACTGCACCTGGTCTCTTTCGGTTGTCATCTATTACATCGGAAAATTCGAATTTGTCTTTTGCCTTTTGGCATTCGTCGGAATCAAATATTAAATTTAAACCTAACTCATGGATAGCACTGGCGTTTAAGCGTCGTTTTATTTGACTTACTTGGCTTGTGGGAGTGGAACACTTCGCTGAGAAGTCAGCTGCAATATTCTTGGAATTCTTCTTGACCATAGCTGCATCGATTGTTGCCTTTTTCACCGTTAATAAACCGGGTTCGTCGGTACCGTCAACCGGTTCTAATGTGTTGTTTAGATCAATGCTGATGTCCGTATTAAGAAGGGATGTTTCACAGTCGTTATCCCTAGTAATTTCAGTCGTCCTTGATTTGTGTCGAGTCAGGTTGCAGTGTCTATGTGCCGCGAACTGGGCGGCGATGAGACGATCCAAATCGGCACTGGATCCGTTTCGAAGGACCAGAAAATGTTAATGTAATAGTGGCGGGCGATAATGTGGTCGCGTCCAGAGGAGAAAAGCGTTCCAAGAGCGAAGTCAAACGATGGAATCAGCTTCCAAAAGGATGAACTCGAACGGTAGAATTAGCACATAAGAAGATGAAGTCAAACGATGGAATCAAGGCCCAAAAGGATGAAGTGAAACGATGGAATCACTGCCCGAAAAGATGAAGTGAAACGATGGAATCACTGCCCGAAAAGATGAAGTCTTTTTTCCTTGACATTGACTTTTATTAATTAATGTATGTTGTTGATTGGCCGAGAGCCGATGGTGTTTACTCGATGAATGTTGATTGTAGACTGACGAATTGGCATAACTGCCAATTCAAAAGGCGACGCTATGACATCATCGTGGTGACAATGATGACCAGTTGGTGCCAGCTGCTGCGCAACTGGTATACATGCGAATGTACTAGATTTCTCCAGTACATTCCAGCACATTTAATTGCCAATCCGCAACATACATCATGGAAGTTTCTTCAACTTTAGGCACTTCAGACCATTGTGCCGTTTCATCTTCATTTCCTGTAATCAACGACAGTGTTATCGGAAATGTTTGCAATGGAATTGTATGGCTGCATAGCGTTGTGAGATTTTTTTGTTTTTTATTACACGTGTGGTGGTGGCAGATTCCTCTAGACGAATTCGTAATGACAAAGGATTTGGATTACATACTATGCAACCTTCACCAGGGACCATAAACATTGCGCCGTCTATTTTTCAGCTTCGCCATGGTATGATAAATCCTTAACGTACACATTGGCCGGCGACCTTTTTCTCCCAGCAATAAAATACCCAAGCAGCTGTATATAATTAGCGCAATCGACGCTGAAGCCAATTTCCCTAACTCGCACCATGTGCAAACAAAAGAACGCCGTTTTTCCGCAGGCATTCTGGCGATACGATAAACAATCTATATCGTTTGAAGTATCCCAAATGCATCTCCCATCTAATGAGTTACAACCTGTTTACTCAGTTGAACTCTCAGATCATAAATTCCCTTTGTCCTACATATTCCTGGATCGGTTTACCGGTGACTTTCTCACATAAGCAGACACAAACCGAATTAGCATCCAATGAGATTCGGCTTGTTTGCTTAGCCGAACTCACATCTCAGTGATGCACATTTTCCCTTTCTTTGTTTTAGATTCGTTCCCATGGCTTTGATCCATAAAAGAACCAATGTACACACATACATGTGTACCGTGACGACCTTCTCTATGAGATCTGTTTGGTTACCCCAAAGAGAGACTTTATGTCTCTCTTGGAATAGGAAAATGCACCCCTTAATTAAGAGAGCCAGTTTCACTGGCCGAATTTCCTTTAACAACGAATGAATATCGTTGAGTCAAATTACACCCACCGACCACCACGGTCGTTGCCGCTCCCGCTCTCCGTCGCGCGGCGGAGAAGCGTAGGTCGTGTGAAAAGGAAGTGTCTCAATGTGTTTAAAATTCATAAAAAAAATCAATTTAATATTAATAATAAGTTAAAACACTAACATATTTGATAATGGTGGAGAACAAAGTGGTCTTTATTTAGAGAATAAAACGTAACAAATAAAGAATAAACATTGATTAAATCTGTGCGTTATTTTCCGTGTTGTCCGCTCCGTAAAATGGCGTTCAGTTTGTTGGCATGCGAACGATACGTGTCGGAACTTAAGTGACAGTCGAATGGGGATAGGAGTGAACCGAGTGTCCGTGTTTGGCACAATACTCCTAATCCCCACATACCTCTTGGGAGAGGCAAACCTATTGTGGGGGAACGAGTTCGCGACGCCAGCATGGGCGAGAGTTCTACCTCGTCTCCACCACTTCTAAGTGTCTGCCATAGACCGAAAGAAAAAGGAAGTACGCACAAACACTCAGAGAAAACTGTTCACCATACAAAAGGACTTGGTTCTATGAGCGGAAAAGACTGAACGAAAATGACCCGGGAACTGCAGCACAGAAGACGAAAGTATAATAAAACACACTGGTTCCACAGCACCGGAAACGAAATGAAACGCACTGATTAGATGTTACGACAAATTTGTGTTTTTATTTTTAATTAATTGAGCTATTGTTTTATATAACATTTTTAAATTATGAAATCGAATAGATCACTGTTTTAATGTTATTGAATCTTTATTGTGAACTTTTGATTTTTCCACTATTTACTCGATCACGGATTTAATATAAAGTCTATTGGATGTACATCACTTTCTATTTCTGCTGCCATTAATACAAAGTACTCTAACTACACGAAACTCGACGGGGTACTTCGCGTCTCCGTGTGCACCGGAGAGCGGAAGTCGGCATGACCGTGGCGCTCAGCGAATGGAATTAGACTCCTCGATATTTAATCGTTTAGGGGTGAGTTTTCCCGAGAGAGAGAGTGTTTCTCTCGAGGTGAAAACAAGGAAGAAAGACTTGGCAATGTATGTGTATGTGTGCGTGGAGATCACTTTGTTTTTTTCATATATAAGGCCATGGGAATGAACCTGAAACAAAGAAAGGAAAAATGGATCGTGGAGTTCTTTGTTTATGTGAGAGGTTACTGGGAAACGAATCCAGAACTATGTAGGATAAAAGGAAGTTATGGCCTGAGAGTTCAACTGAGTAAACAAGTTGCAATTCATTAGATGGTCGGTGCATTTGGGATACTAGGATGATTGAATTGTTTGCGTATCCCCAGAATGCCTGCTGGAGGCAGCGGTCTTTTGTTTACTCATGGTGTGAGTTAGGGAAACAGTCTCAACGTGGATGGTGCTAATTACACGCAGCTGGTGTTCGACTATTTATCTATTTATGGCTAAAAGGGTCGACTGCCGATGTGTGCATAGATAGTTTTTATGTACACATATTGAGGGAATTTATGATAAGGTAAGAAAGAACTCTTACAGGAATTTATATGCGAAGAGATGCAAGAAAAGGTAAGAATTCTTTTACTGAAGCTTTTTAGATTATACCTTAGATAATCCTAAATGCGTAAAGCATTTAAGGTGCTAATGCGATTGCATTAGCGAAATTATATGATTGGATGGGAGGGGGGTTTGGCGTGAACCGTGGGGTTTGGCGGAACCGCCACACTATAGCGCCGAGTCAGCGCCCCGAGATGTCACCAAATAACTGCTGCAGTTCTTTTTGAATCGTTGCAGGTTTTAATACTCTGGAAACACTCGCGCGGGGAGGGAATTCCACAGCTTTTCCGCTCTGTAACGGAACGAGTTGTTTTTTTGTGCCTTCGATGTGATAGCGACTGTAGTTCTGACGTTAACGCCGTGTCCCCAACCAGGTGGATCGCTCGTCTCTCTATGCTCTCAAGTAGGATGAGGGTATGCTTAGGAGCGGAGCTCCAAACACGAGAGCAATATTTGAGCGCCGGCCTAATTTGGGATTTACACAGAAGAAGTCGGGCCAGAAACGTCTTGGCTCTAAAAAGATAACTCAGTTTTCCAGAGGCGGACCTGGCGATGTTCGACATGTGTTTATGCCACCATACATTCCCACAGACCGTGACGCCGAGCAGCTTCATGCTTTCCCCAAATTCGAGGGCATGGCCATTCATCATCAGCTGTGGAACCGATGGTCCACTTTTCTTTGTGAATGTTGTATGTAAATCGACAATATTGGCTTTTCTCAACTGCAAGACCTTAATCAGATCCCGATTCAGAGCGTCGATCTGGCTACATCTCAGCTGATGGGAATTTTAATGGCGAAATTTCACACGTGTGCTTTATTAAGCGGTGCATGTGGTATGTATGCTTGTTCGTCTATGGTCGCAAAGCTTGGGATGTTTACAGCAAATGCTTTTCTCTTTCTAGTAGGCACTGTGAGTAGGTCGTTAGAATATAGTTATAACTAAAGGACTTGTCGTCAAAGACGACTAAACGCCGTGTGGTAGGTGGGCTCCTCTCCCCGTAGTAAAATGCTGCCTCAATGGCTGAGTTGATAAGGAAGTTGTGTCTTGCGTTTGATTGTACAAACCTAGGTCCTTTTCACGACTCTTGCTATTGTGCAGTTCAGCACAGTTACTGAGTGGTAGGCATAGTCCCAAAGACCAACCGCTCGGTAAAATACCACCTCATTAAGCCATATGCTCCGTGAAATAGTTGAGAAATTCTTGACCATCGTTCGGAGCTTGGCTGACGGACCCGGTCGAGAAAAAAGTAGGATCTCAGGGCACTGACTCAGCCCTATAGGTTCGCCTTTCCTGGGAGAAGTAAGAAAAAAAAAAATGCATGGTATAATCGGTTGATCACTCGAAAAGAGGAAACAAGCTGTAGTATTATGATTTGTTGAAAGCCAGTGTGTAATACCACAGTACGTGCCTTGCACTTCCGCTGTGGGGATTTAGTGTGAAAATGTTAGATTTCTTCTTTTTACCTCGTTATTTATCTCGACTGCAAGACCATGTGCAACTTCTTCTTCTTCCTCTTCCAGTTCAAATCCAGCAATGTGATTTGTAGATTATCCAGTGTCGGCTCCTCTGGATGTTCTCCCGATGCGGCACTGATTAGTTACCTTTAGCTTGCCGAACAACCGCTGTTAAATGAATCCGTGCTGATTACACCCAGAAAGCAGCGACTGAGGCCACACAATTTCACAGGAAAGACCCACAATCACTTTTACGTAAAAGTTTGCCCTTCTGCAATTCTTCTTTTATGACAAAAAAAAAATACTTTTCACTTTCTTTTTTCGTTTCAATTTTCCTCTCTCTTTACATTTTCTTTATTTATTATTTACAAAAAGGATTAACACACACCGGATCATTTCTTTATACTTCCGCCTTTTTCCCTTTTTTTTCCTCTGCCGTTAACAACAGTTTTCCTATCTTCTTCCGAAAAAACCCGTCAACAACGGAACGTCAACAAAAAAACCGCACATCAAAAAAAACATTAACCCTTTCTCTCTTTCGCTCCCCATTCACGTCCACTTCGAAAACCGAATTCGAACTCGAAGAACTGCACGATCCACACCCGAATCGGTTGTTCGAAAACTCACTTCTGGATCGTGCAATTCCTCCACCACCTTACCATCATACCACCTTAAAACAAATTATATTAAAATTACAAAAATGATTAATTGATGGGGAGGCGGACGCACGTAACAAAGCGTACTGTACTGTCATCCACAAAACTGAACACTCTGTTATCCATTGACTCCAACAAATCATTTATGTGAAGCAAAAACAAGGTTGGGGCCAAATTGGAACCATGGGACACCCCGGAATTGACAGAATACAGACCCGAAGACTCGTCGTCTACAATAACCCGGATCGATCGATTTTCGAGGAAGCTCTTGGTCCAGGCGCAAAACTGCTGGGAAAGTCCATATGAATGACGTTTGCTCAGCAATGCCCCGTGACAGGCGCAGGGCTTGCTTCATATGAACGATTTATTAGAATCAGCCGCCAGTAAAATATTCAGTTTTGTGGATGATAGTACCTTGTTTCTTCCTTTTCGAATGATCCGTCTATTAATACATCAACGGCCCACCAGCTGAGATATAGCCAGGTCGACTCTGAATCGAAATCTGGATAACGTTCTGTGCAGGTTTCTTAAAGCTACGCAAAGAATCAACCACAATTCCAATCCCAACTCCCTTTGCCAACCTGCAGTTATCTGCAAACATTCACCAACCCAAGAAAATCGTCCATGCATTTAATGCACCACACCCAAAATTCCCTGAAAAGAATTCTTTACATACAAGCATCGTCATAAATTAGGTAACCTTATCGGCGCCCATGTCAGCCAGCGTACCCCACCACACACGTGCGCAGCACATTTTCCTGGCTTATCCACAGTCACTGCAGCCTTTTGTCCAACCGACAAAACCAGTTTACGCATCTCGCGTCTAGCCACCAAAAACCGAATTCTCCAGCGTGTAAATATACACACAAAGAATTCGACCTTTTCTGATCGACAATCACCATTGTGTATTTAAATTGCTTTTAGCACCAGTTTCCCTAATGGCTTGCAGTCTATTTACACAGCTGGATGCACGTCTTCTATAATGCCCTTTGTTCTATTTCCTTTTCTCAGTTTCGTTTACCCATGATCTCGTAACATGAGTAAACAATGGATCAACTAGCACACTAGCTAAGATCAACCCAGAATGATCCTCTCCAATTCGCCACCACAAAGAGAAACTTCACGTTTCTCTCGAGAAAAGAAAACCCACCCCTAGCTGTGAGTGGACTCACCACGAGTCTCTCTAGGTTAACCCTTGAGTACAGCAGTCGAGATTCACCCACCGCGGAGTGCGCACTCCCCGGGAGTCGAGAAATAACCACCAACAAGCGCGCACACCACCAGACGAGTTTTTATCATCAGCTGGTGTGCGCACCGAAGTGTACCACGGGGTCGGAGTTAGACGCTCGCGAAAGAACGCAGTTCTTTAAAACGGCGCAGTTTAATTCCATGAATCTTGCGGTCGATATTGTAAATTGCGCCCAGTATCGTTTAAGAATGCACATGCCAATAACTAACTCAGTGCGAAAGTTGTAAAGTGGCTTAAATAAACACAAATAAATAATTGTGAAAGTGACCAAACCATCAACGACCAATAAAGATCAGTCAGTTCAAATTCAATTAAAATAAATCAAACAAATACAAAGTCCAATTTAATCAGAAACAAAGTTAACTAAAAACAAATTAAATGTGATGTTAGAAACTAACGTTGAACCACCAAACAAGAGAATAATTATACTACAATAACTAGAGAACGAAAACCTTCTTGTAAATTGAAGCAAATTAATTAAAAAGGAAGAGTTAAAATTAAAAAAAACATTTATTACAAAACAACATCCTAGTGTTTTATTTTTCCTTATGCGAAGGGTTGGCGGCGGAACTCAGTTATTTATTCAGTGAATCAGTGGCGTATTAGTGAACCCCGCCCGTGCCGGCACACCAACTAATAACACAGTTCTACAGTGGGGAAAGGTCGATTTCGACGATTTCAATGCAACGAAGACGCAATATTCAACATTCACAAGGAAAAGTTCATCGTCGGTTCCACAGCTGATGGTGAATGGCTAGGCCATTGAATCTAAGGAAAGCACGTCACCGTCTGTAAGAATGTATTATGGTATGAGCACGTGTCACTAGGGTCTAGAAAATTGAGTTTTCTCTTTAGAGGCAAAGAATATTTTACTCCGGCCCAACTTCTCCTGTATAAATCTCAAATTTGACCCGTGCTCGAATATTGTTCCCATGTTTGGAGCTCTGCTGCTAAGCATTCCTTCGACATACTTGAGAACGTACAGAGACGGGCGATTCGCCCGATCGACACGACAGTGCAACATATATCGGGGCTGGAGGCGGTATCACATGGGATGGGGACCTTTGTCTGTTTTACACGGGGATATTATCACTGCGAATGTTCCTCAGATATTCGTGGTATTATACTGTGAAATTCTGTTTATTTGCCTTCCACAAGACAATCCGATGGGTCCAATCAGTTTGCAGATCATCTCTCGATGGTACGCACATCTATGTACAAAAACCTGTTCCGCTACAGAAACAGAAAGCTCCCGCGCGAGTATTTCCGACCCGTTACAACCTGCAACGGTTCAAGAAGAACTTTAACCATTATTTAATGGCATCTTCATTCGATTAGTTTGGTTCCGAACATCAACAAGGTATTCGAGAAAATTATAAATAAAGCATTGACTAACTGGTGTGAGGATAATGGTATTATTCCGAACAACCAGTTTGGTTTCCGATCTCAACATGACACAATTCATGGTGCGACAAAACTTGTTTCCGACATACAGTGGAACAAGGCGAAGCGATAATGCGCAGGGGCCTGTTTGGTTGACTTTCAAAAGGCTTTCAAAACCGTATGGTTAGAAGGGTTTGTATATGATAATGGGTAAACAATTTGTAGTGAAATGTGGAGATATAATCTCTAACAACATCTTCCATATCAACAACGGCCTGCAACAGGGAGCAGTGAATTCTCCCATGTTATTTAACATTTACGCTAGTGATCTAGTGGGTTCTCCCAAGCACGCCATGCCGCCGACATTGTGGTGTATAGATCTGGAGAAAATATTGATGCCATCAACAGACTTCTGCAAGATGATTTTAACAAAATCAAACGTGTTTTCGATGACTGGAAATTAAAAATAAATTTCCAAAAAACAGCGACTATCCTTTTCAGAACGCCCCTGTCCAGTGCATCAAGGGATACAAAACGGAACTGGAAACAAATTTCCATTGCAGGAAGTAATAACCTTCCCCTATAGGTAAAAACTGTAGTCAGATACCTTGGTATCTGGCTTGATCAGTATCTTTACTTTGATAAGCATACAACAGCTTCTCTCACAGCAGTTAAAAACGCCTATGCAATGACACGAATACTCTTCCGTAGTAGTTTTCTGGACCCCAAGGTGAAAATCATTTCATACTCAGCATTCATCCGACCAATATTAATGTATGGCTGCCCGGCATGGTATAACATATCCCCATTATACATGGAGAAGTTTCGGGTGTTCGAGAGGCAGTGTTTGCGTTCCTGCCTCGGAGTGTACAGAACCCCAGAGTCGCAATACAAGAAATACTATCCCAATAAAGTCCTGTATAACAAATCAGGACAAAACAGAATAGATAACTTCATTATCGAGATTATCCATGGTCACACAATTGGGGCAATATGCAGTCAAAATGAATTCATTTCGGGAGCATTCTATCCCAATGATATGTATATGGAGAATACTCTCCAGACTGGGTTCATTCTCCCAAAAGCGTTCCCTTTCTTGGATAAAAAAGGACTTATCCAAGAGTCCCTATTCTTTACCACTATTTCCATGGTGCCAGTAATACACGAATTCTCCATGATAACGATATCTCTAATATTCCAGATCGCCTGCGTTTTAATATGGTGATCGGTGAAAAAGATAAGTGTTACGTCAGTAATCGTTCCATCGTCTTTGTTCTGGCGAGGGCTTGACTCGGCTGCCTTGTGGATGGAAAATTTAAATAATCTAAGTGTAAACAAAAAATAATCGACTTGAATATTGAGTTTCAATTCAGTTTGATTTGAAGGCCAATTGCATGCACCTGAGTTATAGTTTCTGATCGAATACACCCGGTGTGTAAACCCAGTTTCTCTTCGACGGTGGTGTCTTCGGCTAGTTTCGAAGTTGACCATCGTAGAAACCGAAGAGAGAAAAAACAGAAACCGTCGTTGGAGCGGGATATAGAACAGAGGAAAAGAAAAATAGAGTGTGGAAGGGGGACCGTTGTGACGGTCTTTGTTCGAATGCGTGACGTTTTTTTCGTTAGAGCAGAGTCGGAAGTAAGAGTTGTTAGAGGCAGGGAATCACTGTGTCCCTGAGCTGGCGAGTTGTGTAAATGGAGTCTTTTACGTGTCGTTAAAGTTATGTTTTGGTTGTTCAGTAAAAAGTCGAAAAGTCAGATATCCTAAGTGGACTTTATTATTAACCGTCGGATGTTTTCTGTTTTTAAAAACGTTGCAAGAGGAAGAGGGAGAGACTGGATTTGGTAACGTCGGGATCGCATTCACTGTGAAAAATCGAAAAGGGGATTGTTCAAGTCCCGTCGTGGTTAAAGGTCGCACCGAATATGAGAGTGTGGAGAGACTGGAAGGAGCCCACAGGAACATCTATCAATAAGGAAAAATTAATTGTGCAATCTTCAGAACAATAAAGTTTGAAGTGGTTAATTAAAAACCAAAGGGAGGAATTACGTGTCGAGTGTTTTAATTGCGGAGAGACCGGGAACGACCCCGAGGAACGGTAGGGTACCACCCACGAACACAAGGTATGGTCTTTTAATTATCCTAGTACTAACACCGTCGGCGAATATAGTACAACTTGACGCAATTACCGCCGCAACACCCATATAAATCATGCCGCATTCCAAATTAACACAACATATTTAAAATAACTCAACTTACTATCTGAAACCCACAACTTATTTTGGCGCAACCTCTTACAATGAAATACCAATAAAAGTAACACAGGATAGCTCGAGCTAAATATCTAACAGATTTCGTACAGCATACTCCCATTAAGAAGAAAATACAACATATTTCGACAAGCAAATAAGTTATAACATAATTACGCAAAAAATAACACGACATAAGTCAATAAAAGATCGATCCCATTCCAACTGGTGGTGGATCAGTGATGAAGATAGGACTATACATCCCCAAACATAGTATGCGTCTCAGGCGCACCGCTTTCCTTCCACCGATCATCTCAATATTTTTTTTTTTAATTTCTAATTTTAATTTAATTTTAATTTTTAATTTTTTTATTTTTATTTGTATTGCTTGTCTATGTTTGTACGTTTTGTATCGTTTTTTTTTATATTGCTTGTCGACCCCATATATTTGTAATTAAAAAAAAAACAAAAACAAAAATTAATAAAAAATACATGATATAGAAAAAATAGAATGATTTTTAAAAAGCAAATATATCAATTATTGTGACATGTTATAAAAACGTTAGTTATTGTACACCGAAGGCATAAGAAAAATGATAATGTATAATTGTAAAATATGAGTTAACATTTAGTCTTAAGTAAAATCTGTAATTGAATTGTTAAATAAATGTGGAGATAAAATAAAAAAAAAGGTCTAACGGTCCCCATTACCCAAACTCTCACCTGTATGAAGGTGCCTCCATTATCCCTATCGACGACTACTTGCCTGAATTAGCATACAAGTACCTCGAAACCGCCCATATTGTAGTTCGGTTCGCTTCCGTGCTTCTCGATCAACGAGGAAGAGAAACGAACGACGGAATCCTGTGTGGAATCCGGATGATTAAAACGCGTTCACTAAACACATCCGGAAAAAGACGGTACCACCGATAACCAACGCGACCAGTGTTGTTACTCGAAGGAAGTTTAAAAGTAAAACAGTTGATGTTCCTTAGTACCTGAACTTTATTTGTATTTCACTCTTTATTTCGATTTTCACTTATTACACTCTTAAATACGTTCCTATTTGTACACTAAATTATATTTTAAAAGCGATAACTTCTCCGCTTAATACTTAATATGTTTTTAATAACTAACTGAAAATGCGTTTTTAAGGACGATGCCTTCTCCGGTTAACCGCGACTCTTCAACTCACTTTTTCAACTGTTCACCTTCTCACTTCAAAATTCTTATTTTCAAATATCTTTATGTTCTTTCGAAGGTCAAGACGCATCGCCCTTATCGTTTCATCCTTTCTTGGGGTTTTTGTTTATATTAGCCATCCGGCCACAAGATCCGTGGGAATTGGTTGTTAGTTTAGGATCTGGGAATCCGTGTCTATTAGCAAATCATAAAACATCTGGTATGCGTTTGGATGTTTATGATTGCAGGAATTGTGTGCCGGCGTATTGAATAGATATGCCTTTGTGCACTTTTAGGTTTTGGATCTTGTAGGTTTTTTAGGTGCTCATTGCTTTTAGCATACATAGGAAAATAACGCATTATGCTGTTTGATTTTAGGAAATAGAATCGAACAAATGCATTGAATTGAATAAATGAATTTGAATTCAATAAATGAGAATTTGAACGTTTAGTTCGATTTGGTTTGACAATGTTATGTTCGGAATATCAAATGGATTTTGTTATAGGTAGGATGAAAATGTAATGAGGGAGGAAAATGTAATGTGGGAGAAAAATGTATTGTGGGAGGAAAATGGTAGGGCTTCTTGGAGCACTACACCCAGAACAGCGAGAACCTACTTGCACGGGAGACTCGTGTTATTGACCCTTTTTTCTTTCGATCCCTTCGAATCTGAGCGCTACAATTTCTTGTAGAGTACAAAACTGAAAAAAGCACCCTGCCCAACAACATTCTCCTCTATAATAGAGGAATAGTCAGTCTATATTTGGCTCAGAGTGTCCACTTGGGACGAGCAAGTGCAGATTCTATCGCATATAAGTTCGAGTTTAAGACATTTTTGTTGAGCCCACAAATCAACAATCTGAGAATAGATAAAATAAAATACATTCTGTCAAATATCTACCCGGAATTTGTTATTTGAAATTCCTGCGTAAGCCTGTTACATTTCTTTTTGTCATTACGTTGGCACCACGATGAGACACAATGACGTCAACTTTGAGCGCAATTTGTCGATTAGTTTGCTTACAACTGCTGAGTTTGTTGGTTCACTTCAAGTATGGTTTACGATTTTTATAAAGGATGATTTGGTTGAGCGCGCAAGGCTAATAACCTTGCCCGAAAAAACAAATTATTATGGATAATTTAACAAGTCTCGGATAAGGACCGGATATCGGTGGAGAGACTTGCTAAATAAGGCCAAACCGGATCCCGGTTGTAGTGCCGATGATGATGATGATGATAATTTGGTTGAGCAAAGAGTTTGGATTACATTTTATGTTTCCAACGGAATTTGTTGTGCGGGATGGTTGAAAATATTGGTTAAGACTTGTGGTGACTCAGTTTTATCGAAAACATAAGTGTATGAAACTTCGTTAAGGTGAAAGAATTGGTGCTTGAAAATCGTCTTCATATGAGAGAACTTGCACAAGAGCTAAACATTTCACACAAATCAGTTCGTAAGATTTTGGCCCATATATTGGAGAAGATGCTGCGTCGCAGCAAGGTATGTTCCAAAAGAGCTCAACTTTTTTCAAAAAAGTGCATCAAAACGCGGTGGCTGAAGACATGCTTTCTAAAATCGCCAGTGACTCTGTGGGGGTGATGGTATGGATGCCGGCGTACGGCACGGGTTCACTGTCATCCCCAACGATATTCTGCCGTGAATTGTTCTCGAGAATGGTAAAATCAAACGGAAAAATGAAACACCAGCAATATGTTGTTTTGAAATGCGTTTATTGCTCACTGTTTGTCTTTTACTATATTGTAGGATTAGTTTGGCCTTTTTACAAAAAACTATTGGACACCTTTTGTGTTTCTGAAATTCGTTTATTGTGCACTGTTTGTACTTTACTATATTGTAGGATTAGTTTGGTCTTTTTACAGGAAAACTATTGGACACTTTCGTAAGTACTTAATGTTATTTTCCATCAAAGGGACTAGTGCCTATGGTTGTTGGGTACCGCCCTGTGTGTTTGGATACCGTCAATTTAGGCTGCTTAAACTCATCCTATTTCGTAGGGTTTACGGCTAGATTTACGCGGAAGAAAACAACTAAACTTCTCCGAGTCGGAAAGGTACAGCACTCGCAACGCGCTTGACGTTACTTGAACTCGATGCAAACTGATGCACACTCTGGTGCAACAACCCGACCTCAATGTGTGCGCATTCCTCAGCGGTTGACAATCGACTGACTAAAAGGGAGGTACCTCGCGTGGCGCGAAGCGGCGTGGCCAGCCGCGGTGGCGGTGGGACAACGCTGAGGCGCGTGTGCCCGCAGCGGTGGTTGTGAAGCGACTGTTGAATGAATGCAAGAATCTATTAGGGTGTCGTGGCAGTGGAGTCATCGCTAAGTGAACTCACTGCCGCTTACTAAGAATGCGGAGAAGGGTTGCTATACGTACATAGAGAATTTGTTTCGGGCAATTTCTGCCGTACAAGCTGAATTAGATTCCTCTGTTGCTGTGTGTACGTAGAAATCGGTTTCGGAGACATAACCAAGTATGGACATGGGTTGTCGGTTAGACAAAGGAACGTGGGTCTTGGTCGTTGCGATGGTTGTTTCGTGGAAATGCAATGCATCGTGCTGGTGACTTACCAGTGAGGAGAATTGGTATTATTTCAGATGGTTTAGGTAGGATGGGAGCCGAAATGGTTTTCGGGGAAGCTAAATGCTGCTTGGTTACAAGCGAAGAAAATGGTTTGAGTAGGAAGTGAGTCGGCATGGATTTCGGGGAAAATTAAATGTTGCTTGGTTGTGAGCGAGAACAATGGTTTAAGTAAGAAATGAGCCGGAATGGTTTTTGAGGGAAACTAAATGCAGTTTGGTGTAGATGATTTAAAATGTATTCTGTTGTAGGTTTTAAAAATGCATTCTATTACCGATTGGGAATTGCAGGTTGGGGAATAGATTCTTTGCAAGTTTGGGAATGTATGCTATTGCAGATTTAGGAGTGGATGCTGTTGCAGATTGGGAAATGTATTCTTGCAAGTTGAATGGGGCGTTGGGCTATGGTGACGCGCTGTTAGCGATCTAAATTAGGTAGGAATTGTGGGTTGGTTCTCCGTGTGATATACAGAACCCCCACAACTCCACATTCATGCAGCGCATCATAACTGGTGACAAGACGTGGGTATGCGAGTAATACATGCAAACAAGTCAACAATTATCCGAATGGCGATACAAAAACGTGTCGAAACTGGAAAATCACGACAAGGTCGATCAAAAATTAAGGTTAATTTCACAGTTTTCTTCGATTATCGTGGTGTGGTGCACTATGAATTCCTTCCGTAAGGTCACACAGTGAATGAGGGATACTACTTAGGCACTATCAAGCGTTTGCGATAGAGTGTTCGTCAAAAGAGACCGGATTTGTGGAAAGTCAAATCTTGGATTTCGTATCACAATAATGCACCATTTCACAAAGCTACAATTGTGGGCGGATTTTATACCACAAACTCAACGAGCACAGTATTGTCCAGGTATTCCCTGTGACTTTTTCCTGTTTCCCAAACTGAAGTTGCCACTTCGAGGAACAGGTTTCGAGTCGAATGGAGCCATATAAGAACAATCGAAGAAGGAGTTCAAATTGTTCCCGGGCGCGGTCTATACAAAAAGGGTACTGGCTCGGAAGGGGCCTACTTTGAAGGTGGTCAAATAAATTTTGAAGATTAATTCAAATTTGTTGTTTTATTGAGAAATTCCGGGTAGACATTGGACAGAATGTATGATTATAGAATAGAAATGGAATAATGACTTGGCAGAAACTTCGGGAAATTGGTTGGGAAGTTTTGAAGCATCAACCTTATAGTCCCAACCTTGTAACAAGCTATTGTGATCTTCTTTTGGCATTCGAAAACTTCTGTCTTTCGCTAAGGCTTAATGCTTCTATAAGAGAGGCATTACGAAGTTACCTTTAAATTGGCAAGAAATCATAGAACAAACGGACGGTCCCCTGTTAGGTATTATGTTAAGTAATACTTGAAAGTAAGAATTCTGATTTGCCCATGAGTTTCATTGTGCGATTTTTTCTTCGTCCTGATGTGACGAATTGATTTTCATCTTCGAGAAAAAAAAATGTATGCGATAAATTGTACGTTTTAATAATAATGTGACTAATGATTCCAGACTCCACGAACATCTAGTACTATTATAGAAGCCCATTATTTATTCATAACCTTTAGCCTATCTACTACACTATGTCCCTACATCCCATCACTGTTTTACTATTGCGATGACCCTTAAAATTCTTGAGTGTCGCATCTTTTTTTCTGCATATGACGACAAACAATGTTAAGATTCAGTACACGACGTTTTTCTTGTGGACATTGACTTTCTGATGTCATTCCCATAATATTCATTTATCTGGCTCGCATTCTGAAAACTCAAATAGCCCATCAATGTTTGATCCAATAAAAGTATAAATAAAATTACAGATCCATTCGTCTTCACGTTTGTCTGTTTATCCTCTTGCCAGTCAACGGCAATCACAGATTCACGTCTTACGCCAACGGAAAATGTAGACAATCGTAATCCTCCTATGGGCGGCAGCATTAAGGAATACATTCACAAGCTACTTGAAGAAGCAAGCTATCCTCCTCCAAATATACTTTACGAAAAAGCAAACATTTCTGACTCTGGACTTCCAGCGAACATCATTTATCCCGTCTTCCGTCTTCCGGCTGTGTGCCTCATGCCTTGGTCCAGCTCTTTACAGCATCAGGATATAACTCAATTCTATATTTATTGCTTTTCATATTAGTTCACTTGATGTCGAAAATTGAGTTTTGAAACGTTTCCTTGGGCTGATTGTGCCGTTGACAATGGGATTATCTGATTTTCGTGGTCTTTGTTTGCGGTGCGGAAGATGTGGGCACCTGCCGATGGGGATCTTACTCTCCGACATTCATCCATTATTGAGAGTGCAATAATCATTTGTGATGGTCATTGGTCATTTGTTGTCTCATTGCCAACACACGTGAATCCTGTATCCTGTCAGTTGCACGTATCTCTTTGTATTGTATTGTATGCATCTTTGAAAGTGATACCGGGTACATATGACTCCCACGTGATAGGTAATCTGATCGGATGTGATTGTATACTCGTGGGAAATTTGCTTCTAGTGGGATGAACACCGTTTTGAATTCCCTACTGCGGAAATGTGGGGTTTTTATACCTTAACTATATTTTATCTGGTGGAAAATAAAATAACAAATTTGAGGCGATATCCATACTCCCATTGGAATCACCATCACCTTTTTATTCTAGTACAAACACTTGTGCAATTCAATGTTCATTTTTTACCTCTCAACTTATTTTTGAAAATTGGATTAAAAATTCGGATTGATGGGATGCTCATTTCGTGTGTTGATGTGAAGCGTATTCATATTTCATAAAAATGCTTAATAGATTAAAAACCTTTTTAAAGGATGAACGGATGTTAATATTTTCTTTTCGTATAATAAATGACACACTAAAACAGTTGCCATATTTGTAAAGTTTTACCACAGAGAGCATGACGTTTTAATATGATATCAAAAACCCTATTTTCGTTACGAAAGTTCTGGTTATAAGAATTGTGGCTATGGATATTTTGAAGGTTGGATTAACAGTGGGTCCAAAAAGTAAGACTTGTATTAAATTTTTTCTAATCATTTTTTATTATTCCAAATCTATTTCGTCGCCTTCAAAATAATCTGCAATACAATATTCTTATTTTAAGGTTTTTTTCGATCTTCGAAACACTTGTAATAGTCCATTTCTGGAGTGGTTTTTAAAGCGCGTACCAATTCAGCCGATATCTCTTTAATCTACCCCAAACGCTGTCTCCGGAGCAGTCTCTAGAGCTTTGGGAATATCCAAAAGTCACTCGGCGGTGCATCGGCTGAATACGGTGATCGTGGAACAATGTTGGTAAAATATTTAGTGAAAAACTCCCGAAGAACCAATGCAGTGTGGGATGGCGCATTGTCGTGATCCAAAAACCATGACTGGTCTTACCACAATTTTGGCCTCTTTTCGCGAAAAGCTTCACGCAAACGATGCACAACATTCAAATAATATTCCTTGTAATTTAGGGATAGCTCTTACAGGGTTAGTTCAAGGGGCCTCTAACTATTTGGATGGAGGTATGGTGGGTCGGTCTTGGGTGTGGTAGAGAAAGCCGATTATGTCTTTGGCGCCAGATAAGCTGCCTTTGGTAGGTATATATGTTTGTTGTTGTTGTTGTTGAATAACGCCTTTATTGTACAATAATTTAACATATGTTGACTTAGGACTAAAATGCCAAATCATATTTTACAATATTTTCTTATTCTTGAAATAATTTACTGGCTCTACACGAGCATTCTAAATTACACGATACAATTTTGTGTAATGCCTTTCGGCGTACAAATATATGTGTGTATTTGTGTTGTCCTGTACAGTGTGTGTATGTATAGTGTTTCAACAGAACACCGAATGGGGCTGTGGGGCTTTTCAGGGCCCGAAGAGCCATGCATCGCTCGATCCCCACCATTTCCAGCAATGCGACTTACCTTAAAGTCGAATCTTCAGCAAGATTATACAACCTTGCTACGGCATTAACCGCCAACCAATTCGCTGGAATTAATTCGGTTATCCCCAAGGATAACCGACATAAATACCTTATAGGCAGCTTACTTTTCTTTGGGGGTTTTTTCAAACCCCTTCTCCACGGTCATTTCTGAAAACATAATTCATGGCAAGATTATCATCTTGCCATGACATCAATTCAGCATCACCACGAGCTTCCACGACCGAACAATGGATGGCACATATCTACCAACACACACTGATCTTTCCGTGTGTTATCTTTGTACCCATTCATTGACCTAGCATTATTTCGGGTTGCTTGGACATCTGCAAACCAGATTTTCAACTGCATGTCTATGATCTATCTTTCCTACCAGTAAAGAAGATCAAATTAAACATTGTCCTTTCAGGCGCGCATATTTGCTTGGATCTCAGCATGACCGATTTTATGATCCGTTGCCGTTTCTTGAAACGATCACCAGCATCGGTCATGATCACCAATTTTAGTTTACACAAAGTAAACACTCAAGCGGATACTTTCGCCTGACAGTACCTTCAACGGGATTAACATATCCCTAAGACAACATGCATCGAATCATACATGACCGAAAAATGTTTATTTTAAATGATCTAGCAACGGCCATACCCAATGCTGGATTCATTATCCCAAAATAGATTCTTGCCTTCGGCAAGGGTTTTATTGACTCACGTCAATCAAGAATCTATCCCTTGCTGCTGGCGGCAGTTTATCTTTCCCAAACACGTAGCAGCAGATTTGACCTGCTACATGAGTTTTTCCTGTTTCCCTTTTTTCTTTTTGACCTTCACCATTGGCTGGCCTTCGGCGGCGAATCCCTTAGGTTCGTTTCGTTGGATGTCTGTTAAGAGACATCCAATAGTTAGTCAGATTTTATTCTTCGAAGGGTGCGCACCTTCGTTAACGAATCCCCGCGGAGAGTCACCGAGAGTTCGTCTAAGAGTTACTTCGTTACTAAGTCCTTTTTTTTTCGTGTGCGTCTTTTTGCCATGCCGTGTTTCACCAGTGTAAAAGAAATATAATTTAATATAGTTCTTTAAACAAAGTGTAGCCCACTAACTTTGATCCCGTTATAATAATAAACCAGGATTGTCACCGCGCGTGTAACGAGAATTCGGGATATTGATTTAATTGTACAGGATTTTTACCACGAAATAAAAAACATTATCATCAAAACTACTTCAGTGTGTTTTCTTTGGAGAGCTATTGTGTTCGCGGTTGTGCTCTAATTTCCAGCGTAATATTGGTGGTGTTTCTGCTGAACCAGCGTCCGTGTTGACGCACTAGCAGAAACTAGCTACAGGGCGACTCCTCAATTATAAAGGGGAATGTTGTTAGGTAGGCTGCTTTCTTCAGTTTTGTACAGAAGCAGAGATCGTGGTTGTCAGATTCGAAGAGATCGAAGTAGAGAAGGTTCAGGAACGTAAGATTCCCATACAAGTAGTTTCTCACTGTTCTGAATACTTTCGAGTTAGTTGTATACTAATTCTAGCAAGTTCCCGTCGATAGGATAGATTGAAAGCATCTTCATATTGCTGACAGTTGGGGTAATGGCAAGGTCAAACTTCCTAGAGTAGTTGATGTATAATCTGAGGAGTTGTCCTTCAAAAACTCGAAGTCTCTCCATTTGGGCCGAAGATATACAACACCATAGAGGAAAAGTTTACGATGTTTATGTCGGACTAGCCACTTATATAGAGAAGTTTAGCTTTGGCGTCAACCCTGTTATTCTACTTTAAAATGTTGTTGAGTTCCTTAGGCCGATCGAGGGCCCTTTGAAGGATATGAGTTACATACGTTATGAATTGAATTTTTGAGGTACAAAATTCCCCAGGATGTGGTCTAATCGTAGTACCTCCTATTTGTATTCGAATACTGTGTGCATACCGGGAAGTAAGTTGGGAGTATTTATTAGAATTATAGCGACTGCGTTAGTTGGATTGAATCTAATTTTCCATCGACTGTAATATCGATATAGTTAGTCCAGGTGACGGCGGAGATGATCTGTTGCGAGTCACGGCTTATGGATGACGTGAATACAGGAACTTTCTCCGCGTAGCACATTTGCTTTACTATCCCAACAAAATGGCGGGGAATATTTGAGGGTCAGATATTGAAGGGGATTATTATTATTTATTGGCCTGTAGGAACCAGAAAGTTCATGCCCTCACCGACTTGACTCCGCTATCGTTCCCTGCCCTGTGCACTCTCCTTCCACGCTTGACCAGCCGATCCGATCTCCTCAAGATCAAACCTAACATTGTCCTTCTGTGGGGGTTCTTTAACCTTTAGCGGATAAGAATGTTGTTGTCGAAGTGTTATCGAAGTGTTCCGCCGAACACTGTTCACGAAGAGAGAAACAACCTGGAACACAGGGGCATTGTCACAAATAAAACGCTGAGAGATATTTTCATTTTCTATTTTTATTGTAAATGTTTAAGCACCTTTCGTCACACATTAACTTCAACGTATAAATCCGAATTACACGACAACCGACACACATTTCCTTTTTACGACACGGAAGGTTTACTATTACCTTTAATCGTTTCGCGGTGAGATAGTCTAGCGCAAGGGCGAAACGACGGATACCTCCTCGTCGAGTTTTCTCTCGTTCTCGACCTCCTCGGTTGCTCGAAAGTTCAATCTCGACTGTCCGATCGAGACCTCTCGTCCCGGTGACGATCCCAATTAGACTGCCTCTATACTACCCACAAGTATCTTGATCCAGATCGTATCGGCATCTTCCCCAGAGACAATTTCCCATTCTGTCCATTAACAGAATAGTCAATGTCTCTGTTATCAGCATGTTAACACTTCCCCCGGGATATTTTGTAGTTTCCTGAAAGGGGAAAGTCATTCTTTGCATACATCATTATTATCGCTGATAGAATTTCATTTCCACTGCCTTCTGTTTGCACAGAACATCTGGCGCCCAGACCGGAGATATTCGGCGATTGTTTGAACGTACAGCCCGTGGGTCTTATTTGAACTTGGTACCCGGAATCGAAATCCATTAGATCTTTATAATGGTGCGAAATTCTAGCGTGGCCGTGGGACCGGAGTATTGCCTTTGTTGGCTTAACTCCTCATAAATCATCGGATATCTCGTTGAGATGTTATCGATTGCGATAGGTCGTGGCTGCCTTCTGTTGTTCAACGGATTTGGGTGGTCCTCGCATTAGATTACCCGCACGTGCATCCGTTGATCGGCTCATTCTTTGATGATAGCAATTCTTTTGTATCGATATTCGGAATTTCCGGTTCGATGAGATGTTCCTGGGCGCGGCAGAATGTATGGCATTTTTGGGAATTGCTTTTAGGAATAGGATGCGTGAATGTTTTTACCTTTGATTCAGGCGTGATGAACCGCAAATTGTTGAGCTTGGCATCAAAAGCTTTGGGACGTTCAGTTCCTTGCTTTTTAGTGTCGGGCTAAACGTTGGCCAAATGTTTCAATGCCCTAAGGTGGGATTTTGGGACACGCGTCTGTGGGGCGCGTGCAACGTTTTCAGGGAAGGTATTTCCTTGAAGGTTAGGAACCTTACCTGGATAAAATTGTGCGTTCGTAGAACGCTATAAACCCACTTCCAAAGAACCACCCATTTCCATAAATTACCTGCCTTCTACTTACCTGCAAATGAGCGTCGTAAGCTACTCTACATCACATTCCACTTGAAAACATAAGCCCACGGCAAGATTACCATCTTACCGTGGCATCAAACTTTCACCCCGGGACATGCTTGCATCCAACGCATCATGTTTCCGAAATCTAATTCGGTTACCTCTTCATGTAACCGACATTAATTCGCGAACATGTCAATGCGCATTGTTGAGAAGCACTTTCTCACACATGTGCATGACATCTCCATCCGTGCCTTATCGGCTGGACCATCGGTCTATCGTCCAAACAACAATCCGTTGGTCCAGAAGACACGCCGATCAAGGTACTTCTTGACACAACAGCAGCCGATAGTTTCTCTACCATTCGGTAATTAAATATTGCCCCCATATCTTTAGGTTCGCAATAGCTGCAACCAATTTCCCATTATCGGCTATCAACCGATCATGGGATTTGGACATGAATAGGATCGTTGTTTAGGCAATCATACCCATGTTCATGCTATATGATGACCCTTCTGGAAATCAAAGTAAACACACAGTACCGCACTGTGTTTGATTTTCTTACCAACGCTGGCCCACGATTCCCATGGGTGGCAAATTCCTCACCACCATATCCATATACCAGCATATTAACACAAATAAGATAACATCCAGCCTGACCCTTAGCCACCGTCGGCAAGATTTCTGTTGACTTAATGCCAACTAAATATTTTCCTTTCTAGACCACTAGAGCCATACGGCTAAAACAAACAAACAAACAAGCGCGGTATCATTCGTTGTCGATATGCAGGCTAAGGGGCATCGTACTTGCCCTATAGAGATTTCTATCACCACAGCGGACGGTCGCGCCGCTTAACGTTACCGTTTCACCTGCCGCGTTACAAAGAGGTTAAGTTCTTAGCACGGTCAAGATACGCGATTCCAGAGTGCGAGTTGTAGTACAGTTTTTTTTTAATCGACTTGTCGTTGAAATTCGTTGTTCTTTTTAAGTGAACTTTGTATTAAAGCTTTCAACGATCCTGAAGGAGTGCAGGCGTCATCGCAAAGGATTAAGCGATTAACATTGTGGGAGTTCAAGTTTTTTAAGCGCATGCCATATTGTAAATAAAAATAAAGAACACTAATCAACTAAGTAACTTACGTGACTTTTCATTTGGCTGTTTGCTTGGGGTGCATTTTATTGGTGGACAATTGACAGTGAAACAAACGGTAAGTGTTGGGGAGTTGATAGGGTCTAGTGCCCATGTCTGGTACATATATCACCCCCCACACTCCCATCTCCATCGCGGCTGTCCTACCGGTCTCTTTCCCGTTGGTCTACCGTCAAGAATTCTACGCACGGTCCTATCGTTGCCCATTCGTGCTACATGTCCGGCCCATCTTAATTTTCGCGACTTGATTACTCTCACTATTGTAGGTTTACGGTACAGCTTCTCCAGTTCGTGGTTGTGGAGTTTTCTCCATTTTCCTGCCTCCTCGTCATGTATACCGCCAAAAATACCCCTTAGGATTTTATTCTCGAATACGCGGAATTTGTTTTCTGCCCATGTTTCGCATCCGTATAGAACAATCGGCATGATTATGGTTCTATAGACACGGAGTTTTATGTTACGCGATGGTAGTTTGGATTTCAGTAGTTTACTGATTGCGTGCCAATTAGCGTTGCCAGAATGTAGTCTTTTGTTAATTTCCTTCGACATTTCGTTACTAGGCGCCAGTATCGTTCCCAGATATTTAAATTCTTTAACTTTTTCGGATATTTTGCCGCTGACGTTTATATGTGTTCAGTACGGTCCACCTGCTCTCGCTGTAATCATCTATTTTGTTTTGTCTCCATTTATTTCTAGGCCCACCTCTTCTGCCGCTTGCATGATGATTTCACAGTTTTTACTTACAGTTTCTAGATTATCACCCAGAACGACGATGTCATCCGCAATATGCGAGCACTTCTCTGACCCCGTTTAGGGAAGATCCGGCCATGTTGTCGTCTTGTACCTTTCTGATAACATACTCGAGCACAAGGTTAAAAAGACACGGTGAGAGGCCATTCCCCTGTTTTAGTCCGTCCCGGATTTCAAATTGTTCTGAGAGGTGGTTTTATATTCTAACTCGCCCTTTGTTTTTGTTTATGCAAATTTGAATGAGGGCGGCATACTTTTTCGGGATTCCCAGCTCAACTACAATATGGTAAAGTCTTTGCCTTGCGACTGAGTCGTAGGCTTTTTTGAAGTCAACGAACAGTTGGTGAACCGTCTCTCCGTATTCCCTTATTGTAAACATTTGGTCGCTTGTTGACCGGTTCCTACGGAATCCGCATTGGTAGTCTCCCAGTATTTCTGCTGCGTACGGTGTGATTCTCACCAGTATGACATTTGTTAGTATTTTGTATGTTTTCGCAGTCAGATCTGTCACCTTTTTTGAAAATGGGGACGACTATTGAGGTTTTCCATTCTTCCGGAGTGATTTCCTTATCCCATATTGTTTTGATGAGTTGGTGGATCTTTCGAGTGGTTGCCTCTCCTCCATGCTTCACAAGCTCTGCCGGTATGCAGTCGACTCCGGGAGCCTTGTTGTTTTTCAATCGATTTATTGCGTTTATAATTTCGTTGAAAGGGAGCTCTGGGATCTGAAGCTCGGCTGTATGTAGGTCTGGTACGTTTATTTGTGGTTGATGGGTGCGCACATTGATATTGTTTGTTTCTGTCAACAGGCAGCCGTTTGCGCCTCGAATTATCTTAGCTCACCCTCGGTAGTTATTCCTAAAAGTCCGGTTCTGGAAGTACGATACGTTAAACAAAATCAAAGAGGAAGAGATCAACTGAAGAGCAGAAGGAAGACTAAAACCACCAAAAAAATTGTGCTGCGTGTGGAAAGTACTGAGTGCAAGTATTATAAGCAGACTCCACATAAGACTTTTAAATTGGGAGGTGATCAAAGCAGAGGATCAGATTACATCACCAACTGGCTCAGTTTAATTTACAAATAAAGAAAATTTTTACTTATATTCTAAATTAAAAAATTTCAATTTTTCGAACACCAACAAATTATCTTAAATAGACAATAGGGTATCATCATCATCATCGGCACTACAATCGGGATGCGGTCTTGGCCTTATTTAACAAATCTCTCCACCGGTCCCGATTTCGAGCCGATGTCATCCAGTTTCGCAATCCCATGCCCTGGACGTCCTGGTCTACGCCATCTCTCCATCGCAGATTAGGTCTGCCGCTCTGTCTCCGTCCATACATCCTGCCATAAAGATCTTTCCGAGCAGTCTCCTCTTCGCTCATTCGAGCTAGGTGTTCCATCCATCGGAGTCTACCGAGCTTGATTTTTTTACAACATTAGCTTCAAGGTAGATCGCGTACAACTCATGGTTGTAGCGTCTCCGGAATCGTCCTCCCTCACATACGGGGACAACGATTCCCCTTAAGACCTTCCTCTCGAACGCGGCTAAGAGTTCATCATCATCATCGGCACTACAACCGGGATCCGGCTAAGAGTTCAGAGTGCCTTTTATTGAGCACCCAGGTCTCGGATCCATAGATGAGTACCGTACAGTAGTAGCTTGGATGTTCTGGAGAAATTTCGGGATTTAAAGAGCCTTGATAGACCATTGTAGGCTTTTTTGGATTTAATCAGCCGTTCGCGTATTTCTTCTTCCATATTGTTATCGGCTGATACTATTGACCCAAGGTAGTTAAAGGATTGCACTACTTCAAATTCGTGCTCCACTACCTTGATAGTTTGACCAACGTTAGGTCTTGTTTTCGCAGAAGTTGCCACCATGTGCTTAGTTTTCCCCTCATCATGTGCAGTCCCAGTTCTTGTGTCGCCTACTCGATCTGGGTGAAGGAGTCCTGTACAGCCGATTCGGTTCTATCGATGATGTCGATGTCATCTGCGTAGGCAATTATCTGGCTGGACTTGGTGATAATAGTCCCTCTGGTTGTGACGCCAGAGTCACGGATTACTTTCTCCAACGCCAGTTTGAAGAGGAGACAGGCCAGGCAGTCCCCTTGTCGGAATCCATTAAAGATGTTTATTGGTTTTTCTTGACTAGTTACGTTGGTCATGGTCAGCCTACAAAGTCGTATCAATTTGTTTGGAATGCCGAACTCTCTCACGGCATTTTATAGTTCTACCCTGGCTATGCTGTCGTAGACGGCCTTAAAGTCTATAAATAGATGATATAATGGAATCTTAAATTCTTGACATTTTTCCATTGCCTGCCTAAGGGTGAATATCTGATCAATAGCTGTTTTGCCTGGGATGAAACCTCACTGGTATTGACCAATGATGGCTTTAGCGTATGGGGCTATCCGATCTTGTAGGATAGTGGAGAGTATCTTATAGGCGGTACTCAGCAATGTTATACCCCTATAGTTGCTGCACACTGTGATATCTCCTTTCTTATGTATGGGACAAATTAGACCACGACGCCAATCGTCCGGCATCTCCTCTTTGCTCCCATACGTGCAGCACGATCTCATGAATTGCGTGATGTAACGCTGTCCCTCCTTGTTTGATCAGCTCAGCTGGTATGCTAACCGCTCCAGGGGCTTTATTTGATTTATTTGATTTGACCTGTCTTATGGCTTTTAATGTTTCCTCATTTGGTTTTGATCTTGCATTGGTGGAGCCTCCAATTCTTCTGTGAGCTGACCATTTAGCAATTCATCGAAGTGCACTTCCCATCGCTCCAGAATGCCTTCAGGATCGGTGATCAGATTACCCTCTTAATCGTTACAGTAAATGCAGCGTGGTGTGTACCGCGTTATACTGCGGATTATTTGGTAGAACTTCCGCGCCTGGTGCGGACCTCGCTCTCTAGTTTTTTCTATTTCACAGACAAGGTTTTTTTCCCAGGCACTTTTCTTTTGCCTGTGAAGTCTTTTTTCAGATCTTCTGAGCTCTTTGTATATCCCCTCGCGTACCGGCGTCCTGTGAGACCGTTGCATTGCCCGGTATGCAGCATTCTTACGTTCAGTCGGTAGTTTGCACTCATGATCAAACCAGTCGCTCCGATCTGTACGACTACTGCCTAAGATGGAGTTGGCGGTACTAATAACAGTATTCTTAAGGCGTGTCCATTTCTCTTCTACGTCCGGCATTGTGGCCCCAGGACTTACTCTCCCTCCGTCCAGCTCTTCGGGGGCAAGCCCTATCGCGTGATCAAAGGTGTTACTGGTATTCTCATTGCGTAAGGCAGCCGTGTTGATTCGAACCTGATCCGCGGATGCAATACGTCTCCGTAAGGCAAGCCGCGCTCGGAAAACTGAACCGACAAGACAGCGATCCGAGTCGACGTTGGCATCTCGGCTCGAGGAGTGGCGGCGATCTATCAACACGTGGTTAATTTGGTTGCGAGTGGCTCCACCAGGTGATACCCAGGTGTCTTTGTGGATATCTTTACGTGGAAACCTGGTACTTGCAATGACCAAATTTTTTGATGCTGCCATTTCGATGACTCGTAGTCCATTGTCATTAGTGTTGTCATGCAAACTATGGGAACCTGCGTACTGCCCGAAAACTGGCTCCCGACCTATTTGGGCATTCAAATCACCAAGAACGATTTTCACATCGTATCTTGGGCAGGCATTGAGGGCCCGTTCAACGTTCTCGTAGTATTCTTCTTTTTCGTCGTCAGGGGACTCTTATGGCTTATGTTCTTAAACTTGCCGCGCAAGAGAAGAGTGCGTAGCCTTTCATTTATTGCATTAAATTCGATGATGACAGGCTTCAGTTTTTGGCTGACCAGAAAGCCTACCCCGAGCACTTGGTATTTTTATGATAGCTGTAATAAATGTCATACTCATTTCTTTAAATAACACAGTGAAGGTAAGATGTATGCACCAGACACGGGCGCGCGGTTCACTTTCTTCCCCACTGATATTTTCAATCACACTTATTAAAATAAAACACTGATGCTTGTTTTGATGTTGCAAGTGAATTTTATTAATTTTGTAGTTTTTGTTTGATTAATTTTGATTTAGCAATCTACACTGAACTTTGATTTTGATATATATATACAAAAGAATGATTGGTGTTCAAACACGTTGTAAGCGCACTGGCGATTATTACACGACTCCTCTCCTTGAGGGATGAGATTTGACTTTGGTGATCGCGAACGTATTTTAAAACGAGCGGCGGCGTGACCCGCGGCTGTGATGATTCAATAGTGACTGACTAATTAAGGGTGAAATTCTGGATTCTACTTTTGCACACAGGACAACCAATAGAGATCATACTTCTGCTCTCTCATTGCCACGCCCGTCGATGTGTGGTGAATACATCGGTTAATTCGATAGCCGACGAACATGGGAGAATGAGGGAACAGACACACGATGTACTATGATCTCGGGGTGGGTTTGGTTGTTTGTAACAATCAATGTAATTTTGAGGATAACCCATTGACCTAATTCGGTGAATATGGTGATCTCGAAGTACATTGAACTGTAGGAAGACAGAACTGTGAAGGAGAGGAAAAATGGCCGGTGCTATTCACCTGCGAAGAGAGATCATTGATCCCAAGCGAATCGATGATCTGCGGAAAAGCCGAAGTGACGCCAAATTGGATAGGGTAATTTATCATGAGAAATAATTAAATATGCAACAGTGTCGTCTGCTTCGACTTGTTGTTGCTTACCGACATGATGTGATTTCCGGTGGAAATCTCATGGGCTAGCAAAAATTGAGTTGCCGTATGGCAAAAAGGTAGCTGAATTCAATTATGCATTATCTGCATAGAAGAATTAATTCAGCTATGCGTCCATTTGGGAAATATGATATTCCAGGTGAATAGCATGACCAGTGGGATAGGGGTTGATGTGACGCGCTGTTAGCGGTCGAAATAAGGCGGAAATTGTGGGTTGGTTCTCCATGTAATACGAGGGTTGCCTCTTATGTTTCGGGATTTGGCAACCCTAGCGTTGCAATCCGGCAATTGACAGCTCTGTCGTAAAGTTGGACATTTTTGAGGTTATACGCACTCAAAACGTTTTGACATACGAGCGCTATTTGTGTTGTTTACAGTAACTTAAAAGATTCATTTCGGCCCAAAAAATGGAATTAAATCGTCAACATTTTCGTGCGATTATTTTTTACAACTTTCGGCGTGGATTAACTCAGCAACAGTGCATGGATGAACTTAATTCAATTTTTTGCGATGAAGCTCCATCAAGGACCAGTGTTTATCGATGGTATGGTGAATTCAATCGTGGACGTAGTTCACTCCAAGATGAATTCCGTGAAGGTCGTCCAAAATCGGTTGTTGTTCCGAAAACCATTGATGCTGTACGCGAACTGATATTGGAAGATCGTCATGTGACCTATCGTGAGATTGAGACAATCTTAGGCGTTAGTGGGACCAGCATACATTCAATATTGCATAAACATTTGACTATCAAAAAAATTTGTTCGCGTTGGATCCCACACAATTTGTCAATCGCCCAAAAAAAGGCTCGTGTCAATTGGTAGAAAGAAATGCTCAAAAAATACGGTCGCGGTGCTTCGAAACACGTCTATGACATCGTGACAGGTGATGAATCGTGGATTTACGCGTATGAGCCCGAAAGTAAACAGCAGTCGACTGTCTGGGTGTTTCAAGATGAGCCAAATCCAACAAAAGTGCATGTGTTGGAGATACCTCAATCAGAGTGGCAAAAGTGCTTCGACAATTGGTTCAAATGCATGCAAAAGTGTATAGATCTCCATGGGGAATATTTTGAAAAACAATAAAGTGATTTTCGATGATCAATATTTGTTTTTGTTCTCTAATCCCAAAATATAAAAGGCAACCCTCGTATGGAGAACCCCCGCAACACCACTCTCCGTCCATCTTATTTCTTGTAATGCTGTTATGTCAGCCTTATATTCGGAAAGGGCATCGGTTAGCTGTTATGCAGCTCGAGCTCTGTATAGTGAGCGGACGTACCATTAAAAAATTCTTATATCGTGTAGCCATTTTCGTTTCTGTGCTCGTCGTCGTGTATCCGGTCCATATCCGAGGCTTGTTAAATTTGCCATAATAACATGGAAATGGTCCTATCAAAATCATTTCAATGTTATCTCATACTATAATCACAACATTTCTTATCTAGCCTGAGTCCTAGGAAATCAAGAAACTCCAGAGAGTGAGAGACAACAACATCATCTTTTGACTCCCTTTGTTTAAGATAACAGTTAAGTATAAATAGCCTTAAGTCAATTTAAAAAGTTGTTCCTAGTCAACCGAAAAGTAAAAGCATCAATAGGTGTTGAAATAAAGAGGCATCGCCTCCAATAAATTATTTCTTAAATTCCGGCCCAAGACTGGATAATAACTCGTGCGTGACTTGAGCTGTCAATTGCTGAAGAACTTAATTTATTTAAAATTAATTTTCTGTATATTTTTTTTCGTGAATTTTTCCAATACTTAATACTTATTCTGACATTCGGGGCGGAGACGAATCCAACAAATCAGAGATCATTAAAATCGCTCCAGCCGTTCTTTAGTTATAATGGTGTAACTAAGCCGACTTTGTTTTATGTATATAGAAGATATAAGATATATATATGAAAATGTAAAATGTTGATTAAAACTCGTAACGGGCCGTAACTACATGAAACAATTAGAATCAAGATTACAAAGTTTCTAGGGATAGAAGTTAATGAAAAATGATTCATATTTTCGAAGAAAAGGGGTTTGACGAGCTTCAGTGTTACATATCCATAACAGAAACATGACATGAATATAAAATAAACATAACGAAACGAATATATCTCTATAATGTCGTCCGAATGCAATTATATTTTAAATACCTAAATTACCTATTAACAGGTAGACATTCTTGTAACTACCTGAGGTACAATCTATTAAGATCGCAATGTTAGATTTTAAGTAAAAACACAATTAAATACACTGAAATGTACTGGAGAAATCTAGTACATTCGCAGTGTATACTAGTTGCGCAGCAGCTGGCACCAACTGGCCGATTGTCGCCACGATGAGGTCATAGCGTCCCTTTTTGAATTGGCAGTTATGCCCAAGGAGGAGTCCGCTACCAGCCATCATCGTGTGCACATCGTCCGAGTCATTGCCGCTGATCCTATATAAGTTAATAAAGATAAATAAACCGAAAGATCGCGTTCGTTTTCTTTTATATAAAGTTTGTTGCTAACGAAAGATCGTTGGCTCAAAACCATAACTGGCGCAGTCGGTAGGATCGTTGCCACGGCGGCAAAAATGATATTCTAAAAATTGCGTATTGTCGGTAAACGCAGAAATTTAAAGTTTTAAAAACACACATGAACAAACATATATAGACACTGTATTCTATAAACTATATAAGCAAGTGAAAAAGTGAAGTATTAAATAAAAAAAAAACAAATAACGTGTTTACATTTGAAAAAAATCGTTATAATAAGAGAATATTAACGCAGAAGCAATGCACGTATTGTAAATACAAAACAAAGACGTTAAAACGAAAGAAAAGTGTAAAGTAAATAAAATATAAATATACATAGAGTTCTCTCTCAAACTCGAAAAGTGTTTAAAGGAAACTAAACATAAAAGTCAAAATCAGTGATATTAACAAATCCAAAATCTTAAACCAATCAACTGAAAACAAGTGCAGTGCATAGCAGATCTGAAAGAGGAACAAAATCCTACGGAAACCAGCGTGAACCAGCCAAACAACACCGAAGTTTTATGTTATTTTTCTTACTTTTATTTAAGATATTTAATTAATTATAATTTGAACCATTATGTTCGTTTTTACCTTCTCCTTCCTTTTAAAATAATTACTCTTAAGTTTTAATCAGATCCAATGGATATGAATGCGCTAATGCCAACAATTCTGCTGGGGGTACAAATTTTCGTCTAGTAGCCTCAGAGGACAATTACCCCACATAGAAATCCAAACCAAAGTACGCCCTCTGAGATTCATAATAGACACTGGGGCTACGAATTCTATTGTCAACCCCGGAGTTTGCAACCCTAAATGGGCAATCCCTAAACCTCCAGTAACCATAAAAACCCTTCAAAATATTCTAACCATCTCAAAAATCGTACATATCCCTTTATACCCAGAACTCGGTAATACTAAAGACATGGTAGAATTTTTAGAATGCCATCTCCATGACACCTATGACGGAATAATTGGAAACGATATCCTTAAAATATACAAAACAATCGTAAACTACGAAAAAGACACATTGACAATTAACAAAAGAACGATACCATTAATTTATCAAAAACCTGACGAAACACATTTAACTAGGACACAAGGAAACCAATTCACTCCCCAAAATACTCGCAAAACTCAACTAAACGAAATACCTCGTGAAATCTGCGAAAATACAATAAGAAACTATAACGTCCAGGATGACAATTAGTTGAATTTACAAACCAAAGATAATGGTGCTAACACCCCTAAAAGATCCACAATAGATCGGGTAAGGATCGATCACCTAAACTCCGAAGAAAGAGCTGGGTTATTGAAATTGATAAAAAAATACGAAACGATTTTCTACCAAGAGGATAAGAATCTTACTTTTACTAATGCAATTAGGCATAGAATTCGGACGGTAAATGATACTCCTATTCATAACAAGAGCTATAGATACCCATACGTCCATAAACATGAAGTCGAGAAACAAATTCGCGAGATGTTGGATAACGGAATTATACGTCATAGTTGCTCTCCCTACTCAGCCCCAATATGGATCGTTCCTAAGAAGGAAGACGCAGGTGGCAAGACCAAATGGAGATTGGTCATCGACTATAGAAAGTTGAACGAGGTAACTATTGACGACGAGTATCCTATTCCTAACATCGATGAAATATTATATAAATTGGGAAGAGCCCAATATTTTACTACTCTCGACCTCGCTAAAGGTTTTCACCAAATTGAAATTCACGAGGACGATGTCCACAAAACTGCCTTCAACGTAGAAAATGAGCATTATGAATTTCTCCGCATGCCTTTCGGCTTAAAAACAGCACCGGCTACATTCCAAAGATTGATGAATGACGTATTGAATGATTACATTAAAAAAATATGTTTAGTGTATATGGACGCTATAATAATTTTCTCTACATCTTTAGAGGAACATATTACTTCTTTAACAAACATATTCGAACGGTTAAAGACCATCAAGTCAAAGGTACAACTAAACAAATCCGAATTTCTTAAGAAAGAAACGGAATTTCTCGGTCAGGTTGTAACACCTGAAGGCATTAAAGCCAACCCTAAGAAAGTTGAATGTATTAATAATTACCCCATTCCTAGGACACCTAAGCAAATTAAACAGTTCTTAGGACTCACTGGATACTATAGAAAATTTATTAAAGATTATTCGAAAATAGCAAAACCAATGACTCGATTTCTAAAAAAGGATGCAAAGATTAATATTTCTGATCAGGATTATATAGAAGCTTTCAGAACTCTCAAAACATTATTAATAAACGATCCCATATTAGCATACCATGATTTCAGTAAAACATTTACACTTACTACAGATGCTAGCCAATTCGCCTTGAGAGCCGTATTATCCCAAGAAGGCCATCTTTATCTTTTGCTAGCCGTACTCTGAACGAGCATGAAATAAACTATAGGAACATTGAGAAAGAATTACTCGCAATATTTTGGGCAACCAAATACTATCGCCCCTATTTATTCGGCAGGAAATTCATAATTGAAACGGATCACAAACCACTCACTTGGTTATTTATAAGAACCCAATTCAAAACTGATACGATGGAAGTTGAAACTATCCGAATTTGATTTTGATATTAAGTACAAGAAAGGTACCAATAATAGCAACGCAGACGCTCTTTCTCGTATACCTAAAGCAGAAATAAACTTAGCTGAAAATAATCGTATCCCCATGAGTAAATCTAGTATAAACGTTTTCAAGAACCAAGTCGGAATCATAAAATCACTGTCTCCAAGAATAGAACATTTAAACATATTTAAAAGAAATCGAACAACGATATACGTAAAAAATCTAAACGAAGAATACGCAATCACATTACTGAAGAACCATCTCAAACCGCATGCTTTAAACGCAATCCTTATTGAAGACGAAGATTATTTCAAAATTATTAAGGAAATCGTTATCAACCCCAAACTTAGAATTATCCGTTGCCTTAAATTATTAAAACACATAACTAACGAAGAAGAACTAGCAGATATAATAGAAAAAGAGCATTTAAGGAACAACCATAGAGGTATAGAGGAAGTATACAAACAAATTACGATCAACTATTTTAACCCAAATTTAAAGACACGAATAACACAGTTTATTAAAAATTGTGACGTATGTAACTTCGAGAAATATGTTAGACAACCGCATAAACCTCTATTAAAACTAACCGAAACACCTACAAGTCCTCGCGAAATTATTCATATAGATGTCTTTTATAGCTTGGAAAAATCTTTATTCTTAACCTTCATAGATAAATTTTCAAAACACGCCTGTGCGATAAATATCTCCAGTAGAACTTGGACAGAATTTAAGAGAGCCCTTTGTTACTATTTCAGCCAATTTGGTCTTGTAAAGAAAATTATAGTTGATAACGAATTAGGATTCAAAGCAATTCCCATAAAAGAATATTTAGGAACTATTGGTACAAAAATCCATTATACCTCAAATAGTAACCACACATCGAATTCTTATATTGAACGTTTGCATAACACAATTAACGAGCACATAAGGTTATTAAAACACGACGAAAGAACTAAGGAAGATTCTGTAGAGGAAAAAATCTTAAAGACTATAAGTTATTACAACAATACAATACATTCTACAACAAATAAAAAACCTATAGACTTTATCAACGGACAAATACATCAGGACGAATATACAGATATTTACGAAACCATCCTTAGAAAAAAAACAAAAAGCCATAGATAAATCGAATCAGAACCGTAAAAATGATCGATTACAAGAAGAACAAAATTTTATTAAAGAAGTTAGAGGGGGAAAAAATCACTCTATATATAGGAAATTGCACACACAAAAGATTGATGAAGACCATGTTATTGATACCCGAAACCAGTACACATATTACAGAACCAATGTCAAACCTAAGAAAAAGCACCAAGACAATGATAACCCTACAATTAGAACTAAACAGAAACGCTAAAAGGACGCGTAACAGAAAAATTAACACTAATAAAATAAATTGAAATTAAAGAAATTATAACGGGAACAATAATAGCATAACGAAATACACTCGATACATAATTGTAATAAAATTGAACCTTATCCTAAATTTAAAGTGCCTCATATCCATAACAGAAACATGACATGAATATAAAATAAACATAACAAAACGAATATATCTCTATAATGTCGTTCGAATGCAATTATATTTTAAATACCTAAATTACCTATTAACAGGTAGACATTCCTGTAATAAGCATATATCTCTATAATGTCGTTTGAATACAATTATATTTTAAATACCTAAATTACCTATTAACAGGTAGACATTCTTGTAACTACCTGAGGTACAATCTATTAAGATCGCAATGTTAGATTTTAAGTAAAAACACAATCAAATACACTGAAATGTACTGGAGAAATCTAGTACATTCGCAGTGTATACCAGTTGCGCAGCAGCTGTCACCAACTGGCCGATTGTCGCCACGATGAGGCCATAGCGTCCCTTTTTGAATTGGCCGTTATGCCCAAGGAGGAGTCCGCTACCAGCCATCATCGTGTGCACATCGTCCGAGTCATTGCCGCTGATCCTATATAAGTTAATAAAGATAAATAAACCGAAAGATCGCGTTCGTTTTCTTTTATATAAAGTTTGTTGCTAACGAAAGATCGTTGGCTCAAAACCATAACTCTTCAGCTCGCAGGGGGTGAATTCTCCCAATCATTTTATATATAAATTGAATAAATTAGAGCATATGAAATTTAAGAACTAAATTCTTGAATTATTATACAAACATTTTAGCAACTAAAATCGAGATTAATCCTTGAAACCTAAACCAAAATCACATTAAGTCAAAATATTATTTTAGAGCACTTCTTTTTGTTGTAAGTAATTTCTGTTAATTATATTACCTACATATTCTCTGCCTCAAATTATAATAGTTCTCCTTAATAACATATTTACTTATAACTTATTAAAATATAAATCGACGTCATTATTTAAAGTAGGTATATAATTCTGAAATTTTATAGTGTAACGAGTATAATTAGACCATAAGCAGTTTTAAAACTAAGGTAATACATTTTTAGGTGTCCCAGGCTCGACATTAAAAGTCCCGAATCTGGAATTGGTGGGGTTTGATTTATATAACATCCCGCATCTCTATAAGGTATTATTTATACGAAGACACGTGCAACTTGAAATACGTCGAAGAAAGTGTCCCAAGGAGAACACCAAACAAGACCAAAACTAGAATAGAAATAGCAGCAAACGTTCGACTATCCGAAATGAAATCGTAAAACGTGAGAACTTAATGGTCCTTATGTTAGAACAATACATTTCCATCCCTCCCTCAGCCAATTGTAGAGTCCTGTTTTAACATGGCTGTTACTAATTTACACAACGAGCTAGGCAAACACTTCAGCATCGACTTGATGACTATTCTTGAAATCAACTGGAGTCAGACACGAAAAGAAGAAGAAATAACATCGACGGTGTAGGACTTGTACATGATTATGTCCTTGTAGTCTTGTAGATGTTTCACGTATTGTTTTGTGGTAAAAGGATCCAGCGGGTGTCCAGTTGATGATGCTGCTAAGGTGAGAGTTTCCATTTCTCATTCTCAGAAGCGGCCTTCTTTTCCTCTTGTAGTCATTCTCCATTTTTCCCTTTTATTTTACCTCAGGGGCTCCATACGTTTGGCGTGTGGGTGCAAGAGTACCAGTTTAATTTTATTGTATCCAATTTCGCAGGAGGAAGCCAATTACGATTTGCTCCATTCTTGGTCTTACCTAATTGCAATTGAAACATAAATTAAAGGTCTGAAGTAGAAGCACGTTGTTCGTTTACTGGCTCTCGCTGACAGGCCAAAGATTAACCGTCAACAATAATTGTGGAACAAAGGAACAGTATTCGGGAATTGAAGGGCAATAAGTCTCTGATTGGTCGAGGTCAATGGTATTCCTGATATAATTTATTTTGTGCGGGTCAGCGCGAATTAAATCGACTGATCAATTAAATCTGAGGACGAGAGTACAATTTGGTGTTGATGACATAAGTTTGATGGTTAAAAATGAACAAACAAAACAAATCGCTGAATGTGCTGGGGTGGAAAATGAATAATAATTCAGACGGAAGTCGTCGTGTATGCTGCACTGTCTCCGCCACAGGAAGCAGCACGTGCTATAACAACAGAATTTTTTAATATCTGGCACTGATACAAATGCGATGTACACAGGGAATAAGGTGATGGTGCAGGTTGGCATTTAGGGCATCTACAAGTTTCTTTTAAAGTCGGTGCCAAACAAAACTTACACTAGATAAATAAATACATAAGAGTTAAGGTCAAAGGCACACGCCACGAATTGATTACATGTAGGGTAGACCATGTTCAGCTTATTTATGTATATATATATATATATATATATATATATATATATATATATATATATATATATATATATATATATATCATCGGCACTACAACCGGGAACCGGTCTTGGCCTTATTTAGCAAGTCCTGAGGCTTGTTAAATTTTCCATAATGATTTATTTTGTCTGGGCAAGGTCATTAGTCTTGCGCCAGGGGCTCCCCGACGGGCAACCGAACCCCGGTCTCCCGGGTGACAGGTGGGTATACTAACCACTATACTATCGAGGAGCCCTATATATATATATTTTTTTTTTTTTTGTTTATATATATATTTTTTTTTTCTTTCTTTTTTTGTGGGTGTAATGTTTGCTTCTTTGACGTTTACAGTAGCTAAAAATACTTCATCGAACGTTAATAAAAACTCACTGAGCTTGTTTAAAACACTTCTCAAGAATCAAAAGTATTATAAAAACAAAACTACGATCGTTAAAGATTCAATATCAATATCATCATCGGCACTACAACCGGGACCCGGTATTGGCCTTATTTAACAAGTCTGAGGCTTGTTAATCTTTCCATAATATTTTGTTTTTCTGGGCAAGGTTATTAGCCTTGCGTCAAAAGATCAATATAATCATCAAAAAAAGCACATCTGTGAGGGTACGTGGTCGGGACGCTGGATTCTACCACGTCCCCACAAATTGTTCACTAGATGCACCACAGAGAAGACGGTAAGGCGGATGAACAACAAGCGAAGCGGACACAGTACAAGAATAAAATACACTGATATGGTTATTTGGTACTGACTTTATTGTTTGTGAATTTAGTTTAAACGACCTTATTTATTTTATCCCGATTCGATATAATTGACGATAAACTACACCGTTGAATTTGTCGTAACGAATCTTCTTTAATCTCATGTGTTCTATTTTAAATAAAATTGTTTTTAAGTACTCTAAAACACTCCACTAACTTTCACTTCGGCTATTATTCGCGTCACCGTGCGCACCGGTGAGCGAGAGCGACATGGCCATTGTGGTCCGCCGATGGAATTTGACTCAGCAATATTCAATCGTTGTCGAAAGAAATTCAGCCAGTGAAACTGGCTTTCTTAAATTGAGGATGCATTTCCTGTTCCAAGAGAGACGTACAGTCTCTCTTTGGGGTAACCAAACAGATCTCATACAGAAGATCGCCACAGTACACATGTATGTGTGTACATTGGTTATTTTATGGATCAAAGCCATGGGAAAGAATCTAAACAAAGAAAAGGGAAATGGGATGCGAGTTCGGTAAAGCAAACAAACTGAATCTCCTTGGACGATAATTGGTTTTCTGTTTGCTCTTGCCGCTGCTGATGAGAAGCAGATCCCGATATATGAAAAGACAAAGGGAACGTTTGCGTTTTTGTCTGAGATGTGCATTGCGGCTAAATAAATAGGCGGCAATGCGATGTGGAAATGTGCTAATGGATGGAATAGCTAGAATACCGGGAAATGGTGTTTATTGCATCGCTGCCAAGGGTAAATATACCATACCTATTTGCATTTGCTTATGCCGTAGGATTTAATTGGTGCCAAGAGACGCGATATGCGTATATTTGTTTTGGTCCGTTGGGTGTATGTATGGTGATTTGTATGTGTATGTATGGTGATTTATGATACACTTGGTGAGGACGGGCAATAGGCGACGCAATGGTGATTATCCCTGGTTGGGATGGTTACATGATATGTGAACCGATAAGTTTTCTTTTCAGAGATATGCTGTTTGGAACAGAATTCTTAAGAGGAATTTTGAATTCGATTAAATGAATGCAGGTAAGAATTATTTTCCAGGAGCTGTTCGCGAGTAGCCGCCTTTTCCTGGTATTCAAAAGCGACAGCTTTTTATTGGGGAAAGTTATCTTACAGCTCTCCCACGACCCTCCGCTGTTGCTTCGACGGGTTGCAGGTCACCTTCGTTTAGTTCGATCTCCTTCCCACATATTTGGTTTCTTGTAGCTTCTAGGGCGTATTGAATCCTCAGACTAAATCCGCATGTAAACAAATGCGAATCCAGCATAGTTTAAGGTAATGTGAACAGTGAATTAATGACTTTTTTGTATTTATTTAAAGGAAATTTAGGCTGGATAGTTGCTTGAGAACTTTATACAATTTTCTAGAAGTGATATAGAAGGCTTTTGGCGGAAAAGGTATTTAAATGTTTGGCCGGTTTCCGTGTTGCCATAAACGTGGATTTTTCTATTAGTATTATATATATTTTTTTCATATTATTTTTATTTCATCCTCTTATTCTATTTTACTAACCCGCTAGACAAAAATGATTAAACTCTAGCTTATGGTATCTTACTTCCTAATTTACTTGTCCCTTGCAGACTCTCTAAGTTACATGCATACGCTAAATGCGTGAAAATTTGTTTTTCAACATTATGATTCTTTTGTTTACATGCATTTTAAAGAACTTAATTGGTTACAAAGAAAATGAAGAACACTTAATTACTTAATAAGAACACTTAATTTAAATACTAATGTAACTAAAACAACTCTACTCTAAACCTAACATCTGAACTCAATCTTCGAAATGCTAAATCTATGTAAGCTTTTCGTAGTGAATCGGCTTTTATTATTATTATTACTTCCTTTTTTATGCCAGTTTTATATGGAAACAGGTTTTTAATCGCCACTCAGCCACCAAAATCGCTGGTGTTGCTTATTCGCGTCCTTTCGGTCTTTCTGTGCTACTGCCCTACTGAACTGCAGGCACCCTTCATCTGTGGACGCAGCCTCTCGATTATAACATATCATAACATGCTCGACCGACGCACGTGATAAATCAAGGGTGTAACTGATTCATTTTTTATGAGGCTGTTCATGTCAAGACTGGGGAATGCTTCTGGTGCTATAAAGCTGTGGCGTTTCTACGAAAACAAGCCCCTATAGGTCGAGATGTCGTCGTTCCACCAAGAAACATACTCACCTATATCCAAACTACACGCGCCCACAGACACGTGTTCTCAAAAGTCCTCCTTTACACCTGAAATAAAAGGTAACATTCATGCTGGAGTCAGCAACCCCACGTATCCACATATACATGGAACACAAGTCCGAACAATTTTTCCTACGTCTGCACGGCGATCGAAGGACATGACCCAGCATCGAAATTGTGTATCGATCCATTAACTGGATATACACAAACGGTTGACACAGCTGTGCCAGATGTCGACAAACATCACGTCTCCGGCGATAAGCAAATTGCCGGAAAACCAATCCATCGACAAAACCTTTTTCCCTGCCACAATGTCATCATCATCATCATCATCATCGGCACTATAACCGGGAGCCGGTCTTGGCCTTATTTAGCAAGTCCTTAGGCTTGTTAAATTTTCCATAATAATTTCTTTTTCCGGGCAAGGTCATTAGTCTTGCGCCAGAAGCTCCCCGACGGGAATCGAACCCCAGTCTCCTAGGCGCGGATACTAACCACGAAAGCTAAACAAAGGCTATCGCACAGCAACAGCAATAAACGAAAATGCTATTCCCATAGCGCAAATTAAACATGATCCCAAGGGCGACTGTAAATCACACACTCGATTGTTTACGTAAGCAATCCATCAGAGGTGTGAAATTCTGACGATCGCAGAATGATCCACAGCAACCAAACAATAACCTCCGCGTCTATGTGCGTGTGTGCATCCACACATCTGGCCTGCGATGAAGCGGAAACCGCAGGACTAAAATAAGAGTGCTATCATCCCTGGGGAGAGTTCTCGATTAAGAGAAAATCGAGAAAAGAGAACTATCGGGTGACGTGAATCACCCCCTAAAGGGAAATTGTAATATAGTCGATATAGAGAACCCGAACGGGGAGGTAGTCCGCGCCAAGCAAATTGTCGGCATTCAGAATCTCGCAGGAGTACCCCAACCTTTAGTTCGATTTTTAATGGTCCACGATGTTCAAGTATACCCTATCAAAAGGTTTTTCGACTACATCAGTTATGACCATTGCCATTAGAAGTTGAGGTATTGTTTTCATCGTTTGGCACAAACGATAATTCTCCATTATCGCTTCCCCGTGCGCACCAGGGTAGCGATGGAGCCGCGACCCGCTCGGGTCGAAGGATGGAATTTGACTGGCGACGTAGATGCCGAAATTGATTGGAAATTCCTGTTAAGTTAATAAAGAAATCTTAAGGAGCAATGGTATGCGAAGAGAATGCATGAAAGTAAGTTTTCTTTACAGGGACTTAAAGATCATAGATTTGATCTCTTAAATGCGTGCAGCATTTTTAGGTACTAATACTGTTGCATTAGCAAACTAAAGGGAGTTGGGTAGTAGTTATGGGGGTTTTTCAGGTAAGTAGACCGTAGGGTTTGGCGGAAATGCTATAGTACTCCCCCCCCAGTGACGTAGTCACGAAAAATAGGTAGGGCTGTAGGGGCGCTCAAATGAATGGTGCTATGCTGGGCGGAGGGCTGAACACTTGACGAACAAGGTGGCCCTGTCCACTTCGGTAGGTGCTGTAATTAAATCGGGGGAACTGTCATGGTGACTAGTTCCAGGTATAGTATGGGCCTTTGTCGATAATAAGGTGGACACAGATGTTACCGATTGATGCCATCAAGGGAAAGGGTGTGCGGCGTGGTCCATAGGCCTGTTATGGGTCTCGTGGACCAAAAGGCTTATCGTCCGAATAGGTCGGAACCCATCGGAAATCCGCTCACATCCGCAGTGACGAAATGGTGTGTGCGAGATGGAGGGGAACTTATCCCATGGTAATTTCCATCCACAGTGACGGGTTGCCGTGTGCAGGGTGGAAAGGGACCAAGTCCAGAGCCGCTGTCTTTTGTCCATACGTTGGTATGGCGAATTGTTTGCCACTGCGACTGGTAGAGGAGGGCGGGCCCTCAATTGCACGTTTTACCTATCGAGGGAGGACCGGTACATTGGTGCCAATGTAGCGGTAGCTGCGACCTCGATCGAATGGAAACTTGCTGTGAGGTGCCGGCCGTCACGCTTGTTAAAAAAAATAGGGGATTTTGGTTAAGGGGCTCCTGGTGGGTGGTTGATTGTGTCCAACTCCAGGGCGCCCTAGGGTTATTAGATGTGCGCTCCGAAGTATTATGCACCTAGGTATTTGAGGCGGCGTAGAGGGGCGTGTATAGCCTTAAGTTGCCGCTAAAGGGGAACCATGGTGGCTAAAGATTGGGCAACCAGGTATAATGTCTCAGTCCGGTGGTATCGGTTTGATTTGTAGACCGGTGTTGCTGAGACATTTGGGAGACGTTAAGGGATCTAAGGACGAAGGTCCTGAAGTTTAAATAAAGAGGCAAAACCAGGTGTCCTACTAGGTGCTGCTACGCATAGTAGCTCTGTTACGAGGGAAGCTGGCTTGCTGAAATCGGGTAGAAAAGTCGAGCATTGATGAATGGTTTCGCGTGATAATTGTCTTTGGCGTGCATGGGCGCCGATATTTTAACAGGGGCAGTACAAGTTGTTAGCGGTCAAGGAAAGTCGAGAAGGGTTGCATGGGGTTGCGTGAAGGCTATGGTTGGTGAGCGTGAGCGCCAACCTTCAGAAAAGAGACAGAAAAGGGTGAGGGTGTTTCACGCGAGACAAAACCGGGCGTCCTATAAATTATATACTACACGTAGTAGCTGTTGTTACTTAAGGGGCCGGTTTGCAGAAAATGGATGTTGGTAATGGCGAGCGTGTGCGCCAATATTTAGGCAAGGGCCGAAAAAGGAGATGTTGAAATAGAGGGCATTGTATGCCAATATTTAAGGAGGGCCAGAAAGGAGTTGAAGTATTACGAGCGAGACTAAACCAGGCGTCCTATTGATTATGTGCTACGCGGAGTAGCTATTATTATATAAGGAGCCGGTTTGAAAGGGTTAAATTGGGAGTTACGAAGAGACGAGAAGGTGAGCTGGGTCGCGTTATGTCGAATCGAAAAGAATCGAGTGTTGGCAGAAACCGGGCATCCTATCGAATGATGCTACGCGTAGTAGCTAATGTGCAATGAGGAGCCGGCATTTGCGCGAATTAAAGCGAGTCCAGAGAGTTGAAAGAAGTCTAAGATGGTCGAGAAGTCGGGTGAAGTCGCATGGGTGAGTGTTGTCGAAGGAATGAATGGAGTCGAGAGACGACGAAAGAGAGTCGAGCGACGTCGAAAAGAAGTGAAATGGAGTCGAATAGTCGAATGTGTGAGCGCGGAGTCGTGCTGAACATTACGACACAAGGTTGTGCGTAATTCAATACCCAGAAGGGGCTTACAAAATTTTTTAATATTTATTATTTTTTCTTTTTTATTAAACAACTGCATACATTTTAAATGTTTTTTGTTGTTGGTTGCTTTTAAGTTAATTAGGGTATTAAGTTATACCCAAAAATATTTAAAGTTGTGTTTTAATTTCTTATTTACTGATATTTGCAAACTTACTGAGAATACCATAAAATGAAATATAAAGTTATAATAATAAAAACTGACATCAAATACTATTAAATTTGGAAGCATTTAACGTTAATGAAGTCAAGGTAGGCAGCTGCGTTCAAGTAAAAGTAATCATACTGTTTGCTTGAAGAGCTGTTTTGAGTTAATATCTGTGCCCTAGTTAATTTCTATTGTCTGTTTTTGTCAGCTTTAATTAATTGCATCTATAATTTGTTAACATATAGCGGTTGTGATAAAATGGAAGAAAATAGCTGAGGAATTGTTACGAATTTTGCAGTATTCGATTAAAATGAATTAATTGTAGTTACATTAAATTCTTGACTCGATATTTAAATGTGTTAGCTTAGGATATTGATTTCTTTAATTTATAGAAAAACTTTTTCTTTCTTTTATTTTTTAAACAATATAATGGTGCTTTCCTATGAATATATATATATTGTTTCTAACTTGTAGCTTTACATGTGGTTTTCAGATGTGGTGTTTTGTCGCTACCTATTTTATTATAATTAAGGATATCTGGTGTGTTTATCATATTACTAATGAGTGTATGTGAAAGGCTATTTTTATTATTTTTGTTTTTAAAATGAGTACAATTTTGGATTGTTACTGGAATTTTTTATACAATTTTCTTGAATGTCAGTATTACATAGCGAAGGTCTTATGGTAAACAAATTTTAAAAGTGTTATATATTTTTGTATTTTTTTGTTGGAAAATTGAAGAGAAACCCATAAATAAAGAGATCTTTTTGTACATTCATGTGTTCTCATTTAATTATTTTTGGTATAAGAGACAATAAATGTGTGACATTACATCTATTCGTATTACGTTTAATTGTACACACGGGGAGATGCCAAAAAAATGTTGAATTTATTTATTTATTTCGGTATAAACTATTATGGGTTTCACATTTCGGTTTGTAAATTTCAAAAGAAAATAAAAGAAACGCATTCATACAAATGAACATATTTCCGGACATATGTCCATTCATATAAATATCGATATCTTTTATAGCCTTTAACAGTCAAGCCAATTATACAGTTTTCTTAGCCTGGCAGGACAACTGTTTCGAACCAGTTGTCTACCTTTACCATGAAAATCGCTTAATTAGAACTGTATGTGGTAATTTGCACTTCAAACCGTAAATTAATTTCTGCATAAAAAACTAGCTTAATAATTACTTCTATGATTCCTTGTATTGGATATAACCCACTAATCAATTTTTATTGGAAATTTTAAATTTTAAAGTATTTTGCCTTTTTTTGACCTAGTTTCACAAACAAAATGGGTTTAACGCAGATACATCTGTATGACTAAGAAATCGTTTGTATTGCACAGTATAGTATAAAAGAAAATAAAGGAATATAATATTAATACGTCATACATAAAACTGTAAAGGATTTTAAGCGGTGTTTGTTAAGGATAATCGCACCCAGTCGAGTTGTTCACATGTCTTCAGTTTCTGGTATCATAAATTGTGAAATGCCTCCAATTTTTAACATCATCTCGGAATAGGTGACACGCATCTTGTCACTGAACTTGCACCCATGTTGTTGGTATGTTGAATTGCTCGTGTCATGGTTACGTTGGTGATGTTGAGCATGTGTCCTGTGCTGCTGTTCGGTGATACAGGTGGCTACGCTGCATCGCTGGGACGTCGTTGGCAAAGCGGTGTTGGGTAGTGGGTATCCTTTTAATTGTCTTTTGTTAATTGCGTATTAATTCGAAGGCATTTGATTGGCTTAGTTCCGACAACTCTTTCACTTGTAAGGCTGGTGAATCCAAAAAAAGAAGGAAGGATACTTATCTTACCAACTCCTGGCTATTGTTGTTGAGGTGGTTGTTGTTTTTTGCTGCTGATGATGGTCCGGAGATGGTGTTGTTCCTCATGCTGGAAGGAAGGCTGGCGTTGGGGCGATGTGTTTTGCCCATATATTATTTTACCGGAAATTGCCGCCACAATTGTTCGCCGCTAGTCACTGTTTTATACTCCTGACTCCCGAACGAAGATTCGCGAGTTCATCGTTGGTCACCAAAAGTCACTGTTTTGTTCGAAGGTTGCATGTTCTTTTTACACTCGCGGGTCACCAATGTAGGAGCGAGAAGTATTGTGCCAGACACGGGCACACGGTTCACTTCTTCCCCATCACTTATACCGCTGCATACGAAAACACGAGCTCCAAGGATTAAGTCCGCACACCGAACACCGCAGCAAAATGTTCACAGAAGATTGTCTCCAAAGAATGAAGGAAAACGCACCGATGGTAGTCTCCGGAATAAAACCCACTGATTTGGTGTTGTTAATTTTTATTTAATTTTTACGAAGCACACGTAAAAATAAAACACACATTTTGTGACTGATGATCACCGCTATTGTTTTAATGTATTGTAAGACACGACACAAACGATTATTCTCCATTATCGCTTCCCTGTGCGCACCAGGGTAGCGATGGAGCCGCGACCTGCTCGGGTCGAAGGATGGAATTTGACTGGCGACGTAGATGCCGAAATTGATTGGAAATTCCTGTTAAGCTAATAACGAAATCTTATGGAGCAATGGTATGCGAAGAGAATGCATGAAAGTAAGTTTTCTTTACAGGGACTTAAAGATCATAGATTTGATCTCTTAAATGCGTACAGCATTTTTAGGTACTAATACTGTTGCATTAGCAAAATAAAGAGAGTTGGGTAGTAGTTATGGGGGTTTTTCAGGTAAGTAGGCCGTAGTGTTTGGCGGGACCGCTACAATATCCCTAAACATGTAACGCCACCGGCATTTCTTGCGAATGTGGTCGCATGTATTTCTAACTCCCTGGTGTCCTCCAAAAGGAGAGTCGTGGTAATCCCTTAAAATGGTTAAGACCTCCTCGGGTTTGCTAATATCCTCGGGGTTGATTTCGGTCTCAGCCCCTAGTGTACCATCGCCCGAGATTCTTTTAAGGTCAACTGGCTCTACTTCGCCTGCCTCCTCTAGCATCCCCTGTTACCCATTCTGCTCCATTGTTGTCCGCTTCAGTGCCGAGTTATTATATTGCAACTTACCGGGGGTACTTCTTCGGGGGCTCATTTTACGTATATCTTTTTTTATTTTGTTCTTTTTCTTATATTTATCTTACTTGCTATACAAAAAATGCTTAAATTCTAGCTTATTTAAATTATATCGTCACTTACTGGTCCCCTGCGGACACTCTAAGCTAAACTTGGGGTGACTATTGTCATGTATTGTTGCATTTCCGCTTTGTTTATTTAATTTTAACTACAATCTTCATTAATAATTTACCAAGCCAAGAAAATTTTGAACAAACAAAAAACGTATTTTTCTTTTTCTTTTACACCCAATTAAACCTACTTCACTATTTTAACCTAATTTTTTAAAATATTATTTATAAAGCTTACCTAACAGTACCCTAACCTAAGAAAAGCTAAAGCTATGTACGGCTGCCATTGTTTTGAGATGTTATTTACTATGCTCATTTCGGCTGACAGGTCTTTAGTTGCTATTCAACCACCAGAACTGCTAGCGTTGTTTCTTAACTGCTCTTTGCTCTCTGTGAGACATCGCCCTACTGTACCGCAGACACTCTTCATCTGTATGTGCGGCTTCCCGCTCATAATCTATCCGCTACTTCTTCCGGGGTTTTTGGTACTAGTTGTTCCATCGAGTGTTCTATACTCCCTTTTTGCTCCGTTCTTTCATATGGAATTCGCTGAGAGCATCTGCATTTATATTATATTTCCCAGTATTCTATTCGTCTAGTTGGATCCTTTAGGTTAAATTGCCCAAAAGGGTAAGCATTAGGGGAGGGTAGGCGTTGTGTGTAACACAAGTGTCCAATCGTCCGAGATTCCACCAGGGTCAACTGGCTCTACTTCGCCTGCCTCCTATAGCATCCCCTGTTTTCCATTCTGCTCCATTGTTGCCCGTTTCAGTGCCGAGTTATTATATTGCAACTTCTTCGGGGTACTTCTTCGAGGGTTTATTTTACGTAAATTTTTTAATTTTTTTAAATTTTGTTCTTATTAATTCTTATCTTGTTTAAATTATATTCTAATTTACTGGTCTCCTGCGGACACTCCAAACTTGGGGTGACTATTGCCATGTATTGTTGCCTTTCGACTGTGTTTATTTATTTTAATTGCAATCTTCATTAATGATTTACTAAATAAAGAAAATGTATCAACAAAAAAAAATTGTAATCAACTTAATTAAACTTATTTCAATAACTTAACCTAATATTTTTTTTAAAACTTACTTAACACTACCTATACGAACCATTCTAATCCCTGAAGACCAGTGAGTATATAATTCATCAGTTGTTAAAAGATGGCTGGCCCCCTTTCAACCCGACATACATGCACTTAAATTCGTATTGTCCATAATTTGTGCTCAACGCGGTTTTTTCTTTGTCCTTAAGATGTGATGGGACTTTGTGGTAGTCGCTGGCCAGATCCAAGGTGGAAAAATACCGGAGTGGCCCGACTGGTCTAGAATATCTTCGATCCTAAGTAATGGGAACGCGTCTCCTATCGTTTTTTCGTTTAACTTTCGGAAATCCACAACGACTCGCTATCTCTTTTCCTCATCAGGCCCTGCTTTTTTGGGTGCTACTAGGAGTGGTTAGTTCCATCTCCTTTTGCTGGTTTGAATTACTGCATTTGTCACAAATTCCTAAGGTTATCGTTTAGTTTGAGTTCTTTCTTCAACTCCTGGATACGTGCGTTTGAGAACTCCGGTTCTGAAGACCAATTCCTCAAGTGTTGTACAAACTAGTGCTTTTTCTTTATATCTCCATTTGTTGGGGTTTGGTACGAGGGGGTCTTTGGTGTTTTGATAACCAGTTTCCTGTTTAACGCACGGTTTAAGGGTATTGTTTGGCAATTCCTTATTGGAGTTAAGCTAGCTTAATAGTTATGGAACCGTGCTCAAGCTTTTACTCAATCAAAGCACGTGCACCACAGAAACGTGTTCTACACGGCTGACATACCAACCATAGAAGTAGCTTTCATGGACACTTTTGCTGATGACGCGGCGATAATAGCAACACTATACACGCAAATTACAGTAACTGAAAAATTGCAACAGACAGTAAATAATGTCAACCGATGGAGTACTGATTGGAAGACTAAGCCCAATGAGACAAAATCCAATCATGTCACTGGGCATTGCTCAATGAAATTCAGGTTTTGCAAAATACTTTGGGTTACGCCTGGACTACATCACAACATTGGGTACATCTTTTGTTTCACGTCAAAGCTCGACATTTTATACTAGCACATTGGCTGAAAAATCCCAGGATTTTTCAATATGTGGTGCCATTAGAAAATAAACGTGACTCATTTCGAGAGGCTTGTTGACGATGGCCAACCGTGCTTTCTTTATATTAAAGGGAAGAGTTAGATAAGAAACAAGACGTTTTTTCCCTTTGATGATTTCTTTTTATTTTAAATGATTAATTACTGTGACCTTCCTTTGTTACGCTTCGCAACCATGCTTCCTTAATAATAAGGGTAGAGTTGCTGAGCGGAGACTTAAATACGTTTTTCTCCTTTTAAATATTTAATACAATCTTATTGTCTATGACTTTTTAACATTTATTTTAAATATATTTTTTATTATTTGCCAAAAAGGCCCGCTGCACTTATGCGGAAGCCGCGACCTTTTTGCTTTGTTTATTTACTCTGAATCAAAATCTGTTGCAACTACCCGTTTTATACTTAACATTTTGGGGAAGAATTGCAAACGGTCCACTAATTATCCTTTCCTCACCCTGACCCCACCCGCAAGTCATTCCGTCCCGTTTAGTCGGCTTTGAACCTCATGCAGTGCATTCGCCCGACACGAGTCAATCGTTTTGCTTAACCTACTTGATCAGGCCATGGCTTTGATTCAAGCATTCGTTTCATCACCTTCGAATCATAATCCATACGTTCGTTTTTTGTAAGTTTTTTAATTGTCGCCATCCGCTGCATTTTTGTAGGCGTTGCATTTTCGCAGGCGTGTTTACTTCTGGACTGGTTGATATACGATGATGTACACCTTTTTTCACAGCATCGTATATCAACCTAATATAATATAATGTATATAAGAGTACCCGGTTGTAGTGCCGATGATGATGATGATATAAGAGTACACCTCTTAATTAGACAGCGAGCAGCGCAGAGCTGGAAATTACTACGCGTTCTAGGTGAGCAATAAACGAGTAATCGTGTCTTGTGCAGTATGAGCAATAAGTTAATTGAATTGTTAAGCATTTAAAAGTATAAATGAGTACGACATTGAGTTGTTGGATTGTAAGCGGTGAAAAGAAGTTTATGTAGTGGAACACTACACCTTTTTGTGGTCACAAATCTACTCTGAATAATTCCATTTGTACCATCTTTTCCACTCAGCATTACCACACATAAGCCATTTATTCTGCGGCAGTTTTACCCAGTTAGATTTGACCTACATTGAGTGCAATAGCCCGCAATGAGTCATTCTTTTAGTATAATCGGTGTTGATCCACTTAAAGTATAGCGGCCTTGATTAAGGCACATTTCGTCACTTCGAATCACCGGTGGCGATTCGTTATTATTCATATGCCTTTCTTTCGCAGGCATACGCATCTTTACTGGAAAATCCCTAAGCAAGTGTATGACACCTGGTGTACGGTAATTTGTTATTATATGTACGTTTCATATTTGCAAGCGTAAGCAATTGCTATGCCACCTGGTGTGGCGGTTGCTTTTAATATCTTGATATGCTGATGCGTAGACTTGTGGGTATGAATGATTCGTAATTGGATAATGCATAGCTTAGGAAATGATTGTGCGTCACGGGTAGGTAATGAAAGAGGAAACGGCTGTGAGTGCGTTCTATAAGATGTGACTATTACGTTATATGGGGTTTATGTAGTGGAATACTACAGGCTCCTCTGTCAGTGGTTTATGTAAGAATTTTTGTGACATTTCGTCTATTCGTTTACAGGCTACAGTCGTTTGAGTGGCCTACTTTCGTCGTTGTAAAAAATAATGGAAAAACAGGAAAATCGTCTTGACCCAGCATTGTTTTTTTTATGGACAATACATCTGAACAATCAGTCCAATCCAGAAATGTTATTCTACATGTGCATCTGCTACTTCGAAAACAATAGTTTATCGGTGGTTTAGTGAATTTAAAATGGTTCGTACAAGCACCGAAGATACACCTCTTTCTGGAGGCGAAAAGGAGTTAAGAATGCGGAAATCGCAAAGCAAGTGCATCGAATCGTTTTGAGCAATCGTAAAGTGAAGTTGCGCGAGTTATCTGCCGCCGGGACCATCTCAAAACAACGAAAAAGATTTTAACGATCTTTTGGAGATGGAAAAGCTATCGGCGCAATCGGTGTCGCGTTTGCTGACCTTCGACCAAAAACAGCAGCGCGTTGATGGTTTGGAGTTGTTGCAGCGTAATCTAGTGAACTTACTTTCAGCGGATTGTAACGATGGATGTAATGTGGGTCCATTACCCAACACACAGTCTTCAGAGTGGCTGGAAAACCACGAAAGGCGACCAAAGCGGCCTAAAGACCAACGCTCGGTCGAGAAGGATATGACATCCATTTTTTGGAATGTGCATGGTATAATCTTCATCGATGACTTGGTGTTGCTGCACAAGCAACAAACCTTAAACCTTCATTCCAGCATTAAGCCCCTGGATTTATGCTATAGAAAATCCAACTTGCGGTTGCAGCAAACTCTATTGGCATTGAACGCTGCCAATCATTCAAATACCATAGATTCAGCGGATAGATAACGGGCCCCACTGTTGAATGCTGAATGGAGGAGAGTGAACCTGTGACCGTTCACGAACAGTTTTTTGTCGCTGATACTGTTTTAGAAACAGTATTGTTTTCTTTTCTTTTATAATACAGTTTATGTGTTCGTAAAATTAAAGTCCATTCTTTTAACCTGTGAGACGATTTTGTGAACTAAGTTTTATTTTAATTAGTGAATAAATGTTGAAAATTGTGTATAATTCAGTGCATTTTTATTTCTGCCCAGTGCGGCAGTAGTTTTGTACTATTTATGCCTAATGCGGCAATTTGTGAATTTACTGTTCTCGTCGAGGAGGAGCTCGACGCAGACTATGGATTGGCTTTTACCAGTTGGGAAACCATCTGCAACTACTGAAGTTGCTGTTCCCAGCTGGCGAAACACTTGGGGAAGGGATGAACAGCCACAGGAGAGAATTATACAGCATTATTGGACAAATTGAACGACGAAATAAAAAAAACAGCTCTTTATGGCGAAGAAAAAAGTTCTGTACCATTAGCATAACGCACCGTCACGCACGGTGGCCAAATTAAACCAATTACGATTTGAATTGGTTAGTCATGCAGATATCATGATAAATAATGGAACTTTGAGAGGATCGTCATCGCATAACCGGGCTAGCTCTCGAGGCTCGGCCCACGCTCGACTGGTGACGGCATTTTGTAACATCAGGGGCATCGGTTTCACCAATACGAATGTAAACGCCGTCCACCAATATTTGCAAACAACGAAACCTGATATCCTTGCCCTAACTGAGACCGAGGTCGATTCGTCAACTGATTCGACATATCTTCGTTGCTCAGGATACGACTTAAATTCGAGATTCCGTTTTAAGGGCGGAGTCTGCGTCTTCGCACGGTCCGATCTGGCTTGCCAGAGGATGGAGGCGTTGGAACCCAATAATATGGACATCATTTGGTTGAGGGTCGTGCTGAGAAACTCCGTTAAATTTCTTTGTTGTCTTTACCGCTCCCCGAATGACGATCGACCGGCGACATTTTTCGAACATCTTTCATATACCGTCGACTGGATACAGATCAACCACCCAGCTTCTGAAATTATTGTCCTTGGCGATTTCAATGTGCACAATTCCGACTGGTTGTTGCGGAGATGTTTGCAACTTGACTCAACTCGTGGGGGAGCCAACGCGAGTACCGGATGCCCGACGCGATTATGCGAACACCCTGGATCTGTTTTTGACACCCGAACCGAGTATTTATACCGTAGAGGTTTCTGCGCCACTGGGAAACTCAGATCACTGCTTGGTATCTGTCGCGCAAGCACTTGCATACCAAGCGAATAACCGGCCTAGGCAGCTTCGCCATGTATGGAAGTATGGGGCCGCTAACTGGGACGATATGCGAGATTTCTTCGCATCCTTTCCATGGTCGGAGGTGTGCTTCGGAAACTCCAATGTTAACGCTTGCGCGGAGTCGGTATCAGAGATTATTCTTCTGGGGATGGAGATGTATATTCCACATTCCATCAAACGAAGTTCGTCTGATAAACCTTGGTTTGACAAAAAATGCGAGCTGATTACAGCGGCAAAAAATAGAGCTTTTAAGCAATGGCGCTCCAATCCCACCGATGTTAGCAGAACGAATTTTGTTCGAATCAGAAACGCGTGCAACCAGGCGATTGATACCGCGAAGAAGGCCAACTGGTTCGCGCTCCTTCTGGTCAATGGCAAAGGCTGTCAGCAGTAACTTTGCTTCCTCCTCTTTCCCTCCGTTGGTGACAGACAGCGGGACGTTAGTCACGAATTCAAAGGATAAAGCTAATGTATTCGCGAATTTATTTTCCGCGAATTCAAACCTCGATCCCGGCCTTTTGGAGCCACCTGTGATCTCGCCGGTACAGTCTTCCATGCGGGATGTGAGATTTCGTCCGCGCACTATTCAACGCATTCTACGTGAACTGGATTGTAGGAAGGCAACCGGCCCGGACGGAATACCAGCAATAGTCCTTAAGAACTGTGCTCCAGAACAATCGCCGGTTCTTGGCAGACTCTTCCGCTTATCTTATGCACGGAGGACCTTTCCCGCCTGCTGGAAAATCGCTCGAGTTCAGCCAATCCCAAAGACGGGAAAAAAGTGTCTCACACAAAATTACCGTCCGATAGCATTACTGTCTATTTTATCTAAGGTAATGGAGAAAGTCATCAATACAGAGTTGGTTAAGTATTTGGAGTGCAACGGACTTCTGAATGATTGTCAATACGGATTCCGTGGCAGGCGGTCCACAGGAGACCTTTTGACACTTATAACCGATATATGGACATCTGCGATTGAACGGCATGGTGAGTCAAGGGCGGTCGCATTAGATATCTCCAAGGCTTTTGACCGCGTCTGGCACGGGGCATTGCTGAGCAAACTTCGTTCATATGGACTTTCCCAACAGCTTTGCTACTGGACGAGGAGCTTCCTCGAGAATCGATCGATCCGGGTTGTTGTGGACGGCAAGTGTTCGGATCTGTATCCTGTTAATTCGGGGGTGCCCCAGGGTTCTATTTTGGCTCCAACCTTGTTCTTGCTTCACATAAATGATTTGTTGGAGACAACGGATAACAAAGTGTTCAGTTTTGCGGATGATAGTACGCTTGTTTCCTCCTTTTCGAGTGATCGGTCGATTGGTGCATCAACGTCGCACCAGCTGAGATGTAGACAGATTGACTCTCTGAATCAGGATCTAGATAAAGTCCTGCAATGGGGAAAGGCCAATCTTGTCGACTTCAATGCAACGAAGACCCAGTATACAACATTCACAAAGAAAACTGGATCATCGGTTCCACATCTGATGATGAGTGGCCGGGCCCTCGAGGCTGGGGAAAGTTTGAAATTGCTCGGCATCACGGTCTGTGGAAATGTATCATGGCATAAACACGTATCGGGTATCGCCAGATCGGCCTCAGGAAGACCGAGTTATCTTTTTAGAGCCAAGAAATATTTTACTCCGGCCCAACTTCTTCTCCTATATAAATCTCAAATTAGACCCGCGCTCGAATATTGCTCTCATGTTTGGAGCTCGGCTCCTAAACATACCCTCGACGTACTTGAGAGCGTACAAAGACGAGCGATCCGCCTGATCGGGGACTCGGCGCTGACGTCGGGACTACAGTCGCTATCACATCGAAGGCGCGTGGCCGACCTCTGTCTGTTTTACAGATATTATCACGGGTACTGTTCTTTGGAGATTCTTGGCATTGTTCCACACAATTCGGTCTATATGCGCTCCACAAGACAATCCGACGGATCGCACCCGTTTGTGGTTCATCTCCCGACGGCGCGAACATCCCTGTATCAGAACTCGTTCCGTTACAGAGCGGGGAAGCTGTGGAACTCCCTTCCCACGCGAGTGTTCCCAGAGCGTTACAACCTGCAACTGTTCAAAAAGAACTGCAACAGTTATTTGATGGCATCTCGGGGCGCCCACTCGATGTTATAGGTTCGCCTCTCCCGAGAGAAGTCTAATAAAAAAAAAAAAAAAAAAAAAAAAGTCACCCACCATATTTTCCAGACTTGTCCTTCAGTAACTATTTTCTCTTCCCACACCTCAAGCGATGGTTCCAGGGAGAGAGATTCAGTTCTAATGAGGAAGTCATCGCGGAAGCCGATACATATTACAAAGGCATGGACGTTTCGTATTACAGAAAGGGCATTGAAATGTTGGAATTACACTACCGCCCTCGAAGGAAACTATGTTGAGAAATAAATATAATTGCCAAAAACCGCTTGTTTTCATTGAGAATCCCAGGACTTTTCAATCTATGTAGTATATTAAATATCTAAACCACCAAACAATAAGTTGGGAAAAAATAAAGAACTCCAAACGCAGATGATTCGATCACATTGCATCAAATTGGAACAAAAAGTTTAAGTGAGTAAAGTGCCTAACAATCAACGCTCGATAAGAATAGATTATCCCGTGTCCTCTGTAAAAGTACAGGTCAGACTGCTAATTTTAGGGGTTGCCCTAAATACAAACAAGTAAAGTCAGTCAATACGTAGTACAGGTAGTCCCCGACTTACGACTGTTCGACTTACGACTATTCGCACTTACGACCATTTTTTTTCCAATTTTTTTCATAGAAAATACTTAAAGAAGACAAATATGTAGTTGCGGCGGATGCCAAAAATATATGAGAAAAATTAAAAAAAAAAACAAAGTAAAAAAATTCGATTTACATACATATTTCAGTACAAATAATACATTACATTAGCTAAGTCGGAATTGTTTTTATATGAAATTCGACTTGCGACTTAATTGACTTACGACTGATGACCAGGAACCTATCTCGGTCGTAAGTCGGGGAATACCTGTATTCTGCAAAATACATTGGGTTACATCTGGACAACAAACTAAACTGAAAACATCACATGAAACAAAAAGCTGAGCAATTAAGCTAAAATGCAAACAAATGTTAATTGGCACCATTCTCAAGTAAACTCGTACTGTAAGAGATTGGTTTACCAGACTATTATCAAACCCTTGTAAACCAAACTAATCGTGAAGACATTCAACAAAGTCAAAATAAATACGCATAATAACCAACGCTTATCGATATGTGACAAACGAGGAAATCTACATATTAAATGGATCAATGAAGAACACGCTGCGAAACACGAGGAACGACACCATAATCATACCAACGTGGAAGAGATTAAGCTCCTGGACATCTCCCAAGAAGTGAGAAGGATAAAAGATACTAAATTACACTAGCTGATATGAAATGTATACCAAATTTTATTTGGGAGCTGGACACTGGTACAATGAATTGTTAACTTTCATACTTAAATCCATTTAAGTGTGACTGAAAAATAATATTAGGCTCCTCGATAGTAGAGTGGTTAGTATACCTGCCTGGGGAGCCTCTGGTGCAAGACTAATGACCTTGCCCGGAAAAACAAATCACGGAAAATTTAAAAAGCCACAGGACTTGCTAAATAAGGCCAAGACGGGTTCCCGATTGTAGTGCCGATGATGATGATACCCGCCTGTCACGCGGGAGACCGGGGTTTGATTCCCCGTCGGGAAGCCTTGGCGCAAGACTGATCACCTTGCCCGGAAAACACAAATCATTATGGAAAATTTAACAAGCCTTAGGATTTGCTAAATTAGGCAAAGACCGGTTCCCGGTTGTAGTGCCGATGATGATGATGATGATGATGAAAAATAATATTAAATTGACATTGCTAAGATTGTACTAAGCATATTAAATAAAATGTTTTTTTTTTTAAATAAAAAACTTAGTATGTGTTAAAACACCCTACCATATAGAACAATACTTTCGTTTTCCATCTCCGCTTTTGTTTTCTTGTTGTGTTATACAATACAAATGTATATAAATTAACTGCCAGCCAACATTAGTCTAGATTACAAAAATAAACTACAAAGCTGGATATATCAGTCATCCGAATACCCAAATCAAGTAGATGTTGCTCGACTACATAAGATTCAAGTAATATTTTGATTCAATTTTAATAATTCATTGTGGTAAATTAATTGGCATTGTCTTGCAATGTAACATTCCATCATAAATCACAAGTATCCCAGACTGATGAAAACATCTCATCACCGGGATCGTCTTTACGAAATCTACACTAGTCCTTTAGTATTCGTTGCGAAGAATCGACTAAATGTTTACCATCCATGTTTAATCTTCTTGCATGTTCGTATATTCACCCGCATGTACGATAATCCTCCAGGGCTCCAATCTCCCCCACAAACGCACTGCTCCGCCGCAACGCCTTCAACATTCAACTGTCAGTCACACAACCCCCCGTACCCTAGAAGGAGTTCTCTCCCGAACTTTCGATGGCAGACGCAGGGATATTGAAAAACCCAGTGTTAGACCAAAGCTGGATAAGCGATAGAACACTGAAACAGTTGCACTACGGCCAAAGCTGGCGGATGGAATGGAACCAATGTTGACAGCATTCATGTTTAATAGTACAAAAGTAATAAAGCGTCGGTCGTAGTCGCCATATAAAAAATGATTACCTATCAGAGTCACTGGCTTCCGCAGTTTATTATTACAAAAGGACGAAGACGACGAACGGAGAGTGTGTATGTCCTGCCCGTGTATTTTGCAGCAGTGCAATGTAAGTGCAGTTTCATCGACCTGTCACATTTGTTTTAGTTTATAATTTTTATTATATTTCCTTCGGCTGCTCGTCCTTCGCACTCCCGGGGGTTGGGATTGAAAGTCTAAGTTCGAAAGCGACACATTAATTTCAAGACGCCGGAAAAGACAAGAAGAACGGCTATTTAATGAGTTGTCTGTGTTCTCGTTTTTCGTGACCAAGTACGGAAATTGAACCCTTTTGATGTTCCTGGAGGACTCGGAATTCTAAGTTCATTGAACATATGTGAATTGTCCATGACAAGGCAAAGATACTCCAACTGTGGGCTATGAGTCCAGTGTACGTGACATATTTCACAATCCTAAGTTGGGACATTATTACTGTATATACGATTTTCAAACCTAGTTTCTGTTTTTGATCATTGAGACAAAGGATAAATTGTCGTAAGGTAAAATACGTTTATAGGAATTGACAAAGGAAAGGTCTGTATGTAAAATTTGGTCTCCTTGCTTTGGGCCTTGACGATAACTATTTTGGCTTTTGATGTTTTCTTCGTATTGCTTTAAGAAAGTATTTTTAATTTATTGCATTACTTAAAAACGTTTCAAAAACACATGACCAGAAGTAGTCGTTTTTACATAAACTGCTTATTTACTAGTTCGCCTCCTGTAGTCGTTTGGGTAGGCGTTATCATTTCTTGAGAATGCTAGAGGCAGTGCAATGACAGTTGCTGGTGACCGTTGTCGGAACATGTTGAAAAATTTCTTGTGCCCGAATTGGATCAATTAGGCCCACAAAACATTGGTTCCAGCAAGACGGTGCCGGACTACACCCAGTTTGAAGTAAATTTCGGGAGAACATTTTCTCGACCAGATAATGTCAAAGGTGGTAATATCGACTGGTTTCCACAATTTGACTCTTTCGGTTTCTCCCTAAGGAATTGTGGGAAGGCAGTATTGTGCCAGGCATGGGCACTTCGTTCACTTCCATCTCCATCGTCTATTGTTCACGCGCGAAGGTTCATCCGTTGTTCCGCCGACAAAAGACGAAACGCCGCCACGTTTGTCCACAACCGGGAAGAATGAAAAGTACGCACTAGTCAACAAACCGAACATCAAAATACGGAGCGGACAACACAGAAAATAACGCAGGACACAGGAACCGCCGCCGGAAAATTAAACACACTGGTAACGTTGTTGAAGTAAATGTCCTTTTTATTTAACTTTTAGTTTTTTTTTCTTGTTCTCAGCCATTATTGAATGTGTTAGTGTTTCACTTAAACTTATTGTTAATATTAAATTGATTTTTAAGAATTTTACACTTAACTACCCACACGACTACAAGGGTATTTTCGCATCCTCGGCGCGAGACGAGGAGCGGAAGCCGAACCGACTTGCTCGGTTGGATGGTGGCAAGCGACTAGGGAAAAGATTTACCTACCACCAGAGAAACGTAAGGTCTCTCTTGTGGGAACAAGAAAATCAGATCTCGTAATGGAGATCATGGTGGTGTGTGTGAGATCGATCGTTGAGATCAGATTGTTTACATAACGCTTGCAGGTCAAAAGCGAAATGAAACCTAGACATGGGATACAGACAAGGAAAGTAGCGACCTAATGCATCGTCCGGTAATGAAGGTCAGATGAGTAAATATCAGCCACTCATTAGATGCTAAAAGGGATTGAAATAATAGAGATCGTATATTGTATCTCTGCCGACTGGAAGAATCGGATTCTTTTGTCTGCATATGTTTATGCTATTGAATCCAATCCGACGGCTAAGCGCGACGTCGGTGCTTGTTTGAAGATTCAAACAAAGAAATATTTCAGCGAGAAGTACTTGCAGCTGTATCGATAGTTGCAACTCATTGCGAAGCATTTCAGATCATTACACAATGACGGTTTGTATATACCATCTATGTCAATTGAACAAGGCATCTATGGCGACGCCAGGATATCTACACTAATTGGAAATTCGGTTCCTGGTCGCTAATGCAGAGATGTATTGATATATGTATGAATGCCCTTGAAGGAAAAATTCTTTACAGGAATTTCCCGATAATGCGTTGTATGCATTAATGTCCTTGAAAAAGGAAAATGTCTTCAGGTGCCTACGCAAATGCATTGGCGGGAAACAATGGGAGTTGGGTTGTAATAATGGGGGTTCTGCCTGATAAGTTAAGAAAGAAATCTTACGGAGAATTGTATGCGAAGAGGTGCATGAAAGGTAAGTTTTCTTTTACAGGGACTTTTAGGTTAATGATTTGATCTCTTTAATGTGTGGAGCATTTAAGATGCTAATGCGATTGCATTAGTGAGATTGGATAAAAGTTATGGGGGTTTTTCAGGAAAGCCAACCGTGGGGTTTGGCGGAACCGCCACAGAATACTTGAAGGAAAAGCTATACATCAACAAACCAACAGCAACCTTTATGGCTAAAAACAACATCCGAAACGGAGTTGTTGAAATACCTCCAGAAGTTTGTGAAACTGTTATAAAAAATATGCTCAACTTTCTTTCACAGTTGTTACTTCAGTGAGCGGACCATAAATCGCAAAAGTGCGATTAATAAAATAGAAGGATCATTTGTCGCAGCATTCGATTGAGTTTGGTGCCGACCAAATAAAAGGATACTGAAACTCGAACGTGAGATTAATTAAATGGCCAATATATTGTTGTCGGACAATTAAAATAATACGAATAGTGGCCACCTGCCGCAGCAGTAATCCAGGGAAGTGATCATCGTTTATAAATAATATAATTCAGTGAGGTGTGAAACTGCTTTGAAAACACCTAAATTAAAGACAAGAGTAGCAAATATCCTTAGCAGACTACAGTGAATTGAACGATGTGCGAACAATATATTAATAGCCCATAATACGAGGGTTGCCTTTTATATTTCGGGATTAGAGAACAAAAACAAATATTGATCATCGAAAATCACTTTATTGTTTTTCAAAATATTCCCCATGAAGATCTATACACTTTTGCATGCGTTTGAACCAATTGTCGAAGCACTTTTGCCACTCTGATTGAGGTATCTCCAACACATGCATTCTGAATGCACCAACCGCTTCTTCAGGTGTCGAAAAACGTTGACCTCTCAGTTTGTTTTTTACGTACGGGAATAAAAAGAAGTCATTCGGTGCCAAGTCAGGACTATACGGCGGATGACCCATCAAATCGATGTTTTGGGTGCTCAAAAATGCAGTTGTCGCAGCCGATGTGTGAGAGCTCGCATTGTCGTGGTGAAGAGTGATCCGTCTTCGGCGGTTGGTTTTCCTGATTTCTTGGAAGACAACTGGCAAACAAATGGTTGTGTACCACTCAGAATTGACTGTTCTGCGCTGTTCTAGTAGTACGGTTGCGACATGTCAAGTTTTTCCGACAAAACAGGCGACCATTTGCTTGGAAGTGCTTCGTGCGCGAACAACTTTTGCTGCATTTGGCTCATCTTGAAACACCCAGACAGTCGACTGCTGTTTACTTTCGGGCTCATACGCGTAAATCCACGATTCATCACCTGTCACGATGTCATAGACGTGTTTCGAACCACCGAGACCGTATTTTTTGAGCATTTCTTTCTCCCAATTGACACGAGCCTTTTTTTGTGCGATTGACAAATTGTGTGGGATCCAACGCGAACAAATTTTTTTGATAGTCAAATGTTTATGCAATATTGAATGTATGCTGGTCCCACTAACGCCTAAGGTTGTCTCAATCTCACGATAGGTCACATGACGATCTTCCAATATCAGTTCGCGCACAGCATCAATGGTTTTCGGAACAACAACTGATTTTGGACGACTTTCACGAAATTCATCTTGGAGTGAACTACGACCACGATTGAATTCACCATACCATCGATAAACACTGGTCCGTGATGGAGCTTCATAGCCAAAAATTGAATTAAGTTCATCCATGCACTGTTGCTGAGTTAATCCACGCCGAAAGTTGTAAAAAATAATCGCACGAAAATGTTGACGTTTTAATTCCATTTTTGGGCTGAGATGAATCTTTTAAGTTACTGTAAACAGCACAAATAGCGCTCGTATGTCAAAACGTTCTGAGTGCGTATAACCTCAAAAATGTCCAACTTTACGACAGAGCTGTCAATTGCCGGATTGCAACGCCAGGGTTGCCAAATCCCGAAACATAAGAGGCAACCCTCGTATTACATGGAGAACCAACCCACAATTTCAACCACAATTTCCGCCTTATTTCGACGGCTAACAGCGTGTCACATCAACCCCTATCCCACCGGTCATGCTATTCACCTGGAATATCATATTTCCCAAATGGACGCATAGCTGAATTAATTCTTCTATGCAGATAATGCATAATTGAATTCAGCTACCTTTTTGCCATACGGCAACTCAATTTTTGCTAGCCCATGAGATTTCCACCGGAAATCACATCATGTCGGTAAGCAACAACAAGTCGAAGCAGACGACACTGTTGCATATTTAATTAGTTCTCATGATAAATTACCCTATGCAATTTGGCGTCACTTCGGCTTTTCCGCAGATCATCGATTCGCTTGGGTTCAACGATCTCTTTTCGCAGGTGAATAACACCGACCATTTTTCTTCTCCTTCACAGTTTGGATTGCAACGCCAGGGTTGCCAAATCCCGAAACATAAGAGCCAACCCTCGTACTATATTAACAGCTATGCTATAACAAATCGACATGATTGTGTACGCTGATCGAAGACCACTCTACGTGTTACAAGACAAGCTACGAGAACTTCATCAAGGGAGATCAACACTATCCGAATTTTTCGATCAAGTTAATAAAGCATTAACTCTGGTGCTCAGTAAAATTGAAATGGAAGAAGTGCGGCGTCACGATATTGCGGCGACTGGAAACTGGTAGTTTGAATGCAACCAAAAACGGAGTCCGATCATTTATACCAGCCTTAAATTGCGAATATACCAGGGGCACTTTATACGTAAACAGGCCAGAGGATTTTTTTTCAATTATTTTTCAACATTTTTTATTTCCGTTTTTTTCTTAGATTCTAAATTATAGGCCTGCTGGTTCTACGCAGACGCTCTAAGCTAAACTTTACATGTCTATTGTACAATTTGCCTTTCGACGATAGAATTTTCTTTGTTTTTTAATTATGTTTATCACATTACCTGCCTAATATTTCTTAATTAGAAATTTTCCATTTTAATGTCTTTATTATCCTTTCATACTTCTCGATCAAACGGAATAATTTTGACTCCATTATTGATGATCTAGTCTGCCACTTTATAAGCGAATATTCTTGGGCAGTTGTGAGGTGTCGGTAAGTCTTCTCAATCCATATAGTACATCAATCAACATATAAATCTCGTACTTTTGTCTTCATCCTTATACGAGTACAACAGTTGGTAGTCGCTTGTTTAATAAGTATCTAAAAGTAGCCTTTAAATAGCTACATTATAAATCAAGTCCTTTTAGAGTAAATTCAAGTTGGGTTTTGAAATCTCCACTTGGTGTGGAATTTTTAAAGACGAAATGTCAACGTCAAAAGAGCGCAACAAATTGTAATATCCGTTTGTGTAATGTTCACTACAGCTCTAAATATCCGTTTAACGAAAAAACACATTAAAGGACTCAAACAAATTACCTTTTTTAAACGGATTTTTTTTCCGTTGGCAATCAGTTTAGCTATTATACCGCCATAACAACCGCCACTGAGGAGTGGGATTAATTTTCTTTTCATTCATTTAATTTTCACCTTTTTTCCACCATAGAATGGTAGGTCCTTAAACGGGAGCATGCATATCATTACATCGCTTGATGACACAGAAAAGGGACGAAGACACCGTTGTGGAGCCGGAAATACCTTCGGCAGTGTGGCCCTCTAGAAAAGGATATCGCGAGTGGAGAATGTAAGAAACACGAAATTCGCTCACCGACCAACTGGTTTGCTGTATCCTTTCGGCACGTCATTTGTATGCAAAGTAGATTCGCGTATTTTTTATGTGATATTGTTCTTCTATTTCTTGTTTTCCTTTTTGACTTATTAATGGTCCAATGGATGGATAAGGGGTGATAATAGTGATAGAACAATTTGCTTAAGTTTCTAATGAAAATATTTAGTCAAGCTGAGCACAAGCGTAAGAATGCCTGAGGTTTCTGTATTTCAATGAAATTCTTTCAACTTTAAGGACATTCTAATGGTTCAGTGAAGTCTCTTGAAAACTTCATCTTCCCGCACCTGTGGGAAGATCACAAAAATATAATAAAATAAATTTATTGCTAACGAGAGTGTGAAACTCTTTTTCAGGAACATAATTCAAATAATTGTTCAGAGTTATCAGTGGAATGGCACGGCCGCTTGTAAGAGTCCTTTTTACCTAAGCCTCATTGATTTTTCCATTAACCGATGATATCATCATTGGGGGAGTCAATGATTGTGGAAAAGAATTCACAAATATTAAGGCGGCAGTGGAAAGATATTTTATGGGTCTTGGGGCTGTGACCACAAACGACACGAGAAAATCGAATGATATTACAATTCCCATTTATGATTTATGAAGGATGTGTGATTTATACACTAAGGACTCATTTTTCTTGTGATTCTCCTCTTGGGGTAGGGGATAAATTCAATTTCAATTAAGTTGCATTACCAACGACTTGCAGGACTGGTTGTGGAATAGTGCGGTAAGTAAGCAGGTTGGATGAGAAAGGATTCGATGGGGAAAACACGCACTTGAAATTCTCGTCACGTTCGAATGGCGTCGGACTTTAAGGCGAAGCTGTGGGTGGAATCACGTAAATTCTTTCTCAGATTTGTACTTCTCACGATTTTAAAATAAATTGTTGCCAAATAATGATCTTGGACTATTTTTGGTCGTCCACTTGGTATGTGACGATGGAGCTTGTCCTTTATAATCGGTTCGAATATAATTTAAACTTATCTGTATGGGACAGGTTTTAAGCGATAGGATTTTGAGTATTTGAAGTAAATTTTAGGTGTTGCAATATGGATATGTCTCCGGTTGATTTACAACAACCCATTGGTTTGTCATGAAGGTAGTTTCGGTTTTATATTGAGAAATAAAAGTTGCTTTTCAAATAATGAATATTCTTTAATCAGTATACATAGGTTGTGAAGTTCCGCGATTTTTTATGAAAATAAAGGCGTTTTGGGGAAAGTTGTATTTACTCCTCAACATAGTTGCCTTCGATGGCGATAGCGAAATTCCAACATTTCAATGCACTTTCTGTAGCACGAAATGTCAGCATTCGAAATACACATGGGTTTCTGCGATGACTTCCTCATTCGATCTGGATCACTTTCCCTGGAGCCACCGCCTGAGGTTTGGGGACAGATACTAGTCACTGGGGGGCAGGTCTGGAGAATACGGTGGGTGAGTAACCAATTCAAATCGTAATTGATCCAATTCGGCCATCGCTTTCAAGGACGTGCGTGTTAAGTATATCAGTGACGACATAGGTAAAGATGATGTACATGAGGTCATTGATGTATTTATACCAAAAAACGCCATCCGATTCTGAACCCGGATAACCCCCAGAGCGATAATGCAATTAATTGCACATTTAATCACAATCGATAAACCACGGAAAAATAAGTAATTGCACAAAAAATTTATTAGGTCAATTTGCAATCGCGAATGTTGAACTGTGACGCAAACCGATGAAGGTATATCGGCTGACGTCGCATTTCAACGCAACTGCAAATCGGAAATTGGTTCATTGCAAATCGTCATCGGTAGGTGTTGACCCCGAGGTAACCAGAAGGGGTACAAAGAGAATAGGAGGCAGACAAGATTAAGGAGGTTTAATGAAAAGGTGGCTAGTGAGGGATCCGAAGAGTCGGTGAAGTAAAAAGTTCGGTAGTGTCGAAGAGTCTAAGAAAGTTAGTTTTTGATATAGAGTCGCGAAGAAGTGCTTAGTTAATGTTAATAATAATAATTGAAGTGAATAAATAAGATTGAATGTATGTAACTAGGGATAAGAAACAATGTGAATCCTAGTACTGTCACATAGAGTGGAGAAGAAGTGCCTAGTTAATGTTAACAATAATAATTGAAGTGAATAAATAAGAATGAATGTATGTAACTACTGATAAGAAGCACTGTAAAATCTAGATAAAGAAAGATACTGTCACATAGAGTGGAGAAGAAGTGCCTAGTTAATGTTAACAATAATAATTGAAGTGGATAAATAAGATTGAATGTATATAACTAGCGATAAGAAACACTGTGAACCCTAGATAAAGAAAAGTACTATCACGTAGAGTTAAGTTAAAGTGTAAAGAATAAAAAGAAAGTAGTGAAGAGATAATAAAGTAGAGGAGTGATCATTAATGTAATCGTTTCATTTTATTGCTGAGAGTAGTCAAGTGCGATGAAAAACTGGCGGAGACCATAACTTGTGTGACGGTGCGTTATCGTGATGTTTCAGAACTTTTGTCTTCGTCATATGGGCTTATAGCGTTTGGGATAATAGTGAAGAACGCGTGATTCGAACTGATGTTATGACAGTTAGAATCACCAAAAATTGAACCAAAGCGGAACCCATCAGGCTACTGGCCGTGTTTTTGAATTCGATTTTTAAACTCAACTATATTCCACCGATGTAAATTTATATGTTATCGCTATGGTATACGGCTCTGATGTATTTTCTTATTCGATTTTCGTTCGGTGCTCTTCACTATTTGCTTGCGTATTGTGTGTGTATCTGTTAGAGGTGCTACAGGCTCATTTGCTTTATTTCGTCGTTCAGTTTGTCCAATAGCGCGGCATAATATTCCCTTGTGATTGTTCTTCCTTTCTGCAGGTAATCGATAAAGATTATGCCATGAGCATCTCGAAAACGGAGGCCATAATCTTCTCGGTCGAGCGTTGGTTCTTTGGCCACTTTCGTCGCCTTTCGTGGCTTTCCAGCCCTTCTGAAAACTGCTTATTAGAATCAGGCGTCTGGTAATGGTCCCACTATCCATCGTCACAAACCGTCGAAAAAAGTCCTGTCGATTACGTTGCAATAACGACAAACCGGCCGTTGGATCATCAACGCGCTGCTGTTTTTGGTCGATGGTCATGTGGGGGTTCTCTATAATACATGGAGAACCAACCCACAATTCCAACCTGATTTCGATCGCCTACAGCGCGTCACATTATCTCCTATCCTACCGTTCAGCTATTTTACCAATAAAAGAAAGCATTGCTGAATTCATTATTCTATGCAGATAATGCAGAATTGAATTCAGCCCCCTTTTGCCATACGGCAACTCCATATCATTAACCCTATGAGATTTACCGGAAATCTCAACGTCATATTGGTTAACAACAACTAAATCTAACCAAACGACGCTGTTGCATCATAGCAAAATCGCTGGGGTTATTTCAGCGTCTTTGAGTCTGGTTCTCACGCTGATTATTGCCCAAGCATCAGCGGCGTCCTATCGACTTTCCCCAGATACTCTATTCGCCGGGGATCAATGATCTGTTTTTACACGTGAATAGCAAAATACCATTTTCCTATCCTTCTCATTTTGATCTTCCCATAGTTCAATGCACTTTGAGGTCACCACATTCACCGAATTAGGTCTGTGGGCTATCCTCAGAGTTGCATTGGTACATGCACATAAAAACCAAATCCACCCCGGGATCATTGCACATTGTGTTTCGGTTCTCTCATTCTCTCTTGTCCGTCGACTATCGAATTAACCGAAGCGTTTATCCACCTCGAGGGGCGGGGAACATAAGAGAGCACAAATTGCAAATTACTTATTAAAGCCTACGGCAATTTGTGAAATTTAAAATTATAGTAAAAAAATTAAGAAACAATAAAACAAGAAAATTATTCTACAAAACAACTCCCACAGTGTGTTTGTTATTATTGCTCTTTCCTTGGTGCTTGGATTTTTGGAATCAGTGCCCGTGATTGGCCCAACATACTTCGAACCACAACAGTCAGTATACGCGATGGGTGCGCGATAGCTTTTTCATTTCCAAAATATCGTGCAAAATGTATCCCGTCGATTCTTTTGAGATGCTCACGGCCTCAGCTAATTAGGGCAACTTCACTTTACCATCACTCAAAACGATTCGATGCACTTGCTTTACAATTTCCAAGTTCGTAACGCCTTTTGGCCTTCCCGAAAGCGGTGCGTCTTCGGTGCTTGTATGACCCATTTTAAATTCACTAAACTACCGATAAACTGTTGTTCTCGAAAGAGCTGATGTAGGATAACATTTCTGCAACCAATTGTTCAGAAGTTTTTCCCATAAAAAAACAATGTTTCATCAAGATGCGATATTCCTGTTTTTCAATTTTTTTACGAAGGCGAAAGTAGCGTCGCTGAAACGACTGCATCTTGTAAACGAATGGACGAAATGCTATGAAACTTCATACAAAAACTAGTGACAGATCATCCTCTCGAAATGAGTCATATTAATTTTCTAGTGGCGTCACCTATTGAAAAAAGCCTGAACTTTTCACCCAATGTAGTATATGTATCATATAGTTCAATGGCTGCTATATTTTTTGTAGCTTTATAACTCGGGTCTTCAGTTCTCTTTAACAAATAGTTAACCAAAGTGTGAATAGAATTTTTTCCTTTACTTGTGAATGTTTTGTTTTACCTTTGAAGAGGTATGAAAAATTTGAAACAAATTGTAATTGGATGGTGTTGGTTGAGGGATGTAGGACAGATGAGACATGCTTTCAGAAGCAACCCGCAATACGTATTCAATAGTTAGTAAATATGTGTGCGGGTTTGTATTATCATGGGCGAATATAATTCAATTGCGGTTTGGTAATTCTGGCAAATTTTTTTTTTTTTGACCACTTCATCTAGATTTGGTAATGAGTCCAATGGCCAACTGACGGTGAGATAGAATTCCATCATGCGGAAAGTTCTATAAAGCAGTCAGTCGAACTTTTTTATCATTGTCCAGAATCTTATCAATGGATTGGAAAAGTTGAAGAATGTGGAATTGGTCGAAACTAAAGCGATACTATCACCTCATGATAAACTCCGTATTTACCTGATAAGGCTCCGACAGCCTTTTTCCTCTTTTCAAAACTCAAATCACCATTTCGAGGAACCCGATCGATTCGGTCGATAGAACAGATAAAAGAGAATTCGCGGCGAGACCTTTTTTTTTGGGATTATATTTAGTGCACTGGCGTTAATGGCTTTAATTTTATTGTTCCAGTCTTCATTGATTATTGATCTGTAATTGTCACTGATCAGCCTGTGAGTAGGGCGTGAGAATATACTCACAGCCAGGTCACCTTGTCGTAAGAGGCGACTAATGGTCGAGTGGTAGGTGGGGTTCCAATGCCCCGCCGCCCGGTGAAATGCCACCCCATCAAGCTATAGGCTTCGTGAAATGGTCGGGAGAAATCCCAGGCCATATTTCGGAGCTTGGCTGATGGACCGGTGAGAGAAAAGGTTGGTTTAGGTGGTAGTCGGTTCCAAGGTGAGATACCATCTCGTCATGCTGTACATTCCGCGATATCGTTGGGAGAAATCTTCGACTATGTTTCGGATGTATGGCTGATGGCCCGGACTTACACGGAGACGTCATGGTGGTACCTTCTGACATGAAGAACCCGGAGGTAAACTATTTTCCCCTTCGGATCTCCGAGTGAGGACCATGTCAGGGGGAACATCGTGCAAATATTTTGATAAATAACGGAACTTTAAGAAATTCGTCATCGCGTAATCGGGCTCGCTCTAGAGGCTCTGTCGACGCTCGATTGATAACGGCATTTTGTAACATCAGGGGCATCGGTTTCAACAATATGAATGTAAATGCCGTCCACCAAAATTTGCAAACAGCGAAGCCTGATGTGCTTACCCTAACTAAGACCCAGGTAGATTCATCAACTGATTTGACATATCTTCGTTGCTCAGGCTACGAATTACATTCGAGATTCCGCTTTAAGGGTGGTCTTCGTCTTCATGCGGTTCGATATGGCTTGCCAGAGGATGGAGACGATGGAACCCAATAACGTGGACATCTGTGGCGTTTCTAACAGATACACACACAATAGACAAGTAAATAGTGAAGAACACCGAAAGAAATTCGAATAAGAAAATCTGATGGTCGTATACCAAGCAATAACGCAGCAATTCCACATCAGCCGAATGTACTTGAGTTTAGAAATCAAATTCGTACACGCGGCAGTGACCCGACGTGTTGAGCATTGATTACATTTTTAGTGATTCTCTCTATCATAGCGTGAGTTCGAATCACACGTTCTGCACTATCATCGCAAACGCTACACATCGTCTGGTTGAGGGTCGTGCTGAGGATTCCTGTTAAATTTCTTTGTTGTCTTTACCGCTCCCCAAATGAGGATCGACCAGTGACATTTTTCGAACACCTTTCACGTACCGTCGACTGGATACAGATCAACCACCCGGATTCTGAAATTGTCCCTCTTGGCAATTTTAATGTACACGATACCGACTGTTTGGTGGATTCTAACAGAACTGACGAAGTTGGGAGGCTGACGGAGATATACGCTGTTAACCGCAATCTGACTCAACTCGTCAAGGAACCTACGCAAGTGCCGGATATCTGAGGTGACTACAAGCACTACAAGCGGGATCCGGTCTTGGCCTTATTTAGCAAGTCCCGAGGCTTGTTAAATCTTCCATAATAGCTGGTTTTTGCCGACAAGGTTATTAGCCTTTCGCCAATTAATCATGTGTACCGCCTTAGAAAAACTCGCGGCGATATGTTCCTCAATATTCACCAAGGAGCTACGATCCATGCACAAAAGAGAACGCGATGCATTGTTAACACCGTCGATATTTTGCACTTTCACCAGTGCTGAGCACTCACACATTCACTTCTTAATAACAAGCCGGTTCAATTTATCGCGCACGGTTGGAAAACGACAAGAATCCGACTCGAAGGACCATAAAATGTTTGACAAAGGACGGCAAACAAATATCCGACCATAAGAAGTTCGCGATTAGATGATGCACGAAGTTGAGATTGATCCAAATTAAATTTTAGTGGGCTGACATTTGTTTACATTTTGGCTATCACCGACCACCCATCACGGGCTCCTCGATAGTATAGTGGTTAGTATACCCGCCTGTCACGCGGGAGACCGGGGTTCGATTCCCCGTCGGGGAGCCTCTGGCGCAAGACTGATGACCATGCCCGGAAAAAATAAATCATTATGGAAAATTTAACAAGTTTCAGGACTTGCTAAATAAGGCCCAGACCGGTTCCCGGTTGTAGTGCCGATGATGATGATGACCACCCATCATCAGCTGGCAGCTGGAAAATCACGAATGTACTAAAATTGCCCAAGGCACTTCTCAGCTGGTATAATTTGCGAATGCGCAACTCATTAAATAAGCTATGACATGTCAACGAACTGAGTTATCTTTTTGGGGCGAAGAAATATTTTGCTCCGACCCAACTTTTTTTCCTGTATACAGGTGTTCCCCGACTTACGGCCGATATAGGTTCCCGGTCATCGGTCGTAAGTCGATTAAGTCGCAAGTCGAATTTTATATAAAAAAAAATTCCGACTTACCTAATGTAATGTATTATTTGTACTGAAATATGCATGTAAATCGAATTTTTTTACTTTGTCTTTTTTTAAATTTTTCTCATATATTTTAGGGATTCCCCACAACTTACATATTTGTCTTCTTTAAGTATTTTCTATGAAAAAAATTGGAAAAAAATGGTCGTAAGTGCGAATAGTCGTAAGTCGAACGGTCGTAAGTCGGGGACTACCTGTAAATCCCAAATTAGACCCACAATCGAATATTGGTCTCATGTTTGAAGCTCCATTCTTAAGCATACCTTCAACCTACTTGAGAGCATACAGAGATGTGCGATCCGCTTGATCGGGGACACATCGCAGATGTCGAGACTACAGTCGCATCGAAGGCGCGTAACTGACACCTGTCTGGTTTACAGATATTATCATGAGTACTATACCTCGGAAATTCGTGGTATTGTTCCGCGCAATTCGGTGTATTTGCGCTCCACGAAACAGTCCGGCGGATCACACCACTTTGCGGTACATCTCCTAGCGGCGCGAATATCTCTGTAGCAGAGCTCCTTCCGTTACAGAGTGGAGAAGCTGTGGAATTTCCTTCCTGCGCGTGCGTTTCCAGAGCATTACAACCTGCAAATAAAAAGAAATGCAACAGTTATTTGGTGACATCTCGGGGCGCCGGCTTAGCGCTATAGGCTCGCCTCTCCCGAGAATCGTAATAAAAAAAAGATACAATAATGACGGCGTCTTTCTAAAAGCTTCCTATGTCACGTCTGATTTAGTTTTCGAGTGGTCGATTTCAATATTCTCTCAAGCCCTACCTTCTGAACCAACTGGACCCTCAAACAAGTTATTTGGTACCTTGTCGTTCTGAACGTTTACCATAGGCAAATCAAAAATTCGCATCAACTAAAAAGAACGAATATGCACCAGAACCTCCCGTTTCTTCTTTCGCTTCTTAATATCCCTCTCATTCATTTTCATCCAGGCATACCCAAGCTCTAATATTGCATGCTATTTGCTATAGGCAACTAAAAAACACGCCTCACCTTGAATCGAAATTTTCCCATGGCCTTGGGGTGGAGCTGCAGCCAGAATAGGCGTAAGGTTGCCACCTCAAGGTGAGTGACGATAATATTGCAACGTTGCAGTTCCCATCGTCGTTGGCATGGCCCACTGCTGGGCTAGCATCAGGTAGCTGTCTCAAGGTGATCGATGCGATCGTGGGAAAGAATGTAGGATTCGGACTGGATTTTGGGGTTTAAATAGGGAGTTCTGTTGGAGGCAAAATTCAATTGGAATCAAGCAAACATCAATATTGAACTGAACCGTTGGAACATTGGCTTCGAGAAACAAAAAGAAAATATTATAAGACAAAGTAAAAAGTTGTTGGTTTTAATTTTAGATGGGCACCAGGAAAATAAAATAAGTTACCGCTTCCGCGGTCCAAGTAAAAAGAAGTTCTTGGTTTTACTTTTGGCTGTGCACACAACTGGACCAGTAGGGCACTCTGTTCGGCCGATCAACTCCTAGAACAGTTCAGCCACGGGGTTAGGAGCCGGAAGCCATCCACGGGCTCAACGAGCCGGGAGTTAACACAGGCCCTGGAAGCAACAAACGGGCTAGAACGGCCGGAAGCCGTCCCACAGGAGGTAAGCAAAAACTAATTTAAAAATATAACCCTACAAATGTTCAAGGGAAAATAGATATCCAGGGTGTTTATTGGCGTGGGAGGTGAGGAACTAATTCGAATGATATAGTGGGATTTTGGGAAGTACGTTTCTGCCTAATTCCGTGACAATTTGGGAAAAATTGTGTGCTGAATTTCGCGGCGTAAATGTTCTTTTTAGATTTTGCATTTAATAATTCTGCGTTGACTTAATAACAATTATCACGGTCTCACATTATGTAAATTTGTTTATATAATATATTACAGGGAATGGGCAACGATGAGACCGTGTGTAGAATTCTTGGCTGTAGACCAACGGGAAAGAGACCCATAGAACAGTCGCGTCGGAAATGGGAGGACAATGTTAGGTTTGACTTTGAGGAAATCGGATCAGACGGTCAGAGAGAGAGTGCACAGGATAGGGAACGATGGCGGACCTGAGTCGGTGAGGTCATGAACTTCTGGGTTCCTATAGGCCAATAAATAATAATAATAATAATAATAATAATAATAATAATATATATTACAAAATTCAAATTTACGTCGATCAATTGCCTTCGCTTTTAACTTTGACGGTGACAATTTATAAAGAAATCGAAAGCAAAGGTTTTTAAGCAAGGCGTTCCAAAGTGTAATTTAAGCAAACATGAAATTGGGGTAGAACTTTACCTCTCTGTCACAAGTTCCTCTGTGATTAGTGGGTTAATGTTTTTATTATTTTAGTTCTTAACCAGTCTGAAATGTACCATATGTTATACCACAGCATAGCACAGCAGAATCACAAATTAATAAGATAATAATGTGTGTTGGCAATTGAGCGGCCAACACTTAGTTGGATTTCTGCCGACCGAGGAATGTCGTCGGAGAAGATCTCGATTATTTCCGCCGACCAAGGAATGTCGTCGGGGAAGATTTCTTACACCGTTCAATGTGGTGTCTCCTGTCGTGCAGCGGATTGTTGTTCTGAAACACCAATAAATGAAAAATGGTTGAAAAGGGAAAAGAATACCTATGTTGAATGACTGCCTCAATCCCAAATTCTGCCGCAATCCCAAGAAATAATCCTCCAGCATTAAATAACAATTCTTGAACGATTCAATGTGTTTTAAAGTTTGCTTTTATTTATTACAATTACTAGGACATTTACTGGATTTCAATTTCTGTGACCTGTGTAGTTTCAGCATTTAACGTAGAAAAAAAAAGTTTGTTATTATTCCTTGACCTCCTAATTCGCTTATGTCAGCTAGTTGCTGACATTTGTAATTGTGTTGCCAAGGGCAGCCTTCAGTTGCGAATTCGCTGGTTGTGTCCAGTGCAAATCCGCAACATAATGCGAGCTGAAGAGCGTTTTAAATGCGTCATAACTGCTTAAAAATAGAAAGGGGGTAATATTTACATTATCAGTACCAATAACATACTAAACACTTTCAATGAGTTTTAGTCATAAGAATAAGTTAATTAATATTTAATATCAGCACTTGAACGGACTATTTAATGTGCTAGCACAGAATCTACCTCAAATCCAGTATCTTCTCTTTTTGTATTCTACTTCCGAAAGACGTTAATTTAAATGGCTAGTCAATGTGCCACAAACACTTTTCTGTTAAGAAATGCTAAAGTTTTTAAACTAATTTATCCTAAACAGTAATTATGTTACTTCCATTTTACTAGGAGTACATTATCCAGAAAAAAGGAATGAACACAAAAATATATATTGAAGTAATGAGTTCTGGTAATTACATTTGTTTCCACTCAAGAAACAAGAAACCTTCGAAGAAGTTCACTCCTTGATATAACCAAGTCCTTCCCATGCCAGGCAACAGATCGTCGGCACATAGACTTCTTTTTAAAGTTGTCCTTCTTTTTCATTTTCCTTGCCAATTTTTTTTTTATTTTTTTCGTTCGTTGCTTGTTGATGTTGTTGTTATTGTTGATTTTCTTTTAATATTTTCAATAATTTTTGTCGTGTTGTGTTTTCCATGTCGACAATTTCATAAATGCAGATGGCCATACCCCGGGTATGACTTGCAATTTGACCTCTTGTACCACAGCGTGACGATAACGTGCGCACCAAACACATAAATGTACGAGTATCTAGTCCGCTGGAAACTCATTAAAACTTTTTTACAGGCCATTTAAAAAGCAATTTGAATTTGAATTAAACAGCGACGTCGGAACAACAGCGACAGCTTAACATTTTCCAATGAATTTATTTGGATTTTAATTTTGTTCTTCTGGTTATCGCGCTTAGCAAAACTCCGGCCACCACCGATGACGGACATCTGCAGATTCATAACAAGAATAAATTTAATTTTCCACTCGACAATGTCGACAATGTTCAATGGCACCTTTGCTCTGCAGCCGAGTATAGAGTACTTTTAATTAAGTAATTGAATTGCTTTAAATGTTTTTGAAAACATTCGCTTAAGCACAATTGATGACTTCTTGGGTGGTCGAAATATGGGTGAGATTGTCATGGTGCATCTACAATGTTATTTCAATTCAAAATTGTCCCTTTCATATTTTAAATACTAAGCATAGAGGGAGAAAAGAAAGATTATTACTTGAGAAATTTGTCATTTCAGTTTTAGGACTGATTGCGTAGGTATGTTTACGCGCTTTGTGCGTTTTGATTAATACAATTTTTATAATTAGATGAAACATAAGTTTGAAAAACTTTGCTATCACTTTTCGCAGGTTGCTATAATTTTATATGATTTACAGTACTAATTGGAAAATAAAACCAATGGCCTATGTTAAGTAAAAATCACTTTTATGATCTGTATTTGCCATTTTTTCAGACAACATTGGGTAGAAGTCTTGCCAGCACCGTTTCTTGCGTTTTTTTCACTCGCTCCACGAGTAGTCCTGGAAGGACAATCTATTATCGATGGTAATATAAAGATATTTTATAGAGGGACTACATGCGATGGGCTCTTCGTCTATTTCTATATTAAAGAGTTCAATTTTCTTGCGGGCTGTAACTGGATTCGTATTAGTGGGACTAGTTTCAGACTAGTCATATCTAGTCAGGATTTAATGCTCTAAATTGCAACCGTACATATAGTCTCCAGGTAATCTAGGCATTTAGCTGCGGGTTTCATCACCAAATCATCTGCATATCAAATGAATCTTATTCTTTCATTGATTCTGAACACACCGTCATACATACTATTTCACAACAACGGTCCTAGTTTAGATCCCTGCGGCACGCCTTCAGCTATATCACATTTTTGTGATAGCTCATTGATGTCATAAAACAGCTGTTCTATCACTATCACTATTACTCTACATATTAGGTACGGATATGATTCTAGCTGGCCGAATTGCATGCATTTTTGACATCTAGTGTCACCACTGCGCGCTATTTTTTGTTTCTCCCAGCCGTCATGGTCCAGCTATTACTTGCTTTACCGGTTGATCTACCCTTCCTGAACCCATGCAGCCTTTCCGAAGTCTTGGTGTGCCCTTGGTGAATTGTTCCAGGCAAGTAGCAATTACTCGTTAGAGTAGTTGCTTATCCCGTCGTTTTTTCCACCGTTGGGGAAGAATTCCCCATTGGAAGTAGGTGGTTAGAAGGTTGCTAAAGGCTTTTTTTTTTTTAGGTAAAGCAGTCTCCACCACAGCAATGGGAATTTCACCCAGAATCGGGGTTTATTACCTTTTATGCACATGCTGGCATAACCACATCAGCCCACTTACATTTTCCGAAAATTGCTTCGGCCAATTCTCTACTTAATTCATATTCCCTCTTTGCGAACAGGCAATCTTAATTTCCTCGAAATGCATATGCTGTAATAAAACGCAATTCAAATCCACAACGGAATATTAACCATCGCCACCAACTATATCGAGCCGCATACATTTTCCCGAAATTACTTCGGTTAATATCTTATCTAAACGATATTCCTTGCTTGCACCCAAGCAATTCCTATTTCCCCCGAAAACCACTTCGGTTCATTTCCTCCTTAAATCATACTTCTCGTTTGCGACCAAGATCAAGACCCCCGATCATACTTGGCTATGCCAATTTCGCGGTATACACAACCAACGAATCCAACTCAGCCTATATGGCGAGGATTCGCTGGAACTGAATTCTTATACAAGCATAGCAACTCTTCTCGAAATTCCTTGGAAGTGGCAGTGAGTTTATTTCTGCTATGACTCAACCGCCAGGACGCGATGAATAGATTTCTTTCCATTCATTAGTCAGTCGAGCTTCAACCGCCACCAAAATCTATTTAAGACTTACAGACTATAGTGAGCAAAATTAAGTTACTGTGTCCGATGACCGGAGCTCCGGAAATCGGTATTTGTAAACGCCAGGCTTTCAAGCAAACAATAAACAATAAAAACAACTACTACAAACTACATCCTAGTGTTTCCTTTTCTAAATTTTTGGTGAACAGATTCTTTTGCTGTGGCGGAACAATTACCCGGTAGTGACAGTGAACGTGTTAGTGGGTCGGTGGAAGAATCAGCACCCAAGCAGGCGCGCCAGACCACCTACCCCATAAGGTCATTATTTATTTAATTCGTTCCTTAAGATGCACAACGCGTCATTTTTGGTTTTACGAATCATTCGAATTCCGAATATAGCTGTGGATAAGTATTATGGATCGTCTTCTTTGTTGCAAGCGTTGTAACTTATTGCGCTCCGCTCATACCTAGACAATTTCTGGGTTTCGCCAATATACTGGTTTAGTAATCCATGGATGTTATCCTTGTAGTGGGATGGTAACATCGTATGCCACTTCATAGCTTTTCCAGCCGGCCTGTTAACACCAGGTCTGCGTCGAGCCGATATAATTTTCCAGCATATAATCGAGCAACTCCGCTTCGAAGTCCTTTTCCTTCCACCTATTTGTTTTTGGGTTTCCTCCACACATCTCTCTGTGGGGAATCCCCTGCATGATAGAATTTGGTACATCAGAGCTTAGTGGTCACTGTGGATATGGGTGTCTAGAGTTCGCTACTCCACGTATCTTCTCAAAATGGTGCTGGCAAAGACAATGCCGATTTTGTCGATTTTGTCGATTTTGTACCGCTCTCTTTCGTTTATGGCTTCTACTGTTGGTACCTCTCTAGCCTTGTCGAGGCCAACCCCTACTATTCACGCTGTCGGTACTGTCCGACAAAATAATTGACATGGGAAACTCTTATGAGGAGATTAAATCCATGTCAGTCCGTATAATTAAAGCTCAGGAAAAGTGTTCCGCCCCGTCAAACAACGTCTCATTACAAGTCGAGATCGAATCTGATCGTTGTTTTATTACCGGTAGACCAATGCCCCGATGCCCAATGTTCCTCTCACTTGGTCCCTTGAAGAGCGGAACGAAAGGACCACCAAATTAAGTAAAAACAACTTCTCTACTTTTCTATCACCGGCATCCTTATAAACGCTGATGCTTCCTGGTCATCCAACTTCTTCTTAATGAACTACGCAATCAGCTTCATTAACTCCAACAAGATCCCAAACCAAGCCTCCAGCTCATTTTGTTTTTACAACCCTTATCCCTATGAATGGCTATTCCTTCACCTGATAGGCGACACTCTTAAACTAGGTAAATTTTCTGTTTTCCAAAACGATACTAACATCCACACTTCCCTTATTCATAAAAATAGCACCACTAGAAAACGTCCCCACTCCCCTCACTCTAGTTCAACAAAATCCCCACCAAAAAACGTCTCACCAACATCGTCTCACCAACATCGTCTCAAACATAATCTTTTACCACGCCGCAGCCGATCCCACAAACCCACTATCAGGCCTCTCCCCCCACCCCCCACCCCACCTACGCCTACGATTTCCATAAAGCTAACTTTCTCCTCACCAACTCACTAGGCCGCCTTACGTTCAATTACAATCACCTAACCGTTGAAGATGCTATAACCCACTTATATACCGAAATCCTTTACTCTATTTCCATGCTCGTTCCCTATTCTAGACAAAGAACATAGACTTCTTCTCCTCCATAGTATAACTATAAGCTTCGCTCCCTGCGCAACAGAGGGAATAAGTTATGGGTCACCCTCAAACGGAATCGAACTATTCCCGATTACTCTAACTTTTTTGGCTGTTACCTCCAATTCACGGAGCTTTGTAACACCCTTTATCACAACAATCTCACCAAATCTCAGACCAAACCGAAAAATGACCCCAAAAACTTTTTCCAGTTCGTCAATCATAAACGTAAATCCGATGGTTACGCTGTGGGGGCTCCACCAAACCCCCATATCCCCAACTCAACTCCCATTTTCTCCCGCCAATGCAATCGCATTGGCACCTGAAAATATTTCCTTTTCCAAGAACATTAATGCATAAAAGCATTACATAAAATTCCTAAACAGAATTGCATCTACAAGAGCATTCATAGTCCAATGCATCACTAGAATTCGCAGGAAAACTATTCCGGCACTATTGTTTGCCAAGTAAATCTCCCTAGACGAATTCCTGTACACAAAAGGATTTGAATTACATACAAAATAACCATGTTCCACCAATGCAATTCCGCCGTACATGTGCATACCACATGTTCCTGGCATTTCCACGGCGGCGGCAGCTCTTTGACCATCGGACAAAAGCGAATACTCGCATCATACCCTAGAGTCATAAAACGAATTATCCTTGAATAATGGCATCGATGAACACGGTGATGTGTACGAACACACACATACACCACCGCGTCCCCCCCGAGATCGTCTGCCATTGGTCACTGGTCAAAGGAAATTTCATTTCCTTTTCACCACACCACCAAAAACTCACCCCAAACGATAAAATATCGTTTAGTCGCATCCCAAACATCGCGTGTCATTGCAGAGTGCACAGGAGAGGAGGCGAGGGGGGGGGGGGGGGGGGGGGGGTGTCACCGAGGGGATCGGTTCAGGGGGCGAAGCGTGGAAGGAGAGTGTGCAGGACGCGGAACAACCGCGCAGCCTAGTTAGTGAGGTCATAAACTTCCGGGTTCCTAAAGGCCAATAAATAGTATAGTATAATCTTAAAAAAATACGTTTCATGCATCACATCATTGTCTTACCGAGCCGACCATTTGGACAATCGTACAGGACTGTAGCGTCTCTAACAGATACACACACAATACACAAGCAAATAGTGAAGAACACCGAACGAAAATCGAATAAGAAAATGCATCAGAGCCGTATACCATAGCGATAACATAACAATTCACATCAGTGGAATATACTTGGGTTTAAAATAATCGAATTCCAAGCACGGCCAGTAGCCTGATGTGTTACGCATTGGTTCAATTTTTGGTGATTCTAACTGTTATAGCGTCAGTTCGAATGACACGTTGTTCCCTATCATTCCAAACGCTATAGGACTTCAAAAGCACTCGGTCTGTAGTGATCTACCCCCGCAGACAAGCCTTCATTCAGTCTATTACCATGGAAAATATCGCTGCTCTGCTCGATAGTGCGGTTGGACATCCAGCCACATCGGTTTATCATGGTGTCCAGAAATAGGATCTTATATCGACCACGTTATTCAAAATTTTGACGAGAAATTTGAACCGGCATGTGAACAAAGTCCAGTTGATACAGGAATAGTCACTTTTCACGTAAAAACATTTTCAGCGTTGTGGCTCGATTCCACCGTGGCATCGTCAATACACACATTTGTCAAATCGGGGTGGATCAAAATCCAAGAGTGATTGATGAGCCGAGCATCCACAAACTATAGTAAATGTATGATGCGGTTTGTGGGCTAGTGGCGTTACCCGTCCATATTTTTTCGAGAATAGCACCATGACCAGGAAACGCTGTCGCGACATGATAAGGGTTTATTTTTGGCCGAAACGATATAGCATGGATATAGATGGAATGCGGCGTCAACAGCGCGACCAGCTAGATGGATGCATTATCTCTCAAAACGGCGATTACTTCTGGACAATTTGACTTCGTTAGGAGTTTTACTTTGGCGTAATTTGAAGTCAAAAGCGCATGTGAGTTATAAAACATATTGCGAAACACATAATGTGGACGTATTGGGAAAGAACAAAAGCGATCCAAACTTAGGATTCAAATAAAAAAGTGCGCGTAGCTCCATTACAACGTCTATTAATTGAATGGTGTTTATTCCAGGAACTTTAAAATTTAAACAGAAGTAAGATCTTTGAAAAAAGCCGTTCGACTACATTCAATGAGGTGGCGAGCGACAGCTTGTTTTCTTCCGGCGACAAAAAACCGTATACTTTTCGGCAGATTTGAGGGAGAGCATCATTGAATATTTGCCAGACACCTTGTGCCAACCAGCTGTCAATTATAAAACGATTTTTAAAAAACGCTTATGTTCCAACAAGCTGATTTCCGAGCATATAAATATCATTTTCGTGCGGTATTGTCAGAGAGTCTGTGGGTGGTGTTTGCCAAGGGCGTCAGCACGGGGGCGGATTAAGTGAAATACCCCACAACACCAAATGGCGCACCAAATTGTTCCGCAAGGAAAAGAAGAAAAACCAAACACGCTGTCACAAAAGCAAACTTAAGGAAAACTCTGGAGTTATTGTTTAAAACTTTATTAACACCAATGTCCTTAAGCAATAAACTGCGACCTAGATTCGGTCTTATTTCCGTTCTTAAGTGTTACACAGTTGCATAGATTTACACTTTTTGTTGCTCCTTAGTATTACACGGTTACATCGATTCTGACTTATATTGTTCTTATTCTTAACATGGGTTTCCTTTTAACTGCAACTAATATTACACTGGTGCACCGATTTAGACGTATCACGACTTGGCTAAGACATCTGATCGGGGGAAACAATTTGAATATAAGATTAAACCTTGCAATTAAACCTAATGTCCTCGACCACAGCTGGTCAAATAGATGCTCGTGTATGAAGGCTGGCTGTATTGCCATCATAACCGATAGGGGATAGATTTTTCTGTTGACGTTAAGTCATTTCCACTTTCGTTAAAATTCACGAGACTGTCTGCTTTCAAACACAAACTAAATGACGCAGCTTGCTCAAACTTTGACAGTAGTCTTTTTATAGATGGCACTTGACGAGAGCATTTAAAAATACTGCCCGGGAAAATCAAAAAGTCACTGACTTATCAAACTGCCCTCGTATATAGGGCATGAAGTTAAGGTTTATAATTTCTGAAATTGTTGCATGTTTCTGCAAGATGAGAAGGTTAGAACTGAAAAATAACTGTCAAATTAAATGGGAACAAATTGTGAAAGTACGAAAGAAATGGAAACTGATGCAATATGTAGGAACAGAGTAGAGGAGTGAGCGTTACTCCACTACAATATCTAGTATTTAACTGGAATCAAGAGTACTTTCATTAACCGAAATCACGACTTGGAGGACAGAATTCTACTGAATCACCTGCACCTCCGAAATGAAATTTCACTTTGGCAATCGGAGAATCCGGGTTTTAACGAATTCAGTGAAGATGATCTGTCAATTGACATTAATGCCAATGGTGTAGTGGCTAATAGCCTTCTAATAACAAGGGAAGGAATCCAGAGTATCTTCGACTCATTAAGAAGCAAAAAGTCAGTGGGAATAGATGGAGTACCTAACATCGTACTCAAGAAACTGCCCCCAATGGCAATAGATATATACACGGTCCTGTTTAACAACGCGTTGAATAATGCATATTATCCCGCGCGTTGGAAAACGGCTATAATTCAGCCCATCCCAAGAAAGGGCAAACACTGTACAAACCCAATGAACATGCGTTCGATAAGTTTACTCCCAAGCATCAGTAAAGTATTTGAAAAAAAACATTAACAAAGCTCTGCTAAAATGGGTAGACGACAACAACATTATTCCAAATAACCAGTTTGGCTTTAAGACGGGTCATGAAACCACACATGCCGCAGCTAAACTGGTCTCCGACATACAATGGAATGAATGTAGGAACCAATGCACAGGTGCCTGTCTGACGGCTTGGAAAAAGCCTTTGATACCGTCTGGATCGAAGGGTTGTTTTACAAACTGGTCAGACATGGCATACATAAGCCTTTACTATATGCACTTTACGATATGTTAAAGGACAGGAGGTTCGTGGTCAAAAATGGTAATGTGACCTCTAATAAAACGTATAATATCAAGAATGGCTTGCAACAGGGCGCGGTACTCTCTCCGATTCTTCTTAACATTTACATTAGCGACTTATTAGATGCACTTCCGCAGGCTATTGCGTACGCAGACGATCTCATAATTTACAGAACAGCTCCGAAAGTTGAGATCATAAACAGTTTAATAAAGCGAGACCTCAACAACGTGCAGCGCTATTGCGTTGACTGGAAACTTAAGATCAACTTCCAGAATTGTGAAGCCATCCTATTTAGAACTCCATGACATAAAGCCACGGACGACACAAGGAAAAACTGGGAAAGCTAGTTATTGTGGGACCACATGGAGATAAACTGGAAACCAAGAGTTTAGTTAAATATCTTGGCATCTGGCTAGACCAATATCTGTATTTCAACAGACATGTAGAGGCTGCTTTGCTCAAAGCGAGGAAAACTTTTGCTATGACAAGGAGGCTATTTCACAGTAGCCAAGGGTAAAAGTCATATGCTACATGACGCTAATCAGGCCAATGCTCATATATGGTAGTCCAGTATGGTTTAACTTAGGTCCAAACTTGATGGAAAAGATTCGGGTGTTCGAAAGGAAGTTTTTGAGAACCTGTCTCAGATTATATCGAACACCAGAATCGGAATACAAAAAGTACTACTCAAATGAGACTTTATATAATGAAGCCTGCATAAATAGGGTGGATAATTTTATGATTAAATTAATCAGAGGACATATTGCGAGAGCAATAAGCTCATCCAATGACATAATTTTCGGGGCTTATTATCAAAATACCCTGTACTATGAGAACGTGCGTCGCAATGGCTTTGTTCCACCAGAGGCGTTCGTTGATTTGGACATGAAAGGGCTTATACAGGATAGATCCGGAATTCCGCTGATCTATCATGTAAGTAGATCATGCGTAGACGGGCGATTGTGCTACAACCGGGAAGAAACGCGCACCGAATAAGAGCTCTTGCGCTTCAGTAGGGCTATCTCCCACAGAGACCGGGACGATAGTATTAGACAGCGTTAACAGTTCTGGTGGTTGAATGGCATATAAAGAACTGGATACCAAAGTCGGTAAAGAATAACAGTATTATCAGCCAGCTTACATAGACTTAGCTTTTCTAGAATTAGAGTAGTATAAGATTTAAGTTAAGTTGAGTTAAGTTTTTTAAATAAAATTATATCAAAAAAAAAAAAAAAAAAAAACAAAAAAGTAGGTTAAATTTTAAGAAAAAAAACAAAAAAAATTTCGACACAAAGTTTTCAAAATTTTTCTTTGTCATTTAAATTATTATAAGTACTCCCACAAACAAAATTCTGTCGCCGAAAGGCAAATTATACAATAGTTATGTAATGTCTAGCTTAGAGGGTCTGCGTAGGACCAGTAAGTTATAATATAAGATAATTAAGCTAAAATTTAAGCATTTTTTGTCTAGCATGTAATTTAGAAACTAAGTAGATAAAAAGAAAATAAAAAAATGTTTTAAAAATGAAAAAAAAAATAGAGAAATTAGACCAAGATAACGGGTTATATTATTGCTACAAGCTTTTCAAATCTCGAAACTTAGTTATTTCGATATTATTACCTCATATTAAGTAACATAACTAAGGCTGTAGTTGTTTCAGCACTGACTTACCAGTATATATTTCACTTTTGAGTGTAGACTTGTTGAGTATAGACAATTTTAATATGTGCCAGAGGAAAGCCTCACCGGGAATTATTGGCTCCATTCGTGAAACGAGACGATTTTTGATGTGCTGTTATAATGAAAAAAAAAACACGCTAATGATGTCCTGAAAAAAATTTAATGTCGGTTCATGGGTAAGGTAAGGGGAGAGTTTTTAATGATTAGATTTATGTTGAACGAAAATAATCATATTTTCACTGAATTTAGCAGGTGTCCTGGATACAAATTTTAGGCCAATAATAATTTGTTTTTTGAAGTACGGTTGTGCAACTCAAAAAGTAAATAAGTAAAGTATTAACACGTAAATACACTGAATTTGGTAGTGTTTTCAGAGGAAACGGTAACACAAAATTAATAAATCGGTGTTAAAATTTAACTAGACTTGGGCATAATGTTTTTATATTATTCATAGAAACTTACCAAATGAAATAATTCATTACAAAATACAGAACAATTAGGGATAACATCGAAAAATTATTAATTAATGGAAATAGCACAAATCCGTACAATAACTCTGTTCTTTTGGCACTGTAACTCTATTGAGTTATGGCAAGGCGTTGGAAAATTACAATTATTCATCGGAGCTGATACTTGCGGTGAGGTAATTTGATTGCTTGCAATAAATTCATTTTCGCGCTTCGGTGAGTTAACTTAATCATATTTCCATTCGTACAAGTCTCTAATCAAATTAAATCAAAATCGTAATGGAAAAAGGAAGGAATTCCCACCAGGCCAATAAACCAAATAAACGTGGCCGTTACACCAACGCACAAACAATCCCACATGCCCACACACAAGGACTCCAATTGTGGCAAATCCAATTGAATGCTCGATTGCAGGACCAGAGTCTCCGACAACCACTAGATTGAAGAATAATAAAGCAGGTTGGGTGGGAATAGGAAGCTGGAGAAACAAGACATGCGAGCCTGACACAGATATCCCATAAGTAATACAGGATATTTGAAGACAATTGCAGGATACGAAATCGTAGTATTTTGGGAAAAGGAATCACCACGGAATCTGATTTTATTTCAGCTCGGAGAGACATCAACCGTTGCTTTAAATGCAACATAAAGTAAAAGAATAAATGATTTATTTGAAAGATTCGAACGAAAAGATTTGAAAATTTTCTAAAGTGCTGGCAACAATGTTTTATATCAGGTGGTATAGTTAATAGCTCATGAACATATTTGTTTTCAGAACTGGAAATAACATTGGACGCTAAAGCTACAATATTGAAATTTTAATGGTGAATTGCTAATGATTTTCCTTTTGGAGTTGACTAATATTCAATACAAAAAAAAAAAACATTGGATATTGCAACTCTAAAATAATAAATCTGGAATTGATTGTGCAAACGTCACAGAAATGTCAATCGAACCTGCAAGTCGTGTAATTTTTACCCAATTGCAGACATTATTAGCGTTTCTTTTTATCAGTTTAAGGGGGAAAGTCTTGTGGCGGTTCTTTAAAGGTTTCCCAAAGAATCAGCCATTTCTTTAAATCTACCTGTTTTGCCCTCACTCCATAAGACACCGTACCTACCTGCAATTTTGGGCAGCGTAAGCTCTCAGCAGTATTTTTCATACCTGTGCATTATCCAATGCCTCAAATAAACATTCACCCAAATCTAGTAGCCTTGCCGTCGCAGCAAAGTTCTGTTGACTTATCGCCAACCCAAATCGATCCCCTATCGTACGATGGGAATACACCCAGCCGTACACCGATGATCATATTTGACCAGCTGCATGTTTGTTTTTCCTTTCCTGCGCCCAGCGCGTGTTTGGGTGTCTTTCTTGAAAAGGAAAGATTGTTTTTCCCCTGCGATGACATGCGTGGAAACTCATCGCAATCACCAGAGACTGGGTCAACGTCGCCCAGCTCATGGAGTCAGATTTTATCACGCAAAGTGTGCACACGCACCGACCCCAGAGTCAAACTTAACAATATCAAAGAGTTCGGGTGCGAGTCAAATTTAATATTTTATAGTAATAAATTCACTTAAATAATGATTGCCGAATAAGGATGTGACGTTGTTTTATAATGTCGTGTACCATACCGTATATAACAAGTGCACCGTGTAAACTAAATTGAAGTCATTAGAACGAATAAAGGCACAATATTGTTTTAATCGTAAGGATTTTCGCCGAAATAAGAAAAGAACATTTAAGTGACCATCTAAACCGGTGCGTTTTATTCGTTTGGTTTTTCTTGTGGGACAATTTTGGCAGCAGACATCGGTGGTGTTTTTATGGAACCCGCATCCTTGCTGATGCCATCGTAAAAACTACCCAGAGTCTCTGTAAACTTTTTTAAAGGATTTTTTTTGCTTTAAAACTTAATTTAGCATCTGAAGAATGTATTCTTAAAGTTTAGGGCTCAACAGAAAGTCATTAATGTCTCTAGAATGTCATCAAAGTTATGCGCAAAGTACCGATAGCAGGTAATCGAACGAGTGCTCTTTACGGCTTCTACCGTTTAATTTCTGAGCCAAGCAAGTTTGATAGTGTCTTTTTTGAAAAGTTGGGGAAAATCCAGTCCCTCTATACCCAGAAATAGAAAAGAATATTCTTTCGATATACGAAGATTTATCACGAGATGACGGTTTCACTAAAAACGCTTCAAGAACGAACATTTAAATGGCGTTTTTCTCGAAACACGTGTTTTCTTCACGCCGTGCAGCGTAACTCACAAAGTATTGAACCGATTGAATTAAAATTGTAGACAGATATTCTTTAACTTTTTAGCCTTTACAGGAAGCTGACATTTTATAAAAATTGTAGTATAAACTATTGTTTTTAACAATTTTTTATGGTGTTTTTTTTTCTTCTTGTCCTCAAGTTTTTATTTTTAATTTTTTTTTGTTAACTGAAGTCCATGCAAAGAAGAAAATCATATTTTAAAGGAAAAAATGTGTTCGTTGATTACGGAACACTACAAGGACCTGGGCGTTGCACGGCGCAAATGTTACGTAGTAGCTCCCCCGCCACCTTTGTCCCAACGAGAACGTTAAACATGAATTCCATGACATTTATTTACAAATTACAACAACATTCATTTCCCACATAAAATTAACACACTCATTTATACAATGTACAATTACACTTAATTAAACTTAAATACAATACATAAAACATTAAATTACATTTAATATTACAAATATAAAACATAAACCTTAAATTGAAAACAAAAAATAAATAGCTGGTGCATAAACCCAGTTTTTCCCCGGCGATTATATCTTCGAGTAGTTTCGAATTCGATTTTCGTTGTGACAATGGTTAAACTGAGAATGGAGAATAAACGGAAAATAAAAGACAAAATAAACCGGCGTTGACAGTTTACACGAAGTAACGAGACGGCTTTTTTTTTAAACAGTTGTTGTGAGTCGGTTTTGGAAAGGGGTGGAGAACGGTTGAAGAAGTAAAAGAAAGAGATTATCACCTAAATATTCCAATTCTATTAACGATTCGCATTACGTTGTTCTGTGAGGGTTCTTAAAGCTCACCTGAAGAACCCCCCATATTCGCAACCAATATTTGCACTTCAATCTCCCCGCATCAAAGGATTTCCTTTCACAAGGGCATCCTCCATGCATCAACGCATCGGCAGGAAATTTCCTAAAACGATTCTCAGGCATTCATAATTCAATGCATCATATTTGCTTTCATAGGAGAATTCCTTAAAGAACAAACCTCATATCCCTGATAGAAAACATATCGTTACAGTACCATGTAACCATCATAGTCAGGGATAATGATCATTGAGTCGGCTATTCCCAGCCTCACCATGTGTAGAACAATGTTCCCCACATACACATTGGCTGGCGATTCTTTTGTCCAACGACATAGCAACTCCTAGCAGCCTATTGAAACAGCTGCATACAATTAGCGCAATAGCCGCTAAAACCAAATTCCTTAGCACACATCATGTGCAAAAAAAAAAAAAAAAAATTCTGTTCTACAGCAGACATTTTGGCGACACGATAAACAATCCAAATTGTTTGAGGTATCCCAAATGCATTTCCCATTTAATGAGTTGCAGCTTATTTCTTTAGCGGACCCTCATGACAGGCCGATGCCTTAGGTCGCTTCTCCCCTTGTTCTTTTTCCCTCGTTTCAGGTTTCGTTTATCCTTTGCTCAAATGCGTCGATAAACACTGTCATCTGTACAATCACCCATACATGCATACACCATGATCTTCTTTACGAGATCTGGTTTTCCATTCCACAAAGAGAGACTTTACGTTCATCTGGTGGTAGGTAAATACATATCCTTAGTGGAGAGGATATCTACCACCACACCACAAACTCACCCCGTTATCGAATCGGCTCTGCACGAGCCGTTTATCGCTGAGTCTGATTACAACCATCAACGCGGACGGGTCGTCCGCCATCCACCGTACCGGCGCTGGTACGGTGTGAAACGAAAAGTAGAGTTCGAGTCGAGCGCGTCATCAATAAAAAATAGTTTTTCTTGTGCCCCCTAGTATAAGGCCATACAAGTAGAGTACACTGTCTTACATTGTGCTTGTGCGTCCGTTTCACCGTCAGTGTAATTAGAATCGGTCATTTGTAACCTAATCAAATTCATTAAATAATAATAAACTAAATTAGTGTGTTTCCTTTTCCTGTTGTGGACGTTGCGTCTTCGAGTTCTGTTTGTTCTTTTCCAGTTTATTTTTCAGCGGAACAGTGAAAAGTTATGGGGAAGAAGTGAATCAGCGCCGTACGCCGGTGCAACCCACTTCTCTTCCCCACAGTTCCATTCAAATTTGTGTACATTGTTATTCAGATATTATTGTGTGAAAAGCATTCTAACTAGAAAGATATATTATCATATAAATATCCCAATCCATTACGGTGTTTTATTCAAATTTATTGGTGGATTTAAATACCGTCTGAGAAGACTAGTGACAAGACGCAGTTCAATCAAGTGCAAGGTGCAAAGAAGATACCCGGTGGATTGAAAGCCATAGCATGGAGAACTGAATACAGAGGCCACCACTAACCGACTCAGCAGCAAACCGTGAGTCATCATCATCATCATCAGCACTACATCTGGGATCCAGTCTTGGCCTTATTTAGCAAGTCTCTCCAGCGGTATCCGGTCCATATCCGAGACTTGAGTACCACAATATATATATATTGGCGCAAGACTAATAACCTTGTGGGGGTTTAAGTATGAGTGCACCGGCGTACGGCACGGATTCACTTAACACCCACCGATATGTCCTTTATTGACGTGTCCAATGTAAAACTCCTCTGCGTGTCACTGTAAATTGTTCTTCAAAGGAAAGGAAAAATAAAACGCTGTGGTTTGTTCGGTGATGACTTTTATCTTTAAGAACACTAATTATCAAGGTTACACATATTTAGCAATGTCATATACTAACGCACTGTTATTCGTTCCAAGTTCACATACATGGCTATCGTACTGCTGAATCAAACTTTTAATGTCAAACCTGAGGCACTTACCAGCTGTAGATGATTTAATTTAGATCACCGTTCGGACTTAAGCTACAATTTCGTACTCGAGACAATTATACAACTTGTAACTAATTTAATTGCGCGCTAAACTGAATAAATCGCAACAATAGATCCGTGGTGAAGACACTGACGCAAAGCCCCGACTCAACTGCCGAACAATTTAAACAACACGGGCGACGACTATAACAAAAATTCAATTCAATTCAGTTTTTATTTGGTAGATAATATGGTACATTTATATTTTACAACTAGTATTTAAGAGATTTAGGACAGCAATTCCTTTACAACTATAATCTTAAATCTATGTAATGACAATAGCACAATTTTAATGAATAATAAATAATAAATTAAGGGAAAACTACGAGAAAAAACCCGTATTTGAATCTTAAGACTATAATAACAAAAATTACTATTGGTTAATGAAGGCTCCCGGACTCTCAGTGTGTGTGTGCACTTGAAACGATGAATTATGACTCCTCGTTGAATAGCGAACTTTGACAACTCTCGCGGTTGCACTCCACATCCCACCAGATGCATGGGTTTTAATGGAAGAATTTCCATTGTGACCGTACAGGTCTGGTACAATGCCCATTCACCGGAAGTGCGGACAGCGATCAATCTTGCAGCTGTTCAAACAAAATAACTAGCAGTAGAGGCTGCAGGCATCGCTGTTGTAAACGATAGTGGCGATCGCCAGATGAAGAAATAGATTTCTGTGTATTATGTAAACAGAAATGCCATTTCGGGGGTCATACGCCGAGATGCGCATTTGTTTGCCTTAGCCAATGCGACATGGGAACATCGGTTGTTTACATGATCGGTTAAAATCATGCCATTGCAGGCAATCGATTTTTCTGTGACGATAAGTAAACAGTAGATTTGTTCACCATGACAATGGCTAGGGTGAAGATTGTTTGGGTTAGGAAACGGTACGTGATACGTGATTGTTTGAATAACAATCATGATCGTGCCCGGTTCGATGATCGGTTGTCGCTTGGGCGATCGATCGTCGGCAATTTGGCTGCAGCTGTGTAAGCAAGTAAATTGCCCGACGTGTCTTTTTGGACCAACGGATTGTTGGAACAAGAACACACAGAAAGATTGGCGTGTGTTTAATGATCATGGTTGCGGACAAGCTGAGCCGATCGGGTTCCTATATGGTTCATGTAAGATGAACCGAAATTGTTTGGTCTTATGCGTTGATTGATGCCATGGCAAGATAATGATTTTGCCGTCGGCTTATTTTTCAGGTCAAACTGATGAAGGAGCGCTTTGAACAGCTCATATGCAGGTAAGCTGCTTATGATCTGTACTGGTACTTGCAGGTTGGGAAAGGGGAGTTGCGTTAGGACGATGGGTGGTTCTTCGGGCGCCTTAAAGAACCCCCACAACCTTGCCCGTAAAAATAAAATATTATGGAAAATTTAACAAGCCTCGAGATTTGCTAAATAAGGCCAAGACCGGATCCCGGTTGTAGTGCCGATGATGATGATGATGTTATATATATATATATACATATATATATATATATATATATATATATATATATATATATATATATATATATATATATATATATATATATATATATATACAGTTGTAGGGAAAATGAAATCCATTATTTTTTGCTAGGTGAGGTGACTATCCCCCGCTTGATAGAAACTTTGACGTGGTGCGGAGGCTTAACCTACAATCACTCAGACTATAGTGACGGAAGCATACGCTTCCAGTAGGGCCACCCATGTGAGACAGGCTAGCGAGGAATAACACGGAAAGATCTAGCAGCCGTAATCCTTAGTGTTCGGGATAAGGGTTAAGCCCAAATCACTAAATTGTAATTTTCTTTTGCTTAACTCTTCTAGCCGTCCGGTTCCGCTTCGGAGTGGCCTTGGGGAGTTTAGTGGTGAATCGAAATTGAGTGGGCCAACGACAAATGAATGCGAACACGAAAAAGTGCAAACAAATGGGTCAGGAAGCAACAAAATGTTTCTTTCTACCAGCCGTAATCCTTAGTGTTCGGGATAGAAAGAAGGGTGAGACGCTAGCAAGAAGTTGGGACCTGTCACCAGTTGGAAAAGTAAGAAAAATAACTATGAAACAAACAAACAATGGAGTCGAGGGCGCTCTTAGTGGAGGGCTATTCCGAGGGTATTTAGTACGTTTATTTTTTTTATTAATTGTCTTGTAGTGGAAATACTTCCCAAAGGCTAACGATCACACAACACGGTCAAATATGAAGAGACCAATTTTTAAAACAAATGTGGGTTTTGATTACTAAATCAAACTTCTAAAGTTTATTTTTTTTTGGTATCCGCTTTGATTAATTTATCTAAGGATTTTATTAGTTTACCTAAAGATTTTCTTCATCATCATTATTGGCACTACAACCGGGATCCGGTCTTGGCTTTACTTAGCAAGTCTTTCCACCGGTATCCGGTCCTTATCTGAGACTTGTTAAATTGTCCATAATAATTTGTTTTTCCAGACAAGGTTATTAGCCTTACGCCAACCTTTCTCAGGAGGTCGCTGCTTGCATTGGTTCACTACTTGGCGCCAAAGTAGCTTTCCAGGTGTGTCACGTGGAGACTGCATGTCAACTTGGATTGAACAGGGACAAGGATCGTCCTGGCCTTCGACGGGTTGAAAGCAGAGACTTTGCCCTGTATGTTCGCTCCCACCCCTTCAAAGATTTTATTAGTTTCTTTCAATTGCTACCTCGTTTGTTTCAACGGGAGCACGCGGTGAAAGCAGAGTAGAATTTTCCAGGGGCAGTAGGTAACTGACAACTAGAACCTAAGATGAAACCAGAAAAAACAACTAACTAACTGAAATCTTTGAATTTCAATAATCAATGTAAGGGAAGGAGTACTATAACTACGACATACGAACACATATGTTTGTAGCGTTCTACGAACGCACAATTCCGCGCAGGTAAGGTCCTACCTTCAAGAACGTACTTACCTGAGAGCGTTGCACGCGCCCACAGACGCGTGCCCCAAAGTCCCACCATAGGGCCTGCAACTCGCAGCCAACGTTGAGACCGACACCAAAAAGCAAGGAACTGAACGTCCCAAGCTCAACAATTAGAATTCATCATGCCTGAAATAAAGGTATAAACACTCATGCGTCCTATTCCCAAAAATGCCATACATGCCGCCTGCGCCCAGGAACATCTCATTGAACCGGCAATCCCGACATTCGATACAAAAGAATTACCAGCATCAAAGAATGAGCCGATCAACGGATGCACGTGCGGGTATTCTAATACAAAGACCACCCAAACCCATCGATACAATAATGTATGTTGGTCATCCGCTACCAGATTCCTGGGAAACGCAAATATCCCAACGAGATAATTCGAATAATGCATGAGTTGTGAAACCTACAAACGATCTATTCCGGTCCCTTCTGAATTTCACACCCTCAGAAGGATCTAATGGATTTCGGTGTGTTTACACCAAAGCAAATAAACCTACGGACTATACGTCCTAACAATCAATCGCGCCAGATGTGCCGCGCAAACAGGAAACCGTGTGATTGAGATGCTATCACCACCACCAAGGTGATGATGATGTATGTGTGATCTCTTGTAGGCATTCAAATTACCCCTGGGAAGTAATAACATGCTGCTAACAGAGATTCGGAAATTCTGTTAGCAGAAGTGAGGAGAAAAGTGTCTGCACAGATACAGATGGACAATCTGTATCGGGGTATTTTGTGGGGGGTTAGATTTGAATCGTCAACGAGACGACAGAGAGATTTTGATCGTCGACTCGAGGAGTAGTACAGGGAGCCTCCTCCCTTCAAGGAAGTTAACGTGTGTTTGTACGAGATTCGTCTAACGGGAGTTAACGTGTGTATTGTCTGTGTGGTTCGCCGCGTTTTAATTATTGTTATTAAATATTGTTCGCTGCGTTTTACTTTGTATTGTTAAATATTGTGAGACACTATTGTCAAACAGATTCCGTTAATTATAACAATTATGGATAAGAAATAAAAAAAAGGATTTTAAATCGACAAATAACCCTCAGTGTTTGTTTTTGGACAATTGTTTTCGCTCCATTGGTGCTCCGGTGTGGATATTACTTCGGACAGTGATTGGCGGAACACTTACAACATACCCGAAACACACCGCCGAAGTTACACAACATAAATCCGCCAAATGTTAATAAATATTGTATACAATTTGTTGATATAATGTGCTAATAAAAATGTATATTATTTAGTGCCATTTGCACTTTTGATTGATGCTGGAATGCTGCGTGCGGATCCTCTTTAATTTCCTGCGTGTTTACCAACGCCTGTGGTATACTCCTGCTTCTTGTGTTTTTTTTTTTTTTTTTTGATTAAAGTATCGTACTTCCAGAACCGGACTCTTTTCTGGACAAGGGACGTTTTAGTCTTGCCCAGTACGATCATGTATAGTTATTTGTGTGTTTATTTAATTTTTATTTATAATTATTCGTTTTTTTTTTTTAGTTTTTAAACCACACTTATTTTCCTAATTCTTTTTACATGTATAATATTAGGGGTAAATGTTAAACCCTTTTCTACAATCACAGTCCTTAAATTAACGTACTGGATCTATGCGAGCTCTCTAACTTACACATTACAAATAGATTTTTATGTATGTCTTTCGGCGTACATCTTTTTTTTTCTTATTATATATGAAATAGGTAATATATTAGAGGGACTCCTCGTTTACATCTATATGTATACATTATTATTATACTATAATTATTTGTTTCAATTGGATTGTTTCCCGTTCAATGGGAGGTAGATTTAGGATTTACTAGCTCTTATTAGAGCCGTCCGTTCTAGGGATTTACCTAAATCCTACCGGCTGCGCCAATTGTTAGGTTCCTTTATTTACTCTTTTTAATTTTACACTGTGTTGTTCATTTATTTTAAGTTTACACTGTGTTGTTCATTTATTTTAAGTCTACACTGTGTTGTTCATTTATTTTAAGTCTACACTGTGTTGTTCATTTATTTTAAGTTTACACGCACCAATCCCGTCTTCGTAATTCAATTATCTCGTCAAACATCCGCGAAGCTACCCGCATAACACCAGTCAATAACGACTGTCTCGGTCTGTAACTAAATACCAACTCCTCTCTAGTTTTATTTTCCTCCCCGAACGAAAACTTTTATCTTTCATCCTGCAGATCGAAGGATATCTGCATGACCCTTTTTTTTCCGTCGCCACTTCCTTTCATTTTATTTTTGGGCGTCGGTTCAACAGAGAAACACAAAAGGGCAATCAGCAAAGGATCTTGCTAATATGCATTTATGATCCTCTGTGTGGCTGCTACGATAAAACGAACGTGTGGTTCGTTTTTATGGTGCTAATTGCTTGGTTAGTTGAAAGGAAAGCGAGGTTGTCTGTGTCAATTGGTTTGGGTATATCATCCTTTACAGAGTCATAAATTTGCCGCCGCGTATTTTATGAATCTTACCAACTTCACTTGAGAGTTGGTCATCTGGTCTGCAGATATGGGTCCAGGGGAATTTGCGTGTTGAAGATCTTGTTCGTATTTCACGTCTTGGATTTATGTTGAATTCAATATGGGCAAATTGAACGGTTAGTTCAATTTTTTTGATATTGAACTTGATATGCCCGTTTAATGTATGGGGCAATGCTAGGGCTCGGGGCGTGCTTCATCCTTTTAGTGGATGATTTTGCGTGTACCGCAAATTAATTGGTGGAGACTGGCTCCAAGGAGGTATGTATTAACGGGTGGGTGGTTTTGGACGTAACAGGTGCAGAAAAGCAAACGATGCACTTCCCTTGGACTTTAACCTGAACGTGTTACCTGTATTGACACCAATTTCCCAGCACAAGCCGTCGATATGGCTCAATTATCATTTAATTGTCCCTCGCAAGGTGGCTTACGTTAACTAAACCTTAAGTGCACTAAAATCACAATGATTTGCCTTGGTGAGGTAATTCGCACGGCTTAAACGTTAAATGCGTCTGACCAAGTTAATTGAAATATGATAGATCCCGTTCGGACCATTGCCCCGTTCAACTGGTCGACGTTTTTTCATGGGGTCGGCTGACACTCGCTCTGTCGTTATGCTCGACCCACAAGCGCTTTGTCATGGTGTTGGTTGGCGCACACTAAGCGCCTCCGTTTCTGTGGTAATGCCGTCGGTGCCTTATGTCCAACATGGATTTTGGTGTTGGGCGTGAATCGACTGGTGTGTAATTTGATGCTGTGGGGTGTGCTGCACTAGGCGCCAGTCAATCGCCCGTTAATGGGACGTTGGATTGGGTGCAATATGAGTATTTTTATGATATGCTGAGCGTGTAGCTCTGCGTAATGAATGCGTGACATGGGTGGGCAATTAATGAGGCATTCGAATGAATATCGCAACGATATGAGCATTAATTGCCTGTGCGAAGAAGCGTTAATAGAGTAGTGAGTGGGGCTGGTTTATTAATGATTGAGGGACTTTTTGTTGCGAGATGCAACACCGTAAAGTATTCTCCGTACGGTCCTATCGTTACCCTTTCTTGCCACACGACCGGCCTACCTTAATCTTCGCGACTTGATTACTGTCACTATTGTATGATCGCGGTATAGCTCTTCCAATTCGTGGTTATGGTGTTTCCTCCATTGTCCTGTCTTTTCGTCATATTTACCGCCAAATATACTCCTCAAAACTTTATTCTCGAAGACGCGGAATTTGTTATCTTTCTGTTTGGTGTTTCGCATCCATATGAACAATCGGCATGATTATGGTTCTATAACGGTTCACGGAGATATATATTACGTGACAGCAGTTTGGATTTCAGCACTTTACTGACTGCGTACCAAGTGGCTTTGTCCGGAAAGCAGTATTTTGTTAATTTCCTTCGACATTGCGTTGCTGGCCCTCGGCATTGTTCCCAGATATTTAAACTGTTTATGTGTGTTCCCTGAGGTCCACCTGTCTCACCGTAATCATATATTTTGTTTTGTTTTCATTTATTTCTAGGCCCAACTCTTCTGCCGCTTGCATGATGATTTTGCTGTTTTTACATAGAGTTTCTATATTGTCGCCCAAACTGCAATATCATCCGCATATACGAGCACTTGTGTGACCCCGTTCAGGGATGATCCGGCTATGTTGTCGTCTTGTACCGTTCTGATTACATACTCGAGCACAAAGTTAAAACGATATGGTGAGAGGCCATTCCCCTGTTTTAGTCCGTCGCAGATTTCAAATGGTTCTGAGACGTGGTTTTCTATTCTGACACGCCCTTTATTTTCGATCCTGCAGATTCGAATGAGGGCTGCACATTTTTTCGGGACTACCAGCTCAACTACAATATGGTAAAGTCTTTGCCTTGCAACTGAGTCGTAAGTTTTTTTGAAGTCGTCGAACAGTTGGTGAGCCGTCTCTCCGTACTTTCACTTCTTTTTCAGCAATTGCCTTACTGTGAACATTTGGTCGCTTGTTGACCGGTTCCTACGGAATCCGCCTTGGTAGTGTCCCAGTATTTCTTCTCCGTACGGTGTGATTCTCGCCAGTATGATATTTGTTAGTATTTTGTATGTGGCTGGGAGCAATGATATTCCTCTGTAGTTTTCGCAGTACGACCTGTCGCCTTTTTTTAAAATGGGGACGGTTATTGAGGTTTTCCATTCTTCCGAATTGACTTCCTTATACTATATTGTTTTAATCACTTGGTGAATCTATAGCATTTGCGACGATTAGTGAAGAGCGTGTGATTCGAACCGGCGCTATTATGGCAAGAATCACTAAAAGATAGAACCAAAACTCAACGCATCAGGCCACTGCCGCGTGTACGAGTTCGATTTCTAAACTCAAGTACATTCGACTGATGCGGAATTGTTATGTTATCGCTATGGTATACGGCTCTGATGCTTTTGTTTATTCGATTTTCATTCGGTGTTCTTCACTATTTGCTTGCGTATTATGTGTCTATCTGTTAGAAACGGTTGCCTCTCCCCCATGCTTAATGAGCTCTGTCGGTATGCAATCGACTCCGGGAGACTTGTTGCTTTTCAACGGATTTATTACGTCTACAACTTCGTTGAAAGAGGGTTCTCGGTTCTGAGGCTCGGCTGTATGTACGTCTGGTGTGTTTATTTGTGGTTGTTGGGTGCGCACAATCAGCAGGTTTTCAAAGTACTGCTTCCATATTGTGACGATATTGTTTGTTGCTGTGACCAGACAGCCGTTTGCGACTCGAATTATTTTGGCCCTCCCTCGGTAGCCATTTCTGATTGAATATATGCCGGCATACATATCTCTGATGTTCTGTGCTCTGGAATTTTCCAGGATTATTTCGATCCGAGTCTTCTCACAATCGCGTTTTTTGCGTTTGATAAGTCTCGTTGTTTCCTGCCGAGTCGTCGCATATCTTTCTGTATTGAATTCGCCATATTTTTCTAAGTGCACCACTCTGAGGAGTTTACGTTTTTCGATCTTCGCTCTGGACTTACCGTTAAGTCAAGGTTTGGACTTAATTGTTCTCGTAAATCTTACTACTTTTTGGGCTGTTTGTTTGATTACGTCTCCCTCAATGCCCATTTAGTGTCCTCATTATTGGACTCCTCTTCCTCACTACTCTTATTCTCTAGGATGCTAAATCTATTCGCTAGTTCGTTTTGATACCCAGCCCTTTTACGCAGGTCTTTTAATTTATCGTCTCCCGTGAATGCCTGTGTGGGTTTGTTGCGAACAAACTCCTAATTTTGCGTTTAACTAGAAGATGATCGCACACGTAATCTGCTCTTCTATATGATTATACATCAATGGCAGTACTGATACGGCGTATAATATTTGGAGCAATTAGAACAAAATGTTTCCCCCATTAATCTTATTGTAGATAGTTTGTCTTCTTGAGCTCTTGTTTCTCGGTCGTCAAATCTTAAACACTTAGGAATTTTTTTTTTTGTTTTTTTTTATTAGACTTCTCTCGGGAGAGGTGAACCTATACCGTCAAGTGGGCCCCCCGAGATGTCATCAAATAACTGTTGCAGTTTCTTTTGAACAGTTGCAGGTTGTAACGCTCCGGGAACACTCGCGTGGGAAGGTAGTTCCACAGCTTCCCTGCTCTTTAACGGAACGAGTTCTGATACAGGGATGAACGCGCCGTCGGGAGATGAACCACAAACGGGTGCGATCCGTCGGATTGTCTTGTGGAGCGCATATAAACCGAATTGCGTGGAACAATACCAAGAATATCCGAGGAACAGCACCCGTGATAATATCTGTAAAACAGACAGAGGTCGGCTACGCGCCTTCGATGTGATAGCGACTGTAGTCCCGACGTCAGCGGGACCTGTTCTGTCTCATAATTGTTTGGGAAACAGGTGAGCAATTGATTGATCACATGTACTTAATTTCTCTCCGAGATTGTTTTTGGACTCCAGCAATATAAAGTAGATTAGAATGCATTGAATAGTACGCGGATGGAACCTCACATTCCGCATCGAAGACCGCACCGGAGCGATCACAGGTGGCTCCAAAAGACCGGCATCAAGATTTTTTATCTTTTGAATTTGTGACTAACGTCCCGCTGCCCGTCACTAACGGAGGAAAAGAGGAGGGAGCGAAGCTACTGCTGACAGCCCATGCCATTGATCAGAAAGGACGTGGACTAGTCGGGCACTCAAGGAGGGTAGTGGTCACTCTGTCATTGTAAACTTTCTTTGCGGTATTAATAGCCTGGTTGCACTCGTTTCTGATTCTAATGAAATTCGTTCTGTTAACATCGGTGGGCATGGAGCGCCATTGCTTAAAGCCCCTATTTTTCCCACTGTAATCTGCTCGCATTTTTTATCAAACTAAGGTTTATCAGATGAACTTCATTTGATGGAATGCGGAATGTAGATCACCATCCCGAGAAGAAAAATCTCTGTGACCAGCTCTGCACATACGTTAACATTGGAGTATCCAAAGCACGTTGAGAAATCTTGCAAATCATGCCACTTAGCAGTCCAATGCCTCCATACATGCCGAAGCTGCTTAGGTCGGTTATTCGTTTGAAATGTGAGTGGTTGCGCGACCAATACCAAGTTGTGATATGAGTTTCCCAGGCGCGCAGCAACTTCCATGGTATAAATGCTCGGCTCGGATGTCAGAAGCAGATCTAGGATGTTCGCATAATCACTTCGGGTATCCTGCACTCGCGTAGGTTCCTCCACGAGTTGAGTTAAGTTGCGAGTAACAGCGAACATCTCCCCTAGGCTCCCAGCGTCATCGGTTGCGTTAGAATATACCAATCAGCCGGAATTGTGCACATTAAAATCGCCGACGACAATATCAGAAGATGGGTGGTTGATCTGTATCCAGTCGAGGATACGTGAAAGATGTTCCACAAATGTCGCCGGCCGGTCGTCATTCGGGGAGCAGTAAAGACAACAGACAAATTTAACAGAATTGCTCACCACGACCCTCAACCATGATGTCCATGTTATTGGGTTCCAACGCCTCCATCGTCTGGCCAGCCAGATCGGACCGCGGGAAGATGGAGACTTCGCCTCTAAAACGGAATCTGGAATGTAAGTCGTATCATGAGCAACGAAGATACGTCGAATCAGTTGACGAATCTACCTGGGTCTAAGTTAGGTCAAGGATATCAGATTTCGCTGTTTGCAAATATGCAAATATTGGTGGACGGCGATTACATTCGTATTGGTGAAACCGACGCCCCTGATGTTATAAAACGCCGTTATCAGTCGAACGTTGCACGATTACGCGATGACGAATTCCTTAAAGTGCGGTTATTTATCATAATATCTGCATGATGTTCTCCCTGACATAGTCTCTCCCGGAGATCCGAACGGGAAACTAGTAAGCTCGGGCTTGGCCTTCATAAACTTCAGTATATCTGCATATGTTTTTCCCCGGTTTTGGATATTATTATAGCTTCCGGGCGTGGTCTCCTTCTTTTCATAATGTTGGCCTTCCCAGTATCACCTTTTGGAGTATCACCCCCAACCCCGCATCCCTCTTCCTTCCCCTCTGGTCAATTGTAAACCAATTGTAATTGGGTGACTCATCATTGATCTGCCCCGAGACCCGGATATCCGAATGGGAAACTAGTTTACCTCCGAAATTCTTTATATCAGAAAATACCATCATGACTTATCTCCGTGTCAGTCCGGGCCATCAGCCATATATCCGAAATATAGTCGAAGATTTCTCCTGACGATATCGCGGAATGTATAGCGTGACGGGGTGGTATCTCACCTTGGGACCGACTACCACCTAAACAAACCTTTTCTCGACGCGGTCCATTAGTCAAGCTCCGAAGGATGGTCAAGGATTTCTCCCGAGCATTTCACGGAGCCTATACCTTGATGGGGTGGTATTTCACCAGGCGGGGTGGTATTTCACCAGGGCGTTGGGACTCCACCTACCAGTTGGCATTTAATCGCCTCATACGACAAGCCGACCTAGCTGTGAGTACATTCTAACGCCCTACTCACAGAGCAAATTTATTTATACCACACTTAAAAAATTTAATATTACAGTAAATGGGTACCCGGGTGCTAAACAGCGTCGGTAAAGACGGGTATTAACATAAGGGTTAAGCATAATTTAGCAAAATCCATAAATTGGGCTACGAAGTGCTATCCCATCCATCATATTTTCCAGATTTAGTCCCCTGCGACTATTTCCAAGCCTGAAGAAACGGCTGGGCGATTAGATATTTGGGGACACCAATTACTTGGAAGGAATAAAAAATTTGGATAAAACGCTGGACTAAGTGTATCGTGTAAAAGGGGATTATGTTGATAAATAAAATGCTTATTTGCCGATAAAAGTATCTTTTATTCAAAAAGTTATTTAAAGGTTACTTATCAAACTGCCCTCGTACCACAGTCGTTTCACAACTAAACTTGGTGAATTCAATCCATCTCCCCGAACATTATTCCGCGATATCCGTTAATTGGACAGTTACGTTAAAATCAACTTCGTAAATGCTAAGAAACACAGTCAGAATGCTCCGCCTGATCATGTGTTGCCTCACCATTGTAATAGCCAGGCATTCAAGACCCGTGTACATCGACACCTCTTCTCCCTATTCCCATTCACTCTCCTTCGGTCACGCTATGCTTTGACAATTAAGTTTACTTTACAAATCTCTTTTGTGCGTGCTTCTACTTAAAAACCGAGGGTTTTGTCCTTTGAAGCTGGCTCGTTTCAAAACCTTATCAGTAGCTTAGTGTACAAAATATCAAATGTATTAATGAGACGATGACTAATTTACCAGGCATGACCAACAATATCAATATGTTATAAATGTTTTCCATAAAAATAACATCACCAACCACAAAAGACTGAACAGACATGCAATGTTTTGATATCTTAATATTAATACGAGTATATCGGCATCAGCAATATCAATATTTGATGATCCTTTATCCGTCTCTTAATCGGCAAATTGAAGTCCAGAGGCATCACAAAAACATCAACAAACCAACCAGATTTCAGGCAACGGATGCTAACAGAAACAACAGAAAAAAATACATACAATCAAAACATGAAACAGAATGATACAAAAACGTTCCATAAGAAAATATTGAATTGGAAATTTGATATCAGGTGAAGCCAGAGGTGTTCATCAAATTGCAGTGGCAATTTATGTGCAACTCTTCACCAAAAATCACTAGAAAAGGAAAAGAGTTGAAATACACAAGCGAATCCTTGGGAAGATGAGGGACAAGCCCAAATCCAAAATGTATCATCGACGATATTGTCGAAATCCTTAGCATCGAGTACACTCATGAATATTCAAAATGCTTAAATCTGAGCAAGCATCGTCCACCAAGGATACCACGCTAAACGCGAGCATGCAATATTTATGTTTTCCTTTTGCCGCAACCAGTCGGTCAGTGGACGGGTTTGTTGTGTAATTTCTGATTTAAGGACTTTTTTCTCGTGCCCGTCGAAAGCTGTTGTTTGCACAAAGTGTTAGTTAAGGATCTCATACAATGTAGATATTTATTTGGGTATTGAAAAATTGAATTTATTGGTGGAAATATTCCTCTGCTCTACAGGCACTCTAAATGAATATGCAGAACATCGATGGCTAAAACTCAATTCGACGACTTCCTGAACAATCAATGATCTCTTGTTTCATTAAAGATGTATCGAATAATAACAATAGTAACGCAACCCACGTTGCAGAATTTACTGGAAAATGATCGATTTCAGAAAAAAGTCGGAATGTGATATTTGCTCAGGGTGTACCAGTTGTGTGTCAGTTGCAGCCATTGTGAATTCCGGAATCCGAATTATAATTGAATAATTGCATAGGTAAAAGAAACAAATACGCAATGTTTGCTAAGGGTGGGCATTATACGGATAACTTAGTAGAGATTGGGTTGCTTACCATTAGGATGGGTTTTTATCTAAGCTCAATTTCTTGCTCTTATTTACTTGAGTTATTATTATTATTATTATTATTTTATTATTGTTTTATTATTATTTAGTTCATGACCTCACCGACTCGGCTTCGCCATCGTTCCCTGTCCTGGGCACTCTCCTTCCACGCTTGACCATTCGATCCGATCTCCTCAAGGTCGCGTCAGGAACACGATGGTGTCTCCTGGCCAAAAGTATGTGTGTGTCAAGCAAGAGCTGAGCACACGCGTCAGGAACACGCAAAATATGTGTCCAACAAGCGTTGAACACACGCGTCATGAACACGATGGTGTCTCCTGGCCAAAAGTATGTGTATGTCAAGCAAGAGCTGAACACACGCGTCAGAAACACGATGGTGTCTCCTGGCGTTTGAATGTTCGATCGAATTTTGATGATATTCTCAACAGAACTTCCCTACCAAAAGAATAATCCAAGTGGTTTGATTTTAGGTAATAACAAACAGTTTATTTTCGCGAATTCGCCGGTTGTGTTAAGGGCGAATCCGCAACATATATCCTTTATCATGTTCTACATGTTAGAAAGCATGTGGTAGATCATGTTGTGGGACATGCTGTCTTTGGAACACTTTTGAGATATCCTTAGGACTTTTTGGGAAATCTTCATGACATCCTTGGGACATTCCTGAGATATGTGGAGCATGTTGTGTAAAGTGTGGAACATGTAGTGGAGCTATTTGTGGGACATGATATGGAATATTAACTTTTTAAGGTAGTTCTGTGGAGCACGAGTCTTGGCACCAGGCATGGGTGCGAGTTCTACGTCGTCCTCATCCGTCACGAATGCTCCACCGTAGATTTACAGGAACACAAACCGTAGGAGCGAAACAAAACAAAACCTCCGCAACACAATGTCCACCATAGGAGAGCGGGGATCTTTATTTTCTTTCGCGTACTTTATAAATTTGAGAGAGTAGTCACTTAGACTACGTTTACAAATTACAAAGCATTATTTCGTAAATCGGACTTTTATCTACTTCTTAATAAAAACGCGCTTTCTCGACTCGACATTAGTATATTTACGTCCCCGAGCGCGAAACGAGGAACAGGAGATCGCGTGACCATTACGTGCTCGAAGGCAATGAAACAACGAAGCTAGCATGTTACGTGCGTCCGCCACCCCACCAATTAATCATTTTGTAATTTTAATGTAAATTGTTTTAAGGTGGTATGATGGTAAGGTGGTGGAGGAGTTGCACGATCCAGAAGTGAGTTTTCGAACACGCCCCGATTCGGGCGTGGATCGTGCAGTTCTTCGAGTTCGAATTCGGTTTTCGAAGTGGACGTGAATGGGGAACGAAATGAGAGAAACAGGAGGATGTTAAAATTCGGTTTGTTATGGTTCCGTTGTTGACGGTTGTCGACAAGAAAGACAGTTGGTGACTAGTACAGAGTTAAAAAAGTCAGATAGCAGAAGGAAGGGAAGACAAATCACGTTTTTCAGTCTTTTTTTTGAAGAATAAGTTTGTTCTTTTTATCCGTTGTTTTTGATCGCACGAAGCGAATAAGTTATTTTTGGTTTTTGCTGTTGTTAATCGCATCTGTAATTGAAATTTATGTAAAGCCAAAATGAATTAACTGGAAGAATAAACAAATACACGCCCGTCGTGGTTGAAGAAGTATCCCGCTGTGGTTTAAATTGGCTTTGCTGGAACCCGAGGTGCGGCTACTCGAGTGAAGAAGGAGATGCCCCTTGTTTTAAGTCCCCGGAATCTACGGGTAAGTGCGGTGAATTAAATTAGTTATCAAGGCGTATCAACGAATTGGACCAGAAGATTTACCGTGGCCGCTCCGTTACCAGATCGGGTAGCCGCGAACGGCACGCAACGGACTGTTACGCCGAAAATTGCCACCAACGTGGGAAATACCTGCATGCGCGTCCCGGATGCCACCGGCACTGTTCCCTCGGCCATACGACTGCTGTAGAAGGGAACTTCTAAATTGATGTTGAATAGACTTTCCCCAACACCTGGCGCAGACTTTTCCTTATTTTTATAACAACTACTACACTACGTAAGACGGATAATATGAACAAATATGGCAACCGGCGCTAACCGGGTACCATTTCTGCATCACCTGAAATTATATTACAAGCAGACGGCGAGAACAAGAGGAAGAGGCGACCTAATGGTTCGCTCCGTAATGAGGGTCTGAGGTTTACCCTATGCAACGTCGCTATGATGGACGTTGGTAAAAAGGTGCTAAGTGGTGCGATACTTTATACAATGAAAATTGTATATCGTATCTTGAGTTGGTTGCCGAAACGAAACCCTTGTTCGCATTTGAATATGCGGGATTATACGTTTGCGGCACGAAAGAAATTGTAGATTGTTTATCTATAGGAAGATGCTGGTGATACGACTATAGTCTGTCGTATCGCCCGATGCCTGCCAAAGGACAGCGTTCCTTTGTTTGCACTTAGTGCATTGCTAAGGCATTAGTCTCAACGTGGATGGTGCTAATTACATGCATCTGCGTTAGACTATTATCGCTGGCTAAAGGGGTCGCCAGCCGATGTGTGTGTAAATAGTTTTTTGTACACATATTGAGGCTGGGATTAGCCAACTATATGGTAAGATTCTCTGATATGCGGTCGTGTGATATACGAACCGATGAATTCTCTTTTCTTTTACAGGGGATTTGTAAGCGAACGAATGCTTGAAAAGGTAAGAATTCTTTTGCAGAAGCTTTACGATTATAGCTTTGATCTAATTAATGCGTGTAGCATTTTCAGTGCTTAATGCGATTGCATTGGCAAAAACTTATGTTGGTGGAATGAGGTTATGGGGGTTTTTAGGTAAGTGTATCGTGAGGTTTGGCGGCACCGCCACAGTTCGTTACTTGTCTCCTGATGCCCGTTGAATGTATCCCAAAAAGAATTCGTAAGGGGAACTGGGGGTTTTTCAAAATCAAATGATTTTCCCAGTTTGTTGGCATCTATGAAGTTGACGTTTAACGTGATCTGGCCAATTAACGGATTTTTTTATTTGATTTGAAGTTGTTTTTAATTCAAAATCAAATTATACATATTTCTTCATGTAGGACTAAATGCATGTCCTATTTGACAAATATTGTTCTTATGTTAACTTACTGGCTCTTTGCAAGCACTCTTCTACAATATCTGGTTTTTGTTTATACCTTTCGGCGTAGAATGATTTCTATAATTTTGTGTACAACGTTATAAGTCTACAAGAGGTTTTCCTCTTATACAATTTTGCTAACGCAATAAACATATAAGTGTTGTACTAATAGTTCTGCTCTCAGGGAGCGCGTCTCCTTGTCCTTAAAAGGACGAGGGATCTTTAAAGACTGCTCCTGAGAAGTCTCATTGCGGTCGCCGCCGTGCTTCCTCAGACCTGAGGGAAGAGTAGCGACCGATCGTTCGTGGGACGTCGTTCCAGCAATAGCGTCTCTGCGCAACCCGGCGCCTTCTGATTGTGCTGACTCGTCCTATTACTGCTATAATTGGCAAGGGTCTGCTCCAAATGGATGTCAGTTTGCCCTTTCGATTTTATATACCTCACCGAAACTTTGTTCTCACATGAAACCGTTGTGAGTTTATTTTACTTCCGGAACAAGAGGTTGCCTTCAACGAACGACATCTCCTAATAACAGAGATCTTGGATGGGCACCAGTTACCTTTGTCATATTTTGTTACACAATTGGTGATGCTTTGATGTGTTGAATATAGTGCTTTGATGTGTTGAATATAGTGGGGTTTGTATTTTTTTCTGGTTGAATGAGGTTTTCGAATAATATTTTGTGCGAGCAGTAAGGACGTAAGTTTAATTGATTTAGTGAACGTGGGTTCGTTTTTCCTCTAGTACATTTGGTTTGGACACTTTACTCCCTAGGATTCAGAATTTTACAGTGAAAGCCTAACGGTTTTGACCTTGTTTTGGGCTTGCTTTTGTAACCCTTTATGGCGTCTGTTTTCAGGTGAGTCCTTCTCAGAGTGTGAGAATTTAATTGGCATAACACCGTTGGACTCACTTAGGTCCGAAGAAATCTGACGCACTGTTTTGGGCTTTCCACATTGAAATCTTTTTACAGGAAGCCATTTCCAAGTTGACCGTGTTCTGGAAGACCGGGTATACTATTCAATACTCGAAAATTGCATGGAATTTTAGACCTGAGTTGGAACTTCAGCTGGCAACTTCTCAGAGTTTTGATATTTCCAAAAGGGGTCTGGAAAGGGAAGCCCCTCGGCGATTGATTTTAGTGTCTGATCCGTTGATGGTACTTCTATTGATCAAACTTATGTCTGCGCCAGTGTCCATTACTATAGATGTGTTTTTGTTGACACCTACGTCTATTGATAGCTGGACAGTTGGGACGCTGGTTAATGCGGAGCAAGATGTCCTGATATGGTAACACTCTCTCACCACTATCGTTTGCTGAATATATAATCGGTTTTATTTTTCTGATGATATTTTAAAAACTTTACCAAAAACCACACTATTACAAAAAAAAGTTAATGGAACAATATGTACCATAGTAGACAAAAGAGAAGCGTGCTTTGGTACACAAAACTTAGCTGACTCTTGTCGAGAGGGAAACTTAATATTGAAACTATTGACTTACATGTTGTAGTACCTTAAAGGATGTCTTTGTAGGGTGAAAAAAGATGTCGAATTGAAGTGGAATGTTAGTGATAGATAGAGAATTGTTATGTGGAAACTTGTCACCATCTACGTGAATCGTAAAGCGGCAAACAAATGCCTGTAGACGTTTTCTAAAGTTGATAGAATTTCTGACTCACTAAAGACTACGATCTCTTACGAACTTTTAAATATGACCAATATCCGCCCAAGAGGGTAATCAACACAATCATTCCTCTTATTCGCTACGACACTTGAACACAAAACCGCAAGAGCAGCGTTAAGAAGGACCTTTTCCTTTGCAGTTTAAGATGCCATTAAAAAGGTAATTATGTTGATAAATATTTTTTCACGTACAGTCGTGGTTACATAGTCAAATGGACCATCGTCGCGAACACCCTTCTCCCGCTTGCAGCAAATTCCTCATCATCAGCTTTCCACGGATGCTGTCACAAAGTGCAATATTTTCCTGCTGTTGGTTTAGTTTGCAAAGTGCCGGATGGATCCTTGGTGAACATTTTTGTTGGTTCTATCTGCAGTCTTCCGTACCGATGGCTGAGACTTTAAGGATCCCATAGCTGGATTCCTTAGGATGCACACCATAGAAAAAATGTTTTCCTCACATTTTTTTTGTGAATTTACTTTTTACGTCTAAATTAGCTTTAATGGCTTTTCTGGAGGGAAGATACAAATTCGAGGGCTTTTCATGGAGCATTTATCAAGTTAAACGATGGGTTTGAGATTCCTTTATTTTGATGCGGCTATCTGTTGATATTGGGATAAAATATTCAGCAAGCGAAGTGAATTCGAGAGTTGTTCGTTCTTTGAAGGATGGTTTCGTGGGACTAGTCGTGAATCTGTAAAGGGGGAGTTTTTAAATGATTATTGACGGATCAGAGTTTGGGTGTCATGAAGCAAACGCTGGCATATTTTATTGACCACGAGAATAAGATACATTTGTGACTGAATAACGTTTACTGCTCATCATCATCGGCACTACAACCGGGTTCCGATCTTGGCCTTATTTATCAAGTCTGAGGCTTGTTAAACTTTCCATAATATGTTGTTTTTCCGGGCAAGGTTATTATATAATATAGCCTTGCGCCAAACCGTTTACTGCTATCTTTGCTTTAATATCGTTTCATGGAAATCAATCAACGCAGGTTAGTTATTTACTTGATTGGTTTTACAATCGGTATTCGGAAGTGTATCAAGGCAGTTATGTAAAAAAATACACATTTTCAAAAAAGTAATCTCAAATGGACATCAAAGACGTATCATCCACTAAGATCGGGTTTTTGAGAAAAGTCTGTGGTGAAATTCGAAAGCTATAGTACTGAAGTGGGCTCCTCGATAGTATAGTGGTTAGTATACCCGTCTGTTACGTGCGAGACCGAGGTTCGATTCCCCGTCGGGAAGCCTCTGGCGCAAGACTAATGACCTTGCCCGGAAAAAACAAATCATTATGGAAAATTTAACAAGCCTCAGGACTTGCTAAATAGGGCCAAGACCGGTTCCCGGTTGTAGTGCCGATGATGATGATGATAGTGCTGAAGTTGCATTCTGAGTTTTTTTGAATAGTTGTAAATTGTAGTAATGATCCGAGTTTCTGTTATTGTTAGATATGTGCGTACCATTATAAGACGAATAGCAATTGAATGAATTCTATCGAATTGTTTTACAGAACGTAAATTAAACCAGTTACTTGGAGGGATGCGAACAGTCTTTTTGGTGATATATAATATATAAAAGAAGCAAGAGTTCGATATGATTATTGAAAGGATTGCTCAACTTGATCTTGTGTTTACAACGGACCCCTATAATTCCTCAGTTGCCCTTACTCCCTCACCACCAAACGGCATGCCTTCCTTTTTAAGGTAGTTCGTAAGGCTAGGGGGGGGGGGGGGGGGGGGGCATACAGGGCAAAGTTACTGATTGCTTCCAACTCGCTGAAGGCCAGGACGACCCTTGTCCCTGTTGACATGCAGTCTCCACGTGATAACCCTGGATAGCTACTTTGCACCCGCCAAGTAGTGAACCAATGCATGCAACGACATCCTGAGAAAGGTTGGCGCAAGGCTAATAACCAGGCCCGTAAAACCGAATTATTATGGCAAACAAGCCTCGGATAAGGACCGGATACACGACGACGACCACCGAAACGAAAACGGCTAAACGATTTCAGAATTTTCTCATGGAACGTCCGCTCACTATACAGAGCTCGAGCTGCACAGCAGCTAGCCGATGCCCTGTCCGAAAATAAGGCTGATATAACAGCACTACAAGAAATAAGATGGACAGGGAGTGGTGTTATTCAAAGAAACGATTGTGACATTCATTACAGCTGTCATGCAAAACACCATGTGCACGGACCTACAGAGGAGTCCCATAACGACGAAAAAGAAGAATACTACGAGAACGTTGAACGGGCCCGCAATGCCTGCCCAAGATACGATATGAAAATCGTTCTTGGTGATTTGAATGCCCAAATAGGTCGGGAGCCGGTTTTGAGGCACTACGCAGGTTCTCATAGTTTGCATGAGAACACTAATGACAACGGACTATGGGTCATCGAACTGGCAGTATCAAAAAACTTGGTCGTTGCGAGTACCAGGTTTCCGCGTAAAGATATCCACAAAGTATCACCTGATGGATCTGCTCGGAACCAAATTGACCACGTGTTGATAGATCACCGCCACTCCTCGAGCCTGATGACGGTACGAACGTACTGAGGTGCCAGCGTCGACTCGGATCACTATCTTGTTGGTTCAGTTTTCCGAGCGCGGATTGCCTTACGGAGAGGTATTGCATCCGCGGATCGGGTTCGAATCAACACGGCTGCCTTACGCAATGAGAACACCAGTAACACCGTTGGTCATGCGCTAAGACTCGCCCTCGAAGAGGGAGAGTATAGCGACTGAACGCAAGAATGCTGCATACCGGGAAATACAAAGAGCTGAGAAGATATGAAAAGACAAAAGAAAAGTGCCTGGGAAAAAATCTTGTCTGAGAAATAGAGAAAAGTGGAGAGCGAGGTCCGCACCAGGCACGGAAGTTCTACTATATAATCCGCAGTATGACGCACTTCAATGAATTGCTAAATGGTCAGCTCACAGAAGAATTGGAGGCTTCACCAATGCAAGATCAAGACCAAATGGTGCCACCACCAAGCGTTGAGGAAACATTAAAATCCATAAGCCAGCTCAAATCAAATAAAGCCCCCGGAGCTGATGGCATACCAGCTGAGCTGATCAAACAACGGGGGACGTTACATCACGCAATTCATGAGATCGTGGTGCACGTATGGGAGCAAGAGGAGATGTCGGAAGATTGGCGTCGTGGAATAATTTGTCCCATACATAAGAAAGGAGATATTACACTTTGCAGCAACTATAGGGGTATAACATTACTGAGTACCGCCTATAAGATACTCTCCACTATCCTACAAGATCGGATAGCCCCATACGCTAAAGCCATCATTGATCAATATCCGTGTGGCTTCATCCAAGGCAAATCAGCGATTGTTCAGATATTCACCCTTATTCACCGATGGAAAAATGTCTGGAATTTAAGATTCCATTATATCATCTATTTATGGACTTTAAGACCGCATACGACAGCATAGCCAGGGTAGAACTATATAATGCCATGAGAGAGTTCGGCATTCCAAACAAATTGATATGACGTTGTAGGTTGACCATGACCAACGTAACTAGTCAAGTAAAAATAGCGGGATTGCTGTCCAAACCAATTAACATCTTTAATTGACTCCGACAACTGGACGGTTTGGCCTGCCTCCTCTTCAACCTGGCGTTGGAGGAAGAAATACGTGACTCTGGCGTCACAACTACCATAGAAGGACTATTATCATCAAGTCCAGCCAGATCCTTGCCTACGCAGATGACATCGACATCGTCGGTAGAACCGAATCGGCTGTACAGGACTCGTTTACCCAGATCGACCAGACGGCACAAAAACTGGGACTGCACATTAATGTGGGGAAAACTAAGTACACGGTGCCAACTTCTGCGAAGGGAAGACCTAACGTTGGTCAAACTATCAGGGTAGTGGAGCACGAATCTGAAGTAGGGCAATCCTTTAACTACCTTGGGTCAATAGTATCAGCCGATAACAATTTGGAAGAAGAAATACGCGAACGGCTGATCAAATCCAACAAAGCCTACTATGGTCTATCAAGACTCTTTAAATCCCGAAATATATCCAGAACATCCAAGCTTCTACTGTACAAGACCATGGTCTTACCAGTACTCATGTATGGATCCGAGACCTGAGTGCTCAATAAAAGGCACTCTGAACTTTTAGCCGCGTTCGAGACGAAGGTCTTAAGAAGAATTGTTGGCCCCGTATGTGAGGGAGGACGATTCCGGAGACGCTACAACCATGAGTTGTTCGCAATCTACCGTGAACCTAACGTTGTAAGAAAAATCAAGCACGGTGGACTCCGGTGGGCGGGACACCTAGCTCGAATAAGCGAAGGGGAGCCTGCCCGGAAAATCCTTTGTGGCAGGATGTATTGAAGCGACAGCACCGCAGAGCTGGTCTGCGATGGAGGAATGGCGTAGACCAGGACGCCCAGAGCCTGTGAGTGCCAAACAGGATGACATCGGCTCGAAATCAGAACCGGTGAAGAGATTTGTTAAATAAGGCAAAGACCGGATCCCGATTGTAGTGCCGATGATGATGATACAAAAGGAAACTGTCAGAACAACAAGAAACGGGGACGTTCTTTTTGAAGTAAAGGGGAATTAACGCATTTCCACGATAAGATACACTCACATGAGTTAACGCATTCCCACGATAAGACACAATCACATGCTATCTAACAGAAGATGAATCGGAAGAAGGGACGTGAAACCTTGTATCAATAAGTAACGATAAGAATGTAGTATAAATAGGAGGCAGAGGTTCAACGCTGTACGTTATACTCTGTATGTACATACATGTAGTAGAAGCATAAGAAACACTGTCAAATGTAATTATTCAATTTAGTGTAAGATATTCCTAAAAATTAACACAAACGAGTGGATTGAAACGCCTTTCTATTTTTGGAATTTCTAAGCGTTGGAAGTAATAACTCGGGCCACAAGGTCGTCTTTTTGCAAAGGAGAACGCCACTTAACACACCAGATCTTAGAAGGAAAGCACCATGAGCCCAACGTCTTCGTTTTATTCTATTGCTAATTGGAATTTACGTGAACTAAAAGGGGAAATCCCAAGTGAAATTTTATTGTTTACCGGCTCTATACATTTAGAACCACAAAAAGGTTTTCAGCTGCCTTAGTTTCAGTTAACTCTAAGTCATTTGGATTTGTTACATACGAGTAAAGAGAATCTGCAGTTCCTCGACACCAGCTGGAATTTTTTAATCATACAGTCCACTCACTCAACACATTCCAATTGATAAAACACCGCCACTATCTCACTTGTATGGAAATGTATTTATTGGGAATGCAACACGTTTTCGTTATTGAAACTAATATGTATGGGATTCTAATAGTACGAGGGTGGCCTGAAAAGTTTCCGACCTAAGAAAGATACAAGACATTTTTTCCTAACATTTATTTTCATTTTTCTATATAGTCTCCTTGTAACTCTACCCACTTCTCCCAGCAATGCTCCCATCTCTCTAACCCGTCCAAATAGTACTCGGCGTTTTTCTCTGCAAAATAACTGCTCTCGAAGGTGATTGCCTCCTCATTTGACGAAAATCTCTGACCTCCGAGCGCAATTTTTAGATTAGGGTGGAAAAGGAAGTCGCTTGGGGCTAGATCTGGTGAATAAGGCGAATGGTCAAGCAGTTCAAACCGTTATTCGTAGATTTTCGCCATGGCAACCGCTGAGGTGTGAGACAGAGCATTTTCTTGATGAAACAAGATTTTATTTTTCTGTAAATGTGGCCGTTTTTCACCAATTTCTGCCTTCAGTTGGTCAAGTAATGTAGTATGCTCTTGTAATGTTTTTCCCTTTTTGAAGATAATCGGTTAAGATAACTCCACGACTATCCCAAAAAAACAGTCGTTATCATTTTCACAGCCGAAAAGAACAGTTTTTGCTTTTTTTTTTTCGGCGCCTATTCCCCCTTTGCAGTCCATTATTTTGACTGTATTTTGGTTTCGGGCCTATAATGGTGTATCCAAGTTTCATCGACAGTAATTAATCGGCACCAAAACTCGGATTCATTGCGCCTAAATTGCGCGAACAGAGCGTTGGAAATGTTCATTCGAACACGGTTTTGGTCTAACGTGAGCAAACGCCTATACCCACTCATGGATATAACAACAGTACTGTCCGTCCCAAATCGACACTCGCTCTTCCTCCAAAATCCTCCAGGGGGCCCCGCGGTCCAGGTACAACTCGTCCTGTAAATTCCCTGCCCAAGCCAAATATTATGCACACTCCGTCCCCCTTTCCCAGAAGAACGCGCACTCGCGTCCTCGACCCATCCCTAAGTCGACTCACCAAACCCTCTCCCAAGCCTAGGTTCAAACGATCCTCCCCCCCCTTATCTCACCGTGACCTTATTCCTTATCCCAAACCCACCCCCACACATTCCCGTAATGTCATCCTACCCAACACCAACCAACCCACCCCCCCCCCCCCACGTCCCATCCCGCCCCCAACCCCTTTCCGCTCTTTGACCTTAAAACAGGTGCTAAATATACCAATTTCCACAGATCGCCAACTCTCAACCCCTCAGGCCCAGCCTATTTGTCCTCTGAATCGTGCTCAAAATAGAATCTCTCACCCTCTCGCCCCACTTCCCCACCTCGCCCCAGCCCCATTCCCCCCCGCCACCACATTTTTGATCCCCCTCTACCCCCTCTCGTCAAGATCACGCAACAATCCCTTAAGACATCCGAATGCCGCTATGCCCTCTCAAAGCTTCGAAATAGTAGAACCTACGATAACGTCCGCATTTATCTAGCTTATCTTCATAGTAAATCTGATGCAGTTTGCTATGAAGGCAAAACGAAAACGAGCGTTAAGATCTCCATTCAACAGGAAAGTCTCCCCACCGATTTCCCTAGCCTTCGTAATCTGTTCATAAAGTTCCACGAAAATTTCAATATTCCCCCTCTTAAAGTAACAAGAGACCTCTCGGCTCTCCGAGAATACATTTGCTCGAAAATGGCATCTGGTCCACCACGCAACGAACCCAATAAAAATACATTTTTTCGGCCCTAAGCGGCTGCCCACCACACTCTCTATGGGGTCGCCCAATACTTGTCCCCTAACCTTATACTTGCTTGATGTCCAAAACGAACTAACATCTTCTCTTATCACCTTCTCTTCTTCTCCCTATCTCGACTATGTCGCTATAAAAGTTGAACACTGCTTAAAGTCCTTGTACATCATTTGCTTATACATTCCACCTTCGCAAGCTACTGAGGCATATGAACTCGCTATCGCTGCAATCGACTGCTTAACGGAACTGAGTTCTCCCCAAGACTACATTGTAGTCCTGGGCGATTTCAACCTCCCCCATCTCCAATGGTTGCTGTCTGACGATGAGTCCCACTATATCTCTAGCCACTCTACTACTAAGGAGTGTCTCTTAATAGACAACCTCAGCGACTCTAGCCTTTACCAAGTCAACAATATCCTAAATCATCTGGGCAGACAACTCGACCTTGTGTTCACGACAGACCCCAGTAACTCCTCGGTTACCCCCAGTCCCCTCATCCTCTCAACAATTGACAACCACCACCCCCCACTTCTCTTATCCTTATACCGTGAGTACTCAGCCCACAACATACCCACTCCCCTCCCCTACCAATACTCTTTTAATTTCCGAAAAGCCAATTTCCGCCCCATAAATGAGTACCTCAGCAATACCACACCCCGCTTAAATGATATTAGTGTAGAGGTCGCTACAGCCTCGCTCTACACAGTAATCTACAACGCCATATCCCTATTTGTCCCATATTCCCGAAACAGGTTACCATTCTCATCGCCCCCTTGGTATAACCGCAGACTCCGCATACTTCGTAATAAGAGGAATAAATTGTAGAATACTTTCTTAAATACGCGTTCTCCTGTGGACTATTCCAACTATCTCGGTTACTTTTACCAATTCACCGTGCTTTATAGCTCCCTTTACCAAAATTACCTTGCCAAAGCCCAACTCAATCTGATCAATGACCCCAAATCTTTCTACCACTTTATCAACTATAAACGGAAATCAGATGCCTATCCCAACTCTCTTTTCTTCGACTCAACTACTTCATCTGACTCCCAAACCACAGCCAATCTTTTCGCGTCTTTCTTCAAACTTTCCTTCACGGACGACTCGTTCGAGCCTAACCCCTCCTACTTTACTGGCACGTCCGAATTCTCCCTTGACCCACTCATCCCTCTACACATTCAACAACACCAAGTTAAAGAAAAACTTTAACAACTGAAAGACGATTTCAGTCCCAGCCCAGACGGACTCCCTGCTATCTTCTTAAAAAAATGCTCCTCTTCTCTCTCTCTCCCACTCGCGTCAATCTTCAATATCTCTTGCACAAGGTCTATTTCCCGACATTTGGAAACCCTCCTACATAACCCCCATACATAAAAAGGGGCAAAAAACGATATATCCAATTATCTTCCCATTGCTAAGCTTTCGCACATTCCTAAACTGTTCGAAGGCCTTCTATACGAAGCGTTATGTTTTCGCTGCACTCTCATCATATCTCCTAACCAGCACGGCTTCCTCTCCGGCAGGTCCACTACTACCAACCTTGTCGAATTTACACCCCACACACTCCTTGCCCTAGAAAACGGCGATGAGGTTGATGTAGTCACTACCGACTTTAGCAAGGCCTTCGACAAAATTTCCCATAACTTCATTCTCTTTAAATTATCTTCCCTTGGTTTTGAACCCCTGTTGATTAAGTGGATCTCATCCTATCTTAACTCTCGAACCTGCCGTGTGCGATTTAGATCCACCCTCTCCGATCCTTTCTCTCCAACCTCAGGTGTCCCCCAGGGCAGTCATCTCGGCCCCCTACTATTTATCCTTACCATAAACGACATAGGCTCGTGCATCAAACACTCCCTCATCTCACTTTACGCGGATGATACCAACATTTTCAAAACAATCCGCTCTCCCCCTGACTCCTCACTTCTCCAATCGGATCTTGGCAGCTTTTCGATATGGTGCCAAAATAACTGCCTAGAACTGAATATCGCCAAATGTCACACAATCACCTTCTCTCGGAAACGCTCCCCCACCCAGCCACGTTCCTATCTCTTGCTAGACCAACCGATAACATCGGTTGAATCGATTCGCGACCTGGGCGTCCTATGCGACAAGGAACTTATATATACCGCTCATATCGATGACACACTCCTAAAGGCCAACACCGCTCTTGGCTTTGTAAAACGCTGGTCGAAGGAATTTCTAAACCCCTACGTCACCCGATCTCTCTACATAACTTTTGTCCGGCCACTACTCGAATATGCTAGTCAGGTCTGGTCCCCGCACCAACAGTCTCACATTCGTAGGATCGAGGGCGTTCAACGTCGTTTTTTGCGCTTTGTCCTCCGTGGATTGAACTGGGAAAACCCACTCATTCTACCACCTTACATAGGCCGGCTCCTTCTAATCAATCTTAATACACTTGAGGAGCGCAGAATCCATGCTGGCATCATCTTTATTCATCGCCTTCTGTCAGGCTCAATCAATTGCCCAAGCTTGCTCTCCACTTTATCATTTTATACAAACCCCCGTAATGTGCGGAACCCCCGTACGTGCCCGCTCACCACACTTCTTACGGCGCTAACGAGCCCATCTCACGTATGCTACGACATGCCAACTCTTTCCCCACCTCCTTTGGTTTCAACCTCTCCACTCCTGCCCTCAAACGACGTCTCAGAATAAATCCGTCCTCACCCCACCCCTCCCCAATGTAAACCTCTCCCCTTAGCTCACCAACTCCGTCCCTTACCTGTACGTAGACGGGCCCCTCATTGTCATTGTTTCACAAAAGCCGTATCTGCCTCCCCCACATAAACTTGCCCTTCCCTAGCCTCCTACTCCCCTATCGCCCAGTCTTTTTCACCTCCTGGTTTTTCTTGTTTCTTTTTTTTTTATTCTCCCTCTCACTCTAGATTTAAGATCGTCTTTAAGGTTTCTTTTTATATTAATTAATTTTAAGTTTAATTTTTAAGCTTGCATTAAGCAAATTAAATGAGGGTTCTGCCCTCACTAAACACTTATTGGTTATGTGGCCCCTTGTTGGGTGCCAAAATGTAATACCTGGGCCTAACCCCAGATACTAACATTTATTATTTGGATTTATTGATGGAATGCAACACCTGAGCGTAACCCCAGATGTTGGCATTTATTATTTTGCTATAGGGAAAAGGTATTGTTTTAAGGTTACTTACAGACTGTTCGGGCTGGATCGTTTCCCTTGGTATTTTTGTAGCTTCTTTCAACGTGTGCCACCGGCTTCCAATGTGGCTGGATTGCTTCGCTTTGGCCTTTGGTGTTCTTTGAGGATGTTATGTCAAAATAGTATATCAAGACTATTCCTTTGTTCGGGATTAGATCACTTCCCTCGGTATTTCGTCGTAAAATGAGAACAGTTCACTATTTCAATTGTTTACTTTTATTAGTTTGATAAACGGGAATGTCCATCCCTTAAGTTACTTTACTGATTACCAAACAAGAACAGATCTCTAACATTAGAAATTAAATGAAGAACACTCTTTTCAGGGAATCCCCATATGAGTTGTTTAAGGCACTGCCTTTGCACTCTGCAGCACTTGCTGCCCTATAGCTTTTTACTAACAAAAGAACCCGCTTTGCTTATGGGTGGCCGCAGTTCTTTTGCTTTCAATCGCTTTGTGTCTTCCAACTCATTTGCAACCACTTTATATATTGTTTTGAAATCAATTATTTCCGCCTATGATGCATCTTTCCATAAACGAGTAACCCATTCAACGGTCATTCGCCTGTCATATTCCATTTGTTTAATTGCGCTGCAAAAATTGCAGCGATATAGGATTTACCAATTTCTTAATTGGTTTACCTGCAAAAATTGCAACCGAATCAACTTATTCGTTTAAACGATGTACGAAAGCATTGACCGATCTAATTTCAGTCCATTACCCCGTACGATGAGTTCCGTAATGTAATTCCTATTTTGCATATGTTGGCAGTCCACTGCCCTTTGAATCGTTTCACCGTTGGCGGTCTTTGATGAAAGCCGTCTTGTGTTTACACTCGTAAACATGTGTTGTTGTAATATGAGGCCGCGTCGACGGCGAACAGGTGTCCGCCTGCTTTTGTTAACGCAGCGGAATCTACGGTGAATGGGGAATTATCGTTTAGTTTGCGATACGATCCATTTGGAAGGCTTTGCTTCCGAATGAATTGAGTGTTGCATTGCTTGCAGAATGATAGGATTTGAATGTCAGGTTTTGTATTGTAATGAATTGAGTATTGCATTGCAGAATGATAGGATTTGAGTGTTAGATTCTGTATTGCAATGAATTGGTAGTTGGATTTCTTTTATTTTGAGGAAATCCTATTGATATGAAAAGGATGGTGAAGATGCACCATCGGGGCATTGCAGAGACATAAAGGTCGGGAATGAACTGTAACACGCGGCACCCAACGCACGGACTGCTTTCTCATGCCTAAATCTTGATTAATATGTGACAAACACATTCTTTGGACATTTTCATAGACTCTGCTATCTCTCTCACTTTAATTCGGCGGTCGTCTAGCACCATTTGGCGAACTTTAGTGATGTTATCGTCAGTTCATCGTCTCCCAAGCTCTCACGGCCACGTTTAAATTCAGCTGCCCAAAATTTCACTGTGATAAATGATGGTGCAGAGTCCCCATACACAGAGTCCAACATATCTTTGATTTGCGTAGGCGTATTGCGATCTTCACCCGGCCCTCATCGTTAAACCAAGGTTTGGACTTAATTGTTTTCTTAAATTCTAATACCTTTTGGGCTGTTTGTTTGATTCTTCCTCACTGCTCCCATTCTCTAGGATGCAAAATCTATTCGTTAGTTCGTCTTCATATTCAGCCCTGTTGCCCAGTTCTTTTAATTTATCAATGTCGAGCTTTTTGCTCGTCTCCCGTGACTGCCCATGTGGGTTTGCTGTGAGCCGACTACTGATTTTGCCCATCACTAGAAGATGATCGGAGTCGCAATCTGCTTCTCTATATGATCTTACGTCAAAGATATTCGAGTGTTGTCTTTTGTCTATGAGGAAGTGGTCTCTTTGGTTACACGTTACGCCGTCGTGTGATTTCCATGTGGCTTTATGGAATTGCTTGTGGTTGAACATCGTGCTTCTCACTACCAGATCTTTTGACGCTGCGAACGAAATAATTCGAATTCCATTATCATTTGAAGCGTTGTGTAGACTTTCTTTACTTATAGTTGATTGGAAGATATCTTCCTTTTCAATTTTCGCATTGAGGTCCCCGACGAGGATTTTAACATCGGATGATGAGATCCAAAACTTCCTCTGGAGTCTCGTAGAACGTGTCCTTCGTTTCTCCGTTCGTAGATTCTGTTGCGGCGTGTACGTTTATAAATACATAATTGTACCATGGGCCCTGTATTTTTAGCACCGACATTCGGTCATTAATAAATCTCACATCTTTTACGTGGGGCGTAATCTTCTTGCTCATGTTGAAGGCGGTTGCGAGGTTATGTGTATCGGTACCTCCACACGCCAGTGCAAATCCGTTGGTTTCGATTAATTGATGTGGGAGTCGGACTTCCTGAGGCGCGACAATGTCCATTTTATATTGTTTCGCGGTTTCTACGACCGTCTGTATCGCGGCTGGTTTATATAACGTTCGAATATTCCACCTTCCGAAGCATATATCCCGCTTTTTCCATTTTTCTCTACGTCTTCTTTTTGCCGAGTGGGTGTTTCTTGTTTCGTGATGATTTATTTCATTATAGTGGTGTCGGCTCGTCACACCTACGCCTACCGGGTTTTTTGTATATTGGTTATTCATTTTTGATCCCACGGGTCTTGGGGTTTCAAATAGTCCACCATATCAGAGCCCCTCTTTGATATGGTAAAGTCTGCTTACTGCTCTGAGACGACCCGGTGTCAGAGAGGCGCCGTTATAATACAGCCGGTATACCCCTGGCTGCAAATCATCCAATGGGCACGGTGACGCGTAACACCCTTGATTAGGGGTGGTAGATCTTTGTGTGCTACTCCTCGATGGTGTTGTATAAACATTCAAACACATCTTACCGGCTACCGGCTGGCTAGCCCGTGTTTTTCGGCTTCCGGTTTGTTAGCCCGTAGATTGCTTGGGTTGTCGCTCTTGTGGCTTCCAGCTTGGTTAAGCTCGTGTGCATTAGCTTCCGACTTTGTATGGTGCGTCTTCTTCGCTGGAAGTTTGTCCAGCGGCTTCCAAGTCGTGGAGTCCGTAAATTGTGGCTTCCGGCTTTTCTGCCCGTAGTTTGAACGCTCCTCCTTTGGGACTTTTCCTTTGGAACCTCGTTTCTTCCTTCGGAACTTTTAGATGGGACCCCGATGAGCCGATGGTGTTCGTATAATAAGAAGACTCTTTTGCTTATTTTTAGTTCATGCGTTTATTTTTACTTTCTTCTATTATAATTAGTTTATATTAGTAACGCCATACTTCGGCTGTCGGATTCTGATTTTCAGTTGATGCGTTTGATTCTAATTGCTATAATTCCTAACGGAACTTTCCTTTTATACCTGAAAACCTAAATCAAAAAGTACATTCCTTCCCGCGATCGTGACTGTCCTCCAGACAGCAACCTGACGCCATTCGCAGTCGAAGGCCGAGCCAACAACGGAGAATCGCAAATTTTACAAGTCTGCAAATTCTTCACCATGGGAACATTTCGATTCTCGGTGACGTGAATCTGATTTGTCCATAGCGTACGCGGTGCAGGTAGGATTACCTGCGCGAGGATGAGGTGTTGGGTTGTTTTTTCATCTAGGTGATGAGACTGTGGGAATTGCAGAATTGCGATCTTGACGTGACTTATGGGGATGCATGCACTTCATGGTAAGTTGTTCGGATATAGAAAAACATGTGGGGAAATGCAAGATTGCAAGTTTAGGAATGGGTTATGGAATGCGTGTAGCAATAGGTAGACATGTGATAAGGTTTCACATGGTACACCGAAAGGGTTCTATGGGTTGTACCAAGAATTTTTTGATGCTACACTGAGAGAATTCTTTCGGTTTTAACATTAATTAATGCATGTAATATCATGGTTCTTTGCAGAATAAATGTTAGGGTTATTTGTTAGATTATAACGAGGGTATTGGCAGTTTGCGTGCAGCAAAGTGCAATGTTATGTATAACACTAGCCTGTCTGACATGGGTGGCCCTACTGGGAGTGTATGCTTCCGTCAGCATAGCCTGAGTGATTCACTGTAGTTTAAGCCCCCGCACTACGTCAAGGTTTCTACCCAACGGGGGACTGGGAATAAATATATAAATCCAACTCAACCGTGCTCCAACAGCCCCTGTATCGTTCTTGTTGTCCGTTATTAATCTTACTATTTTTCTTTGTCTGTTATCATAGATCAAAATTAGTACTTTAGTACTGTTCTGATATGTCCCGCTTTTTTGTGTCACAACAAAACGTGGTACAACTAAATTGTAGATAGTTCTAGAGTTGTGACACTAGCTAAGTACGAAGTGTTATACAAGAATGCATAATGAATACATTCTTGTCACTCGTACTTGCAAGCGGAACACATTTTTATTTCGACGAACATGGACTTGAAGCGTCTGGTTCATGACAATAAAACTACAAATAGCTGATTAAAATTAGTACTTGGATGAGGCAATTCACTTTGTTGCATAGATACAAGACTTGTGATAATTTACTTTGTGAAATCTGTAAGAAATTGTCACTTTCGCTTTTGTCTAATTGTGTTGGGCGAGAGCTAGGATTTCGAGTAGTTGCTTGGTGTGGTGATGGACCTTCCTGGGATCCGTTTGGAAAATATAATGAACTATCGAAACTAATTTCCCTCATGGAACAGCTATCAGTCACACAGAACCAAAATATTATCATACAAAAATAGTTGTCATCCATTTCTTCGTTTCCATCCTTAACCTTTATTTTTTATCCGTTGGGCACTTCACACTACAAGTGTTTTCGCGGTACTTTCAATGCACTCATATTATAAACCAAAAAATGTCCTCGTCATTATAATTTACCTAGCACCGATGTAACTATACCACTTTTAGCACCAAGGTTTGACATATAAGGGTATCTTAAAACTCCATTCGCGCGAAAATTTGCAATAATAAGTCTGAAGTATTTAAAATCGTGTTGCCGATTTATTTTTCGATAACAATTTTGTTAAGCAGAGGGTATAATAGGAAATAAGAAGATTTTTTATTGTATTGAAATGATTGGAGTTTTGAAAAAAATATCTTTTTCAGTTGTAAAGTTATTCACCTTTGAGGTTGGAATAAGAAGGGAATTTGGATATTTGAATCTGTGCAGAGTAACCGCCTCCTGCAGCACGTGCGTTATTCGATCATGCGCTATGAATAGAATCCACAATGTTTCAGCAACATTTTATGTAAATGTTCTCCTTATTAGGTTAAGTCTGAATAGGTAGGAGGTAGTCCTGGGGAAGTCACTGTCACGTGCAGTTCTTTCAACAGGAAAAGTGTAATCCGAATAGTGAATGCTAATTGACATCCTTCGAATAGCTTAGTTTTGCATTTATATTATAAATATATGCAATTATAAAACCGGTAGAAAATTATGTTCAAGTACAGAAATGTATTATTCAAGAACGTATTCATCTCTATGGGGTGTAATAAGTATTATATAGGGTTTGAAACCTCCATCATCATTGAATATGGTTCGTATGTGTTCCTATTAGCAAAATCTATTGTAGCCTACTATGTATTTACAAATAGCCTAGGTATATATTTAAAAGAAGGGAGCATTTTTACAGAAGCCCATTTTTTTTTACCAACACTTTACATAAATGAATGCAATTAAACCGATGTTGTTCAATTGAAATAACGTTTGACGGTAAGTCTAAGAGTATCAGCTTCTGACACGGTTTTTAGTAAAATAAAAGCCAGATTTCAATCAATTACCACCAAACAAAGGCAATCAGACTACATTTTGGAAAAAAAAACCCGTGCAATGAATATTGATGCCTATATTTATTTGGTACGTTGATATATATCTTGTGAACAGCTAGCACGGCATTTAGTTTATTAGATTAGAAATGACGTCTTTCGTGTGTGAACAAATTTTTTGTCGGCGATGTTTTAAAATTGATAAATTCGTGGAACATGGAATTTGCATCAGATTGTGTCTAAAAAATGAAATTTTTTGTTCTGACGCAAAGTAAATGTTACGAGGGTTGCCTTTTATATTTCGGGATTAGAGAACAAAAACAAATATTGATCATCGAAAATCACTTTATTGTTTTTCAAAATATTCCCCATGAAGATCTATACACTTTTGCATGCGTTTGAATCAATTGTCGAAGCACTTTTGCCACTCTGATTGAGGTATCTCCAACACATGCATTCTGAATGCAGCAACCGCTTCTTCAGGTGTCGAAAAACGTTGACCTCTCAGTTTGTTTTTTACGTACGGGAATAAAAAGAAGTCATTCGGTGCCAAGTCAGGACTATACGGCGGATGACCCATCAAATCGATGTTCTGGGTGCTCAAAAATGCAGTTGTCGCAGCCGATGTGTGAGAGCTCGCATTGTCGTGGTGCGGAGTGATCCGTCTTCGGCGGTTGGTTTTCCTGATTTCTTGGAAGACAACTGGCAAACAAATGGTTGTGTACCACTCAGAATTGACTGTTCTGCGATGTTCTCGTGGTACGGTTGCGACATGTCCAGTTTTTCCGAAAAAACAGGCGACCATTTGCTTGGAAGTGCTTCGTGCGCGAACAACTTTTGTTGGATTTGGTTCATCTTGAAACACCCAGACAGTCGACTACTGTTTACTTTCGGGCTCATACGCGTAAATCCACGATTCATCACATGTCACGATGTCATAGACGTGTTTCGAAGCACCGCGACCGTATTTTTTGAGCATTTCTTTCGACCAATTGACACGAGCCTTTTTTTTGGGCGATTGACAAATTGTGTGGGATCCAAAGCGAACAAATTTTTTTGACAGTCAAATGTTTATGCAATATTGAATGTATGCTGGTCCCAATAACGCCTAAGGTTGTCTCAATCTCACGATAAGTCACATGACGATCTTTCAATATCAGTTCGCGCACAGCATCAATGGTTTTTGGAACAACAACTGATTTTGGACGACCTTCACGAAATTCATCTTGGAGTGAACTACGACCACGATTGAATTCACCATACCATCGATAAACACTGGTCCTTGATGGAGCTTCATCGCCAAAAATTGAATTAAGTTCATCCATGCACTGTTGCTGAGTTAATCCACGCCGAAAATTGTAAAAAATAATCGCACGAAAATGTTGACGATTTAATTCCATTTTTGGGCCGAGATGAATCTTTTAAGTTACCGTAAACAACACAAATAGCGCTCGTATGTCAAAACGTTCTGAGTGCGTATAACCTCAAAAATGTCCAACTTTACGACAGAGCTGTCAAGTGCCGGATTGCAGCACTAGGGTTGCCAAATCCCGAAACATAAGAGGAAACCCTCGTATAAAGGTGTTGAAGGTGATGAATGGCAATCAACATCGCAGGCTCTTACTAAGTGCATGCATAGGTTTTTTCCAGTTTCTTTGGTAAAAATTGTAATTTTCCAGGGAAATTCATTTTTTTCATTCAAAATATTAGTCATCAGCTTCTACACATTTCGTCCATCTTTCAGGTAATTTATGAATAGCATGCCAGAAAAACAGCTTGTCTTTCGCGGTAAACCATTCGTCGAGCCATTTTCAAAACTTCCTCAAATCGCTGAAGTGGTGCTCTGCGAGCGCGTGCCCCGTTGATGCGAACAGGTGATAGTCGGATGGCACTGTGACGGTTCCGCCAAACCCCACGCTTCGCCTTACTAGAAAACACCCATAACTTTCACCCAGTCTGCATAGGCTTTCGCCAATGCAAAAGCATTAGCATCTTAAATGCTTCACACATTAAAGAGAACAAAATTTGTAATCAAAAAAGCCCCTGGAAAAGAGAATTCTTACCTGCATGCATAACTTCACATTTAAAATCCCCTATAAGAATTCTCTCCAAGCTTATCATAAATTCCCTGAAAGAAAATTCATCGGTTCATATATAATACAACCACATAATCAGGAAACCTTACCCTTGAGTTGGCTTATCCCAGCTTCATCATGTGCATCATAAATCACCAGACAAACACATTGGCTGGCGGCCTACACCCAAGGGACCAAAACAAATACACGCATCTCTTGGCACCAATTAAATCCAACAGCATAAGCAAATGCAAATAGGAATTCAATACTTACCCTTACCAGTGATGCCATAAACACAATTTCATGGTAATCTAGCCCAAACCTATTAACACCATTTCTTCGATGCGTCGCGTCTATTTATTTAGCCCCGACGCACATCTCAAACAAAGATCTAAATAGCATCCGGCGAGTTTCGGTTTTGTTTGCTTTGCCGGACTCGCATCCCATGAATGCCCGTTTTCCCTTTCTTTGTTTAGATTCTTTCCCATGGCTTTGATCCATAAAAGAACCAATGTACACACATACATGTGTACTGTGGCGATCTTATTAGATTACTGTCGAAAGCGCCAACAGTCTTTTGATCACTAGTGAAGACATCCATGGCGTCTTTGCATCATTAAGAAACAAAAAATCAGTTGGAATCGATGGAGTACCCAATATCGTACTAAAACATCTTCCTCCAATCGCAATGGACATATATGCAGTATTGTTTAACAACGCTCTGAACAACGCACACTATCCAGTACGTTGGAAAACGGCCATCATCCAACCGTTCCCAAAAAAAGGGAAAGATAGAACAAACCCAAAAAATCTGCGATCGATCAGTTTGTTACCGAGTATCAGTAAAGTATTCGAAAAGGTTCTAAACAAGGCTCTACTTAAATGGGTTGAGGACAATAATATTATTCCAAATAACCAGTTTGGTTTTAAAGCTGGTCATGAAACCACACATGCCGCAGCTAAACTGGTTTCAGACATTCAGTGGAATAAAAATCTGAAACAGTGTACAGGTGCCTGTTTGATTGACTTGGAGAGGGCCTTCGACACCGTTTGGTTAGAGGGGTTATATTACAAGCTAATGAGACTAGGCATTCATAGACCACTACTGTATATAATATACGACATGTTGAATGAAAGGAAATTCATCGTCAAAAGTGGCAATGTGACCTCCAACATTACTTACAATATAGAAAACGGTCTGCAACAGGGAGCGGTGTTATCTCCGATCCTTTTTAATATTTACACTAGCGACCTGGTAAGGTCTCTTCATCAGGCTATTGCGTATGCAGACGATCTGATAATATATAGAACAGCACCAAAAATTGAAATCATTAACGGATTATTACAAGGGGATTTCAATGATGTTCAGCGATACTGCAACAACTGGAAACTCAAAATCAATATCCAGAAGTGTGAAACCATCCTCTTTAGAACACCACTGGCTCAAGCTACCAGAGACACCAGGATAAACTGGCGAAAGCTAGCTATTATGGGACCACACCAACAAACACTGGAAACCAAAACCGTAGTCAAATACTTAGGCATCTGGCTGGATCAGTATCTATATTTTAACAAACATGTGGAAGCTGCCCTAGCCAGGGCAAAGAAAGCTTACGCTATGACAAGAAGACTGTTTCATAGTAGTCAACTTGACAGCAGAGTTAAAGTTATATGCTATATGGCTCTCATCAGACCGATGATCATATATGGATGCCCAGTGTGGTTTAATGTGGGACCTAGCTTAATGGAAAAGATTCGGATTTTTGAGAGGCAATGCCTCAGGACGTGCCTTAAGTTACATCGGACTCCTGAATCCGATTACAAAAAATATTATCCCAATGAAGCGTTGTACAGTGGGGCCAATATAAACAGAGTGGATAACTTTGTGATCAAGCTGATCCGAGGGCATATTGCGAGATCAATGAGCTCACAGAACGATTTGATTTTTGGTGCATATTACCCAAACAATATGTATTATGAGGTGGTACGTCGCAATGGCTTTATCCCACCAGAAGCATTCCTTAGTCTTGACATGAACGGCCTCATACAAAATGAATCCGCTATACCGTTGATTTACCACGTGCGTCGGTCGGGTATAGATAAACGAATATGTTTTAATCGAGAGGTTGCGCACACTAATGAAGAGAGCCTGCAGTTCAGTACGGCAGTAGCACAGAGAGACCGAAAAGACGCGAATAAGCAACACCAGAGATTTTGGTGGCTGAGTGGCACATAAAACCCTGTTTCCTTATAAAACTAAAGAAATAATAATAATAATAATTAAAAAAAAAAAAACCCGACAAACAACGGAAAGCTTACATAGATTTAGCATTTCGAAAATTTAGTTTTGATGTTAGGTTTAGAATAGAGTTAAGTTAAAAAAAAAAAAAAAAAAAAAAAAATCTATAGATAGTTTAGTATTGTAGTATTAAACAATAACAAGAACAAAGTTTTTTCTTTTCTTCATTTTCTTTGTATCCAATTAAGTTCCCTAAAAATTCATGTAAACAAAATAAACCATAATGTCGAAAGACAAATTTTCATGCTTTAAGCGTATGCATGTAACTTAGAGAGTCCGCAAGGGACCAGTAAGTTAAGAAATAAGATAACATAAGCTAGAGTTTCACTGGCTGAATTTCTTTCGACAACAATTGAATAACGTTGAGTCGTTTTCCATCTGCTGACCACGCTGGTCACATGCCGCTCCCGCTGTCCGCAGCGCTACGGACACGCGATAATACCCGGAGTCATGAGAGGTATTTCGAACTTGTCGGTTTCCAATTGTTTGGCGAGTTTGTGCCGCAGTTCGTTTAAGATAGTGATAAAGAATTTATAAGTGAGAAAAGTAACTTTATTTTAAAACAATGAACTCTAAATTGCTGTTGATCGGTGCACTCTTTGCACTGGTCGCCATTGTCGTTGCTGATGTCCCCACAAAATGTAATCCAATTAAAGAACCTTATTACAATAAAAATTGGCGCAAGATTAATGATCTTGCCCGGAAAAAACAAATCATTCGGGAAAATTTAACAATAGGACTTGCTAAATAAGGCCAAGACCGGTTCCTGGTTGTAGTGCCGATGATGATGATGATTACAATAAAAAACATTAATTAATTAATCAATAAACCAGTGTTAAATTTGTCGTGCTGCTGTTCTTGAGAGTGTTTTCCTCATTGTTCTTGGTGAACGTGCTTTCGAACAGTTTTGCTTCTCTCCGTGTGATGTCCAACGAACCGATAATTATGATGGAGGAAGAAGTGAACCGAGTGCCCATGCCTGGCACAATATTTTTCCCCACAGCGCCAAGTGCAGGCGGGTGCAGAAGGATGCCCCATCCAAGCGATTTCAAGGTCTTGCACTGGTTTTGCTGTGTGCTGCATACTTTTCGCTGGTGTCATCTCTTAGTTAAACCAAAAAAAAAAAAAAAAAACGTATGCATACACCTGGTATTGATCTTCCCCATTGCTCATAAACGTATGCTGATTATTGCTTGTGACATATGTCATGCTTCTGCTAATTACCGTTGAGTTTGAGTTGGGTTGTGGCGGTTCTACGAACCACACAATCCACTATTGGTCGACATATCGTCGTTCCATCAAGGAACATATTCACCTATATCCAAATTACACGTGCCCACAGAGACGTGTCCTCAAAAGTCCTCCTTTCCACCTGAAACAAAAGGTAAGATTCATCATGGAGTCAACAACCCCACGTATCCACAGATATATTGGCCACAAGTCCTGAATAATTTTTCTATGCCTGCACGGCAATCGAAGGACATGACTCACCAACAGAAATTGTGTAACGGTCCATTAACTGGATATACACAAACGGTTGGCACAATTGCGCCAGATGTCGACAAACATCAAACATCTCCGGCGATAAGCGAGTTGCCGGGAAGCCAATCCGCCGACAAAACCTTTGTCCATTCTGCAATATACTTCGTCTAAACAAAGACCATTGCGATACAACAGCAATAAACGTACTTTTCGCTGGAGCCATCTCTTAGTTAAACCGGGAAAAGCTTGTCCATACACCTGGTAATTAGTTTAGTGCAGTGGACGGCGTGCGTTATCCGTGGTAACTTACTTTCCCATGGGCTGTTCAATCTTTAGAGCCCAGCGTCTATTCAGGGTGTAGTTTAATATCCCACTAGCAGGCCATGTGCCTGATCGAAACTCAAATGTTCAGCTGGTGGACCGGTGGTGTGAGAAAAAACCCAAGACCTTCAAGAACCATCAGGATACTAGAAAACGTCGAGAAAATAAATCAGGCGGTTTTCAAACCTCCTAAACGACTTCCACGCAAACCCACAGTTGCTCTTACAATTTCTGAAATTTCATCCGTGCAAACCGGGAGTGGTATAAAAATTTAACCTAGGTGTTTTTGTTTTGCTATAAAAAGCCCCTTTCCACAAAAAAGCTTTTATCGAAAATTTACCTCATGACGCCCTCGTGTTCTTCAGCGACGGTACAGTTTTATGGGGATATCTTAAATCCTTGGGGTATACCAATCGTCCAAATATCCCGGGTGAACCAAAGAACAATATTCGAGCCGTTATTGCCAACGTAGACACAGAAATGCCGTACGAAGCCGACCAAAACTTAGATTTAAACTTTTCGTATCTATTGACCAGAACGGAAGACGCCTACAAGATATTGCTTTATATAAATATATAATAAAAGAAATAAACAGAAAAACTTTAAATGTATGGTGATGTAAACGAAAAAGAATTAAAATGATATCTTCATTACTTTTTGTTCTTTGATTTTTTAAAGTGAGGAAGTTCCGGCGACGCATCTTGTATCATTGTCCTATAAATGTATATCTTATCAGACAAACTGCTTTTTTTTAGACTTGTAAAATGGTGTTATTATCCTGATTGTCGAACTGACACTATAGTAGAGAACCGCCCCGTTAATCTTTCATCAGTGGTCATCGCCGTAAGAAGATGGATCTCTGTAATTTCGTGGTGGTTGAACAATAGGCTTAGAATTATTTTTGCCCAAAGCTTTTCCATTTGTTTTATGATATTGGACATTTCTTAAATATATTGAACGCAGTGGACAACGATAAATTTCTGAGAGTGGCGAAGTTCGGTAATATATAGGTTATATATCCTTTTGGTTTTTGTTTTCTTGTTCGGTTATGGTAAAGCTGTACGCCTTGAGTGTGAATATTGCCGTCATATTATTTGATTTCCGCCGTCGATAGATTTGATCTTCTTCTGTGATACATTAGCGTCTCTATGCTCTGAATGGAAATACATATCGAATACAGAACAATTCAAGAGGGCGGAGAATGGCATTGCTCTGCATACATTCAAAGCATAAAGATATAAAATTCTTCCATCACCGCATAAAACAAAAAACGAATAGCAGGGGCGAATTGGATATTTCAGAGTCTGTAAGTTTATATGTTGTCACCATTTTTTATAGCCAGGCTATAAGTTATGATAACATCGTGCATTTAGACTATCATTGGTAGCAATTAAGCAAGCTTCGGAAAGGGAGCAGCCTGATAACAAACCCTGTCAAAACAGCAGTCGGGCCCCATAACATGCGTTTTTTTTAACAATTTGGGTCAGAAATTAATGTATGTTTTGTCTTTTTTTCTATAACATTCATTCAAACAGAGGTTATATATAATGTCTTAAGTTTGCACAACTTCTTACATATGCTAATGAATATCCACCGGCATACTAGGCTGTTTAATATATGAATATGATCATCATCATCATCGGAACCACAACCGGGATCCGGTCTTGGCCTTATTTAGCAAGTCTCTCCACCGGTATCCGGCCCATAACCGAGACCTGTTAAATTGTCCATAATAATTTGTTTTTCCGGGCAAGGTTATTAGCCATGCGCCAACCTTTCTCAGGATATCGCTGCATGCATTGGTTCACGACTTGGCGGGTGCCAAAGTAGCTATCTAGGGGTGTCACGTGGAGACTGCATGCCAACTTGGATTGAATAGGGACTATCACCAGGTTACAATTTGCCGCCTTTTAGACACGGCTGTCAAAATTTGAGCAATTTCATGCAGTAATTCCCGAGTTTGAACTTGGAGTTTTGATAGCGCTTTTTTTGTAACAGGAAAAAATTGCTGTGCATGCGAAAGAATGGCTTGGTAAATGTTGTAGTGATTTTCCTCCACTGAAAGCAATAATTATTTATTCGTTTACTGAATTGAAACGTGGTCGAACAAGCAATTCTGATGATGCCCAGGTCGCCCTGATACACGTAAAACCCTTCACCTCTTAATATTTAACTTTTTGGAGATAGCCTCCACCTTTAATGGCGGTACACGCAGAACCATCCACTTAAAGGATGAAGCCCTCAGCCAGCCCTAGCACTGCCCCGATACATTTATCACCTATTCCCAAATCAATATTGAATCTACTGTCAAACAAATTGAACTAAACGTTCAATTGTCTCCCATTGAATTCAATTTATAAAATCCAACACGTGCTAAACGAACCAAATGTTCATGTGGTTCGCCTACACGCCAAATGCCCTGGATTCAAATGTACGGACCAGATGACCTTCTCTCAAACAAATGTCGTTGAGAAACATAAAATGCGCGTCGGCAATTTTATGATCCTTTAACAATTTGTTTGCAATGAATTGGAAAACAAAAAACTCGCGCCATAAAACGAACCACATGTTCGTTTTATCGCCCACCATCATCGAGGATCAAAAATCTCACCCGCAAGATATTTTTGATTGTTGCTTTTTTGTTTTCCCTCTTGCAATCCCAATCCGGGAAAGATAAAGTGAATGAATGGCGGGTCTTATAATAAAAACAAAAGAATGTATCCTTCGATCTGCATAATGAAAGGAGAGAGTTTTCGTTCGATGAAACGATCACACAAAACCAGGATTGGGGTTCCAGATACTAGAGAGAGTGGACGTGGTCGTCTTCGCTATCTGGACTGTGAATAGAGTGCACCATAAAAGCGGATCTGAAGTTTCATTTTGTATCTACTTGTGTTTTGCAACGACCTTTCGACGAGTACGAGTTCAATGTCATCCTTCGATCGACGAGCAATTCCGTGATTAAGTGTCTTTCTCGGTTTTCTGTGTCACACTTAACGTGTTCAGCAAAACATTGATTGCAATGGCCGCAATAAAATATTGATCGTATCACAAAAATGATATAAATAACTAGGATAGATTTAAAACAAAGAAGGAGTATTGTGGTAGTGTCGTTCGGTGCTAGCGTGTGTCCGAATTCTAAGAAACATGAAGTTACATAAATATTAAGTTAATTAAAAACCTAAGACTAAACAAAACCAACGTACGTTTTATTTTAATTGACTACTAAGTGTGCGGTGTTTCATAAAAGGGACAGTTGAAACAAAAACTAAAAGGATAAAGGAAGTATATCCAGGTGCACCTCCATCACCGCCTCAACGAAGCTAGTCGGTGAGCCACCGTCAGCGATACATACAAAACAGTGAGTTGCCTCTAAGATTCATATCTATATTTGGCGCAAACACGTACGCGATACGTGCATCTTTTATATAACAGCCCAAAGGAGGTAATAACTAAGAAAATGATCCAAAAGATCCATTATATCGTATTACACTACCGAAAGTGAAAGTCCGCGAGATCGATGATAATACTAAGATATTAATTGACTCGATGGCTTCCATTTTGTATGATCATTTAGTTATGAAATATATGATTGCAAAACGAATGCCACATAGGTTAACAAACGGCCAAAAAAATATACACCGAGTTTCTGATTCTGTACAATGTTTAACCATTCTTAACTTACATTCATATATTAGAATCTATCCAACAACAATGCGTTAGACCAGGTGTCCCGAAGATGCCAATTATACAGCAATCGGTCGAAAAGATTTTGGCCAACATGTTTTGTGTTCAAACGCCATACCATTAGTCGAATACCTTGAAAAACGAGGTCCAAAAACATGTGAAAACTATGAAGAATTGAAGGAACAATTGAACGATGAAACAAACACATTTATAAAACAAAAAAAGTGGAAGTAATGGTAAAAAACAAAATAAATAACGTTTTGAATTCCTTCGCCATTCGCCATACTCTCCATATCTAGCCAGTGAGTTTTAATCATCTTCATTGCCATTTCGAAAGCAGACTTGGTATCCCTTGCCTACAATTTCGAAGACTTGGCGACATAAGTTCTATACTCATCTACTGTGATGTGGCGCAAGGCTAATAACTTTGCCCGGAAAAACAAATTATTATGGAAAATTTAACAAGACTCAGACTTGTTAAATAAAGCCAAGACCGGACCCCGGTTGTAGTGCTGATGACGATGATGATCTACTGTGAAGATGCGTACAATGATGACAACATTTACCTCCTGAATTGTGGCTTTCCCACATACACTTTTGACTTAATAATCCCAATGCCTCATAGGGTCAAATCATATGATATTTGAATCCAGGTGCGATCGTCGGTTAGAGAGATAACATATATTAGTAATGTGGTATAAAAATATTCACTTTATTAATTCAAAACTATTCACTTTAAAACATTCACTTTATTAATTCATCTTAGAACTAATTATCACTTTGAGCTGAGAATTAATCACAAAACGTCTTTTTATTTTCACACGTACCTGCCTATCAAGGGTGCCCCGCTCTGATTAACTGTGAATTATAAGACTAAACCAAATTCGGCCTATCTCCATTGTCACGATGTGACTGTGAACTATAAGACTAAACAAAATTCAGTCTGTCTCCATTGTCGCGATGTGACTGTGAGCTATAAGTTTATCTCAAACCTCCGTCTTTTCCATTCCACACTTGGCCGTCCTGACTGGACATGCAACCCGAATGTTCATCTCAAACCTCCGTCTTTTCCAATCCACACTTGGCCGTCCTGACTGGACATGCAACCCGAATGTTCATCGCCTTTGTCCTCTTCGTCACTCTTAAGTAGATCCTCACTGTCGTCGTTTGCCTAGGGTTTCATATAGTCGACGGCAGATGATGTCTGTTTGGGCCCCTGACTCTCTCCTATCTGACGCACAATGTAGCGATCGTTGTGTAGGTTCTTGATAACCTCATATGGTACAAGGAACTTGTGTGCGAGTTTTAAGCCAGGTCCTTGCTATACTTTGCGAATAGCGACGAAATCGCATTCTTGATATCGGAACGCCGCCTTCCTGATTTTATTGAAGTTCCGTTTGTTTTCTGATTGAATGCGTTGGAAATATCCCCCTTGCCTGTTTGTGGAGTCCTGTTCGTTGGCCATCGAATGAGGCAATCAATTTTTCTTCCAGAAGCACCTTAATCTGCGGATCTTTCTTCAAACAAGCGTTGACTCCAAACATTAATCGGAATGGTGAAATCCCTATTCTCCGATTCAGCGTGGCGTTGTAGCATCTTTGTACCGTGTCCATGTACCGATAATACTCACTTAGTAAAGCAGGTAATAGCTTTGTCAACAGTGGTATTAGGGTGCGGTTCACCCTTTTAAGTTGACAGTTGGCCCTTGGTATCCCCGTGGTTGCCAGAACGTGCTCGATGCCCTCTTCGCGGCAATAGCGCTCGGACTCTCTTGAAGCAAATGCAGTACTGTGGCGTTTTTAACAAATATACACACAGTACACAAGCAA